>CM053154.1:82752500-83952500 GCA_028571685.1 Heterohyrax brucei | reverse complement strand
TTTTCCCTCCTCTCCATCCACTCCCCTTCCTCCAGCCAGAGGTCAGCAAGATGATATCCTATAGATATATAGAACCATAAAGCGCTTCCATTATAGGGTCATTCTGCATTGCCAAGTCCAATCCATTGCTGTCCAAAGAGTGGACCTTTGTTATAATTTATGGGAAAGGGCAGCATCAGGGCCGGGGCCATGCTCTCAGAGGAACCCCAAAACTGCTGAACCATCAATTGAGGTCTTTTAGTGGAGATCTCATGATTCACCCCTTTTTATTCTTGTGTTGCCAGTGAGACTCCTCTCTGTGAGCTCCATCGTGGCTATCACTGGTAGTGGCCGGGCACCATCCGGTTCTTCTGGTCTCAAGTCAATGTAGGCACCCACTCTTATGGGTCTCTCTGTCTTCTTGGTTGTCTTTACCGCATGTCATTTTGGTCCTCGGTGAGTATCCACTCCTGCTGAGTTGAGATCATTTGCTATGTCCTCGACGGAAGCTTGGCAGCTTTTAAGACCTCAGACACCACTCACCAATGTGGGGTGCAGAGAGCTCTCTTAGCAAAATGCTAGTTGTGTCAATTGGCCTGGAATTTGCCTAAGAGCATGGTCCCCCGCCCCCCGCCCCAGCTACTCTATCCTTGCAGTATTAAGATGGAAGGAGTACTCAAGTTATGCTGAAGTCCACTTAATGTTGTTCTTGTTTCTAATGTGTGCTATCACCGCTTTCTCCCAACTATTTCTAGTAACTGTCTAAACTAAGCCCTGCCCCCTGACCCTTCCTCCCTCCCCTCCCTTGCAGCTGTCAAAGAGTCTTTTCTTCTATATACAAGTCTGTTTCTGAGATCTTATCGTAGAGGTCTCATACAGTATTTGTCCTTTTGTTGCTGACTACTTTCACTCAACATAATGTCTTCTAGTTGAAACCAGGTTAGGAGATGTTTCCTGGAATCGTCGTTATTCTTTATCATTGCGTAGTGCTCCATTGAGTATATGTAGAATACTTTACCTACCCATTCTTCTATTGTTGGACATCTGGGTTGATTCCAACTTTTTGCTATCATGGACTGTGCTGCGGTAAACATTCTGGTGCATGTGTCCGTTGGTGTGAAAGGCCTTGATTCTGTAGGATATATTCTAAGTAGTGGAATTACTGGGTCAAATGGTATATCGATATCAATTTCTTTAAGGAAGCGCCATATTACCTTCCAAAGAGGCTGGACCATTTTGCAACCCCACCAACAGTGTAGGAGGGTTCCACTTTCTCCACAACCTATCCAGCATTTGTTGTTTTGTGTTTTCTGGGTCATGGCCAATCTTGTTGGGGTGAGATGGTATCTCATTGTTGTCTTGATTTGAATTTCTTTAATAACTAAAGATCATGAACATGTCCCCATGAGTTTTCTGGCTGCCTGGATGTCCTCTTTAGTGAAGTGTCTGTCCATCTCACTTGCCCATCGCTTAATTGGATGGTTTATCTTCTTCTTATTGATATTTTGTAGTATCTTATAGATTATGGAGATCAGGTGTCGGTCTGACATAGAGTTGCCAAATTTTTTTCCCATTCAGTGGGTGTTCTTTTAATTCTATTAATAAAGTTTGTGGATGAGCAAAAATGTTTGATTCTTAATAGTTCCCATTTATCTACTTTCTCTTCTGTTGACTGAGGTTTCTTTGACAGATTTTGGAGTCTGTCCTCATTGTGTATTAAAACTTCCATTGTTGTTCCTACCTTTTCTTGGATGAGCGTTATCGTTTTAGGTTTGATATTTAGGTCTTTTATCCAGTTGGAGTTGGTTTTTGTATAAGGTGTAAGATATGGATCTTGATTCAGTTTATTGCAGATGGATAACCAATTTTGCCAGCACCATTTGTTGACGAGACTGGTTTTACCCCAGTTTAATGTCTTAGGACCTTGGTCGAATATCAACTGTTCATAGGCAGATGGTGTCATCTCTGGGGTCTCAATTCTGTTCCATTGATCGATCTGTCTGTTCCTGTACCAGTACCAGGCTGTTTTGACCACTGTGGCAGTGTAGTATGTTCTAAGGTCGGGTAACAAGAGGCCTCCCAGTGTGTTCTTCTTCTTTAATAGTACCTTACTTATCCGGGGCTTCTTCCCTTTCCAAACAAAATTGGTGATTTGTTTCTCCATCTCATTAAAAAATGATGCTGGAACTTGTATTGGGGTTGCATTATATAAATAAATTGCTTTGGATAAAATAGACATTTTCACAGTGTTAAGTCTTCCTATCCATGAGCAGGGTAGGTTTTTCCATTTATCTAAGTCTCTCTTAGTTTCTTGTAGTAAGGGCTTGTAGTTCTCTTTGTAAAGGTCTGTTGTTTCTCTGGTTAGATTAATTCCTAGGTACTTTATCTTCTTAGGAACTATCATAAATGGTATTGATTTGATAATTTCCTCCTTAACAGTCTCGTTGTTGGTATAAAGGAATCCTACTGATTTACTTATGTTTATCTTGTATCCTGAGACTTTGCTGAACTCTTCTGTAAGTTCGAGTAGCTTACTTATAGTTTCCTTGGGGTTCTCTGCATATACAATCATATCATCTGCGAACAGGGAGATTTTAACTTCCTCTTTGCCGATGCAGATGCCCTTTATTTCTTCGTCTTGTCTAATTGCTGGCTAGAACTTCCAGCACAATGTTGAATAGGAGAGGTGACAGTGGGCATCCTTGTCTAGTTCCTGATCTCAAGGGAAAGTCTTTCAGCCTCTCTCCATTCAGGATGATGTGGGCATTTGGCTTTGTATAAATGGCCCTTATTGTGTTGGGAAATTTGCCAGCTATGCCCATTTTGCTAAGAGTTTTTAGCATGAATGGGTGTTGGACTTTATCAAATGCCTTTTCGGCATCAATGGACAAAATCAGGTGATCCTTGTCTTTTGTGTTATTTATGTGGTTATTCTTTGGCTCATGTGGTCAATCACATTGATTGTTTTTCTGATGTTGAGCCAGCCTTACATCCCTGGTATGAATCCCACTTGGTCATGATGGATTATTTTCTTGATATGTTGTTGTATTCTGTTAGCAAGAATTTTGTTGAAGATTTTTGCATCTAAGTTCATGAGTGATATCGGTCTGTAGTTCTCTGTCTTTGTTGGATCTTTCCCTGGCTTAGGTATCAGGGTTATGCTGGCTTCATAGAATGAGTTTGGGAGTACTCCATCCCTTTCTATACTGTGAAATAGTCTCAGTAGTATTGGGGATAACTCTCCTCTAAATGCTTGGTAGAATTCTGCCGTGATGCCATCTGGGCCCGGACTTTTTTTGGTTGGCGGTGTTTTGATGAAGTGAAGAATTAAAAAGCACACAATTTGTTGTAAGTGCTGCATAGCTCATTGATGAATATCATTATAGCCACCTTCAAAGTACTTCCTTTGGTAAGCTATGCACATATGCCAGTGCCTAGTCAAAGCACGTTTTCTAGGATGAGTTCGTGAACTTAGTTGTCAGACTATGCCACTAGTAGCATTTCAAATACCAGTAGGGTCACCCATGGTGGTCGGGTCTCAGTAAAGCTTCCAGACTAAGACACACTAGATAGAAAAGCCTGGAAACTTACTTGTGAAAATTAGTCAATGAAAACCCTAAGAATCATACAGAACATCATCCAACTTGCTTGCCCTGAACATATATATAATCAGGAGAGATCAATTGCTGGATCCAAGCATCATGTTTCATAAAGCAGAACACTAATGAGGAAAAGGCAGACTGATGATGAGATAGACTGGCACAATAGCTGCAATCAAGGACTCAAATATGTTGGCAATTGTAAGGAGATGCAAGACCAGGCAACATTTTGTTCTGTTGTATATAAGGTCTCCACTCTAGACGTAGAAACGAGAATCAACTCTATAGAAGCTATCTATTAATAATCTTTGTAGGCATAGAGAAGGCATCCTGATAGTTCAGTGGTTAAATGTTGGGCTGCTACACAAATGGTTCAAACTCACCTATAGACTCCACAGAAGAAAAGACCTGGTAATCTGCTCTCGTAAAGGTTTCAGCCTAGGAAACCTATATGGCAGTTCTACTCTGTCCTGTAGGATCGTCTTGTGTTGGAATTGACTCGCTAGCACACAACAACATAGAGAGGCACTTATTTGGACACATTAAAGAGCTACTTGGTGCTACTTGTTGAGCAAAAGAATTGCATCAGAAACTTTCTAAAGCTTTGGCCCAACGTTAAGGGTTCCAGCTTTCTAATTATACCACTTTTATTTATGACACAGAGCAATCTGTAAGAGGCCCCACCACTTCAGCAGATGTATAGCTTCATGAACAGGGCCCAGTATTACACTATCACCACACTGCCCCACTATCCCCTGCTGACACACACCCAGTTGAGTGACTTCAGGAATATATGCAGATCTAGGCAATTCATTGGAACCTTCTGTTCTTGTGACAATGTGATGCTGATATTTTAGTTTTAGAGGAGAAAAAATATTTCACACATTCAGCCAGCAAACATTTATTTGCTTCGAGTCAGATCCGACTCGACGGCACTTGGCTGGCTGGCATGCTTTTGTTTTACTGCAGGTCATTCAGTGCCAATTGGGACAACCCTCACAGGGTGCTTGGCAAGCTGGGGTAGAGACAGATGCTTAGCCCTTGAAGCTTTGGACTTCCCTGACATTGCCTGTGGTCCCGATGAGATGTTAGTCATGCTACCTGCCTTTCCTGAGCCTATTTTTCTGCAAGCACCAACTGTGTAGTAAGTTGCAATGTTGCTGCTATCTTGTTAGCTGATTGAAATAACATCCTAGTTGCATGTGAAACCAGGTAACAATTTTCTGTGCAGACAAGGAGCAACGTGGGGCCTAGCAGCTGAGCTGAAAGACCACTAGCTCTCCACTTGAGGAGATCAAGGACATTTTCTGTCTTCAACTCCCCTGCAGGGCAGGGATTGACATCTGAAACCCTACACCCAGAGCCCTCCCATACCAAATTTAGAGATCTGGGTACTAAGTCATTCTTAATTGGAAGTATCATTGTGAGCCCTCTAGCTTTGCAAAGGGGTTTAGTACTCCAGAGAGTATCTTCCTATCTAGTGATGCTCAGGTTCAGGGTTCAGGTAAAGACAGTATTCTTCAGATTGGTACATGGACCAAAATCCTTGCCTGTGCATGTGCAAAGATCTGATGCCAAATTCAAACTGTGGTTAGAGGCTGCAGTGCTCAAGACAAGGAGCGATCAGAAGCCGCAGCACGTCCAGCTTGCAGTAAACTGTGGTTAGAGTTCATGACAGAAGCAAACCTCTGTTAAGGACTTTGGTTTGGCTGGTGGCAACTGAAGGGAGGAGGAAGGCATGATTGTGCAGGGAGAGGGAGCTTAAGACAGAGCAGGGATTTCACTGCGAGTGTAAGTGATGTGCTGTATCTAAATGATAAGAGTCCATGCTGGATGCTAGTACCTTGCACGGAGTGGGTCCCAGGCCAATCATACACCACATTCCATATCCCAAAGTCAGCAGGGCATACCTGGGAAAAAATGCCAACACTTGGCCTTTCCCACTACCAACATGGGCCTGTAGTGAGACCCAGAGGAAAGTATTTCAGCCTATCATCCCACCCCAGTAATCCAGGAATGAAGACTCATAGGACCTCTAGGCATTCAGGGTGACTCAGAAAACTGGCCAGAAACTTTAAATGCCATAAAGAATAGAACTACTATAGGAGGTCCAGCCTATCAAAGGTGGGAAAGATGATAAAAGATTGAGGGAGAAGGAAGGAAAATCAAGAGCCTAATAACGGGGAGAAAGATATTTGGAGTCTTAGCAAGCTGCAATATTTTTATTTCTTTTACTAATCACCCCCTGTCTTGTTCCAAAAAAATCTTGTACATGGTACACCAAACACTAAGCTTGCAGACCAATTTGAGACACCCTGGTAATCCACAGCAACATGAAAAGAACCATTTAGTCTCACAGCCTCATGTACAATTCTTGTGGAAACAAGGTGGTCTGTGTGTTTGTGTGTCTGTGTAAGGACCATTGCTTCGCCCCGCCTTACCTGATCTGTGGACAGATTTGTCCATAGGAAGGGCCACATGATCCTTGGGCAGGGTCCCTAGAGTAGCTGCTCATACATGTGTCCCAGGACCATCAGGAGCAGCACTGTGGAGATGCTGGGCTCCATCCAGATGCCCTCAGAACCCCTCCCTATTGGTTCCGGGCACTCCTTCCCCATATATGGTTGTTTTGCTTCCGAAGACTGGAACTGTGGCCTTCTTCAGAGGCTGCCTTGGGCTCATGGTGCCACCATAGCTGTGCTTACTGAGGGAAGAATGGCTGGGAGCTCACACCCACCCACTTGGGAGCAGCCTGAAACCAGGGAGGCCCTGGTGTGGGAGTGGAGTGGTCCAAGTTCCCAACAGTGCCAGGAAGCTGAGAACTTCAGCTCCTTGCCCTTCTACTGCTGCCTACCTCTTCCTTTCCAGTCCCTCCTGGGGCACTTCCTCATCAGTCCTAGCCCACGGGCCCCAATGTGGCAAGCATGGTCAAAGAAAGATGGATGCCTTGTGCATCTTATTCTCTACTACATCCTGCTTTCAGGGAACCTGCTCACACCTTCACAGGCTCTTCTGAGTGAGACTAGGGACTAGGTCCTTCTCTTGGGTCACAGCTAGTGGGACTGTGCTATATCACTATCTCAAAGTGGACCCAGATTCTCTCTCATAAGTGCCTTTTAACTAGATTCAGGAACTACAACTGAGGAAATGTAAACTGTAATAATGGAGCTCTTGTGGCAGTTCAGTGGTAAAATTCTCACCTTCCATACTGGAAATCTGGGTTTGATCTCTAGGCAAAGCACCTCACATAGCCACCAACCCTCTGTCAATGGAGGCTCATGTGTTACTCTGATGCTGAACAGGTTTTAGCAGAGCTTCCAGACTATGACAGACTAAGAAAAATGGCCAGCGAGAACCCTAAGATACACAGGGTTGCGTGAGTTGGGGCCAACCAGATGGCAGCCAACAACATTCTGGGACTGGGGCTGCTGATGAGGAAGCAGGGCAAGTATTGTATAAGCATGCATAAGTGAAAGCAGATACAGGTGGCTGTGTGGCCCCTCCGGTTCTCTACAGCCCTTCAGCCTAATTGCTTCTCTTGAATTTTCTCCCACTTGAACAAGTCCACATAAAGATTTCTGGCTCTGAATGTTTCAGATACCTTGCAGTGGACATCCTCTGTGAAGTCTGGGATGGGAGAGAACTCCTTGAGTTTACTGTGCCCACCTGGGGCTGCTTCCTGCCTTGATGTCTACCAAAGGTGAGCACTAAATGGGCAGAGTGGAGGGGGTAGGACCTTGGAAGAGCAGTTGGGTTTCTGGAACTTGAGGCAGGGACAAGAGAGTGTGGAGATGGCCCACAGCAGCCCTGAGAGGAGGCTGTGTCTTTAAGACATCATCCTTACAGACTGAGATTGATCAATATTGAAAAATGGATAACACTCGACGGCACTTGGCTGGCTAACACTCAGCTTATCAAAATACCACTGTACCTTTTGAATTTATTGTATTTCCATAAAAGCATATAATACACACAATCT
Source organism: Heterohyrax brucei (assembly GCA_028571685.1). Lineage (NCBI taxonomy): Eukaryota > Metazoa > Chordata > Mammalia > Hyracoidea > Procaviidae > Heterohyrax > Heterohyrax brucei. Next base: position 83,944,943 of record CM053154.1, on the reverse strand, counting down.
GCAATGTAGAAAGTATAATTTACAAAAATATAAAATATTGGTTATTTTTTAGCATTTAAACATACGGCTGTACATGTTATTCCAATATGCGTGTTTAAACAACTCAGACTTAGCCAACGGTGTCTGTTCCTTCTTTTTTGTGGTAAAATAGTTATTAAGAAGAAGAAACCGCCATTGCTTATACGTGTAAAAACTTGTGCAGGAGTTTGAAAGAAAGCCAACATTTATACCATTATTCAGGCCCTTTTTCTATGAACAGCATGTGGCCTGAGTGTTTTAAACTGATGTTTACACAGAGGTTCTTTCCTTGTGAGGGTGCTCAGTGCCTACAATTTGCCTAATCTCCTCCCCAGGTTATGAGACAGCCTTCACAGAAAGCCACCAGGGGAACATATTAGGTTTTCGGTGGGTACAGATGGGCAACCTTAAGGCAGGACCAATTCCTAGATTCCTTCAAGGGTACCTAGAGTACTGTTTAGCAGCTAAGCCACTAGAAACAAAACATCCCAGAATGGGTGCCCTGATGGGCAGATCGTCTGAGACCCAGTGGAGCTGCCTTTGTGTTCTGTCCTGCAGTTGCAGCTACACTCTTTTCTCAGTCCCCTCTCTGGAGAGTCCTGAGGACAGTGCCCCACCAATGTGGGCTCAGGCAGAGGGTTTCTCGTAACTGGAACAACCAGTTTTACTGGCAGGCACATGTCTCCACAGACATGCTGGGGTACATCTTCAGAACAACGTTCTGGTTCTCATCCAGGAAAAAGATTCTAATGGAATTTCATCTTATCAGGAATACAGCAGGGCTCTAGGATGTCCTGGACAATGTCCATGGCCCTTACGATGCTCTGGATGGTGGCATGGTTGGATGGGCGGACTATCTGCAAGACAAAAAAGAAACATAAGTACCACATCATAACACACTCACCCATTCTCCACCCACCACAAATTGTGCTACTGCTATTCCATGGCTGAGGCCATGTAAAAGAGAATAACTAGAAAAAATAGAAGGCAAAAGCCCAGGGATCATACACCTTTCTTCTGGAGTCAGCCACAGACTGAGTATCCCCGGGTTTTGCTGCAACAGACTGAAGGCTGCAAGAAAAATCACAACACCTGCATGGCACTGGCCACTTGGGGACGCCTGCACTTCACACATCCTCAAGCACTTTGTCCAGGGGGTGCTTTCCAGAAGATAGCCAACAGAGGTGCCCAATCAATTCTCTTGGAATCCTGGCTGCCCAGTAGCAGTAGCTTCTGTCTGAGGAGGCAGGCAGTATTTCTCAGGGTGGTGTGTGTACCAGCGGTGATGAGGCCATTGGTGTCTGTTCTTTCTTTTTTGTGGTAAAATAAAATAGATGTTAAGAAAAAGAAACCGCCATTTAAGCACCGAAGAAATCAATATTAGAAGATTACAAAAGGGGAGCGGGGGAGGGACTTTTTTACAAATTGAATAGTTGTTAGGATTATGGTTAGGTATAGGACGTTATCAGCACACACTAGAAGTGGGGCACCCACAACTACTCAACTTCAAAATTGTCCATTTAATGAGGATCTCCCCTTTGAAAGAACAGAGAAACAGGGTTTGGGATTGGGGGACCATGCAGAAATGATTAGTTGCGTCCCTATAATAATGGTCAAATATAGAATTTGTCCTTTTATGTCTGGCTAATTTTGCTCAGCGTAATTTCCTCTAGAAGGTAGAAGGTGCCCATTACATCTTTGGAACATACTTTCATTTAATAAACCTTTCCTTCACAAAACCTTGCTGCCAGGAAGGTTGTGCCTTGGAGGAGTGGGAGCCCAGTTTGCCACCTATTGGAGACTGGACTTTCTAGCCCAATCTCTGGAACCTAAACCAGGTCACTTGGGGTCTAATCAGTTTCAGCACCTCAACATTTGGGTGCCAAAAACTGGCAGCCAAGCAAAGTGCTGTCAAAACTGGCAGCATTTGTTTAAACTTTTCTCTCTCTCCTAGTGAGTAATGGGAGCCCCTGGGGATGGTATCTCCTGGCTTGTCCCTCAAGTCTGTGTGCCACACATAATCACACCCTCTGAAACTTTAATCTTCTAGGAGACTTTCTACTGTGGGCTAGGGGACCCTTATGGTGAGGTGTAACTCTTCTCATTCTTGCCTTGTTGCCTGCCTTCTAGCAGGTCCTTGTATCAGGACGATAGGTGCTGCAAAAACGTTGGTCATATTGGGATGACAAAACCAGAGGAAAACCTGCCCCTGGAGTGACTTACAGGGGAGGGAAGTTCTAGCCAGTTCTGTCTCAAAGACAGTTTCAGGGCGCAGGTCCTCACAGAGGCTGGCCGAGAGGACAGGCACTGAAAACTCTCCCAGGAAAGGCTTGGAGAAGGGTGGAAGGACTCTTCCCCCTACTCCTCTTAGTTTCTTTCTGCTTAGTGATGGCTGGGATGCAGGTGTCACAAGCCCAACTCCCTTTGCCAGGTCCTCCCTACAGAATGAGACTCAGTAAATCCCAACACATCCCAAATGGAGCAATCCCAACTCAATCCCAGACCTCACAGCCAGCCAGGTGTCCCTGAGCAATTCCTTCTTATGGATCTGACAAGGACTCCTGAAGGTCTTCAGAGACCCCCAGTTTGCAGTTTGGTAACCAGAAGAAGGCCCCCAAAATCATCTGGGACCCTCAAACCCTGACAAAGGTGGACAAATCACCTTACCAATAGGACCACGCAAGTGGCCACTGGATCATTTTTACTCCAAGCCTCCTCCTGAGGTGAGTGGCTACTCTGACATCTGGATGGGTAAGAGAATGAGGAAATCTTTATTCTTTGCTTCTTCAGCTTGCCTCTCATTCCTCCACAGCACAAACCCTTACCCCTTTTTCCTTCGTCTTCTGTCTTCTCTTTAGAAAGTTCCAGGCACGGGCATGGATTTGGGACCTCTATTTTTTTTAAATAGAGGGCCAAGGGCTGATCACTCTAGGTGGTGTCAGTGGCTTTGTCTTTTGGTTTGTTGAATTTGGGTTTGAATTTGGGGGCCAGGCCCAGAAATCCATTTTGTAATAAATCTTAGGGAAAAGTTCCATAATGCTTAGGCATTTGGTAATAGGCAAAAGACATCCACAAGGCCTTTTGTTAGGATCAGATCCCTTCCCCCAACTCTGTCCTTTATAATCATGACCTCAGTCTAGAGAACGGAATCTGCCAGGGCTCTGTCTTCTTGGACCATTCTTACGTCTCCACATCTCCTCTACTAGTTAGGAACAGTGGCGCCAGTACTACCTTTATAGGGGACAATAGCCCCATTTCTCTGTTTGTCTTTACTTTCTACACTGGCCTTCTGTTCAACAACCTGCTTTGTAAGCTCACTAGTTTTGTGAAGTTTGTGTTCAGCTATGGGACCCCAGGTTTATAATTTTCTGTGAAGAGCATCTGAGAGATTGTACTATTCCTATAGGCTGTGTTCATTATGTCTGTAAAACTTTGCTGCCAAAAAGAAAAAAATGTGTTCCAACCATAGCAAGACATTTGGTCAGTTGAACAGACCCCTGATAGAAACTCTATGAGTTAAAGTTAGATTGGAAAAAATATCAGACACAGTACAGACTGAATAAAAACTTGAAGTAATGTGTAAGCAAACTGTATCTCAATTACAGGGACAAACTTTATTTCAACTACAGGCTTAAAATAATTTCTGGGACCTTTTAGGTAACTTACTGCTATCAGATTGAGTTAACAGATATTTGTCACAGTTTAAACTTACATACGTTTGCTTCTTAAGCAACAAGAAAAATACATATATTGTATAAGTCTTTTTTTTGTTTGTTTGGTTTTTTTGATGATTTTTTAAAATTTTTATTTAACATAACTGAGTGAAAATGTACACTCACGTATAAATTTACATGCCCACCTATATGCAGCTTCCATTGCTCTCCGTGTCCGGTGACTGCACACTATTCCTCTCTGCTCCATACACGTCTCATCCTCCCAACAACCTCCTTTCCCCTCCTCTCTGTCCACTCCCCTTCCTCCAGTCAGAGGTCAGCAAGATGATATCCTGTAGATGTATAGAACCACAAAGTGCTTCCAATATATGGTCACTCTGAATTGCCAAGTCCAATCCACTGCTGTCCAAAGAGTGGACCTTTGTTATAATTTATGGGAAAGGGCAGCATCAGGGCCAGGGGCCATGCTCTCAGAGGAACCCCAAAACTGCTGGACAGTCAATTGAGGTCTTTAAGTGGAGATCTCATGATGCACCCCTTTTTATTCTTGTGTTGCCAGTGACACTCCTCTCTGTGAGCTCCATCGTGGCTATCACTGGCGGTGGCCGGGCACCATCCGGTTCTTCTGGTCCCAAGTCGATGTAGGCACCCACTCTTGTGGGTCTCTCTGTCTTCTCGGTTGTCTTTACTGCATGTCATTTTGGTCCTCGGTGAGCAGCTGTTCCTGCTGAGTTGGGACCATTTGCTGTGTCCTCGGATGGCAGCTTGGCAGCTTTTAAGACCCCAGACGCCATTCACCAATGTGGGGTGCAGAGAGCTCTCTCAGCAAAATGCTAGTTGTGCTAATTGGCCTGGAATTTGCCTAAGAGCATGGTCCTCCACCCCCCGCCCCAGTTACTCTATCCTTGCAGCACTGAGTCAAGATGGAAGGAGAACTCAAGTGATGCTGAAATCCACTTAATGTTGTTCTTGTTTCTAATGTGTGCTATCACCGCTTTCTCCCATCTAGATTTCTAGTAACTATCTAAACTAAACCCTCCCCCCTCCCCCTGCCTCCTTTCCCCCCTTGCAGCTGTCAAAGAGTCTTTTCTTCTATACACAAGTCTGTTTTTTAGGTCTTATCGTAGAGGTCTCATACAGTATTTGTCCCTTTATCGCTGACTACTTTCACTCAACATAATATCTTCCAGTTGAAACCAGGTTCGGCTTAGTCCGCAATCTTGACTCCGCCCCCCTATATTGTATAAGTCTTAATGAGGAAGTTCAGTTTTGCTATTTAAGGGATATTATAGTGGTTTACTGAAAAATATTTATTTGATATGGTCAAAAGTTTTGTTTGTCTGACAAACACTTAACAGTTTAATTATGGGATTTTTAAGAACAACAATGTTAGAAAGAATTGGATTTTTTTTGCTGTTAAAATAACAAAATTTTCTCTGATTTCTGAGTAAACAGTTACCTTACTCCTTGTGTAGTCTCCCTTGAAGGCAAAAATTTGACCTCTCATTAAAATAAGATTCTTGAGTCAAAAACTAAGCCACAAGATTTGGAAAAGGAGAGAGAACCAAGGTTATCTTATTTTAAGAACGTTAAATAACTCTAGTATTTCAACTCATTAACCTGTAACAAACTCCTGATAACTCTGTAACTTCACAGGAAACTATAAACATCCTCTAACAAGAGGAAAAGGCTAACAGGTTTTGGCATAGATTAGAATAAAAAGGATGCCTGATTCTCACTAGGTTAAAATTTATATTAGTTATTTCTTTTTAATCCTATCTAACAAGTGAGTAATGTTAAGTCTCAATTTTATTATTTCTTAATTGCTAACAGAGAAAACCCTGGCGACATAGTGATCAGGTGCTGCAGCTGCTAACCAGATGGTCAGCAATTTGAGTCCTCCAGACACACCTTGGAGACTCTTGTAGGGAAGATTTACTCTGTCTATAGGGTTACTGTAAATAAAAATCAACTGCACAACAGTGGTCTGATTTGGTTTTAACCGTTAACTTGACTATATTATTTTATTAAATCTAACATAATCAAAGCCAGTGCTCTAAGTGGGGAATTCAAACTATTGTAAGTTTATTTTCATACCATATAAGTATTTAGAAACTCAATAACCTTGGTATATCCTGACTACGTGGTATCATATCTCAAGATTATTATGTGTGGTATCCAAAGTTCTTTAAAAATACGTGTAATGGTTGTATTTAGAAATATTATTGTCTAAAGTTTTCTAACAGATTGGATTTTATTTGGCCTTTACATTTTGCTTGTAATTAACTTCTATCACTGTTAAGAGAATTTATTTTCATGACAAAAAATCTACAGTTTTGGGTTTTTGTTTATTTTTTTGCTGATTTTTCTGAATATATTTGATCAGAATATCTCAAGAAAGATATTAGAGTTGTGAAAAGGACTACAACTCCAGATATCCAAAACTCTTGTGCAGAAACTGATGGCCTTGTAGAGTACAGCTGATCCAAAATCAGGTGGAACAGAAATTACTACATGAGACTGAGCATATGAAAATGCACTATAGTGGGCTTTATGTAGAAATGTTGCTGATGTTTTAAGATCCTATTTCTAGCTATAAGGAATCATTTTCCTTTCTCCTAAATTATTTACCTAATGGGTTTACATATGCTAATTCTCTTGGATCCAACTCGACAGCACTTGGCTTGGCCTAATCAGAAATTGCTATTGGTAAACCTATCAAAGTTGTAAATATCATAACCAGAGAAGTATATAAAATTCTAGCTATGACTTTACAAAATTAGAATGTTGCATTCCATATACTATAAAAAAGAAAAAACAGTTTGAGTCTTAACACATAAATGTTGTTGTATTTATATTAACATGAAATCTGAGGTTTTACAGAACACAATTGCTGTTAAGGCACATGAAAACCAGTTACTGATACTATTTATATACAAACACCTCATGAGATTTGTTTGCTTGTTCAAAGAACTTAGGGTCATAATTTCATCAGTTATTTCAGATAACAGCCTAATATTGTTAGTGTTTCTATTCCACTTCCTAGTTCACGTATGGTGCCCAGGATCTTAAAAATCTGATGCTGTTCAATTGCTATTTGTTGAACCTTTTTTTAAATTAAAGATTCTATAATCAGCTCATGATTCAAAAAAAATAGTCATGAAAGATATATGTGATTCTTCTAAGATCTAAATTTCTGAATTTCATGGACATTGAGGTAATCCATACAGGGTACTGCCTTTAGATATTCTTTTAGACTATGAACTTCAGGAAAAAACTGCTTCCTAAAGCCACTTGAGTCAAACAATGGTCCAGATATCCTAGTCCGGCTGTTTTACACTGGTCTTTTGTTTGGTAAACAAATAGAGAAGGAAAAGCCATTATGGCCATTTTATATCCCAGTCCACATCAGACATATGACAAAAATTACAAAAGCTTGAGACACAACCTCAGACCCCACTCTCCTGATTGGTAGACAAGAGCTTTGAAGTGTGTACTAGCAAGAGATTTGGTGTCAGAGGAGAAAAGATAAAAAAACAGTAGCTCTACAAGGCCCACCTCAAGGTAACCCAGTTGGTCCCCAGAAACCAGGACTTAGATTAGGCCCACCTGAAGGTACCCCAGTTCCCAAGAGACCAGAACTGTCAACTGGCTAGAGTGTACTGACCCTGATCAATACAGGTAGTGTCAAAAATGAGGTCACCGGAAGGTAGTGTCCTGACTGTCCTAAAATAGGGTGCCCAGTTGACTTTCCAAAAGGCCTAGATGGGCAGGCCCTCTTGGATCCTCTCTAAAGAGCGGTCTAAAGAGATTGATCACTGAGTTAGGCCGTGAAACCTGCCTAACTTCTGGCTAAGCCATTGATATCTCCATCAGGGAACTAAAGTTTACACTCAACATGGAAGGAAAAGAGGTTGAATTTATTTTAGACACAAAAGCCACCTTCTGTACCCTAAATTACCCAGTGGGCCCACTCCCCAAGTGGAACTGTGTAATTACTGACTTGGATTAAAAATCCAAGGTGAAAAATATACTCTTATGTCTGATGGGGCTCACAATTGGTAAGATATTCCTTTCTTTATGTTCCCTAATTGTCCTGCTGTGTTGCTGACACAAAAATTACTAAGAAAACTGACGACACATACATCTGAAAACTGAACTAAAGATAAGAAATGAAGACTTAGTATTGTTTATATTGTTGGTTGACATATTAAAAACTAAAGAGCCAGAAGGACATATATACCAAAAGAAATGCTCAGGTTACATCAAAAGTTTGAGAGTTGAGGCAGGCAGAATAGTCACTGAGAAACAAACACATACAATGTAAATTCTATAGAAAATATAGTATCTCTTTTGAGTCAATGATTGGTAATAAGGCAGAGTGCCTTAAGGCCTCTCTAACCAGTGTGACTGAAACTATCAATAAACAATATTGAGGGGGCGGAGTCAAGATGGCAGACTAAGCACACATCTCCTTATATCCCTCTGGAAACCAAGACCTGAACTGACAATCAAACAGAGCCTTCTGATCACCTAATCAGCCTCAGGACACGGCACAGAGCTGTTAATTGGGACTTCATACCACTCAGCGGAAAACCTCTCTCTTTCGCTGACTCCCGCTCCTGGCTAGCCCCGGCTCTCACGGAAGAAAGGTAAATGCACTATTTTGACTTTATTTTCGCTCTGTCTCAGCTGGCGGGCGGAGCTGGGTCTTGCCCGGTGGCTGGACTCAGACGCGCTGCTGAGGGGATAGGCAGGCAAAATTCCCATATTCTGAGAGCCAGGCTTGGGACTCTGTTAATCTAGCCACTTTGAGCCTTTCGTTTCGTAGCTGCCTCAGCAGGGTTTGTGTGGAGCTCCGCGGTCAGGGTGCGAGACGACATGTTGGTACTGAGATTTTAGTGGGACCTTGTTCTTAGCCTGGGAGCCAGCACCTGCAAACGGGACAGCGCTTCTCCGACAGAAAAGTAGTGATTTTGCACAGTGCTGCCTACATTGGGGGCCATGCAACAGAATCAGAGGAATCACTACCTCTCGGCACCTTTAGCCCCTCTGTCTGCTGCCTGTGTGTATGACGCCATCTGGATACGGTGGCCACAGCTGGACCTAATTCTTAGCTTGGGAGCCAGATCCTGCCGACAGGAGAGCACTTTCCTATCACAAAACCAGTACTCGACGCAGTGTTGGATAAGGCTAGGCCCTGTCAGTAGAGGCCAACAGGGCAGTAGCATTGCTGTATTCTGAACTAGTTTGTTATCATCTGGGGTTGGATATAGTGGCGCTTACTTTGTCAGATGAGAAGAGGGACCTCTACACCTGAAAACCTAACTGACTTGTGAACTGGTCAGACACCTTTTGCTTTACATTTGAAGACAGCCTAAGGAAACATTTGCAATCCATCCTCACAGTACCTCTTCCAGCCTCTATATACTCACATGGGACCCAAAAAGCAACAGACAATTGTGGCATACAAGCAATCACTCATGGCTTCAGAAGGCTCCCAAACAAAGCAGCCAAGGAGTTTTCCAGATGAAGAAGCTTTTATGAAAGCATCAGGAAGTGAATACAAATTGATTATATACAGAGCCCTTCTAGACCTTATACAAAATGCAGCAGAACAAAGCAAAAAATTAAGCAAGTTGTTCGATCTGATGCAACAAGACATAGAAACTTCCATGCAAAGCCAAGAAAACAGAATGGAACAAATGGAAAAAAGAATTTCTGACTTGGAAGACAGAGCTACTGATGCCAGCGTCTATGAGCAGAAATCAGAAAAAAGAAACAAGAAAAATGAAGAAACATTAAGAAGCATGTGGGACTCTGTTAAGAGGAACAACCTTCGATTAATTGGAGTCCCTGAACAGGGTGAGACATCTGAGAACACAGAGAGTATTGTTGCTGAGCTGCTGAAAGAAAACTTCCCAGAACTCATGAAGGAAGAGAATATAGACATCTCAGATGCATATCGTGTGCCACCCAATATAGATCTCAAAAGAAAGACTCCAAGACATATTATAATCAAGCTTAACAAAATGAAACATAAGCAGCAACTCTTAAAGGCAGCAAGACTCAAGGCAAAGCTAACATTCAGAGGGAAACCCTGTAGACTCTCGTCAGATTTCTCAGCAGAAACCATGCTGGCATGGAGACAGTGGCACGACACATTCAAAGTCTTGAAGGAGAAGAACTTCCAACCAAGAATTATATATCCTGCAAAACTATCTTTCAAATATGAAAATGAAATTAAGACATTCCCAGATAAACAGAAACTCAGAGACTTTGTATAAACCAAACCCAAACTGCAAGAAATACTGAAAGAAGTTCTTGGCTTTGGCTTGGAAGAACAAAACCACTAAATTTATATTTTAGAACTACACACTACTCAATACTCTACTCGTTTAGGGAAGGCTCCAAAGTAAATCACAGCTTTGATATGGAAAGAAGCAATCCGGTGATCATCATGAAAACTATGGTGTCATCATAATAAAAAGAGGGATGTACTACAGTCGTTATAGTCCTTCCAGATGGAGAGGAAGATGACCAGACTGGTAGTAATTAAAATTGGGTTTATAAATAGTTTATTAAGGGGGTTCATGGGGCAGCTGTAAATCACAACAAACATGTATCATACCAGTTCCAGAAATCTAACACACGAGTCTCAACATCTATAAAACCAGCTCTGAAAAAGGTGAAAAATCAACTCACAAAAAAGAGTGTCCCGGAACAGACTAATAAGAACAACAGAGAAAACATCAACATAAAAATAAACATATCACAATGGCAGCCGTGAACACATACCTATCAATAATTACATTGAATGTGAATGGACTGAATGCTCCAGTGAAGAGGCACTGAGTGTCATCCTGGATCAAAAGACACGACCCATCCATATGTTGTCTACAAGAAACTCACTTGAGACCTAAGGACAGTAACAAACTGAAAATTAAAGGATGGAAGAATATATATCAAGCTAACAATGAACAAAGAAGAGCAGGGGTGGCAATTCTAATCTCAGAGAAAATACATTTTAATGTCAAATCCACCATTATGGACAAAGATGGTCACTATTTATTGCTGAAAGGTTCAGTACACAAGCAAGACTTAACTATATTAAATATTTATGCACCTAATGTCAGAAAACCTAAATATGTCAAAGAAGCACTGACTACGCTCAAAAGAGAGTTAGATGACTCCACAATAATAGTGGGAGACTTTAACACTCCACTCTCATTACTAGACAGATCATCTAGAAAAAAGCTCAGTAAAGATACGGAAGACTTCATTGACACAATTAACCAACTAAACCTCATTGATATATACAGAACTTTCCACCCATCAGCAGACAACTACACCTTCTTCTCCAGTGCACATGGAACATTCTCCAGAATTGATCACGTGATACGCCATAATGCAATGCTCAACAAAATCCATACCATTGAATTACCGCAAAGCATCTTCTCAGATCATAAAGCCATCAAAGTTGAAATCAATAGCAGAAAAAACAGAGATGGAAAGTGGAACTCTTGGAAACTGAACAACATCTTGCTCAAAAAAAAATGGGTTGTAGAGGAAATCAAGGATGAATTAAAGAAATTCATGGATTCCAATGAGAACGAAATCACTTTCTACCAGAACCTATGGGATACAGCCCAAGCAGTGCTCAGAGGTCTGTTTATCTCCATAAATGCACACATCTGGAAGGAAGAAAGAAACCAAATCAAGGAACTAACTCTACAACTTGAACAAGTAGAAAGAGAACAACAGAGGAACCCTTCAGGCAACAGAAGAAATGAGATCATAAAGATTAGAGCAGAGCTAAATGAATTAGAGAATAGAAAAACAATTGAAAAAATTGAAAAGACCAAAAGCTGGTTTTTTGAAAAGATCAACAAAATTGATAAACCACTGGCTAAACTTACTAAAGAAAAGCAGGAAAGGAAACAAATAACCCATATTAGAAATGAGAGGGGAGTTGTCACCACAGATGCAAGAGAAATCAAAAATATCATAACAGAATACTATGAAAGACTGTACTCTAACAAATTTGAAAACCTAGCGGAAATGGACCAATTCCTTGACTCGTACCACCTACCCAAATTATCACAACATGAGGCAGAACAACTTAATAAACCCATCACAAAGGAAGAGATTGAAAAGGTCATCAAAACACTGCCAACCAAAAAAAGTCTCGTCCCAGATGGCTTCACGGCAGAATTCTACCAAGCATTTAGAGAAGAGTTATCCCCAATACTACTGAGACTATTTCACAGTATAGAAAGGGATGGAGTACTCCCAAGCTCATTCTATGAAGCCAGCATAACCCTGATACCTAAGCCAGGGAAAGATCCAACAAAGACAGAGAACTACAGACCGATATCACTCATGAACCTAGATGCAAAAATCTTCAACAAAATTCTTGCTAACAGAATACAACAACATATCAAGAAAATAATCCATCATGACCAAGTGGGATTCATACCAGGGATGCAAGGCTGGTTTAACATCAGGAAAACAATTAATGTGATAAACCACATAAATAACACAAAAGACAAGGATCACCTGATTTTGTCCATTGATGCAGAAAAGGCATTTGATAAAGTCCAACACCCATTCATGCTAAAAACTCTTAGCAAAATGGGCATAGACGGCAAATTCCTCAACACAATAAGGGCCATATATACAAAGCCAGTTGCCCACATCATCCTGAATGGAGAGAGACTGAAAGACTTTCCCTTGAGATCAGGAACTAGACAAGGATGCCCACTGTCACCTCTCTTATTCAACATTGTGTTAGAAGTTCTAGCCAGAGCAATTAGACAAGGCGAAGAAATAAAGGGCATCTGCATCGGCAAAGAGGAAGTTAAAATCTCCCTGTTCACAGATGATATGATTGTATATGCAGAGAACCCCAAGGAATCTGTACGTAAGCTACTCAAACTGATAGAAGTGTTCAGCAATGTCTCAGGATACAAGATAAACATAAGTAAATCAGTAGGATTCCTTTATACCAACAACGAGACTGTTAAGGAGGAAACCATCAAATCAATGCCATTTACAATAGTTCCTAAGAAGATAAAGTACCTAGGAATTAATCTAACCAGAGAAACAACAGAGAACTACAAGCCCTTACTACAAGAAACTAAAAGAGACTTAGATAAATGGAAAAACCTACCCTGCTCATGGATAGGAAGACTTAACATTGTGAAAATGTCTATTTTACCCAAAGCAATTTATTTATATAATGCAATCCCAATACAAGTTCCAGCATCATTTTTTAATGAGATGGAGAAACAAATCACCAATTTTGTTTGGAAAGGGAAGAAGCCCCGGATAAGTAAGGTACTACTAAAGAAGAAGAACACACTGGGAGGCCTCTCGTTACCCGACCTTAGAACATACTACACTGCCACAGTGGTCAAAACAGCCTGGTACTGGTACAAGAACAGACAGATCGATCAATTGAACAGAATTGAGACCCCAGAGATGACACCATCTGCCTATGAACAGTTGGTATTCGACCAAGGTCCTAAGACATTAAACTGGGGTAAAAACAGTCTCTTCAACAAATGGTGCTGGCAAAATTGGTTATCCATCTGCAATAAACTGAATCAAGATCCATATCTTACACCTTATACAAAAACCAACTCCAACTGGATAAAAGACCTAAATATCAAACCTAAAACAATAATCCTCATCCAAGAAAAGGTAGGAACAACAATGTAAGTTTTAATACACAATGAGGACAGACTCCAAAATCTGTCAAAGAAACCTCAATCAACAGAAGAGATAGTAGATAAATGGGAACTATCAGAATGGGAAAAAATATTTGACAACTCTATGTCAGACTGACGTCTGATCTCCATAATCTATAAGATACTACAAAATATCAATAAGAAGAAGACAAACCATCCAATTAAGCGATGGGCAAAGGAGACGGACAGACACTTCACTAAAGAGGACATCCAGGCAGCCAAAATCACATGCGGACATGTTTACGATCTTTAGTTATTAAAGTATTTCAAATCAAGACAACAATGAAATACCATCTCACCCCGACAAGATTGGCCGTGATCCAGAAAACACAAAACAACAAATGCTGGAGAGGCTGTGGAGAAAGTGGAACCCTCCTACAGTGTTGGTGGGGTTGCAAAATGGTCCAGCCTCTTTGGAACACAATCTGGTGCTTCCTTAAAAAAATGGATATCGATATACCATTTGACCCAGTAATTCCACTACTTGGAATATATCCTACAGATTCAAGGCCTTTCACACCAACGGACACATGCACCAGAATGTTTACTGCAGCACAGTCCACGATATCAAAAAGATGGAATCAACCCAGATGTCCAACAATGGAAGAATGGATAGCTAAGCAATGGTACATATTCTCAATGGAGCACTACACAATGATAAAGAATAACAATGATTCCAGGAAACATCTCCTAACCCGGTTTCAACTGGAAGACATTATGTTGAGTGAAAGTAGTCAGCGATAAAGGGACAAATACTGTATGAGACCTCTACGATAAGACCTAAAAAACAGACTTGTGTATAGAAGAAAAGACTCTTTGACAGCTGCAAGGGGGGAAAGGAGGCAGGGGGAGGGGGGAGGGTTTAGTTTAGATAGTTACTAGAAATCTAGATGGGAGAAAGCGGTGATAGCACACATTAGAAACAAGAACAACATTAAGTGGATTTCAGCATCACTTGAGTTCTCCTTCCATCTTGACTCAGTGCTGCAAGGATAGAGTAACTGGGGTGGGGGGTGGAGGACCATGCTCTTAGGCAAATTCCAGGCCAATTAGCACAACTAGCATTTTGCTGAGAGAGCTCTCTGCACCCCACATTGGTGAATGGCGTCTGGGGTCTTAAAAGCTGCCAAGCTGCCATCCGAGGACACAGCAAATGGTCCCAACTCAGCAGGAACAGCTGCTCACCGAGGACCAAAATGACATGCAGTAAAGACAACCGAGAAGACAGAGAGACCCACAAGAGTGGGTGCCTACATCGACTTGGGACCAGAAGAACCGGATGGTGCCCGGCCACCGCCAGTGATAGCCACGATGGAGCTCACAGAGAGGAGTGTCACTGGCAACACAAGAATAAAAAGGGGTGCATCATGAGATCTCCACTTAAAGACCTCAATTGACTGTCCAGCAGTTTTGGGGTTCCTCTGAGAGCATGGCCCCTGGCCCTGATGCTGCCCTTTCCCATAAATTATAACAAAGGTCCACTCTTTGGACAGCAGTGGATTGGACTTGGCAATTCAGAGTGACCATATATTGGAAGCACTTTGTGGTTCTATACATCTACAGGATATCATCTTGCTGACCTCTGACTGGAGGAAGGGGAGTGGACAGAGAGGAGGGGAAAGGAGGTTGTTGGGAGGATGAGACGTGTATGGAGCAGAGAGGAATAGTGTGCAGTCACCGGACACGGAGAGCAATGGAAGCTGCATATAGGTGGGCATGTAAATTTATACGTGAGTGTACATTTTCACTCAGTTATGTTAAATAAAAATTTTAAAAAATCATCAAAAAAACCAAACAAACAAAAAAAAGACTTATACAATATATGTATTTTTCTTGTTGCTTAAGAAGCAAACGTATGTAAGTTTAAACTGTGACAAATATCTGTTAACTCAATCTGATAGCAGTAAGTTACCTAAAAGGTCCCAGAAATTATTTTAAGCCTGTAGTTGAAATAAAGTTTGTCCCTGTAATTGAGATACAGTTTGCTTACACATTACTTCAAGTTTTTATTCAGTCTGTACTGTGTCTGATATTTTTTCCAATCTAACTTTAACTCATAGAGTTTCTATCAGGGGTCTGTTCAACTGACCAAATGTCTTGCTATGGTTGGAACACATTTTTTTCTTTTTGGCAGCAAAGTTTTACAGACATAATGAACACAGCCTATAGGAATAGTACAATCTCTCAGATGCTCTTCACAGAAAATTATAAACCTGGGGTCCCATAGCTGAACACAAACTTCACAAAACTAGTGAGCTTACAAAGCAGGTTGTTGAACAGAAGGCCAGTGTAGAAAGTAAAGACAAACAGAGAAATGGGGCTATTGTCCCCTATAAAGGTAGTACTGGCGCCACTGTTCCTAACTAGTAGAGGAGATGTGGAGACGTAAGAATGGTCCAAGAAGACAGAGCCCTGGCAGATTCCGTTCTCTAGACTGAGGTCATGATTATAAAGGACAGAGTTGGGGGAAGGGATCTGATCCTAACAAAAGGCCTTGTGGATGTCTTTTGCCTATTACCAAATGCCTAAGCATTATGGAACTTTTCCCTAAGATTTATTACAAAATGGATTTCTGGGCCTGGCCCCCAAATTCAAACCCAAATTCAACAAACCAAAAGACAAAGCCACTGACACCACCTAGAGTGATCAGCCCTTGGCCCTCTATTTAAAAAAAATAGAGGTCCCAAATCCATGCCCGTGCCTGGAACTTTCTAAAGAGAAGACAGAAGACGAAGGAAAAAGGGGTAAGGGTTTGTGCTGTGGAGGAATGAGAGGCAAGCTGAAGAAGCAAAGAATAAAGATTTCCTCATTCTCTTACCCATCCAGATGTCAGAGTAGCCACTCACCTCAGGAGGAGGCTTGGAGTAAAAATGATCCAGTGGCCACTTGCGTGGTCCTATTGGTAAGGTGATTTGTCCACCTTTGTCAGGGTTTGAGGGTCCCAGATGATTTTGGGGGCCTTCTTCTGGTTACCAAACTGCAAACTGGGGGTCTCTGAAGACCTTCAGGAGTCCTTGTCAGATCCATAAGAAGGAATTGCTCAGGGACACCTGGCTGGCTGTGAGGTCTGGGATTGAGTTGGGATTGCTCCATTTGGGATGTGTTGGGATTTACTGAGTCTCATTCTGTAGGGAGGACCTGGCAAAGGGAGTTGGGCTTGTGACACCTGCATCCCAGCCATCACTAAGCAGAAAGAAACTAAGAGGAGTAGGGGGAAGAGTCCTTCCACCCTTCTCCAAGCCTTTCCTGGGAGAGTTTTCAGTGCCTGTCCTCTCGGCCAGCCTCTGTGAGGACCTGCGCCCTGAAACTGTCTTTGAGACAGAACTGGCTAGAACTTCCCTCCCCTGTAAGTCACTCCAGGGGCAGGTTTTCCTCTGGTTTTGTCATCCCAATATGACCAACGTTTTTGCAGCACCTATCGTCCTGATACAAGGACCTGCT
The DNA here is from genome assembly GCA_028571685.1 of Heterohyrax brucei. NCBI lineage: Eukaryota > Metazoa > Chordata > Mammalia > Hyracoidea > Procaviidae > Heterohyrax > Heterohyrax brucei. The sequence continues at coordinate 83,928,058 of CM053154.1, read as the reverse complement.
AGAAGGCAGGCAACAAGGCAAGAATGAGAAGAGTTACACCTCACCATAAGGGTCCCCTAGCCCACAGTAGAAAGTCTCCTAGAAGATTAAAGTTTCAGAGGGTGTGATTATGTGTGGCACACAGACCTGAGGGACAAGCCAGGAGATACCATCCCCAGGGGCTCCCATTACTCACTAGGAGAGAGAGAAAAGTTTAAACAAATGCTGCCAGTTTTGACAGCACTTTGCTTGGCTGCCAGTTTTTGGCACCCAAATGTTGAGGTGCTGAAACTGATTAGACCCCAAGTGACCTGGTTTAGGTTCCAGAGATTGGGCTAGAAAGTCCAGTCTCCAATAGGTGGCAAACTGGGCTCCCACTCCTCCAAGGCACAACCTTCCTGGCAGCAAGGTTTTGTGAAGGAAAGGTTTATTAAATGAAAGTATGTTCCAAAGATGTAATGGGCACCTTCTACCTTCTAGAGGAAATTACGCTGAGCAAAATTAGCCAGACATAAAAGGACAAATTCTATATTTGACCATTATTATAGGGACGCAACTAATCATTTCTGCATGGTCCCCCAATCCCAAACCCTGTTTCTCTGTTCTTTCAAAGGGGAGATCCTCATTAAATGGACAATTTTGAAGTTGAGTAGTTGTGGGTGCCCCACTTCTAGTGTGTGCTGATAACGTCCTATACCTAACCATAATCCTAACAACTATTCAATTTGTAAAAAAGTCCCTCCCCCGCTCCCCTTTTGTAATCTTCTAATATTGATTTCTTCGGTGCTTAAATGGCGGTTTCTTTTTCTTAACATCTATTTTATTTTACCACAAAAAAGAAAGAACAGACACCAATGGCCTCATCACCGCTGGTACACACACCACCCTGAGAAATACTGCCTGCCTCCTCAGACAGAAGCTACTGCTACTGGGCAGCCAGGATTCCAAGAGAATTGATTGGGCACCTCTGTTGGCTATCTTCTGGAAAGCACCCCCTGGACAAAGTGCTTGAGGATGTGTGAAGTGCAGGCGTCCCCAAGTGGCCAGTGCCATGCAGGTGTTGTGATTTTTCTTGCAGCCTTCAGTCTGTTGCAGCAAAACCCGGGGATACTCAGTCTGTGGCTGACTCCAGAAGAAAGGTGTATGATCCCTGGGCTTTTGCCTTCTATTTTTTCTAGTTATTCTCTTTTACATGGCCTCAGCCATGGAATAGCAGTAGCACAATTTGTGGTGGGTGGAGAATGGGTGAGTGTGTTATGATGTGGTACTTATGTTTCTTTTTTGTCTTGCAGATAGTCCGCCCATCCAACCATGCCACCATCCAGAGCATCGTAAGGGCCATGGACATTGTCCAGGACATCCTAGAGCCCTGCTGTATTCCTGATAAGATGAAATTCCATTAGAATCTTTTTCCTGGATGAGAACCAGAACGTTGTTCTGAAGATGTACCCCAGCATGTCTGTGGAGACATGTGCCTGCCAGTAAAACTGGTTGTTCCAGTTACGAGAAACCCTCTGCCTGAGCCCACATTGGTGGGGCACTGTCCTCAGGACTCTCCAGAGAGGGGACTGAGAAAAGAGTGTAGCTGCAACTGCAGGACAGAACACAAAGGCAGCTCCACTGGGTCTCAGACGATCTGCCCATCAGGGCACCCATTCTGGGATGTTTTGTTTCTAGTGGCTTAGCTGCTAAACAGTACTCTAGGTACCCTTGAAGGAATCTAGGAATTGGTCCTGCCTTAAGGTTGCCCATCTGTACCCACCGAAAACCTAATATGTTCCCCTGGTGGCTTTCTGTGAAGGCTGTCTCATAACCTGGGGAGGAGATTAGGCAAATTGTAGGCACTGAGCACCCTCACAAGGAAAGAACCTCTGTGTAAACATCAGTTTAAAACACTCAGGCCACATGCTGTTCATAGAAAAAGGGCCTGAATAATGGTATAAATGTTGGCTTTCTTTCAAACTCCTGCACAAGTTTTTACACGTATAAGCAATGGCGGTTTCTTCTTCTTAATAACTATTTTACCACAAAAAAGAAGGAACAGACACCGTTGGCTAAGTCTGAGTTGTTTAAACACGCATATTGGAATAACATGTACAGCCGTATGTTTAAATGCTAAAAAATAACCAATATTTTATATTTTTGTAAATTATACTTTCTACATTGCAGATTGTGTGTATTATATGCTTTTATGGAAATACAATAAATTCAAAAGGTACAGTGGTATTTTGATAAGCTGAGTGTTAGCCAGCCAAGTGCCGTCGAGTGTTATCCATTTTTCAATATTGATCAATCTCAGTCTGTAAGGATGATGTCTTAAAGACACAGCCTCCTCTCAGGGCTGCTGTGGGCCATCTCCACACTCTCTTGTCCCTGCCTCAAGTTCCAGAAACCCAACTGCTCTTCCAAGGTCCTACCCCCTCCACTCTGCCCATTTAGTGCTCACCTTTGGTAGACATCAAGGCAGGAAGCAGCCCCAGGTGGGCACAGTAAACTCAAGGAGTTCTCTCCCATCCCAGACTTCACAGAGGATGTCCACTGCAAGGTATCTGAAACATTCAGAGCCAGAAATCTTTATGTGGACTTGTTCAAGTGGGAGAACATTCAAGAGAAGCAATTAGGCTGAAGGGCTGTAGAGAACCGGAGGGGCCACACAGCCACCTGTATCTGCTTTCACTTATGCATGCTTATACAATACTTGCCCTGCTTCCTCATCAGCAGCCCCAGTCCCAGAATGTTGTTGGCTGCCATCTGGTTGGCCCCAACTCACGCAACCCTGTGTATCTTAGGGTTCTCGCTGGCCATTTTTCTTAGTCTGTCATAGTCTGGAAGCTCTGCTAAAACCTGTTCAGCATCAGAGTAACACATGAGCCTCCATTGACAGAGGGTTGGTGGCTATGTGAGGTGCTTTGCCTAGAGATCAAACCCAGATTTCCAGTATGGAAGGTGAGAATTTTACCACTGAACTGCCACAAGAGCTCCATTATTACAGTTTACATTTCCTCAGTTGTAGTTCCTGAATCTAGTTAAAAGGCACTTATGAGAGAGAATCTGGGTCCACTTTGAGATAGTGATATAGCACAGTCCCACTAGCTGTGACCCAAGAGAAGGACCTAGTCCCTAGTCTCACTCAGAAGAGCCTGTGAAGGTGTGAGCAGGTTCCCTGAAAGCAGGATGTAGTAGAGAATAAGATGCACAAGGCATCCATCTTTCTTTGACCATGCTTGCCACATTGGGGCCCGTGGGCTAGGACTGATGAGGAAGTGCCCCAGGAGGGACTGGAAAGGAAGAGGTAGGCAGCAGTAGAAGGGCAAGGAGCTGAAGTTCTCAGCTTCCTGGCACTGTTGGGAACTTGGACCACTCCACTCCCACACCAGGGCCTCCCTGGTTTCAGGCTGCTCCCAAGTGGGTGGGTGTGAGCTCCCAGCCATTCTTCCCTCAGTAAGCACAGCTATGGTGGCACCATGAGCCCAAGGCAGCCTCTGAAGAAGGCCACAGTTCCAGTCTTCGGAAGCAAAACAACCATATATGGGGAAGGAGTGCCCGGAACCAATAGGGAGGGGTTCTGAGGGCATCTGGATGGAGCCCAGCATCTCCACAGTGCTGCTCCTGATGGTCCTGGGACACATGTATGAGCAGCTACTCTAGGGACCCTGCCCAAGGATCATGTGGCCCTTCCTATGGACAAATCTGTCCACAGATCAGGTAAGGCGGGGCGAAGCAATGGTCCTTACACAGACACACAAACACACAGACCACCTTGTTTCCACAAGAATTGTACATGAGGCTGTGAGACTAAATGGTTCTTTTCATGTTGCTGTGGATTACCAGGGTGTCTCAAATTGGTCTGCAAGCTTAGTGTTTGGTGTACCATGTACAAGATTTTTTTGGAACAAGACAGGGGGTGATTAGTAAAAGAAATAAAAATATTGCAGCTTGCTAAGACTCCAAATATCTTTCTCCCCGTTATTAGGCTCTTGATTTTCCTTCCTTCTCCCTCAATCTTTTATCATCTTTCCCACCTTTGATAGGCTGGACCTCCTATAGTAGTTCTATTCTTTATGGCATTTAAAGTTTCTGGCCAGTTTTCTGAGTCACCCTGAATGCCTAGAGGTCCTATGAGTCTTCATTCCTGGATTACTGGGGTGGGATGATAGGCTGAAATACTTTCCTCTGGGTCTCACTACAGGCCCATGTTGGTAGTGGGAAAGGCCAAGTGTTGGCATTTTTTCCCAGGTATGCCCTGCTGACTTTGGGATATGGAATGTGGTGTATGATTGGCCTGGGACCCACTCCGTGCAAGGTACTAGCATCCAGCATGGACTCTTATCATTTAGATACAGCACATCACTTACACTCGCAGTGAAATCCCTGCTCTGTCTTAAGCTCCCTCTCCCTGCACAATCATGCCTTCCTCCTCCCTTCAGTTGCCACCAGCCAAACCAAAGTCCTTAACAGAGGTTTGCTTCTGTCATGAACTCTAACCACAGTTTACTGCAAGCTGGACGTGCTGCGGCTTCTGATCGCTCCTTGTCTTGAGCACTGCAGCCTCTAACCACAGTTTGAATTTGGCATCAGATCTTTGCACATGCACAGGCAAGGATTTTGGTCCATGTACCAATCTGAAGAATACTGTCTTTACCTGAACCCTGAACCTGAGCATCACTAGATAGGAAGATACTCTCTGGAGTACTAAACCCCTTTGCAAAGCTAGAGGGCTCACAATGATACTTCCAATTAAGAATGACTTAGTACCCAGATCTCTAAATTTGGTATGGGAGGGCTCTGGGTGTAGGGTTTCAGATGTCAATCCCTGCCCTGCAGGGGAGTTGAAGACAGAAAATGTCCTTGATCTCCTCAAGTGGAGAGCTAGTGGTCTTTCAGCTCAGCTGCTAGGCCCCACGTTGCTCCTTGTCTGCACAGAAAATTGTTACCTGGTTTCACATGCAACTAGGATGTTATTTCAATCAGCTAACAAGATAGCAGCAACATTGCAACTTACTACACAGTTGGTGCTTGCAGAAAAATAGGCTCAGGAAAGGCAGGTAGCATGACTAACATCTCATCGGGACCACAGGCAATGTCAGGGAAGTCCAAAGCTTCAAGGGCTAAGCATCTGTCTCTACCCCAGCTTGCCAAGCACCCTGTGAGGGTTGTCCCAATTGGCACTGAATGACCTGCAGTAAAACAAAAGCATGCCAGCCAGCCAAGTGCCGTCGAGTCGGATCTGACTCGAAGCAAATAAATGTTTGCTGGCTGAATGTGTGAAATATTTTTTCTCCTCTAAAACTAAAATATCAGCATCACATTGTCACAAGAACAGAAGGTTCCAATGAATTGCCTAGATCTGCATATATTCCTGAAGTCACTCAACTGGGTGTGTGTCAGCAGGGGATAGTGGGGCAGTGTGGTGATAGTGTAATACTGGGCCCTGTTCATGAAGCTATACATCTGCTGAAGTGGTGGGGCCTCTTACAGATTGCTCTGTGTCATAAATAAAAGTGGTATAATTAGAAAGCTGGAACCCTTAACGTTGGGCCAAAGCTTTAGAAAGTTTCTGATGCAATTCTTTTGCTCAACAAGTAGCACCAAGTAGCTCTTTAATGTGTCCAAATAAGTGCCTCTCTATGTTGTTGTGTGCTAGCGAGTCAATTCCAACACAAGACGATCCTACAGGACAGAGTAGAACTGCCATATAGGTTTCCTAGGCTGAAACCTTTACGAGAGCAGATTACCAGGTCTTTTCTTCTGTGGAGTCTATAGGTGAGTTTGAACCATTTGTGTAGCAGCCCAACATTTAACCACTGAACTATCAGGATGCCTTCTCTATGCCTACAAAGATTATTAATAGATAGCTTCTATAGAGTTGATTCTCGTTTCTACGTCTAGAGTGGAGACCTTATATACAACAGAACAAAATGTTGCCTGGTCTTGCATCTCCTTACAATTGCCAACATATTTGAGTCCTTGATTGCAGCTATTGTGCCAGTCTATCTCATCATCAGTCTGCCTTTTCCTCATTAGTGTTCTGCTTTATGAAACATGATGCTTGGATCCAGCAATTGATCTCTCCTGATTATATATATGTTCAGGGCAAGCAAGTTGGATGATGTTCTGTATGATTCTTAGGGTTTTCATTGACTAATTTTCACAAGTAAGTTTCCAGGCTTTTCTATCTAGTGTGTCTTAGTCTGGAAGCTTTACTGAGACCCGACCACCATGGGTGACCCTACTGGTATTTGAAATGCTACTAGTGGCATAGTCTGACAACTAAGTTCACGAACTCATCCTAGAAAACGTGCTTTGACTAGGCACTGGCATATGTGCATAGCTTACCAAAGGAAGTACTTTGAAGGTGGCTATAATGATATTCATCAATGAGCTATGCAGCACTTACAACAAATTGTGTGCTTTTTAATTCTTCACTTCATCAAAACACCGCCAACCAAAAAAAGTCCGGGCCCAGATGGCATCACGGCAGAATTCTACCAAGCATTTAGAGGAGAGTTATCCCCAATACTACTGAGACTATTTCACAGTATAGAAAGGGATGGAGTACTCCCAAACTCATTCTATGAAGCCAGCATAACCCTGATACCTAAGCCAGGGAAAGATCCAACAAAGACAGAGAACTACAGACCGATATCACTCATGAACTTAGATGCAAAAATCTTCAACAAAATTCTTGCTAACAGAATACAACAACATATCAAGAAAATAATCCATCATGACCAAGTGGGATTCATACCAGGGATGTAAGGCTGGCTCAACATCAGAAAAACAATCAATGTGATTGACCACATGAGCCAAAGAATAACCACATAAATAACACAAAAGACAAGGATCACCTGATTTTGTCCATTGATGCCGAAAAGGCATTTGATAAAGTCCAACACCCATTCATGCTAAAAACTCTTAGCAAAATGGGCATAGCTGGCAAATTTCCCAACACAATAAGGGCCATTTATACAAAGCCAAATGCCCACATCATCCTGAATGGAGAGAGGCTGAAAGACTTTCCCTTGAGATCAGGAACTAGACAAGGATGCCCACTGTCACCTCTCCTATTCAACATTGTGCTGGAAGTTCTAGCCAGCAATTAGACAAGACGAAGAAATAAAGGGCATCTGCATCGGCAAAGAGGAAGTTAAAATCTCCCTGTTCGCAGATGATATGATTGTATATGCAGAGAACCCCAAGGAAACTATAAGTAAGCTACTCGAACTTACAGAAGAGTTCAGCAAAGTCTCAGGATACAAGATAAACATAAGTAAATCAGTAGGATTCCTTTATACCAACAACGAGACTGTTAAGGAGGAAATTATCAAATCAATACCATTTATGATAGTTCCTAAGAAGATAAAGTACCTAGGAATTAATCTAACCAGAGAAACAACAGACCTTTACAAAGAGAACTACAAGCCCTTACTACAAGAAACTAAGAGAGACTTAGATAAATGGAAAAACCTACCCTGCTCATGGATAGGAAGACTTAACACTGTGAAAATGTCTATTTTATCCAAAGCAATTTATTTATATAATGCAACCCCAATACAAGTTCCAGCATCATTTTTTAATGAGATGGAGAAACAAATCACCAATTTTGTTTGGAAAGGGAAGAAGCCCCGGATAAGTAAGGTACTATTAAAGAAGAAGAACACACTGGGAGGCCTCTTGTTACCCGACCTTAGAACATACTACACTGCCACAGTGGTCAAAACAGCCTGGTACTGGTACAGGAACAGACAGATCGATCAATGGAACAGAATTGAGACCCCAGAGATGACACCATCTGCCTATGAACAGTTGATATTCGACCAAGGTCCTAAGACATTAAACTGGGGTAAAACCAGTCTCTTCAACAAATGGTGCTGGCAAAATTGGTTATCCATCTGCAATAAACTGAATCAAGATCTATATCTTACACCTTATACAAAAACCAACTCCAACTGGATAAAAGACCTAAATATCAAACCTAAAACGATAACGCTCATCCAAGAAAAGGTAGGAACAACAATGGAAGTTTTAATACACAATGAGGACAGACTCCAAAATCTGTCAAAGAAACCTCAGTCAACAGAAGAGAAAGTAGATAAATGGGAACTATTAAGAATCAAACACTTTTGCTCATCCAAAGACTTTATTAATAGAATTAATAGAACACACACAGAATGGGAAAAAATATTTGGCAACTCTATGTCAGACCGACACCCGATCTCCATAATCTATAAGATACTACAAAATAGCAATAAGAGGAAGATAAACCATCCAATTAAGCGATGGGCAAAGGAGATGGACAGACACTTCACTAAAGAGGAGATCCAGGCAGCCAGAAAACTCATGGGGACATGTTCATGATCTTTAGTTATTAAAGAAATTCAAATCAAGACAACAATGAGATACCATCTCACCCCAACAAGATTGGCCATGATCCAGAAAACACAAAACAACAAATGCTGGAGAGGCTGTGGAGAGAGTGGAACCCTCCTACAGTGTTGGTGGGGTTGCAAAATGGTCCAGCCTCTTTGGAAGGCATTCTGGCACTTCCTTGAAAAAATGGATATCGATATACCATTTGACCCAGTAATTCCACTACTTGGAATATATCCTACAGATTCAAGGCCTTTCACACCAACGGACACATGCACCAGAATGTTTACCGCAGCACAGTCCACGATAGCAAAAAGATGGAATCAACCCAGATGCCCAACAATAGAAGAATGGATTGATAAACTACGGTACAAATACTCAATGGAGCACTACGCATGATAAAGAATAACGATGATTCCAAGAAACATCTTCTAACCTGGTTTCAACTGGAAGACATTATGTTGAGTGAAAGTAGCCAGTGACAAAGGGACAAATATTGTATGAGACCTCTACAATAATATCTCAAAAACAGACTTGTGTATAGAAGAAAAGAGTATTTGACAGCTGCAGGGGAGGGGAGGGACAGGGGAGGCTTTAGTTTAGATAGTTACTAGAAATCTAGTTGGGAGAAAGCGGTTATAGCATACGTTACAAACAAGAACAACATTAAGTGGACTTCAGCATAACTTGAGTACTCCTTCCATCTTAACTCAATATTACAAGGGTAGAGTAGCTGGGGCAGGGGGTGGGGGATCATGCTCTTGGGCAAATTCCAGGCCAATTGGCACAACTAGCATTTTGCTGAGCGAGCTCTCTGCACCCCACATTGGTGAGTGGCGTCTGGGGTCTTAAAAGCTGTCAAGCTGCCATCTGAGGATACAGCAAATGGTCCCAACTCAGCAGGAACGGATGCTCACCGAGGACCAAAATGACATGCAGTAAAGACAACCGAGAAGACAGAGAGACCCACAAGAGTGGGTGCCTACATCGACTTGGGACCGGAAGAACCGGATGGTGCCTGGCCACCGCCCTTGATAGCTACGATGGAGCTCACAGAGAGGAGTGTCACTGGCAACACAAGAATAAAAAGGGGTGCATCATGGGATCTCCACTCAAAGACCTCAATTGATGGTCCAGCGGTTTTGAGATTCCTCTGAGAGCATGGCCCCCGGCTCTGATGCTACCCTTTCGCATAAATTATAACAAAGGTCCACTCTTTCGGCAGGAATGGCTTGGACTTGGCAATGTAGAGTGACCACATATTGGAAGCACTTTATGTTTCTATACATCTATAGGATATCATCTTGCTGACCTCTGGCTGGAGGAAGGGGAGTGGACAGAGAGGAAAGGAGGTTGTTGGGAGGATGAGACATGTATGGAGCAGAGAGGAATAGTGTGTAGTCACCAGACAGGGAGAGCAGTGGAAGCTGCCTATAGGTGGGCATGTAAATTTATACGTGAATGCACATTTTCACTCAGTTATGTTAAATAAAAAAAAAAGAATTACCCAGAACAGAATATTAACATTAACATAGAAAACATCAACAACACAAAAATAAATGCAACAAAATGACAGCACTAAATGACAGCGCACACCTATTAATAATTACACCAAATGTAAATGGACTGAACACTCCAATAAAGAGAGAACAAGTGACATCATGGATCAAAAGACATCACCTGCCTACATGTTACTTGCAAAGAAACAAGCCTAAGACTCAAAGATACGAGCAAACTGAAAATCAGAAAATGGAGAAATATATGCCAAGCCAACAACATACAAAGAAGAGAGTTAATGTCAATATTAATCTCAGATAAAATAGACTTTAATGTAAAATCCACCACTGTGAACAGGTACGGTCACTATTTATTGCTGAAAGTTTCAATACACAAGCAGGACAAAACAATACTAAATATTTATACACCCAATACCAGAGCTTCTAAATACATCGAACAAGCTCTGACAACATTGAAAAATGAGGTAGATCACTCCACAATAATGGTTGGAGGCTTCAACTCTCCACTTTCAGTAATGAACACATCCAGAAAACAACCCAGTAAAGATACAGAAGATATTATTGCCACAATTTACTGACTAGACCTCATCAACACACACAGAAATTTTTACCCATCAGCACATAAGTATACTTTCTTCTTTAAAGTACATGGAACATGTTTCAGAATAAACCGTGTGTTAGGACATACAACAAGTCTCAACAAAACCCAAATGATTGAATTATTGCAAAGCACCTTCTAGGACCATAAAGCCATAAAGCTGAAACCAATAGCAGAAAAATTATAGGTAGAAATTCAAACTCATAGTAACTGAGTAACACCTTACTCAAAAATCCATGAGTTATAGAAGAAATCAAGTACAAAGTAAAGAAATTTGTGGAATTAAATGAGAGTGAAAACATATCCTACCAGAACCTATGGGATACAGCCAAAGCTGTAACTCAGAGGTCTATTTATCTCTATAAATGTACACATCCAAAATGAAGGACCCAAACTTCCCCAAATCTGAGATTTCAGAAATGCAAATCACTCTTCACTGCAGCAGTTAGAGATAATGGATTGTTGAAGTATGTGTTCAGTGTACGTATCCCAAAATCCTCACTGTAGGCATCACAGAGTGATGGAGTTCTAGACGTTTTTATTCTCTTCTTTATAATAGTCATGCATTTTCCAAATGCATTATACTATGTAAAACTCTCCTGTTGAATCAATTCTGACTCATGGTGTCTTTCAAAGTAAAACTATTCCATAGTGTTTTCAATGGTTGATTTTTCAGAAGCAAATTGCCAGGCCTTTTTCTGGGTGGACTCAAACCCCCATTCTTTTGTTTAGCAGCCAAATACGTTAATTTTGTACTATTGTTGTAACCAGCTAACAAATTCTGTCATATGTTAAAGCACTATCATGTAGAGCCTCCCTGAGCACATTCAGGCCACACCCACACTGTCCTTTTGCTCAGCCTCTGTAGTATGAGGGTTTTTCTGCTGTTTCTAGGGACTCGAGCCTGTTGACTATGCTGCCATATCCTCTGGCTACCCCTTCACCCCAGCCTGCTCCCTGCTGAGGTGGAGTCACATCTCAGCAGAGGCCCGGTGTTGTTCATCATTTTCCTGCCCAATGGCATTCTACTCCCTCTTCAAGCATCATTTCTAGTTGCACCTTTGTCATCTTTCCCTGACAGCGTCTTCAAAGGATGGGGACAGTGAGTTCTGTCTGGGGCCTGCCGTGCTAGGATCCTGGATACACACTTCCCTCACTGTAATTGCTAACTGCTATCGAGTCAGTTCCAACTCATAGTGATCTCATGTATAACAGGATGAAACATAACCTACCTCTGTGGCATTCTCACAATTGCCAGCATGAGCAATTCTATCGCACTCAAGCTATTGTGCAAATCTGTCTCACTGATGGTTTCTGTCACTCATTGGCCCTCTGCTTCACCAAATATGATATCCTCTTTTACCAGTTGATCTCTCTTCCTGATGACAGGGCTAAAGCAAGCATGTCAAACAGTGTTCTATTGTGATCCACAAGGTTTTCTCTGACTAATTTGCAAAAGTAAATTGCCAGACCTTTCTTCTTACTCTGTCTTAGTCTGGAAGCTCTGCTGAAGCCTGTTTGCCATGGGTGACTCCGCTGGTATTTGAAATACAGCAACACACAAGTCACCACGTCACAACAAACTGAAAGATGGTTGATGACTTCCCCTACAAGGGTCAGGACAAGGTTGGGAGCTTGTACAAGGGCTCTGACTACAAGCCCACCTGCCAGGGCCCCTCCTGAATCTTCCCAAGCCTGTTCAGCTCAGTGCAATCTCTGCCTAGGAGATCTTCCAACATGTAATACCATTGTATCCAAGTGTTCCCCACAGTAAACCACCAAACCTCTCCATTGTTTTGCTTGTTCTTCACTCTAGTCAAAGGTACATTGGAGAAAAACAGATATTGTGACTGTAGGTGTTATTAACCTTTAGATAACCTTGTGGTCTCTTCTTGGGCCATGCTTAGCCTCCTCTGGTCAGAGGGCCTGACAGGGCCACTGTAACAAGGCATTCTCCAGGGCATCCATTAACCTCAGAGCTCCAAGTCTGAACTCACCTCTTACCATCATCCCTCTGCCTACCTAGAGTGCACACTTCTCCTTGGGCCCACCCCACTGACATCACTGAACCCTCTGGGACCAGCAGCAGAAGGCCGCAGAAAATGTGTGGGCCTTCCACAGAGCAGATCAGGGAAGCACCAGCTCCCTTCTATAGCCCAGAGCTCAGTCAGACCCAGGGGCAGAGCATGGCAGCTGGACAACCAGTTAGTTTGCTGTTGGCTTGCTACATTGCTTATGCTAACTGCCGTGGTATTTTAGACACATCATCTTTAAATTCTTATAACGACCACCCGAAATAAATGTGGTGAGTACTGAATTCCAGATGAGGAAGCAGAGCCCAAAGAGATAGTATGGCTTGCTGAAGGTCACACTTAACACAAGTAAGTAAGTGAGGGAGTAGGGGTTTGAATCCCTGCCTAGGCTGATTCCCAGGCCTTCACCACCATACCTGCTCTCTAGTGCTCTAGAACTTGTTTTAGGAATGAGAAACTGAGGCAGGGAGCTGTTGAGCTGTGGGTCAGGATCTGATTTGACAGGAGTAGGCCTTTTCCTAACACCTGTGTCTCCCAGTTTGCTAGAGGTCTTCTGGGTGTTTTGGTTTTTCAATTTGATGGTCTTTTTGGTATTGTTTGCTTCCTGTATTCTTTAAGTTTCCATGGCCTGTGAAATGGAGCATGTATCATCCCCCATCTCAATATTCTTGTAAACCGAGCTGATGAGGAAATGAGCATGTATCCTAATTGAGGGACAATGACCCCTTGGAGAATGTGGATGCTTGCAGTGTGCACTGTCCTTCCCACCAGCTCTCTTTGTCAGATGTTTACAGAGCTTTCATTAATGAAGAGCTTTGTTAGATAAGGGATGGAACGTGGCACTAGGGGCAGATAAGTATGAGTGAAAGAACATTGTGGCTGACTGCAGCAAGAGTCTGGGATTAACCAACTGCCTCCAGAGTAATGGTAGGACGATGCAGGACCACTCCCCCAGGGCTCCTCCCTACACCCACTAACCCACCACTGGCCCCCAGCCTGCAGTCCCTAGCCTGGTGAGCACCTTCTCAAGATGTGCCCCAGAGCTCTGTGGGTAACCACGTCCTTGTTGTTCTTTCTGGCCTGTTCGGTGAAAACAAAGCCACTAGAGACGTGGGGACTTGTGTCTTCTGGAGGCAATGCCCACAGCTTGCTAGGGAAGCCCCCAGGGAACCAGGACAAGGGTGCCTTCAACTTGAAGATGTTCCTGGAGAACATGAAAGTGGATTTCCTTCGCAGTCTCAAACTGAGTGGTATCCCTTCCCAAAACAAAACCAGAGTGGAGCCGCCGCAGTACATGATCGACCTATACAACAGGTACATCACTGACAAGTCATCTACCCCAGCCTCCAACATCGTGCGGAGTTTCAGTGTGGAAGGTAATGTTGGCTCACCCTAGGGTGTCATGGGGAGGAACTCATGGGTCCATAGAGACACTATCCAACATGGTGGCCACTAGCCATACAAGGCTATTTAGGTTTGAAATGAAGTTAACTAAAGTTAAATAAAATTTTAAATTTTGTTCCTTCATTACATTAGCTAGAATTCAAGTGCTCAGTGGTCATGTGTGACTTGTGGCAATCATAAAGGAAGTGTAGATTATAATATATTGCCATCTCTGCAGAAAGTTCTTTTGAATGGCTTACCAGCCTAGGGCCCAGTGCCACCATTAACACAGTAGGTGTTCAAGAAATGCCAGCTCCCTTTGATGGGCTTTCCTTTCTCTTCCTCCATTTCCCCTTCCCTTCCTTTCTCTCTGCTTCTTTTTCTCTTCCTTCTCTCCCTTTCACTCCCTTCCCTTCCTGTCCCATTCCTACTTAGAAACAAAAGTTTGTTTAGCCTTCAGCTAACTGGTATCTTTTCAGACTGGACTAACCTTCACATCAATCTTATTAAAAGATTTATAAATTCAGATAAAATTCTTTCTGAGAAAAACTTTGAAGAACTAAGTATGAAGTGATTTTCGTGATTAAGAAGGACTAGCAAATGATGCACACATGGCCTTTATCTGTTACCTCATGTCAGCCTCTCTCTGTCTCTCACACACACACGGCCATTGAGTTAATTCTGACTCACAGTAACCTATAGAACAGTGTTCTATAGAACTGTAGAACCTATAGAACAGCCTTATAGAGATTCCAAGGAGTGGCTGATAGATTCAAACCTGACCTTTGCTTAGCTGCTGAGCTCTTAACTACTGTGCCACCGGGATTCCTAGCCTTGCAAGGGTAGGGTAAGATTGCAGATATTGGAGGAATTTACCCAAGATCACATACAAGTTAAGTGGCTAAATTCTGACCTGGACCCATCTCTCTGCACAGCAAGGGCTTTCCTCTGCTAAGTCTTCCTCCGAGCTGTCAGGGGTGCAGGGCCTCACCCATTCTGGAATTGGAATCTGGGTGCCATGTCTACACTTAATAAGTTTTGACTTATATAATTAATGCTCACCCTTCAGAGTTTATGCTCCCTCTAGAGAGCACTGTGGTCAACCAGGGAGCCAGATTTTCCAGTTGCTCAGAAGAAAAATCTACAGCAACCCCCAACCCCACCTACACGCTGCCATTGTGGTTTGCACATCTGTCACCTCTGCTTTAGGGAAAGTCTAGGCTTCTTTGGCTGGGCCTGTATTCCAAATTCCCATAATTCTGTGACTGCAGCCTTCTGGAGCCACCTCGTGGTCCCAAGGCCACACGGTCAAGGACAGCAAGCACACGATCAGACCTCAGCACTGTCTGGGCCAGCACTCCTGTGGATGCAGGCATATTCTGCTTCTACCCACAGACATCAGCATGCCTCTGTCAGGGGGAGGAATGTGGCACTCAGGGTGGAATGCTTGTTTCCTAGGTATCTAACTGCCATCTCAAAGCCATTTTTAATAGGTTGCCACAACAAAGGCACTTTAGGTCATTAATGTATTGTTCATAGAACCCTCTGATATTATTCAAACATCCAACACCTCAATGTGTGAATCTCAAGTAGTATGTCTACTTTATGTGAAAGGCCACATGCTCTGGGATTCGGAGTGGTACATGTCAGATTGGAGAGAAGGTAGGGGAGAAGACAGAACTAGCCACCTGTGTTCTGTTGTGAGGCAGGTACAGTGCTGAGTAAGCCTTATGCACTAGCTCATCTGCGTCTTATACCAACCATACAAGGAAGGTAGAATACGAGGTCCAATAATTAAGTCTGCAAAGTTAATTGTTCTAAGTGCTACATACCTCACATCTGAATATCACCTTCAAAGTACTCCCTTTGGGAAGCTATGCACCAATGCCAGTGTCTAGTCCACCCTTCAAAGTAATTTTGGAACTCTTTCTGGAGTAGCGATTGCCCACAGTGGCATGGTAGGAAGTTCACAAACTTGATTGTTATAGTTGTCTGTGAGGGAGTTTCTAGTCAGTAAACAAATAAGTGTATTGGAACTCTCTCCCTACTCACCTGATCTGGCCCCCAGTGACTTTTTTCTTTACATGAAGATAAAGAAAATGTTGAAAGGGAGACATTTTGATGGCATCAGAACAAAGGGTAATACAATAACAGCTTTGATGGCCATGCCAAAAAAAGAGCTCCAAAATTGCTTTGAAGGGTGGAGTAGGTGCTGGTGCCGGTGAATACCTTCCTAAGAGAAGTACTTCAAAGGTGACAGCAGTGATTTTAGCAATGAGGTATGTATCACTTTTTCTAGGATCAGTTCACAAACTTAACTGTCAGTCTTCATAAGCTTATTGTACAGATGAGTAAACTGAGAAGCTCTATTTTTACCTTAAATGACAAAAGCATCTGGGGTCAATGTACTTTTTTACCTCAAGACACTAAAAAATTGAAGTACTTTCACTTTGCTTGGAAGATAGTGTCCCAGATGATTTCCAAACTATTTTAGATGCCAAAATATTTAACTTTGTCTTAACTTTGGAATTTCAAAGCCCCTTCCCAGAATCTTGCCTTTAAAATCACATACTCAGGATTTTTCTTCAAGGTTAATAATGTGTTTTGCACTGTGTGTGTGTGTGTGTGTGTGTTTAACTGAGGATACTCACTAGACATGTGCAATCCATCTGTTAAATGCTCTGAATCCCCACTTATTCTTATGTAAAATTTGAGTAATAATGGATCCTTGCAAGGCTGGTATGAAGATTAAAGTGAAACGTGTTATGTAAAAGCACAACACCTGACATAATAAAGGGTCAATAAACAGTAGGACTGTCAACCTCAATTTGAAGCATCTCCCATGTCTGTTTTTCTTTGAAAGACCTTAAATGTGTCTTTCAAAACAGCCTTCTACATTTAGGGATTAAATTAAGCCAAACAGAAATCTAATAGAGATTTTTAAAAACATCATGCTGGATTACCATTCATACAAACCATAAAGCTTGTCTTTGGTATCATATCACTAGTCCTAGGAGATGTCCCTCACCATTTATCTGTGTTACAGATGCTGTTTCTATAACCACCACAGAGGACTTCTTTCAGAAGCACATCTTGCTTTTCAACATCTCCATCCCCAGGCACGAGCTGGTCACCAGAGCCGAGCTCCGACTCTACATCTCCTGTGAAAACCACAAGGACATATCCCATGAGCTAAAAGGAAGCATGGCCATTTATGACGTTCTTGATGGAACAGATTCATGGGGTTATTCTACAGGGACCAAGACATTCCTGGTATCCAAGGACATTTGGGAGGAGGGTTGGGAGACCTTCGAGGTCTCCAATGCAGTGAAGCGGTGGGTCAGGACAGAATCCACCAAGAGCAAAAATAAACTGGAAGTAATAGTGGAGAGTCACAGGAGGGGCTGTGACAAACTGGGCATCAATGTTCCCCCAGGTTCTAAAAGCCTGCCTTTCTTTGTCGTGTTCTCCAATGACCGCAGTAATGGGACCAAGGAGACCAGGATGGAGCTCAGGGAGATGATCAGTCATGAACAGGAGACTATGTTCAAGAAGTTGTCCAAGAACAGCCCAATGGAAGGAGATGAGGAGGAGGAAATGAATGTCCGCAAGGCCACAGGATCTTCTTTAACCAGACATAAAAGGAGCACCGGGGCCAGCAACCACTGTCAGAAGACCTCACTGAGGGTGAACTTTGAGGACATTGGCTGGGACAGCTGGATCATTGCACCCAAGGAGTATGATGCGTACGAGTGCAAAGGTGGTTGCTTCTTCCCCCTTGCTGATGATGTGACCCCAACAAAGCATGCCATCGTGCAGACTTTGGTGCATCTCAAGTTCCCTATGAAGGTTGGTAAGGCCTGCTGTGTACCCACCAAACTAAGTCCTATCTCCATTCTCTACAAGGATGACATGGGGGTCCCCACACTGAAGTACCACTATGAAGGGATGAGTGTGGCAGAGTGTGGGTGCAGGTAGTTCCTACCCATGCCATACAACATACTGAAAGGGTTTTGACTGGGGTTGGGTGAGAGGAAGGGAGCAGACAGGAGAGGGTTCCTAATGAAAAGGTCTGTGTCACCCAGGAAACTGATAGGGACTAGGTCAGTCCGCAAGCCAGCCTGGAGAAGGAAAGAGAATGCCACATTTTCAAAGTAAAATTTGATTTTCTTTCCATGGCCCCACCCAAAGCACATGCTACTGGTTGCAACTACAGAAGAAAGAAATGGTAAGTGGACATGGGAGTCTGAAGAGAAGAGGAAAGCCTGGAGGGTTGTTGGCATGATAGAAGAGGTAATGAAAAGAGGACAAGGGGGAACGATCCAGAGTCAACAGTAAATTTAGCAGAAATATGCCAGAGGAGTATAAGAGATGACACAGAAATTTAAGGAAATTAAGGGGGTTGTAGAGGAATGGGACAGAATCCAGCAACCTCAGGGACTGAAGGGGACAAAAATGGGTATGTGCTCTACATATGTTATTTTATGTATTTCCCACAACCCAATGAGACTGTCATTATAACCTTAAGTTTACAGATTCAGAAACCAAGACTCAGGCAGGGTAAATATGTTTGCAGCATGATTTCAACCCAGATCGGCTGGACTCCAAAGCCCATGACCTGCTCAAGTGCACCATCACAGTTCAACATGCCACTTCATTACTAAAGAATTGTTCAGTATTTGGAGGCAGGAGTGTTGAGTCAGAGCAGGGCTGGGACCCAACTGGGATGTAAGAGGGGATATTCTGACTGCCTGGTGCCTGTGCTGATCTAGTAGCTAAATGTTTTTCATATCACCTCTGACTCACTGAAAATAATCCCAAACACCAACTGCAGGATAGAAAGAGTTCAGGGCCACAGCCCTCTAAGCCCCAGATTAGATTAGAGTGATTAGAGTGATGCTGACCCACTTGCACTATGCTTTTATACTAGCAGCTCACATGGGCTCCCCGGTGTCCGAGAGGATACTCACTGTTCACGGACTTGAGGGGAGAGGCACAGCTTGTCCAGAGAGGTGGGCAGCCCATTGGGGGCATCTCTACTGCTCCTTACACAGCATAGCAAATGCAACCAGGAAATGAACTCTTAACCTTCCCACTGCAAAGACTGAAAATGGAGATAGGTATTGGTTTGGGATTTGTTGGAATAAACATGTGAAAGACATTTTGCTCTTAATATTTACAATATCACTATTTTCACTCCTTGGCGACATGTGTTCAAGTGATAAGATATTTAGCCTTCCAAAGTAAGGGTTCCCTAGCTTCCAAAGACCTCTCACCCTCAATGGCTACAGCCTATTCTACCTGCACTTGTGTAGTCCTGAGTAAATTATCAAAATGTCTGTCCCAACCCCTGTTCTCAGCTGGTGCCATGGACACAGACTCAACAACCATGGACCCAGGGGAGGGCAATGCTTCCGGTTCCTCTGGGTTTCATCCTCTCCTCTTACTCTTGTGACCACACATGTAATGGGGTGGAATGAGAAAGACATTGGTAAAGACCTCATCCCATGGCCCTTCTGATGTCTGGTTAGAGTGCAGCGTATAGGAGGTTTACAGGCCCAGGCTATTTCTACTGGTTAAAGCTCCCAGAGGGTGCATGTGTGTGTGCGTGTGTAAATATTATATATAAATACATGTATATTGTTCTAAATTATTACATTGAGCTAACAAACAATTTTAACAAAAAAATTACAAAAGAACATTACTGCTTGTGCCAACAATGTGTTTCAAGTAGAAAGTTGGCTAACAAGCTGAGCATTTTCTGTTAGTCCTGGTGCTATGCCAGTGCTGTGTCTCTGTGGCTGCATGGAAGCATCACTTAGTGAAGGGTCTCACTTTGTGACACCTGGTCCTAATGGCCTCCAGCCACACACCTACTCCTCCATACTGTCCCTATCAAGGTATGTCCTCACAAACACAGCTGTCGCAGTGCATAGATGCTGCCAACAAGATAAAGGCAGCTGCCTATGCCTTCCTGACTTCCCACGAGTCAGGGCAGTGAACCGAGGTTTTCTTATCCCATCTAATAGGCAGCAAAGCCCTGCTATTAAAGCCTAGGCTCTCAGTGGGAGATGGGAAATAACCTTTAATTCTCTCTACCTTTCCCCAGGGTTTGCATGATGTAGCCTGTGTAACTCTTCTGGGCATTCCCACCACACCCTGCTCAAGCACCAAGCTTTAGCCAAATACTATCCTCAAAGCCACCGTGTTTTTAACTTTGTGATGATTGCTTCACTGGCCCCATCTCCAGCTCCACAACCCAAATCTGATACCACCTCCTCTAGCTCTGGGTACTGATTATTCCCAAGTCCTGATCTTCTTGCCTTTAAGGCACACTACTGGCCTTAGCAACTTGCTGGTCTTTTGTGTTGAGCTGCCTGTGGCACTGTCTTAAGGAGAAGGCCTCAGTCACTCCCAGAGGGCCAACATGTTCCTTGGCTCAGGAAACACTGATAGACAAAAATGAGCCAGGACAGGGCCTGCAAGAAGAGATTACAGAACTCTTCCATGGCTAACATTTCAGTGGGAGAAATTCTTCAGAAATTTGTATCCAATCAGCCAGAACTTGTTCACCCACATTTAGAGCAAGAGAGTGCAATGTCTCCATCCCCTGTGTCTTAGGCTGGGTTCTTTAAAGAAGCAAAACCAGTAAACCACATATGTATGTATAGAGGCTGGCAAGTCCCAAATCCAAGGGTAAGGCTTCAGCTGTCAGAGTAGAGGCTTCTCCTGACTCATCTGGCTGCAGAGGCTGACAGACCCAAGATCCACAGGTCAAAGAGCAGGCTGATGGCTCATAGCTTCAACAGTTGACAAATTCAAGATCAGCAGGTAAGATGGCAGGTTGCTGGACCAAGTCCCAAGAACTGGAGGTCAGATGCTGACAAGCCAAATGCAGGATCCAGAACAGATCTAAAGCCAGTGAGCCTGTGTGGCTCACCTCTCTACTACAAAGAAGAGCACTGCCACCACCTCTCAGGCTCAGCATCTACAGGCAGAGGTCTCAGAGAGGCAGGAGGAAGAGGCTCCAGGACGCCTCTCTCAGGCTGCCTGTCCAGGGCCGTGGGTTGAGGCTGATGAACTATAAGGTGTCCCTACAACACCCTTTCTGGGGAGAACTGTTAAGTGCAATACTTCCTTCACACCACTTCCCCGATTCAGGACAGCCAGCCTTCATGTGTCAGGGACTGTGTGAAGTGCTGGACACAGAACAGTGACTCACTGGCTTCAGAGATACTCCCCTCAAAGCCCTAGGCCATTGTTTTATGGACAAACCATGTTCTCACGAATTAAGTCGTGGATTACCTGTTGGACCTGCCAGTTTGTGGTCCCCCTGCCTGCTCCCACTCCTCCAGTCCCACAGGCACCCGGGGCACTGCTTCCCACTAGGCACTGCTCCACCTGGTCTCTGCTCTTTCTTGAGTACTCACTCTTCTGGATGCTGTCTTCCCCTGGGAAATCATCCTCTGTGAAGCTGGATGCCTCTATACCACTACTTGCTGGGAAAAAAGGAGAATGACACCTCTGGTCTCCTGAAGTTTTGTTCTGTTAACAGGGTCACAAAACATTGTTGCCTATTCTAGAATTCTATCAAAAATGGTACAGAGGTAGAATCACTGGGTCAGTTTTTTCTGACAGCCTTTTTTTTCAAGCCTGACTACCATATAGGGTAGGCTAATTTGGATGGTAGTAGCAGGAGACCCTCAAAGACTCAGCAGCTCTCTTCCTGCCTTTATGCTAAGGCATTGGTTCCCTACTCAGTTTATGTGACTAGCTCCCTACATTCTGATGCCCCCCATTTTGCTCCCCGCCACCCTGCTCCCCTCCATCCTGCTCCTCCGATCCTCTCCACCCTGCATCCCTCCACACTGCTCCCCTACTCTGACCCCTCTACCCTGCTCCCCCCACCCAGCTCCCCTACACCCTGCTCCCCATGCTGTGCTCCTCTCCAAGATATTACCCCCACTCTGCCCCCTCCTAACTACTCTCCCACCCTATTCCCTCACTTTGCCCCTTCACCCTGCTCCCAGCCTCCCTTCTCTTTCTCTCTACTATGCTCTTCCCACACTGCTCCCCTCCCCTGCTTCTCCACCATGCTCCCACACCTTGCTTCCCACCTCCTGTCTCTTCCTCTTCACTATGCTTTTCCCACCCTGTTCCTCCTACCCTGCTCCCCCACTTTGCTTTTCCCGACCTGTGCCCTGTATCCTGTCCCCCAACCCTACTCTCTCGTACTCTGCTGCCACACACTCTGCTTCCCACACCCTTTTCCTTCCTACCCTACTTCCCTTCACCACACAGTGTTGACTCTGCTCCTCTCCAGCCTGTGGCCTTCCACTTTTCTACCCCAACCCTGCTTCCTTTACCCTACTTCCCCCACCCTGCTTTTCTCTGCTTTTCTCCTCTCAGTCCTGCTTCTGTCTACTCTACTCTCCCCAATCCTACTCCTTTCCACTTAGCTCTCTCCCTTATCCTACTACCCTCTACTCTACTGCCCTTCAGAACCAGTGAGAAGAGCCCAGCTTGAAGCAAGATGCTCACACAACTGTTATCTTTACAGTAGGCAGCCTTAGCAGACATGGTGTTAGCTGCATTTATAGATGAGAAGAAGGAGTCCCAACTATAGAGGAAATTCAAGGTCACACAGCACCTAGAGGCACATGCCCATGTCTGTGGGGTACTCTTTTGCCCTAATAGCCCTGGTGGCAGACCTCTGGCAATCAACCTTAATGGCACTGAAAGACTTGAGAAGAGTCCATCAGGGCTGTGCTGGCCTCTTACCCACTGGAAAACTGAATTGGAAAGATTCTAGAATGCATACAGGGCTGATTTCTCAAGTACAATCCTTGTTGAATACTCTTACTATTGTCACTTTGAAATTCTTAGTAATTCACAAACAGCGAGTTGGCATTTTCAGGCTACACTGGGCCCTGCAATTGACATAGCTGGTGCTGAATGAGAAAACCTGGTGTTGTAATGGTCATGTGCTATGATTACTAACCAAAAGGTCAACAGTTTGACTCTATGGGGCAGTTCTACTCTGTCCTGTAGGGCTGCTATGAGATGAAATCAACCTGATAGCGGTTGGTTTGGTTTTGGTTTGAATGCATGTGTGTTGCTGCCATCTTGGTGTTTCCAGAGATCTCATCCTCTTATGAGACAGGTAATCTGAATTTTGCTCCAGTTTATTGAAAACTGTATGGTGCTTGTCAGGATCTAAAAGGAAGGAGGAGCACTGCCCTGGTACCACTGGGGCATGGCCAGACGCCCACTGTTCTGTAACTGTTTAATGCTCAGAACAGCTACATGGTAACTTCTTGATGGAAACCCAGTTTCCTGGGAAAGTCAGTAGCAGCTCAGATTGTCAGGGAGACCACAGCTGCTGTGATCCCTTCCTCACCTTTTCCCCAGTCTTCTCTTTAACCAGGACAACTGAGGAAGCCATGCATATGGCAAGCACACAACCAGCACCCAGTGACTTCCATTGGATCATTCTGAGCAACTCTTTTAGAACGTTTTTTCTTGTTCAAATCATAGCATCTAAATTTTGAGAAAGAACACTCCACCTCAGGCAGAAACTGACACACCATTTGCCTAAGCTTTATTTTGACACTTCTTGAAGCAAGAAATCACAATTAAAATGATAGTCCCAAACCTAGACCAAGGTGAACTTTTCTACATCCTTATCCATCAATCTTTGGCTTCAACTTGAGGATCTGTTCCTTTCCCAGAGATCCCAGCACATATATAGCCAATTGGTGGAGGCTGTCAGGGGTCATCACTCAGCCGATGTCCACCAGTGCATGGTCTACAATGGATCTGGAATCTTTCAGAATCCTTCTGTAGTCTGGGTCAGATGAAAAGAACAGAGCACTGAAGCACAGTTAGTAAAAGCCAGACTTACTCTCTGCCCAAAACCTATTGCCATTTGGTTGACTCCAACTCATGTCAACCCTTGACAATACAGCAGAACTGCTAGGTAGGTTTCTGAGGAGCACTTGATGGATTTGAATGCTTGACTTTTTGGTTAGCAGCTGTAGTTTCTAACCACTATGCGACCAGGGTTTCTATTCACCCTCTAGGGTGTTTAAACACCTACCTACTTTTCAAATGAAAGACTGAAGTCAAAGATAATTGTTCTGTTTTCCAAATAAAGTCCATATTTGGCAAAGTAAAACATTGACCACTGTATATAAGTACTCAGAATGCTTTGTAAACTATTATACCCACTGTGGTCAAGTTGATTCCAACTCATGTTGACACTACTGTCTCATAGTGCTTCCAAGGAGCAAGTGGGGATTTGAACTGCTGACCTCTCGGTGAGCAGCCAAGTGCTTAACCATTGTGCAATCAGGACTCCTTGAACTACTGTAGGTTTCCAAAATCCAAACACCTCAGCTACTCCTAATATTTGTCTCCCCCTGCTGCCCTGGGAGCCCTCAGCAAGACCCACACAGCCGGATGTGCCTATGGATTCTACTACACCTGTGAAGTTATCCAGCTTCACCCAACCCCTACTCAGCACCTGTCAACCTCTGGGCCAAGCTATACCCCCTATTCTCTCAGGCCTGGCCCCTGACCCACTATGTTAACTTGCCCTGGTCTTCCTCCTGCCCGCTTTATAAACCCTTGGCTTTGTACACTAGCACCCACTACCTATCTTCTGCAGATCTGGGCATGATGCACATTTGTTTATTCATCTCTGAATTTGACACTGGTTCTTATTCTCAAATATATCTCCTCTCTTAGTCAGAGATATCCTGATACCTTCCCCAGACTGTGGGACCTGTCCCAGTTTGCCCACCTGCATGCTTAGAGTCTCCATAAGAGAGGGCTCTTCTGTGTCTAAAACACAAGGGAAAGAATCCCATATGAATGAAATGCTAACATTACAGCCAACCCAAAGAAACCCTGGCCCCTTGTTTCCATTTGGGATAAGGACGAAGTGCTATTCCAGCTCCAGAGCCCTCCTGGGAACAGTCTGAGGCCCTGTTGCAGGTGTACCACATTCAGCTTCTCCCTCTGCTCAGTCCAGCATCTTTCCTCCTCTATACGTGTGTGTCCCTGTAATACTCCATGTGCATGCCCTACTCATTAATCCTTTCTCAGTTTGCTTTCCTGGAGAAAAGGCCTGTCAGTAGGGAAATAGCTAAATAAAAGGTGATACATTCATCTGATGGGATAAAGTAGGGTGACTGAACAGAGTACAAGGTTTATGCGCACCAGCATGACTAGATGTCAAAAACATCACACTGAGTTGAAAAGGCAAGTTTCAGAATGAAAATGTCACCATCATTTTCATGACTAAAAGCGTACAAGATATCTGTATGTATTTAGGGGCATATTCATGTATAAAGAAGTTGCTTATAATGGGTCTAATCCCACAGATTCATGACAGTAGTCCCATCTGGAGGACAGAAAGATGAAGAATGTCACAAAGGATTTTTGCTTTATCTCTGACGGTATTTAATTCTTACTTCTGCAATTTAAAAAAAAACACAGGAACAAGAATGGAAATAAACTAGTATTGAGAGTGGATGGTTCTGGAAAATTAAAATACAGGTGATGACTTCTTTAATATTTTTCAATACTATAAAAATAAAGAGACAAAACTTTCCTGTACTACACCACCAGGCTTTTTCCTCTTTTCTTAGAAAAGAGCCTCTGAACAGGCAGAGGATCCACCTGTAATGGGGGTGGTGTTTGCAGTGTGACCCAATCCAGTGTGGGGCTCATACTTCAACTTCTCTTCAGAATGTGCAAGTCCTGGTGCCTCCAGTTTTCTCATAACAAATATTCCACATGGGCTTGCTCAACCTCTGAAGATGAGGCCTTAAAAAAAGTCTTCGTTTTCCAAATTGTTATAGATGAAATTGTTTCCTCATAAAAGAAATGTAGAAGTTCTAATCTTTGTACCTGTAAATACGACCCTCTCGTGGAAATGGAAACCCTGGTGGCAGAGTGGTTAAATGATACAGCTGCTAATCAAATGGTTGACAGTTTGAATCCACTAGGTGCTCCTTGGAAACCATGGGCAGTTCTACTCTGGCCTACTGGGTTGCCATGAGTCAGAATTGATCCTACAGTAACAGGTTTTGTTTTGCTTTGTTTCTCTTCGCAATTATTGACCAACACAATTGCATAGCATATGAAAAACTATGGACAGATGTAAAAAGCTAAGAATAAAGTATGCATCTCAACATATGATCCAAATCCCAAGCAAGCATCCAGTAACAACAGGACATCGGTCCCATTGGAGGAGCCATAAACAAAACAAAACCAAATCCTTCACCATCTAGTCAACTCTAACTCACCGTAACCCTAGAGGACAGAATAGAACTGCCCTCACAGTTTCCCAAGGACAGCCTGATGGATTTAACTGCCAACCTTTTTGTTAGCAGCCATAGCTCTTAAGAACTACACCACCAGGCTTTTCAGAGGAGTCATGGGGACCACATAAACTTATAAAATCAGTTGCTGTTACCTGACCTCAAACTCCTAGAGATCACATATTGAAATAAAGAAAGAGAGAAAGGCAGGCAGGAAGAAAGAAAAGAAGAGAGAAAGAAGAAAAAGACAGAAAGAGGAAGGAAGGAAGGAAACAATTGCCATTGAGTCAGTTCTAATATATGATAACCCCAGGTGTTGTAGAGTAGACCTGCTTCTCAAGGTTGTCTTGGCTGTAATTTTAATGGAAGAAGATCACTGGGCTGGTTTTCCACACTGCTGTCAAGTGTGTTTGAACTGCATTTGTAATGTTGTTTTTGTGTACCACTGAGTCGATTACAACTTGCAACCACAAAATGCACAAGAAAGCAACTGGAAGCAGTAGAAGGATTCAGCAAATTGGCAAGGTACACTGCAAGACAGGGTAGAACTGCCTCATGGAGTTTCCAAGTTTGTAATCTTGGCAGAAGCAGATTGTCACCTCTTTTGCCTACAGGGCAGCTGCTGGATTTGAAGTGCCAACTTTTTAGTTAGCAGCTAAGCACTTAAGTACTGAACCACCAGCACTCCTTTTTAGGTAGGTAGTTGAGTGAAAATGATTTGGGATACTCAGGGCCACATATCAGCCCAGAATGCCCTAGTGGGAGAACCCTGTGGGTGCTCTGCCTTGCAGTCTCTCCAGTGGTGTAGGGTCTTCTTAACATGTTAAGTAGATTATGTGCAAAATGGTGGCTACATTGGAAAAAAGATAATCCGTATCCAATAGTGGTTGGGTTGATTACAACTCATGGTGACCCTAAGTGTATTAAGTAGAACTGGGCTGCACAGGGTTTCCAGTGGCTGATTTTATTGGAAGTAGATCAACAGGGTTTTATTTCAAGGCATCTCTGGGTGGACTCCAACCTCTAACATTCTTGTTAGCATCAAGCGTTCAACTGTTTATCCCACTCAAGTGTTCTGGAATAAAACAGTGACCTGAAATGCCAATACAGACAGAAATAAAGCTATTTTTCAGCCCCACAAAAGAAGGCTACTACATTAGAAATTATTTTTCCTGTCAGACCACCTAGGGGATGCATGTCCAAAACACTGGTGGCCTAAAGATACCATAAAGACTGACCAAGCATTTTTCTTTCGTATCCTTTATTTCATGTAACTTGCTTTCCATTTTTGCAAAATCCTATCTCAGTGGAGGCTTCAAGGTGATCTTTGTTGCTGTTAATTGTGCTGCCAAGAGGGTAGAATGTGAACCGCTCTTAAATTCTTAACTTTATACAATTGTCTCTTCCTCTCTTTTTTGTTTGCAGTAAATGAAATTTCTTGGTTCAGATTTCAATAATAATAATAGTAGTGATAAAAGGGAACTTTGGGGAGGCACATGACATCACCAAGGAGACAGTCAGGGATGGGGCAGGACAGAAATATGGGAAACTTCTACCCGAGAGACACAGGGCTTTTGGACCCCATAACTTAATGAGAATATAGGGTGCCTTGGCTCTTGAGGTCATTTAATAGCCCCTCAGTCCTAGCCTAACAATATTCCCAGGTCTAGTAGCTTGTGTAGACAGCTTCCTGATGGTCCTTAGGCTTGAAGTCAGTCTGTGGTTCTCCCTGAGTGGTGAGCATAGGCTTCTGACCAGAGGAGACAGCCATAGGGAAGCCCCAGCCTACCATTCCTCCTCCATCCAGGCCAGTCCTAGAAATGAAGGCTCCTTACAGGGGGGAACCCTAGATCTTGAAGCAGGGCTCAGTGCATATGGAAAGATGAGCACAGTCAAGTCCAAAGTGGCAGGTAGAAATCCAAAAGTTATGACTCTAAAACACCCAACCATCATGGCTACAAAAGCTTCAATTTGTTGGTGCTATGTTCAGACCTGGATTATAGAACCTGCTCTGCATTTTTCCAACTGTATTGCCTTAAACAAATTACTTCCCCTCTGAAAGAGTTCCTCATCTGCAGATAAGGACAGAAATCTGTGATTCTTAAAATCAGTAACAGTGTTACGCAAATTGTAAACCAAAAGCCAGTCACCTTCAACTCTATTCTGATTCATGGTAACCCAGTGTGTGACAGAGTAGAGCTGTACTCCATCAGATTTTCAATATTTGCTTTCTTCTTCTTCCATTTTTTTTAGATTGCCAGGTCTTTCTTCTAAGATACCTCTGTGTGGACTCGAACCTTCAACTATTTGGTTAGCAAAAGCACATACCCAGCTACACACACATACATACACACATATATGTACAAATACATATACAGAGCTCAGCAAGAGTTGACCCTCCATGCTGAGTCTGCCCAGTATCTGAGTTGAAACCCTGGATAGCTGACTTTTGAGAAGAGGGGATGACATGATTTTGTTAAGAGCTAGGACTACCAGCCCTCCACCCTCGCCAGAAAGAGCACCCATGTGCTCCACAACTGACCACCCTACTACTTCACTTTTACCATCACTCTTATTCAACATTTTACTGAAATTCGTAGCTAGAGCAACAAAACAAGAAAGGGAATAAAGAGCATCTGTATTTATAAACAAGAAATAAAATTATTCCTACTCACAGAGAATAGGATCCTATACATAGCAAATCCCAAAGAATACACAAGAAAGCTACTGGAACTAATAGAAGGATTCAGCAAAAAGACAGGTTACAAGATCAATATACACACACACACACACACACACAAATAAATCAGTCCATTTCCTCTACACTAACAAAGAGAACTCTGAAAAGTAAATCAGGAAAACAATACCATTAATAATAGCTACCCAGTCAAAAACAGAAAAAAAAAGGCATAAATGTAACTAGGAATATAGAAGACTTAGACCAAAAAAACTACAAAACGTTACTGCAAGAAACCGAAAGAGATCTTCATAAATGGAAAGATTACTATGTTCATGGATAGGAAGACTTAATATTGTGAAAATGTCAATACTACCCAAAGCAATCTACAGATGCAATGCAACCCAATCCAAATTCCAACACCATTCTTTAACGAGATGAAGAAAACAATCACCAACTTTATATAGAAAGGAAATAGCCCTCAGATAAGTAAAACATTACTGAAAAGTAAAGAAAAACTTGAAGATCTCAAAATCCACTGTATAGCTACAGTAGTCAATACAGCCTGGTACTCCACTGGTCCACATAGACCAGTGGAACAGAATTGAGAATTCAGAAATAAATTCACCCACTTAAGAACACTTGATCTTCAACAAAGGGTTGAATTCCATTAAATGGGGACAAGACAGTCTGAGAAATAAAGCAGGCAAAACAAGATACCTATTTGCAGAAAAATGAAACAGAACTCATACCTTACTCCATGCAACGGATCACAGACCTAAAGCTAAAATCTAAAGCTGTGTTGCTATTGTTACATGCTGTCAAGTTAGTTCTAATGCACAGCAACTCTATGATCAACATAACAAAGTACTGCCCAGCTGGATTATCTTCACAATCACTGTTACGCTTGAGGCCACCGCTGCAGCCACTGTCAGTCTGTCTTGTCAGGAGTTGTATTCTTTTTTTTTTTTTTTTTGGCTCACCCTCTACCAAGCATGAAAACCTAATGACCTTCTCTGAGGACTGATTCCTCCTGAAAACGTGTTTAAAGAATACGAGATATAGTCTCACCATCCTTGCTTCTAAGAAGCATTCTGGTTGTACTTCTTCCAAAACAAATTTGATCATTCTTTTGACAGTCCATGGTATATTCAATATTCTTTGTCAACATCACAATTCAAAGGTATCAAATCATTTTCAGTACTCCTTATTCACCATCCAGCAAGCATATGAGGCGATTGAAAACATCATGGCTATGGTTGGGAGCATCTTAGTTTTCAAGGTGATATCTTTGATTTTTAACACTTTGAAGAGGTCCTTTATAGCAGATTTTCTTAGGACAATGAATCTTTTGATTTCTTGATTGCTATATCCATGAATGTTGATTCTGGTTCCAAATGGAATGAAATCCTTCACAACTTCAATCTTTTCTTTGTTTATCATGATTTGTTTATTGGTACAGTTGTGACAACTTTTGTTTTCTTGATTTTGAGGTGCAATCCATACCAAAGCTTATGGTCTTTGATCTTTATCAGTTAGCGCCTTAAGTCCTCTTCACTCATAGCAAGCAAGGTTGTGTTACATGCACAATGCATTTTGTTAATGAGCACTCTACCATTCCTCATCTTCTTGATATAGCCCATCTTTTCAGATGGTGTACTCAGCATAGAGACTGAACACATATGGTGCAAAGATGTAACTCTGTACACACCTTTGCTGACTTCAAATCATATAGTATCTTCTTGTTCTGTTCAAACAACTGTCTTTTGATTTATTTATACTTTCACCATGAGCACAGTTAACTGTTCTGGAATTCCCATTCTTTGCAATGTTATTCATAATTTGTTATGATCCACACAATGTCTTAGCATAGTCAATGAAACACAGGTAAATATCTTTTTTAGTAATTTTGCTTTTAGCCAGGATCCATCTGATATCAGCAATAATGTCCCTGGTTCCACATCTTCTTCTGAATTCAGCTTCAATTTCTGGCATTTTTCTGTAAATGTGCTGCTACAGATACTTTGCAATGATCTTCAGCAAAATTTTACTTGTGTATGATATTAATGATACTGTTTCATAATTTCTACATTCTGTTGGATAGCCTTTCTTTGAAACAGACATAAATATGAATCTCTTCCAGTTGGTTGGCCGGGTAGCTGTCTTCCATATTTCTCAGCATAGATGAGTAAGCACCTCCAGTGCTACATCCATTTGTTTTCTTTTTTTCTTTCTGTTTTTTTGTTGTGATTAAGTGAAAGTATACAATCCAAATCAATTTTTCATACCCGCCTGTCTGCAGCTCCATCTGCTCTCACACAATGACAGCACATTCCTCCTTTTCACTCCATATTTCTAACATCCTCTTAACATGTCCCCTCCTCTCCACTGTCTTCTCTCCCATCTGAAGCAAAACCAGTAGGACAGCCTCACATAAAAGTACAGAACCATAAAGTACACACACCCTATGGTCACATTGTGTCCCCAAGTCCTGTCCATTCTTGCCTTAAGAGTTGACCTGAGTACTGGTTTCTGGTCATGGCCAACTGCAGATCTAGGGGCTATGTTCCCAGGGGACCTCCCCCCCCAGGCTGTTGGACCTTCATTTCTGGTCTTTCAGTAGACTTCTTGACCTGCACACCTCTTTTTCTCATATTGCCTCAGGGACTTTTGAAGCTCCCATCACAGCGGGCTATGGTAGTGTCTGGGCACGATCTGGTTCTTCTGGCCTTGTGTCGATAGTCTCCCATTCCTATAGGCCCTTCTGACTGCTGAACTCTTTTTCCCTTGTATCTTGGTTGTTCTTTTTCATCATCTGTTTCAGATGAGTTGGGACCATTTGCTGTACCTCAGATGGAAGCTTGTTTGCTAGCTTTTAAGACCCCAGATGCCACTCACTAATATGGGGTGCAGAAGACTCTTAGTAAAGACTACTTATGCCCATTGGCCTTGGAGTCCCCTGAAAACATGGCCCCCAGACACCAGTCCCTGCTGCTTTATTCTTTGAAATATTGGGTTGAGTTTAAAAGACCTTTCAGTGGATGGTGTAGTACAGTTATGTTGATCTGTTCTCTACTGCATGCTGTCACTGCCTTCACCTAAATAAATTCCTATCTGCTATCTAACTGTCATGGGTTGAATTGTGTCCCCCCAAAAATATGTGCAGCTGTGTGGCTGGGACTTGATTCCCAGTATCTTGTGACTGTCCTCCATTCTGTGGTTTCACTAAACTATATGCTAAAGGGGCTGTAAATTCCTGCATAGGATTACTTCCTTGCTCAGCTGAAGGGGGAGTTTCCCTGGAAACTTTCCCTTGCCTCACCCTTAAGCTTTTCAGCCTGCAAGAGATAAAAGGAAAGAGAAACAAGGAGAATTGGGAACCTCGCACCATCAAGAAATCTGCACCAGGAGAAGAGCACATCCTTCAGACCTGAGGTTCCTGCACCAAGACGCTCCCTGGATAAAGACTGATGCAACACTGGACTTTCCTCCAGTGCAGACAAGGGGAAAGCCTTCCCCGGGAGCAGACACCCTGAATATGGACTTGCAACCTACCAGACTGTGTAATAAATCTTCCTTTGTTAAAGCCATCCACTCTGTGGTATTTCTGTTAGAGCAGCCCTAGCTGACTAAAACACTAACCTATGACCAGCCCTATCCCTCTCTACCTTTGTAGCCATTAAAGAGTCTTTTCTTCTGTACATAAGTTCATTTCTCAGTCCTTATAGCAGAAGTCTCATGCAGTACTTGTCCTTTTGCAGCTGATTTCACTCAATATAATGTTGTCTAGTTGAAACCAGGTTGTGAGATGCTTCCTAAAATCATCATTGTTCTTTACCATTGCATAATGTTCTGTTGAGTATGTATACCATAGTTTCTTTATCCTTTATCCGTTCATCTGCTGATGGTCACCTAGGTTGATTCCATCGTTTTGCTATTGTGGCAAAGCACTCTCCTCAGGGCAGGTGCTGCCTCCCAACCCAGGACTTAGGTCCAGCTGAGCCTTCTGTATGTGTCTGTCTACCTCCCAGTGGAACAAGATGGTGTCGCGCACAAGCCAGCCACCTGCCTGGGTCCAAAACAGAGGCCAAAGGTGCCAAGATGCACAGAGTCCACAGCCTCAGTTGCTGGGCCCAGCCCTAGGCAACACTGTGTAAAATACAGCTTTTCTGTCAGAAAAGAGCTCTCCGTCAGTGTCATGGATTGAATTGTGCTCCCCCCAATAGGTGTAGCCACGTGGCTGGGCCACGATTCCCAATATCTTGCAACTGTCCTCCATTTTGTGGTTTTCCTACGCTGTACGTTAAAGATTAGTGTGGGACTGTAAATCCCTTTATAAGATCACCTCCCTGCTCCACTGTAAAGGGAGTTTCCCTGGAGTATGGCTTGCCCCACCCTTAATCCTTTCATCCTGCAAGAGATAAAAGTAAGCAGAGAATTGAGAACCTCACATCATCAAGAAAGTAGCACTGGGAGAAGAGTACATCCTTCAGACCTGTGGTTCCTATGCCAAGACACTCCCTGGACCAAGACTGATGCAACATAGGACTTTCCCCCAGAGCCGACAAGGGGAAAGCCTCCCCATGGAGGGGACACACTGAATATGGACTTGTAGCCTACCGGACTGTGTAAGAATAAACCTTCCTTTGTTAAAGTGGACACCCTGAATTTGGACTTGTAGCCTACTGGACTGTGTAAGAATAAACCTTCCTTTGTTAAAGCCGTTCACTCTGTGGCATTTCTGTTAGAGCAGCACTAGCTGACTAAAACACCTGGGCAGGCGCTGCCTTCCAGCCTAGGAACAAGTCCAGCTGGGGCATTGGTATGGGTGTCTCTGCCTCCCAATGGAACAAGATGGCATCCCGCACAATCTTGCCACCACCTTGGTACTGGTTACTATATGACAGAGGCAGAAAGAGGGGCCAAAGGTGCCAAGATGCACAGACTCTAAAGCCAGGCTCTCAAAATACAGCAATTTCCCTTGCCGATCCCACAAGCAGTGTGTCTGAGATTAGCGGCAAATCAAGTCCCAGCTCTACCCACTTGCTAAGACAGTGAAAAATAATTAAACTGGTGAGTTTGACGGCACTTGACTTTGGCTACCTTCAGTCCCTGCAAGCCCTAGCTTGCTGAGAGTGGGGTGAGTGAAAGAGAGGAGGTTTTGTGTTCAGTGGTATGAAGTCCAAATTAACAGCCCTGTGCCGTATCCTAGGGCTCACTAGGTGTCCAGAAAGCTCTGTTTAGCTATCAGTTCAGGGCTTGGTTTCCAGATTGATTTAGGGAGATGTGTGTTTAGTTAGCCATCTTGACTCCACCTCCTTGTTTAGGCATTCTTTAGAGTTCTCTGTGTATACAATCATATCATCTGCAGATAGGGTGATTTTTACTTCTTCTTGTTGATACAAATGCTCTTTATTTCTTTGTCTTGTCTAATTGCTCTGACTAGAACATCTGGCACACTGTTGAATAGAAGTGGTGACAGTAGGCATTTCTGTCTGGTTCCCATTCTCAGGGGGAATTCTTTAATTCTCTCTCCATTCAGGATTATGTAGGTGGTTGGCTCTGCATAGATGACCCTTACTGCATTGATGAATTTCCATTGTATTTCCTATTTTGCTCAGAGTTTTTAGCACAAATGGGTTTTGGACTTTGTGAAATGCCTTTTCTGCATCAATTGACAGGATTATGTGATTTTTTATTTTTTGTGTTATTTATGTGGTTGATCACATTAATTGTTTTTCTGATGCTGAGCCAACCTTGCATCCCTGGTTTGAATCCAGCTTGGTCATGATGAATTATTTGTTTAATATGTTGTTGAATTCTATTGGCTAGGATTTTGTTGAAGATTTTTATCTCCAGGTTCATGAGTCATATTGATCTGTAATTTTCTTTTTGTATGGGATCTTTCCCTGACTTTGGTATAAGGGTTATGCTGGCTTCATAGAATGAATTTGGGAGTACTCTGTCATTTTCTAGGCTGTGAAATAGTCTCAGTACTATTAAAATTAACTCCTCTCTATAAGTTGGGTGGGTTCTCCAGTGAAGTCATCTGGACCAAGACTCTTTTTGGTTAGTTGTGTTTTGAGGACTTTTTCTGTCTCTTCTTTTGTGGTATGTTTATTAAGATGTTCTACTTCTCCTTGTGATAATTTTTGTGGATGATGTGAATCTAGAAATGTGTCTATTTCCTCTAGGTTTTCAAATCTATTGCAGTATAGTTTTTCATAGTATTCTTTTATGATACTTTCGATTTCAGTTGTGTCTGTTACGACAAGTCCCTTCTCATTTCTTATTCAGGTTGTTTCTTCAGTTTTTCTTTTGCGTATTTAGCCAATGGTTTATCAATTTTGTTGATCTTTTCAAAAAACCAGCTTTTGGTTTTTTTAATTCTTTCAGTTGTTTTCCTATTCTATAATTCATTTAGTTCTTCTCTAACCTTTATTATCTGTTTTCTTCTGTTACTTGAGGGGTTCTTTTGTTGTTCTCTCTCTGCTTCTTCAAGTTTTAGGGTTAATTTTCTGGTCTGGACCCTTTCTTCATTCCAGATAAGTGCATTTATAGAGATAAATTGACATCAGAGCACTATTTTTGCTGTATCCCACAGGTTCTGGTAAGATGTGTTTTCATTCTCATTTAGTTCCATAAATTTCTTCCCACCTATTTATTTGTTTGTTTGCTTATCTATGATTATTGAGTGAAAGTGTAAAATCCAGTTTGAATTTGCATGCCTGTCTATGTGCAGATCCTACTGTTCTTGCCAGTGACAGCATACTCCTCCTATCTGTTCTATACATGTCATATTCCCTTAACAATCTCCTGTTTCCTCTTCTCCACCCTCTTCCTCCCCTTTAATAATAGACCAGTAGGATGACATCCTATAGATGCATAGCACCATAAAGTACACACACTATGTGATCACTCTGTGTCACCAAGTCCAATCCATTCTTGTCCGAAGAGTTGACCTCAGTAATAATTTATGGACAAGGGCAGCATTAGGACTAGGGGTCCCTGGACCATCAATTGTGGTCTTTTAGTGGAGTTCTCAGGGTGCACCCCTTTATTCTAATGTTGTCAGTGAGACTCAACCTTCTGAGCCCAATCATGGCTATCACTGGGCACCACCTGGTTCCCCCAGTCAAATGATGATATAGTCACCCACTCACATGGGTCTCTGTGTCTTCTGGGTTCTCTTTCTCCCATGTCATTTTGGTCCTTGGTAATCATCTGTTTCTGCTGAATTGGGACCATTTGCTGTACCTCAGATGGAAGCTTCGTAGCTTTTAAGACCCCAGATGCCACTGACCAATATGAGGTGCAGAAGACTCTCTTAGCAATATACTAGTTATGCCAATTGACCTCGACAGCCCCTGAGAGCACCGTCCCTGGACACCCAACCCCGCTACTCTGTCTTTGCAATGTTAGGTTAAAATGGGAACAGTATTCGTGTTACGTTGAAGTCAAGTTAAACTGATCTTCTTTCTAATGTGTGCTGTCACTGATTTCATCAAACCAAATTTCTATCAACTATCTATAACCAGCCTTCTCCCTCCCTCCCCTCCCTTGCAGCTATTGTCGCGGATCAAATTGTGTCCCCCCCAAAATAGGTGTAGCCATGTGGCTGGGCCATGATTCCTTGTATTCTATGATGGTCCTCCACTTTGTGATTTTGCTATGCTGTATGTTAAAGGATTAGGGTGGGACTGTAAATCCCTTCAGAAGTTCACCTCCCTCCTCCACTGTAAAAGGAGTTTCCCTGGAGTGTGGCTTGCACCACCCTTAATCCTTGCATCCTGTCACAGATAAAAGGAAAGGCAAGCAAGCAGAGAATGGGGAACCTCACACCATCAAGCAAGCAGCTCCGGGAGAAGAGCACGTCCTTTAGACCTGAGGTTCCTGCTCCAAGATGTTCCCTGGACAAATACTGATGCAATACCGGACATTCCTGCAGAACCAACAAGGGGAAAAAACTTCCCCTGAGGCAGACATCCTGAATTTGGACTTGTAGCCTACCAGACTGTGTAAACCTTCCTTTATTAAAGCCATTCACTCTGTGGCATTTCTGCCAGAGCAGCATCAGCTGACTAAAATAGCCATCAAAGAGTCTTTTCTTCTGTACATGAGTCTGTTTTTAAGTTCTTATCTTAGGGGTCTCATACAACATTTGTCTTTGGGCCGCTGACTACTTTCACTCAACATAATGTCTTCCAAATGAAACCAAGTTATGAGATGCTTCCTAAAGTTATCATTGTTCTTTATCATTGCATAGTGCTCCGTTGAGTATATACACCATAGTTTGTTTATCCATTCATCTGTTGTTGGACATCTGGGTTGATTCAATCTTTTTGCTATTGTGCACTGTGCTGCAATAAACATTTGCGTGCATGTATCTGTTGGTGTGAATGTCCTTGATTCTATAGGATATACTCCAAGCAGTGGAATTACATCGTCAAATGGTATCCCTATTTCCAGCCTTTAAGGAAGCACCAGCTTGCTTTCCAAAGAGGTTGTACCATTTTGCAATCCCACTAGCAGTGTAGGAAAGTCCCAGTTTCTCCACAGCCTCTGCATTTGTTGTTTTGTGGTTTTTGGATCATGGCCAACATTGTTGGGGTGAGATGAAATCTCACCATAGTTTTGATTTGAATTTCTTTAGTAGCTAATGATTGTAAGCATTTCCACGTTTGTTTTTTGGCTGCCAGGATCTCCTCTTTAGAGATGTGTCTGTCCATCTCATTTGTCCATTGCTTAATTGGATTATTTACCCTTTTTTGTTGATGTTTTGTAGTACTTTATAGATTATGGAGATCAGACATCAGTCTGATATATAATTGCCAAATATTTTTTCTCATTCTCTAGGTGGTCTTTTAATTCTTTTGATGAAGCTTTTGGATAAGCAAGTGTTTGATTCTTAGTAGTTCCTATTTATTTTCTTTTCTGTTGATTGCGCTTTGTTTGTCAGGTTTTGAAGTCTGTCTACACTGTGTATTAAAACTAACATTGTTGATTCTATTTTTTCTTGGATGAGCTTTACTATTTTATATTTGAAGTTTAGGTCTTTTATCCTGTTTAAGATGGTTTTTGTATAAGGTGTGAGGTATGGCTCTTCTTTCAATTTTTTGCAGATTGATATCCAATTTTGCTAGCATCATTTGTTAAAGAGACTGCTTTTACCCCAGCTTAAAGTCTTAGGATCTTTGTTGAATATCAACTGTTCATAGGAGGATGGTGTCATCTCTGGGGTCTCAACTCTGTTCCATTGGTTTATATATCTCTTTTTGTACCAGTACCAGGCTGTTTTGAGAACTGTCACAGTGTAATAGATTCTAAAGTCAGGTAGTGAGAGGTCTCCCAGTGCGGTCTTCTTCAGTGGTTCTTTACTTATCCAGTGTTTCTTCCCTTTCCAGATAAAGTTTGCTATCTTTTTCTCCATCTCATTAAAAAATGTCACTAGAATTTATATTGGGATTGTGTTATATAAGTAGATTGCTTTGGGTAAAATAGACATTTTCACAATGTTTAGTCTTCCTATCCATGAGCAGGGTAGGTTTCTCCATTTATGTAACTCACTCTTAGTTTCTTGTAGCAAAGTCTTGTAGTTTTCTTTGTAAAAATCTGTTATTTCTCTAGTTAGATTTATTCCTAGATATTTTATCTTCTTGGGGGCTATAGTAAGTGATACAGATTCAGTGATTTCTTCCTTAATAGTCTCATTGTTGATATAAAGGAATCCTACTGATTCACTTATGTTTATCTTGTACCCTGAGACTTTGCCGAACTCCTCTATCAGCTTGAGTAGTTTACTTATAGATTCTTTAGAATTCTCTGCATATACAATCATATCATCTGCAAACAGGGAGATTTTGACTTCTTCTTTGCCGATGCAGATGACTTTTATTTATTGGTCTTGTCTAATTGCTCTGGCTAGAACTTCTAGTACAATGTTGAATAGGAGAGGTGAGAGTAGGCATCCTTGTCTAGTTCCTGTCTCAAGGGAAACTGTTTCAGTCTGTCTCCATTCAGGATGATGTAGGCAATTGGCTTTGTATA
This sequence comes from Heterohyrax brucei, assembly GCA_028571685.1. Classification (NCBI taxonomy): domain Eukaryota; kingdom Metazoa; phylum Chordata; class Mammalia; order Hyracoidea; family Procaviidae; genus Heterohyrax; species Heterohyrax brucei. The sequence goes on along the minus strand of CM053154.1, from coordinate 83,889,125 downwards.
AATGGCCCTTATAGAGTTGAGGATTTTGCCATCTATTCCTATTTTGCTGACATATTTTAGCCTGAACGGGTGTTAGACTTTATTAAATGTCTTTTTTTGCATCAGTTGGCAAAATCAGGTGATTCTTGTCTTTTACATTATTTATGTGGTTGATTACATTAATTGTTTTTCTGATGTTGAACCAGTCCTGCATCCCTGGTATGAATCCAACCTGATCATGACAGATTTTTGGGGGGGTATGTTGTTGAATTCTACTGGCAAGTATTTTGTTGAAGATTTTTGCATCTAGCTTCCTGAGTGATATTGGTATCAGGGTTATGGTATCAGGGTTATGCTGGCTTCATAGAATGAGTTTGGGAGTATTCTATCCTTTTCTATACTGTGAAATAGTCTCAGTAGTACTGGAGATAACTCTTCTCTAAAAGGTTGGTAGAATTCTGTGGTAAAGCCATCTGGGCCAGGGCTTCTTTCGGTTGTAGTTTTTGGATGACTTTTTCAATCTCTTCCTTTGTGATGAGTTTATTAAGTTGTTCTTCTTTACCTTGTGATAATTTTGGTACGTGATATGAATCTAGGAATTTGCCTATTTCCTCTAGTTTTCAAATTTGTCAGAGTACTGTTGCATGTTATGACAACTCCCCTCTAATTTCTTATTTGGGTTATTTGTTTGCTTTCCTGTTTTTCTTTCACAAGTTTATTCAATAGTTTGTCCATTTTGTTGATCTTTTCAATAATCTATAAATTTATTTATTGAGTCTTTGATTTTTCTATAACGTGAATTTTTGAGCAAGATGTTCAGTTTCCATAAGTTCAAATTTCTACCTATGATTTTTCTGCTATTGATTCTGACTTCTACTGGCTTTATGATCTAAGAAGATTCTTTGCAATAATTCAATGGTTTGGACTTTGCTGAGACTTGCTTTATGACTTAATAAATGATCTATCCTCGAGACTGTTCCATGTGCATTGGAAAAGAAGGTGTACTTGTCTGTTGTAGGGTAAAAAGTTCTGTACACATTGATGATGCCAAGTTGGTTGATTGTTTCAATAAGATCTTCCGTATCTTTATGGACTTTTTTCTGGATGATCTGTACATTACTAAAAGCAGAGTGCTGAAGTCTCCTGCTATTACTGTTGAGTGGTCTATCTCATTTTTCAATGATGTCAGCATTAGATTGATATATTAAATGCTCTAGTATTAGGTGCATAAATAATTAACATTTTTATTACCTGCTTACGTACTGAACTTCTCAGCAATAAATAGTGACCATTCTTGTCCACAATGGTGGATTTTATATTAAAATCTATTTTACCTAAGATTAGTATTACCACTCCCCTTCTTTGCATGCTTTTAACTTGGTATATATTTTTCCATCCTTTCATTTTCAGGTTGTTCATACTTTTGAGTCTAAGGTGTGCTTCTTGTAAGCAACATATTGACAGATCACTTTTCTTGATCCAAGCTGTTAGTCTGTGCCTCTTTAATAGAGCATTCATTCCATTTACATTCAGTGCAATTATTGATAGATATTTGTTTGGTGCTGTCATTTTTGTGTTGCTGATGTTTTCTTCGTTCCTCTTAATATTCTCAATGGGATCACTTTTCTTTCTGGGTTTACTTTTCATCTTTTCCAGTGTTGGTTTTGTGCTTGCTGAGACTCCTGTATTAATTTTATTTTTCCATATGCTGCATTGTTAGTCTGCTTTGTGGCTACCCTCTTGATCTCCCTTAATGTTCTAAGTTTTAATCAATCTTTGACTTCTGTGTTTCTTCTTAATTTCCTCTCCATCTGAAAGGGTTATATCTACTGCAATATATCCCTCTTTGTAGTACAGTGATGACATAGTTTTCTTGTTAAGATTGCTGGTTTCCCACTTTTAGTATTTTAGCTTTGATTGTACTTAGTGACTTCTCTGAGTAAGATGCTGGATGTTTGTCCTGCCTTGCATCCCAAACTATACATTTGATATTGTTTGTCTACACAAAGAGCTTCTTCCAGTGCTTCTTGTAGTTTTGATTTGTTTTTTCCAAAGTCTCGAGGCTTCTGTATATCTGCAAATGTTTCAATTTCACTGTCATATCTAAGAGACAATTTTGCAGGATATATAATTCTTGGAAGTTTTTCTAATTCAAGGCTTTGTCTATGCCATTCCACTGTCTTCTTGCCAGCAGGGTTTCTGCTGAGAAGTCAGATGAAAGCCTACAGGGCTTCCCTTTGTATGTCAGTATTACTTTATACCTCACTCCCTTTAAGAGTCTCTATTTATGCTTTATTTTATTAAGCCTGATTATAATATGCCTTGGTGTCTTTCTTTTGGGATCTGCTTTTTGTGGTGTCCAATAAGCATCTTGAATGTCTATGTTCTCTTCTTTTGTGATTTTGGGGAAGTTTTCCATCAGCAACTATTCAACAATTCTCTCTGTATTTTCTGCTATCCCTCCCTGTTCAGCAACTCCAGTTGTTTGTAGATTATTCCTTTTGATAGAGTCCCACATACTTTTTAATGATTCTTCAATGTTCTTTCTTTTCTCTGATTTATCCTTATAAATGCTGGTGTCGGTTGGTTTCTCTTCACCTTCACTAATTCTGCTTTCTATCTCCTCAATCCTGCTCTTTTGGCTTTGCATTAAATTGTCTAATTCTGTAATTTTCTTATGGATCTGCTGGATATCAGATCATTGATCTTTTAGCAGTCCATATAGCTTTCATTTTGTTTAACTTCTAGAAGGGTTCTCTATATAATTATTTTGTATTTTATCTCTGATCAACGGCACTTGGCTTGGCTTTATCTCTGATAATTTTAGGAAGTCTTCTTCATCTGGGAAGTTTTCTGATTCTTTATTTTGGGGATTTTCCAGAGCCATGGTGGTCTGCTTGTTTAAATGATTAGATAATGATTGTTGTCTTCACACCATCTAGAAGCTGTAAAGTTTCTGCAGCATTACACCAATGGGAGCTGTGTTGCAGTTCTAAGAAGGAAGTGAGTAAAGGAACTGCTAGATTTGGTTACCAGAGACCAAGGTATTTTCTAGGTGAAGCCCAATTCCGTATAGCTCCTTTGGCAATATAGACTCTGTCAAGCCCCACGATGCTGCTCAGCTTAGTGGCATGCCCCAGCTGAACCATTCGGGATGGCAAGCCCCACCTCCTGGCCTCTAAAGGTGGTGAGCTACTTGTGTAGACTCTCCATCATCATGCTAGTAGAGCATATTGTATAGCTCAGGAAAGGGAAAGGGATGACAGAAGGATGCCATCACACTCAGTTGCCAGAGACCACTCCATTTTTCAGATATGTTTGTCTTAAAAACTGATTTGCGAATTACCGGGGGCAGAGTCAAGATGGCCGACTAAGCCCACGTCTCCTTCTATCACTCTGAAAACCAAGACCTGAATTGACAATCAAACAGAGCCTTCTGAGCACCTAATCAGCCTCAGGACACGGCACAGAGCTGTTAATTGGGACTTTATACCACTCAGCGAAAAATCTCCTCTCTTTCGCTGACTCCCGCTCCTGGCTAGCCCCGGCTCTCACGGACGGAAGGTAAACGCACCATTTTGACTTTTTTTTCCTCGGTTTCGGCTGGTGGGCGGAGCTGGGCCTTGCCCGGCGGCTAGACTCAGACACGCTGCTGGGGGGAATAGGCAGGCAAAATTCCCATATTCTGAGAGCCAGGCTCGGGACTCTGTTAATCTAGACACTTTGAGCCTTTCATTTTGTAGCTGCCTCAGCAGGGTTTGTGCGGAACTCCATGGTCAGGGTGCGGGACACCATGTTGGTACCGAGATTTTAGTGGGACCTCGTTCTTAGCCTGGGAGCCAGCACCTGCAAACGGGACAGTGCTTCTCCGACTGAAAAGTAGTGATTTTGCACAGTGCTGCCTACATTGGGGGCCCTGCAACAGAAACAGAGGAATCGCTGCCTCTGGGCACCTTTAGGCCCCCTGTCTGCTGCCTGTGTGGAGGACGCCATCTTGGGTACGGTGGCTGCGGCTGGCCCTAACTCTTAGCTTGGGAGCCAGAGCCTGCCTACAAGAGAGCGCTTTTCTATCACAAAACCAGTACTCGATGCAGTGTTGGATAAGGCTAGGCCCTGTCAGCAGAGGCCAACAGGGCACTAGCAGTGCTGTATTCTGAACTAGTTTGTTATCATCTGGGGTTGGATACAGTGGCGCTTACTTTGTCAGTGGGAAGAAGGACCTCTACACCTGAAAACCTAACTGACTTGTGAACTGGTCAGATACCTTTTGCTTTACACTTGAAGACAGCCTAGAGAAACATTTGCAATCCATCCTCACAGTACCTCTTCCAGCCTCTATATACTCACATGGGACCCAAAAAGCAACAGACAATTGTGGCATACAAGCAATCACTCATGGCTTCAGAAGGCTCCCAAACAAAGCAACCAAGGAGTTTTCCAGATGAAGAAACTTTTATGAAAGCATCAGGAAGTGAATACAAATTGATTATATACAGGGCCCTTCTAGACCTTATACAAAATGCAGCAGAACAAAATGAAAAATTAAGCAAGTTGTTCGATCTGATGCAACACCAGTACTCTGAAATCCAACAGATCAAGAAGAAAATCAAAGACATAGAAACTTCCATGCAAAGCCAAGAAAACAGAATGGGAAAAATGGAAAAAAGAATTTCTGACTTGGAAGACAGAGCTACTGATGCCAGTGTCTATGAGCAGAAATCAGAAAAAAGAAACAAGAAAAATGAAGAAACATTAAGAAGCATGTGGGACTCTCTTAAGAGGAACAACCTTCGATTAATTGGAGTCCCTGAACAGGGTGAGACATCTGAGAACGCAGAGAGTATTGTTGCTGAGCTGCTGAAAGAAAACTTCCCAGAAATCATGAAGGAAGAAAATATAGACATCTCAGATGCATATCGTACGCCACCCAATATAGATCTCAAAAGAAAGACTCCAAGACATATTATAATCAAGCTTAACAAAATGAAACATAAGCAGCAACTCTTAAAGGCAGAAAGACTCAAGGCAAAGCTAACATTCAGAGGGAAACCCTGTAGACTCTCGTCAGATTTCTCAGCAGAAACCATGCTGGCACGGAGACAGTGGCACGACACATTCAAAGTCTTCAAGGAGAAGAACTTCCAACCAAGAATTATATATCCTGAAAAACTGTCTTTCAAGCACAAAAATGAAATTAATACATTTCCAGATAAACAGAAACTCAGAGACTTTGTAAAAACCAAACCCAAACTACAAGAAATACTGAAAGAAGTTCTTGGCTTTGGCTTAGAAGAACGAAACCACTAACTTTATATTTTAGAACGACACACTACTCAATACTCATTTAGGGAAGGCTCCAAAGTAAATCACAGCTTTGATTTGGAAAGAAGCAATCCAGTGATCATCATGAAAACTATGGTGTCATCATAATAAAAAGAGGGATGTACTACAGTCGTTATAGTCCTTCCAGATGGAGAGGAAGATGACCAGACTGGTAGTAATTAAAATTGGGTTTATAAATAGTTTATTAAGGGGGTTCATAGGGGCAGCTGTAAAGCACAACAAACATGTATAATACCATTTCAAGAAATCTAACACACGAGTCTCAACAAGTATAAAACCAGCTCTGAAAAAGGTGAAAAATCAACTAACAAAAAAGAGTGTCTCAGAACAGATTAATAAGAACAACAGAGAAAACATCAACATAAAAATAAACATATCACAATGGCAGCAGTGAACACATACCTATCCATAATTACATTGAATGTGAATGGACTGAATGCTCCAGTAAAGAGACACCGAGTGTCATCCTGGATCAAAAGACATGACCCATCCATATGTTGTCTACAAGAAACTCACTTGAGACCTAAAGACAGGAACAAACTGAAAATTAAAGGATGGAAGAATATATATCAAGCTAACAATGAACAAAGAAGAGCAGGGGTGGCAATTCTAATCTCAGACAAAATCAACTTTAATGTCAAATCCACCATTGTGGACAAAGATGGACACTATTTATTGTTGAAAGGTTCAGTACACAAGCAAGACTTAACTATATTAAACATTTATGCACCTAATGTCAGAGCACCTAAATATGTCGAAGAAACACTGACTACACTCAAAAGAGAGTTAGATGACTCCACAATAATAGTGGGAGACTTTAACACTCCACTCTCATTACTAGACAGATCATCTAGGAAAAAGCTCAGTAAAGATACAGAAGACCTCATTGACACAATTAACCAACTAAACCTCATTGATATACACAGAACTTTCCACTCCTCAGCAGACAACTACACCTTCTTCTCCAGTGCACATGGAACATTCTCCAGAATTGACCACGTGATAGGCCATAATGCAATGCTCAACAAAATCCATACCATTGAATTATTGCAAAGCATCTTCTCAGATCATAAAGCCATCAAAGTTGAAATCAATAGCAGAGAAATCAGAGATAGAAAGTGGAACTCTTGGAAACTGAACAACATCTTGCTCAAAAAAACATGGGTTATAGAGGAAATCAGGGATCAATCAAAGAAATTCATGGATTCCAATGATATCGAAAACACTTCCTACCAGAACCTATGGGATACAGCCAAAGCAGTGCTCAGAGGTCTGTTTATCTCCATAAATGCACACATCGGGAAGTAAGAAAGAAACCAAATCAAGGAACTAACTCTACAGCTTGAACAAGTAGAAAGAGAACAACAGAGGAACCACTTGGGCACCGGAAGAAAGGAGATCATAAAGATTAGAGCATAGCTAAATGAATTAGAGAATAGAATAACAATTGAAAAAATTGAAAAGACCAAAAGCTGGTTTTTTGAAAAAAATCAACAAAATTGATAAACCATTGGCTAAACTTACTAAAGAAAAGCAGGAAAGGAAATAAATAACCCAAATTAGAAATGAGAAGGGAGTTGTCACCACAGATGCAACAGAAATCAAAAACATCATAACAGAATACTATGAAAGACTGTACTCTAACAAATTTGAAAACCTAGGGGAAATGGACAAATTCCTTGACTCATACCACCTACCCAAATTATCACAACGTGAAGCAGAACAACTTAATAAACCCATCACAAAGGAAGAGATTGAAAAAGTCATCAAAACACTGCCAACCCAAAAAAGTCCGGGGCCAGGTGGCTTCACGGCAGAATTCTACCAAGCATTTAGAGAAGAGTTATCCCCAATACTATTGAAACTATTTCACAGTACAGAAAGGGATGAAGTACTCTCAAACTCATTCTATGAAGCCAGCATAACCCTGATACCTAAGCCAGGGAAAGATCCAACAAAGACAGAGAACTACAGACCGATATCACTCATGAACTTAGATGCAAAAATCTTCAACAAAATTCTTGCCAACAGAATACAACAACATATCAAGAAAATAATCCATCATGACCAAGTAGGATTCATACCAGGGATGCAAGGCTGGTTCAACATCAGGAAAACAATTAATGTGATAAACCACATAAATAACACAAAAGACAAAGATCACCTGATTTTGTCCGTTGATGCCGAAAAAGCATTTGATAAAGTACAACACCCATTCATGCTAAAAACTCTTAGCAAAATGGGCATAGACGGCAAATTCCTCAACACAATAAGGGCCATTTATACAAAGCCAATTGCCCACATCATCCTGAATGGAGAGAGACTGAAAGACTTTCCGCGGAGATCAGGAACTAGACAAGGATGCCCACTGTCACCTCTCCTATTCAACATTGTGCTAGAAGTTCTAGCCAGAGCAATTAGACAAGACGAAGAAATAAAGGGTATCTGCATCGGCAAAGAGGAAGTTAAAATCTCCCTGTTCGCAGATGATATGATTGTAAATGCAGAGAACCCCAAGGAATCTATAAGTAAGCTACTCAAACTGATAGAAGAGTTCAGCAAAGTCTCAGGATACAAGATAAACATAAGTAAATCAGTAGGATTCCTTTATACCAACAGCGAGACTGTTAAGGAGGAAATTATCAAATCTATACCATTTGTGATAGCCCCTAAGAAGATAAAGTACCTAGGAATTAATCTAACCAGAGAAACAACAGACCTTTACAAAGAGAACTACAAGCCCTTACTACAAGAAACTAAGAGAGACTTAGATAAATGGAAAAACCTACCCTGCTCATGGATAGGAAGACTTAACATTGTGAAAATGTCTATTTTACCCAAAGCAATTTATTTATATAATGCAATCCCAATACAAGTTCCAGCATCATTTTTTAATGAGATGGAGAAACAAATCACCAATTTTGTTTGGAAAGGGAAGAAGCCCCGAATAAGTAAGGTGCTACTAAAGAGGGAGGCCTTTCATTACCCGACCTTAGAACATACTACACTGCCACAGTGGTCAAAACAATCTGGTACTGGTACAAGAACAGACAGATTGATCAATGGAACAGAATTGAGACCCCAGAGATGACACCATCTGCCTGTGAACAGTTGATATTCGACAAAGGCCCTAAGACATTAAACTGGGGTAAAAACAGTCTCTTCAACAAATGGTGCTGGCAAAATTGGTTATCCATCTGCAATAAACTGAATCAAGATCCATATCTCACACCTTATATAAAAACCAACTCCAACTGGATAAAAGACCTAAATATCAAACCTAAAACGATAAAGCTCATCCAAGAAAAGGTAGGAACAACAATGGAAGTTTTAATACACAATGAGGACAGACTCCAAAATCTGTCAAAGAAACCTCAATCAACAGAAGAGAAAGTAGATAAATGGGAACTATTAAGAATCAAACACTTTTGCTCATCCAAAGACTTTATTAATAGAATTAAAAGAACACCCACAGAATGGGAAAAAATATTTGGCAACTCTATGTCAGATCGACGCCTGATCTCCATAATCTATAAGATACTACAAAATATCAATAAGAAGAAGATAAACCATCCAATTAAGCGATGGACAAAGGAGATGGACAGATACTTCACTAAAGAGGAGATCCAGGCAGCCAAAAATCACTTGCGGACATGTTCACGATCTTTAGTTATTAAAGAAATTCAAATCAAGACAACAATGAGATACCATCTCACCCCAACAAGATTGGCCATTATCCAGAAAACACAAAACAACAAATGCTGGAGAGGCTGTGGAGAAAGTGGAACCCTCCTTCCCTGTTGGTGGGGTTGCAAAATGGTCCAACCTCTTTGGAAGGCAATCTGGCGCTTCCTTAAAAAAATGGATATCGATATACCATTTGACCCATTAATTCCACTACTTGGAATATATCCTACAGAATCAAGGCCTTTTACACCAACGGACACATGCACCACAATTTTTATCGCGGCACAGTCCACAATAGCAAAAAGGTGGAATCAACCCAGATGCCCAACAATAAAAGAATGGATAGGTAAACTATGGTACATATACTCAATGGAGCACTACGCAATGATAAAGAATAACGATGATTCCAGGAAACATCACCTAACCTGGTTTCAACTGGAAGACATTATGTTGAGTGAGAGTAGTCAGCGACAAAAGGACAAATACTGTATGAGACCTCTACGATAAGATCTCAAAAACAGACTTGTGTATAGAAGAAAAGACTCTTTGACAGCTGCAAGGGAGAGGAGGGAGGGAGTGAGAGGGGGGGAGGATTTAGTTTAGGTAGTTACTAGAAATCTAGTTGGGAGAAAGCGGTGACAGCACACATTAGGAACAAGAACTACATTAAGTGGACTTCAGCATAGCTTGAGTACTCCTTCCATCTTAACTCAATACTGCAAGGATAGAGTAGTTGGGGCAGGGGGTGGAGGACCATGCTCTTAGGCGAATTCCAGGCCAATTGGCACAACTAGCATTTTGCTAAGAGAGCTCTCTGCACCTCACATTGGTGAGTGGCGTCTGGGGTCTTAAAAGCTGCCAAGCTGCCATCCGAGGACACAGCAAATGGTCCCAACTCAGCAGGAACGGATGCTCACCGAGGGCCAAAATGGTATGCGGTAAAGACAACCGAGAAGACAGAGAGACCCACAAGAGTGGGTGCCTACATCGACCTGGGACTGGAACAACTGGATGGTGCCCGGCCACCACTAGTGATAGCCATGACGGAGCTCACAGAGAGGAGCCTCACTGGCAACACAAGAATAAAAAGAGGTGCATCATGAGATCTCCACTAAAAGACCTCAATTGATTGTCCAGCGGTTTTGGGGTTCCTCTGAGAGCATGGCCCCCGGCCCTGATGCTGCCCGTTCCCGTAAATTATAACAAAGGTCCACTCTTTGGACAGGAATGGAATGGACTTGGCAATGCAGAGTAACCATATATTGGAAGCACTTTATGGTTCTATACATCTATAGGATATCATCTTGCTGACCTCTGGCTGGAGGAATGGGAGTGGAGGGAGAGGAGGGGAAAGGAGGCTGTTGGGAGGATGAGACATGTATGGAGCAGAGACGAATAGTGTGCAGTCACCGGACAGGGAGAGCAGTGGAAGCTGCATATAGGGGGGATGTAAATTTACATGTGAATGTACATTTTCACTCAGTTATGTTAAATAAAAATATAAAATAAAAAAAGATAAAAAAAAAAAACTGATTTGCTGCTGAGAGGGGTGCTCTCCAGCAGCCTCCAAAAGCATCTGTGCCCTCAGTGGTGGCAGCCCCTACCTCCTGGCTGGCAAAGACAACACCCCACTTATGGAGTCTCTGGGGGCTGTCAGGTAACACTATGATGCATCTCAGTGAAGGGTGGTAGAAGTGGCACCGCCACCCTCACGTGCCAGTCACCGCTTCTATCTCTAGTAGCTCCTATCATAAAAGCTGTCATTCTGTTGAGTGAAGCATTGACCAACCACAGCTGAAAGCAACTGGGCCCTCAGGGGTGGCAGTCTCCACCTCCTGGCTGACAAAGATAGCACTTCATACGCTGTCCCCACATAGTATGGCATGGCTTAAGTAAGGGAGGAGTTAGAGCACTGCCACGCTTGGCCACAAATCCCCCCGTGTTCTCTAGACTGTCTTTAAAACAGCTTTTCTGCTGGGAAAAGCACTATCCAGAAAGGCACTGTTGCTCAGCTTGGGAATTAGCCCCAGGTGAGACTTCAGGTGTGGCTAACTGCACATCTCAGCTGCCCAAAATGGCATCCCTCCTGAGCCACCTCTGCTACAGTGAGTCAGCAGTATCCACAGTGCAGCTCAGAGATGAGGGAGGGGCACTGGCACCCTCTGTCACCTGCCACTGTTGGGCTTTCGGGATGTGGCTGTCCAAAGCACAGTCTCTCTGCTATGGGATACACTGTTTACTTAAGCACCACACTTCAGCATAAAAGCCAGCATGTGCTAAACTCACAAGATTGGCAGTCACAGTCCCAGACTCCTGGTGAACAAAGAAATTGTCCATACCTGCAGTCCCTTCAAGTAATGTGCCAGTAGAAACAGAAGAACTCAGTGTGGCACTGCCTCACCTCTGACAGAGTTAGTTTTCCCCTTCCAATGTTACCCAGTCCAATCTCAAACCTCTGTCAGATCTTGGATCTCCCAGAACATCCACATGGCTCCGTTCATTTATTTTTCTAGGCCTTAGTTCTCAAGGGACTCGAGGAGATGTGTCTAGTCCATCATCTTGGCCCTGCCCCCCATCCATTTGTTGAAACATCTCAGTTGGTGTTCCATCAATTCCCGGAGCTTATTTATTTGTTTGCTTGTTTATCATGTGTATTTTATTGTGCTTTAGATGACAGTTTACAATCTAAGTCAATTTGTCACACAAAAACTCACACACATACTGCTATATAACTCTAGCTGTTGTCCACTCCCCACCATCATGACACTGCACTACCCATTTCCACCCTAGATTTCCCATGTCCATTTAACCAACTCGTGTTCCCCTCCACCCCGTCATCCCACCTCTAGACAGAAGCTACCCAGTTAGCTTCATGTATCTACTTAAGCTAAGAAGCACACTCTTTGCCAGTATCCTTTTATGTCTCATAGTCCAGTCTAATCTTTGAAATGTTGGCTTTAGGAACGAGTACAGTTCTGGAATAACAGGAAATCTGAGGAGTAACAGGGAATCTCTCATGTTTTTTGGAGACCATCCAGTCTGTCAACAATCAAGTATGATCTTTTGAACAGAGTTTGAGTACTGCATGTGAGTTTTTCTCCTCTGCAACGGGGACTCTATGTTGTATTCCCTATCAAAGTAGTCACTGGTGGTGGCTGGGTGCCACCTAGTTCTTCTGGTCTCATGCCAATATACTCTCTGGATTATGTGGCCTTCTCTGTCTCCTTGAGGCTTAATTTTCACCAATGCCTTCAGTGGAGCTTGAACCCCTTCCTTCAGCACCATTGGTTTCTGATGATATGCTACCTACTGAAATGGTTAATCATTGACCAGTTCTTTTTGGTACAGCTATTCTGGGTCTTCCTTTTGTCTTCTTTTGATGCTTCTTACATCATTTAATATTGTCCCAGTAGAATCCTTCAATATTGCAACTGCATGCCTGAGTTTTTTCTATAGTTCTTTCACTTTGAGAAATGCCAAGTGTGTTCCTCTGTTTTATTCAGCTAGAGCTGCTCTAACAGAATTACCACAAAGTGGATGGATTTAACAAAAGAAAGTTTATTCTTACACAGTCGAGTAGGCTGTAAGTCCAAATTCAGGATGTCCACTCCAGAAGAAGGCTTTCTGCCTTGTCAGCTATGGAGGAAATTCCTTCTCTTGCATCAGTCTTTGTTCAGGCAGAATCTTGGCACAGGAACCTGAGGTCTGAAGGACACACTCTTCTGCTGGTGCTGCTTTCTTGATGGTATGAGGTTCCCAATTCTCTGCTTGCTTCCCTTTCCTTTTATCTCTTGTAGGATGGAATGATTAAGGGTGGGGCAAGCCGTACTCCAGGGAAACTCCCTTTACAATGGAGCAGGGAGGTGATGCTATGAAGGGATTTGCAATCTCACACAATCCTTTAACATACAGCATAGGAAAATCACAAAATGGAGGACAATCATGTAATATTGGGAATCATGGTCCAGCCGCATGGTTGCACACATTTTGGGGGTATACAGTTCAAAACATGACATTCTTCCTTTTTGTTTTCTATCTCCACATGTTGTCACATGTCTTTATAATATTTCACTTTGTTTTCCTGAGCTATACTTTGAAATTTTCAGTTCTTTTTCTTCATCATTTCTTCTGTTTCCTTTTGCTACACAAGCTTTGAAAGCAAATTTCAGAGTTTCTTCCGGCATCCATTTTGATCTTTTCTGTCTTTTTTGTCTAATGATCTCTTGTCTTCTTCATATGTGATGTCCCTGATATTATTCCACAACTGATTTGGTCTTTTATCATTAGTGTTCAATAGTCAAATCTATTCTTGAGATGGTCTTTGCATTCAGGTGGCATACACTCAAGTTCATACTTTGGCTTTCTTGTATTTGTTCTAATTTTCTACAGTTTAACTTAAACTTTAATATGAACAACTGACAGAATGTTCTGCAGTCATTCCTTAGCCTTGTTTTGACTGATGACATTGAACTTTCCCATCTTCTGTTTCCACAGATATAGTCGATGTGATTCCTGTTATACTATCTTACATAGTTTATCTCTCATGGTGGTGAAAAAAGCTATTTGCAATGAAGAAGTCATTGATCTTGCAAAATTCTGTCATGAAATCTTTAGCATCGTTTCTATCACCAAGGCTATATTTTCCAACTACTCATCCTTCTTTGTTTCCAACTTTTGTGTTTCACTTACCAGTAATTACCAATGCATCCTGATTGCATGTGTTTTAGTCAGCCAGTGCTGCTCTAACAGAAATACCACAGAGTGGATGGCTTTAAAAAAAGAAAGGTTTATTCTTACACAGTCTGGTAGCCTACAAGTCCAAATTCAGTGTGTCTGCTCCATGAGAAGTCTTTCCTCCCTGTTGGCTTTGGAGGAAAATCTGGTATTGCATCTCTTCTTGTCCAGGGAGCATCTTGGTGCAGGAACCTTGGGTGTGAAGGACATGCTCTTCTCCCGGTGCTGCTTTCTTGATGGTGTGAGGTTCCCAATTCTCTGTCTGCTTCCCTTTTCTTTTATCTCTTCTAAGATGAAAGGATTAAGGGTGGGGCTAGCCATACTGCAGGGAAACTCCCTTTACAGGGGAGCAGGGAGGTGATCCTATGAAAAGATTTACAGTCCCACCTAGTCCTTTAACATACAGCATATGAAAATCACAAAGTAGAGGACAATCATAGAATACAGGGAACCGTGGTTCAGCCACATGGCTATACATATTTTTGGGTGGACACAATTCAATCCATGACATCCCAGGTGAAACAGCACCATATATTGGATGCTGGTTTAGAGCACATATAGCCTCATGGAGAACATTTCCCCAACCCTGCAAGGTATTGCCATCTAGCTGGCAGTGTAATTGTGTCTTCAGGAGGCTGTCCCATTGTTCTGTCAAGCCAGCAGCTTCAGGATGATAGAGAACATACTAAGACCAGTGTATTCCATGAACGTGGGCCCACTGCCGCACTTCACTTGCTGTGAAGTGAGTCTCTTGATCAGAGGCAATGCTGTGTGGGATACCATGGCGGTGGATAAGGCATTTTGTAAGTCCACAGATGGTAGTTTTGGCAGATGCATGTCATGCCAGAAAGGCAAATCCATACCCAGAGTAAGTATCTATTCCAGTAAGGACAAAACCCTTCCCTTTCCATGATGGAAGCAGTCCAATATAATCAACTCTGGATGAAGACTGATGCAATACTGGACTTTCCTCCAGAGCTGACAAGGGAGAAAGCCTTCCCCTGGAGTGGACATCCTGAACTTGGACTTGTAGCCTACTGGACTATGTAAGAATAAACTTTCCTTTGTTAAAGCCATCCACTCATGGTATTTCTTTTAGAGCAGCACCAGCTGACTAAAATAGAATTTGGTACTGTGAGAGTGGGGTGATGCTCTAACAAATACCTAAATGTGGAAGCAGTTTTAAAACTGAATGGATAGAAGACTCAGAAGGAGCCAAGGAGAACTGAGCAGCAGAAGACCAACAGAGGTGGCAGTAGAACCAGAGGCAGTGCTAGAGCTCACACACAGAGCAAGAGAGCTGAGTGCCTGTGTGCAGTTTTCCTGGTGGAGAGGGGTGCCTCTGGGCACTGGAATCAGTGGAGCTACAGAGCTTTGGAACACTTGTCCTTGCAGAGCAGATATGGGCCTGAGGCCTGGACAATGTGGCCATAGGAAGCAGAAGCTGAAGAGATAAACAGCATGAGAAGTTGAGCCGCCTCAGTCTCAAAAGTTATGACCATGACCTCAGGAGTTTGAAAGGGTGGAACCGTGGCATCCTGTGTCTTGTCAGAGCAGAATTGCCACTCAGTTGGGTTTAAGGTGCTCCTAAAGCTGATAGATCAGAGTTTCTGTCCAAGTGGGCCTTGAAGGCAGAGTTGTAGCACAGGGCTGGGGTCTCCACTCAGAAACCAGACAGTGTGGCCAATACCTGCAGACTGTAAGACAGAGCCATTGTGTAAAATGCCTCAGAAAATGTGTTTTCAGTGCTTTAAAGGCTAATGCAATGTGTTCTGCTGACTCACTTGTTGCCTGTTAATGCCTTTTTTCCCTGCAATTTCTTCCATTTGTAATGAAATGTCTAAGTTGTGCCTGTTCTGCCATTGTACCTTTGGAAGTAGATAGCTTATATTCTAGGTTTCATAGATGTAAAGGAATTTTTTAATTTCGGACTTGAAACTGATTTAAAAACTTCTATCATGTGGAATGAACACGATGATGAGATGAATGTGTTATGTGTTACAATGACGTGATTTTTTGGGTGCCAAAGGGTGGGATGTCATGGATTGAATTGTGACCCCCCCAAAAAATATGTGTAGCCATGTGGCTGGGCCATGATTCCCAGTATCTTGTGACTGTCTACCATTTTGTGGTTATCCTATGCTGTATGTTAAAGGATTAGGGAGGGAATGTAAATTCCTCTGTAAGATCACCTCCCTGCTCCACTGTAAAGAGAGTTTCCCTGAAGTATGGCTTGCTTCACCCTTAATCCTTTCATCTTGCAAGAAATGAAAGGAAAGGGAAGCAACCAGAGAATTGGGAACCTCACACCATCAAGCAAGTAGCACTGGGAGAAGAGCTTGTCCTTCAGACCTGAGGTTTCTGCGCCAAGATGTTCCTTGGACAAAGACTGATACAATACCAGACTTTTCTCCAGAGCCGACAAGGGGAAAGTCTTCCCCTGGAGTGGACATCCTGAATTGTACTTGTAGCCTACCAGACTGTGTAAGAATAAACCTTCCTTTGTTAAAGCCATCCACTCTGTGGTATTTCTGTTAGAGCAGCCCTAGGTGACTAAAACATCACTCATTGTATCTTCACTGGAGCATTTATTCCATTTACATTCAGTGTAATTATTAATAGGTGTATGTTTAGTCCTCTCATTTTGATGTATTTATTGTGTTGGTGTTTTCTATGTTGCCCTTAATATACTGTTCTGGGTCATTCTTTTTCTATGGGTTGGTTTTCATGTTTTTAAGTGTTGATTTTATGTTTGTAGAGACTCCTTTATGACATTTTTTGTTTTGATATGTTGCTTTGTTATGTTTTACAGCTACCTGTACGGTCCTTCTTAATATTCTAAGTTTAAACCTAATTTTAACTCCTACATATATTTTTAACTTCCTCTCCATCTGAAAGGACTGTAAGTACTGTATTATATCCCTCATTTTAGTGTGATGGTGTCATAGTTATTGTGAAATGTTTGCTTGTTCCCTTTTGTTAATATTGTAGCTTTGACTTCCTTAAGTGAGTCAGTTTCTGGATGCTATGTCCTACATTGCTTCCTTAAATATACACTTAATGATTTTATTTATTTCTCAAAGCACAGAGCTTTTTCAATATTTTGTATAGTTTTTTACTGGATTTTACAAAGTCTCCAAGCTTCTGTTTATTGAGAATGTCTTAATTTCATCTCATATTTGAGAGATAGTTTTGCAAGATAGATGATTCTTGGTTGAAAGTTTTTCTCTTTCAAAACTTTGAATGTGTCATCCAACTCCCTCCTTGCTGACATTGCTTCTGCCAAGAAACCACACAAAAGCCTACAGGGCTTTGCTCTGAATGTTAGCTTTGCTTTGAGTCTCACTGTCTTTAAGAGTTTCTGCTTATGTTTCGTTTTGTTAAGTTTGATTATAACATGTCTTAGTGTCTTTCTTTTGAAGTCTAGTTTTTGTGGCATTCACTACTCATGTCAGATGTCTATGTTCTCTTCTTTCATAATTTCACAGAATTTTTCTGTCAACAACTCAACAAAAGTACTCTGTGTTTTCAGTTATCTGTCCCTGTTCAGGAACTGCAGTTTTTCATAGATTATTCCTCTTGATAGAGTCCCACATGTTTCTTAATGCTTCTTCATTTTTCTTATTTCTTTTCTCTGATTTCTGCTCATAAATGTTGGTCTCAGTTGCTCTGTCCTCAAGGTCACTAAGTCTGACTTTCATTTCCTCTTTTGCCTTTTGATTAAATTACCTAATTCTGTGATTTTGTTTTTGATCTCCTGGATATCACAGTTTCATCAGTTTGAATATCTTGCTTAGTTTTTCATTTTGCTCTGCTGCATTTTGTTTAATCTCTATGATGACTCTATATGACAGTTTTTTGTATTTGACCTGTGATTGTTTCAGAAAGGCTTCTACATCTGGGAAGTTTTTTATTCTTTATTTTGAGTGTTTTCTAGAGCCATGGTGGACTGTTTCTTTAAATGGTTAGCAATGGTCTGTTGTCTTCGGGTCATCTAGAGCTGTTTATTTTCTCAAGTGTTTCCTCAACAGGAGCTGAGGCATAGTTCTGTGAAGGGAGTTGGTCACCAACAGCCTCTGTGTACTGTAGTGACTGGTCCTAGTGGACTCACTGGGGCAGCAGGATCTGCCAACTGGCTGACAGAGACTCTGCTCTACTTAGGGAGTCACTGTGGGGCTGTCAACTGAGCTTTGATGTGAGTCACTAAATGCTGGAAGAGATGCTGTCAGTCTGCTCAGCAGTTATTTCTCCAAGCAATCTTTTTTAAAACAGCTAGAAGCTATTCAACAACTGCCAAATCAGTCAGGCCATAAGGTGTGGCAGGCCCTGCCTTTTGGATGACAACAGAAGCACCTCTTCAGCCATCTCCAGATGCTATGAAGTAGTTCAAAGTAGGAAGGGGCAACAGCCCTGATGCCATCCTCAGCTGGGCCATACCTGTAAGGCAACACTGTGCTAAACACAGCCTCTCTGCTGGAAAAGTGTTCTCCAGACTGGCACTGCTTCTCAGCCTGGGAATTAGCCCTTGGTGAGGCCGCTGACTGGGCGACCCCATCTCCCAACTGACCAAGATAACATTCCAGTTAAGCTACCCCTCCTGCTGTAAAACAGCAGAATCTATGGCAGAGCTCAGAAGAGAGATGTTGGAGGGGCTGTGGTGCACTCAGTCCACTGCCAGGCTCTCAGAATGTGGCTATTCCACAGACAGTCTCTCCACTGCACTATATGCTGTTCACTTCGGCACCACTGCTCAGCATATCTACCTGCTGATGCCCAGCCCCCACCTACCAGCCAACAATGACAAAAAAAATTAAAAGCACTAATACTTGCAGTTTGCTCAAGTGGCTAGTTAGCATGAGCAGGGCTCATCAGGAGAGAGGAGGTTTTCTGTTTAGTGTCATGTAGTCCAATATGACAACCCTATGTCCTGTCCTAGAGCTCCCTGGGTGTCCAGAATGCTCTGTTCAATTATCAACCGAGGCCTTAGTTTTCAGAGGGAATTTAGGAGATGTGTGCCTAGGCCACCTTATTGGCTTTGCCTCCCTGTAATTTTCTTTTTTTCTGGAATCTTTCCCTGGCTTTAGTATCAGGGTTATTCTGGTTTCACAGAATGAATTTTGGGGTACTCCATCCCCTTCTGTGCTGTGAGATAGTCTCTATAGTATTGGAGTTAACTCTTCTCTAAAAGTTTCATAGAATTCTGCAGTGAAGCCATCTGGGTCAGGACTTTCCTTGGTTCATCATTTTTGACTTTTTCAATCTCTTCTTTTGTGGTGGATTTATTAAGTTGTTAAGTGTGATAATTTTGGTAGGTGATATGGATCTAGAAAGTTGATCGTTTCCTCTTGGTTTTCAAATCTGTTAAAGTAGTCTTTCATATTGTTCCATTATGATACTTTTGATTTCACTTGGGTCTATTGTGATATCTCCCACGTTGTTTCTTATTCAGTGTCCTTGTTTCTCTCTTGCTGTTGTTTAGTAAGTTTAGCCAATGGTTTATCAATTTTGTCAATCTGTTCAAAGAACCGGCTTTTGGTTTTGTTAGTGTTTTCACTTGCTTTTCTATTCTCTAATTCATTTAGTTCTGCTTAATCTTTATGATTTGTTTTCTTCTGGTGTTTGAGGGGTTCCTCTGTTTCTCCCTTTCTACTTGTTCAGGCTATAGGATTAATTCTTTGATTTGCATCCTTTCTTCTTTCCAGATTTATGCACTTATAGAGAGAAGCTGATCTCTGAGCACCACTTCGGGTGTATCCCATAGGCTCTGGTAGGAGTGTTTTCATTCTCACTGGAATGCATAAGTTTCTCCGAGCACCATTTTTGCTGTATCCCCTAAGTTCTGGTAGGATGTGTTTTCCTTCTCATTTGATTCTATAAATTTCTTTATTTCATCCTTGATTTCTCCTATAACCCATAGCTTTTTGAGCAGGGTGTTGTTCACTTTCCATGAGTACAAATTTCTATGTATGTTTTTTCTACTAGTGATTTTAACTTTTAGTCTTTACGGTCTGAGAAGATGCTTTGCAATAATTCAATGGTTTGGATTTTTTTGATACTTCCTTTATGTCCTAATACACGGCCTATTCTGGGAAATGTTCCATGAGCATTGGAGAAGAAGATACATTTATCTGTTTATAGATAAGAAGTTCCGTATATGTCGATGAGGTCTAATTGGTTAATTGTCACAGTAAGATCTTCCGTATCTTTGCTGAGGTTTTTTCTGGACTATCTGTCCATTACTGAAAATGGAGTGTTGAAGTCTCCAACTATTACTGTGGAGTGATCTGTCTCATTTTCCAATGCAAACAGTGTTTGTTCAATGCATTTGAATGCTCTGGTATTGGGTGCATTAATACTCAACATTGTTACATCCTCCTTGTGTAGTCAATTTTTCAGCAATAAACAATGACCATCCTTGTCCATGGTGGTGGATTTTACATAAAGTTTATTTTATCTGGGATTTGTATTGCCACTGCTGCTCTTCTTTTTATGTTGTTGACTTGATATGACATATAGACTGGTCCTGTCTTTTGATCCATGATGTCATTTGCTATCTGTTTATTGGAACATTCAGTTCATTTACATTCAGTGTAATTATTGATATGTATGTGTTTAGTGTTGTCAAATTGATGCCTTTATTTCTGTATTGTTGATGTTTTCTGTGTTGCTCTTAATATTCTGTTCTGCATCAATCTTTATTCGCTAACTTTTCATCTTTTTCAGAGTTGATTTTGTGTTTGTTGAGATTCCTGCATTATATTTCTTGTTTTGACATGTAGCATTGTTATCTTTCTTTGCTGCTAATCGTATGATCCCCCTTACTAGTCTAAGTTTAAACCAGACTTTAACTTCTGCATCTCCTTTTAATTTCCTTTCCACCTGAACAGGTTATAACTACTATCATGGATTGAACTATGTCCCTCCCAAGATATATGTAGCCATGTGGCTGGGCCATCATTCCCTGTATTCTGTAATTATCCTTCATTTTGTGATTTTCCTATGCTGCGTGTTAAAGGATTAGGGTGGGACTGTAAATCCCTTCGTAGGATCACCTCCCTGCTCCACTGTAAAGGGAGTTTCCCAGGAGCATGGCTTGTACCACTCTTAATCCTTTCATCCTACAAGAGATAAAAGGAAAGGGAAGCAAACAGAGAATTGGGAACCTCACACCATCAAGAAAGCAGCACCAGGAGAAGAATGTGTCCTTCAGACCTGACGTTCTTGAGCCAAGATGCTCCCTGGACAAAGGGTGATGCAACACTGGACTTTCCTCCAGAGCCAACAAGGGGAAAGCCTTCCTCTGGTGTGGACATCCTGAATTTGGACTTATAGCCTACCAGACTGTGTAAGAACAAACTTTCCTTTGTTAAAGCCATCCACTCACAGTATTTCTGTTACAGATGCACTAGATGACTAAAACCAAATTTTTACTGGGAGAGTGGGGTGCTCCTCTAGCAAATACCTCAAATATGGGAGCCATTTTGATACTGTGAATGGATAGAAGACTCAGAAGGAACTGAGGAGAATTGTTAACACTGTAGAAAGCACAGATAGTGAAATCAGCTGAGAACCAGCAGCAGTGGCAGCAGGGGAACCAGAGGCAGAGGCAGAAGCAGAACCAGAAGCAGTGCTGGAACCAACCCATGGTGCAAGAGAGCTAAGGTCCTATGCATAGAGTTTTCCTTGAAGAGCAGGTTTCCTCTGGGCGCTTGAGTTGGTAGAGCTAGTCTTGCTGACCCACGGAGGAAGAGAGCTGAGCGTGTTTGTGCAAGAAGTTTCCTAGCTGAGTGGGGTGCCTTTGGGCACTTGAATCAGTGGAGCTGCAGAGCTTTGGAACACTTGCCCCTGTAGGGATGTTGTGGGACCTATGTGGCCATGGGACGCAGAAGCTGAAGAGATAAATAGCATGAGAAGCTGAGCTGTCTCAAAAGTTACAGCCATGACTTCAGGGGTTTGAAAAGGTGGAACCATGGTGTCCTGAGTCTTGTAAGAGCAGAATCGCCACTCAGTTGGGCTTAGGATGCACCTAAAGCCAATGGGGCAGAGTTTCCTGTCCAAGTGGGCCTTGAAGGCAGAGTTGTAGCACAGGGCTGGGGGTCTCCATTCAAAATCCAGAGAGTGTGGCCAATACTTAGAGTCTGGAGGGTAAGGCTATTGTGCAACATGTCTCAGAAAATGGAAGATTATTTTCAAAGCTTTGAGGGCTCATGTGTTTTGCTGTTGCCTATTAAGATCTTCTTTCCCTGCAATTTCTCCCATTTGTAATGGAATGTCTAACTTGTGCCTGTTTTTCCGTTGTACCTTTGGAAGCAGATAGCTTGCATGCTAGGTTTCATAGATGTAAAGGAATATTTGAATTTTGGACTTGGAACTGACTTAGGACTTCTATCATACGGGATGGAGATGAGTTTACTATGATGGTATGAATGTGTTACATGTTTCAAAGATGTGATTTTTGGGGTGCTGAAGGGTGGGATGTCATGGATTGAATTGTGTTCTCCCAAAATATGTGTAGCTACGTGGCTGGGACATCATTCCCTGTGTTCTATGATTGTCCTCCATTTTGTGATTTTCCTATGCTGCATGTTAAAGGATTAGGGTGGGACCATAAGTCCCTTCATAGGACCACCTCCCTGCTCCACTGAAAAGGGAGTTTCCCTAAGTATGGCTTGCACCACTCTTAATCCTTTCATCCTGCAAGAGATAAAAGGAAAGGGAAGCAAGCAGAGAATTGGGAACCTCACATCATCAAGCAAGCAGCACCAGGAGAAAAGCGCATCCTTCAGACCTGATGTTCCTGAGCCAAAGTGCACCCTGGACAAAGAGCGATGCAGTACCAGAATTTCCTCCAGAGCCAACAAGGGGGAATGCCTTCCTCCGGAGGGACATCCTCAGTTTGGACTTATAGCCTATCGGACTGTGTAAGAATAAACTTTCCTTTGTTAAAGCCATCCACTCACAGTATTTTTTTTTTTATTTAACGTAACTGAGTGAAAATGTACATTCACGTATAAATTTACATGCCCACCTATATGCAGCATCCACTGCTCTCCCTGTCCGGTGACTGCACACTATTCCTCTCTGCCGCATACATGTCTCATCTTCCCAACAGCCACCTTTCCCCTCCTCTCCATCCACTCCCCTTCCTACAGCCAGAGGTCAGCAAGATGATATCCTATAGATGTATAGAACCATAAAGTGCTTCCATTATATGGTCACTCTGAATTGCCAAGTCCAATCCATTCCTGTCCAAAGAGTGGACCTTTGTTATAATTTATGGGAAAGGGCAGCATCAGGGCCGGGGCCATGCTCTCAGAGAAACCCCAAAACCACTGAACCATCAATTGAGGTCTTTAGTGGAGATCTCATGATGTACCCCTTTTTATTCTTGTGTTGCCAGTGAGACTCCTCTCTGTGAGCTCCATTGTGGCTCTCACTGGTGGTGGCCGGGCACCATCCGGTTCTTCCAGTCCCAAGTCGATGTAGGCACCCACTCTTGTGGGTCTCTCTGTCTTCTCGGTTGTCTTTACTGCATGTCATTTTGGTCCTCGGTGAGCATCCGTTCCTGCTGAGTTGGGATCATTTGCTGTGTCCTCGGATGGCAGCTTGGCAGCTCTTAAGACCCCAGAGGCCACTCACCAATGTTGGGTGCAGAGAGCTCTCTTAGCAAAACGCTGGTTGTGCCAATTGGCCTAGAATTCACCTAAGAGCATAGTCCCCCGCCCCCTGCCCCAGCTACTCTATCCTTGTAGTATTGAGTTAAGATGGAAGGAGTACTCAAGTTATGCTGAAGTCCACTTAATGTTGTTCTTGTTTCTAATGTGTGCTATCACCGCTTTCTCCCAACTAGATTTCTAGTAACTATCTAAACTAAACCCTCTCCCCCCACCCTCCCTCCCTCCCCACCTTTGCAGCTGTCAAAGAGTCTTTTCTTCTATACACAAGTCTGTTTTTGAGGTCTTATCGTAGAGGTCTCATACAGTATTTGTCCTTTTGTCGCTGACTACTTTCACTCAACATAATGTCTTCCAGTTGAAACCAGGTTAGGAGATGTTTCCTGGAATCATCGTTATTCTTTATCATTGCGTAGTGCTCCATTGAGTATATGTACCGTAGTTTACCTATCCATTCTTCTATTGTTGGACATCTGGGTTGATTCCATGTTTTTGCTATCGTGGACTGTGCTGTGGTAAACATTCTCGTGCATGTGTCCGTTGGTGTGAAAGGCCTTGAATCTGTAGGATATATTCCAAGTAGTGGAATTACTGGGTCAAATGGTATATCGATATCCATTTTTTTAAGGAAGCGCCAGATTGCGTTCCAAAGAGGCTGGACCATTTTGCAACCCCACCAACACTGTAGGAGGGTTCCACTTTCTCCACAGCCTCTCCAGCATTTGTTGTTTTGTGTTTTCTGGATCATGGCCAATCTTGTTGGGGTGAGATGGTATCTCATTGTTGTCTTGATTTGAATTTCTTTAATAACTAAAGATCGTGAACATGTCCGCATGTGTTTTTTGGCTGCCTGGATGTCCTCTTTAGTGAAGTATCTGTCCATCTCCTTTGCCCATCGCTTAATTGGATGGTTTATCTTCTTCTTATTGATATTTTGTAGTTATGTTATAGATTATGGAGATCAGGTGCCGGTCTGACATAGAGTTGCCAAATATTTTTTCCCATTCTGTGGATGTTCTTTTAATTCTATTAATAAAGTCTTTGGATGAGCAAAAGTGTTTGATTCTTAATAGTTCCCATTTATCTACTTTCTCTTCTGTTGACTGAGGTTTCTTTGACAGATTTTGGAGTCTGTCCTCATTGTGTATTAAAACTTCCATTGTTGTTCCTACCTTTTCTTCGATGAGCGTTATCGTTTTAGGTTTGATACGGTACTTGGCTTGACTATCCAGTTGGAGTTTTTTTTTGTATAAGGTGTGAGATATGGATCTTGATTCAGTTTATTGCAGATGGATAACCAATTTTGCCAACACCATTTGTTGAAGAGACTGTTTTTACTCCAGTTTAATGTCTTAGGGCCTTTGTTGAATATCAACTGTTGATAGGCAAATGGTGTCATCTCTGGGGTCTCAATTCTGTTCCTTTGATCAGTCTGTCCACTCAGTATTTCTGTTAGAGCAGCTCTAGTTGACTAAAACAACTACATAATATATCTCCTTTTTATTGTGATGTTGTCATAATTTTCTTGTTATGATTACTGCTTCCTTTCTTTTAATATTGTAGCTTTGATGGAGCTTTGTGACTTCCCTTATTGGGTAGGATTCTGGATGCTGTGTCCTGCGTTATCTCCTTAAGTATACACTTAATGTTTTTGTTTTTCTAAACAAAGAGCTTCTTTCAGTATTTCTTGCAGTTTTAGTTATGTTTTTACAAAGTCTCTAAGCTTCCTTTTATCTGCAAATGTCTTAATGTCACCATTATATTTGAGAGACAGTTTTTGAGGATATACAATTTTTAGAATTTTTCTCCTTTAAGTCTTTGAATGCGTCATCCCACTGCCTTCTTGTCAACATCATTTCTGCCAAGAAATAAGAGAAAAGCCTACAGGACATCCTCTGAATGTTAGTTTTGCTTTAAGCCTGGCTGCCTCTCTTCATGTTTCATTTTATTAAGCTTCATTATAATAAATATTGTTATCTTTTATAAGCTTGATTATAATAAATGTTGTTATCATTTGATACGCATCTTGGATATGTATGTTCTCTTCTTTCATAATTTCAGGGAAGTTTTCTATCAGCAACTGTACAATAGTCTTTCTATTTTCATCTGTCCCTTCCTGTTTAAGAACTCCAGTTATTAGTAGATTATTCCTCTTAATAGAGTCCCAAGTGCTTTATTTTTCTTATTTCTTTTCTCTGATTTCTCCTCATAAATGCTCTTGTCAGTTATTCTGTCTTCAAGCTAACTAACTCTAGCTTCCACCTCTTCAATTCTGCTCTTTTGGCTTTGGACTGAATTGTGTAATTCTGTAATTTTATTATTGATCTGCTGTATTTCAGATCATTAACATTCCAGCAGTTCAAATAGCTCACTTAATTTTTCATTTTTTTCTGCTGCATTTTGTTTTATCTGTGGGATGGCTTTATACATAATTCTTTCATACTCTACCTCTGATATTTTTCAGAAAGTCTTCTTTGTTTGGGAAGCTTTTAGATCCTTTATTTTGGGAGTTTTCCAGAACCAATGTGGACTGCTCTTTTAAATGGTATGCTATTGATTGTTGTCTTTGCGCAACCTAGATGCTATTCAGTTTCTCTTGTCTTACCTCAACAGGAGCTGAGGCATAAGAGGAGAGTTGGTCACCAGCCACCTATGTGTACTATAGTGACTGGCCCCAGGTGGACTCTCTGGGGTGGCAAGCTCTACCTCCTTGCTGACAAGGATGCCACCCTATTTATGGAGTCACTGGCTAATGGGGACTGTTAGCCAACCCTATGATGTGCATCAGTGAAGGGAGGAGAGGATGCTGCCAGGTGCTCAGCAGTTATCCAGGTGGCCTTATCTTAAATAGGTACTTTACTGTTAAGGGAGGAGATGTCCAAGAGCTGCCCAAATCAGGCAGGCCCTCAGGTATGCCAGGCCCTGCCTTCCAGCCATCCCTAGATAATATGATGTGGTTCAAAGTAGGAAGTGGTTATGGCCTGGCTGCCCTCCTCTTCCTTGGTACACCTGTAACTCTAGGCACCGCTGTCCTAAGCACAACTTTTATCCTGGAAAAGCACTTTCCAGACGGGGGCTGCTTCTCTGAGTGAGAATCAGCCCTGGTTAAGCCCTCCAGGTGGGTGACTCTGCCTCCCAGCTGACCAACATGGCATCCTTCCTGAGCTACTTCTCCTGCCTTGAAATAACATAATCTATGATTCAGCTCAGAAAAGAGATGGTGGAGGGTCAGAGGTGCCCTCAGTCAGCAGCCAGGCTGTGAATACGTGGCTGTCCGAAGGACAGTCTCTCTGCTGCACTGTACACTGTCTACTTAAGTACTGCTGTTCAGTATATTAGCTGGCTCATGCCTATTCCCCGTCTCCCAGATAACAAAGAAGGCATCAGTACTTGCAGTCCTCCCAAACAGTGAATCAGCAGAAGCAGGACTCAGTGTGCTACTGCCTCATCTTTGAGAGAGGTAGTTACCCCGTTACTGACGCCTAGTCCAATCTAACAACACTATGCCAGATCCCAGGGCTCCCCAGACGTCCACAGTGATCTGTTCAGTTATCATTCCAGGCCTTAGTTCTCAGGAGAATTGACGAGACATGTGTCTAGTCTGCCATTTTGACCCCACTGCTACTCTTCCTTTAAAAAAAAATGGTATAAAACCTAAGTATTTAAAATAAGATAAGTTTACTTTGAAATACATCCAAATGATATGTTGCCTGAAGAGCTAGACAGGGGTTTGGAGAGACAGAGGTGACACAAAGTAAGGCTAATAAAATGCCCATTGTAAAATCTAGATAGATAATGTATGAATATTTGTTATACGATTTGAAAATATCTATAAACTGTGATGGTCAAGATTGTGCTTCCACTTGACTGAACCATGATTATCTGTGGTTTGGTATTTATGTAATAATGTAGCTGTGCAATAATATAGTTTTTGCAGTTACATACTAATGAAGTGATCCTCCATGATGAGATATGATGTAATCAACCAATCCGTGTTAAGGGGAATTTCTTCCCTGGTATGGTCTACATCCAACGTATATATATAGATGTTCTGGCAAAGCTTACTTTTCTCATCTAGCTTATCATCATCTCACCTTCTGTTCTCAGGATTGGAACCAGCAACCTGCCATACTACCTGCCAGTTTTTGGATTTGTCAACCCCCAGACTGTAAGCCAGTGGCCTCCCTTGTGGCTTGCCAATCTTAAGTGTGTCATCTCCTTTAGCTATGTGAGTCAGGAGAAGCCCCCAGTAAGATGCTTGAGCCATGAACTTAGAACTTGTGTGTGTGTGTATGTGTGTATGTGCATGTGCACACACGCATATATACATATATATGTATATATATGGATGGGTGTACACATATATATACATATACATATGTACACACACACACAAACATACATACTTCTATACAGAACCCAGCCTAAGATACTAACAAAACAAAAATAAATAAACAAATATAAGGACAGGAGCTTTGGCCACTACATAATGTAAATCCATTATGCAATAGACTACCTACTCCTGTACTCCCCAGGCTCAGGTGTGGTCTCCCCTCTAACAGCTTGAGGGCACAAACTCATATATCATCATCCCCCTTTCATCAAATTCTGGGATCACTGCAGATGTGTACTCTAGGAAGAATCCTGGGTATGGGTATTTCTGAAATGTAGAGATTCTCCAGATGCACAGAAGTCCACAGGAAGTTTGGAATCTAAGAAACACCAGGTACTCCAAGGCTCTGAGGGCAATGCCTGACTCCTTGCTGTGAGCCTTTCTCTTCATTCCTTTTCCTCTTTTGAAGAAGCTGAGGTACAGAGCAGTAGTATCACCTGATCAAGATCTCATAGCAGCTCTATCATGGTAGGGGTTCAGGGTGGCTTTTCTGCACATGCACCCTCTTTCAGAAATGAGAGGTATGGTATCTCACTAGAGATGCAGAGTTTCCTGATCCCATCTGAACACCAAAAGCAACCCCCAGCATCACAATGGAATTTTCAACACCTTCTTCCATCTCCTCCCCCAGAAGCGACTGTCAGCAGGGGCAGGATGCAAAGATGCAGAGTGCTCCCAGGCTCCAAATTCTCAGGACCTGCTGAAAACCTGCTTTTCAGGATGTGTTAAGCTGGCTAGTCCTCCACCTGCTGTTTTTCCCCCTCACCTGGTATCAGGCACCCCTGGCTCCAGGAGAGTTCACACAACTTGTTGACATACTTCCCCTTCTCACAACCATAACCACAGAGGGAAGATTAATCTCTCTTTTCAGGCCTTCTATTGCCCTGTGGCACCCCAGTGACTTGCAACAAACTCGAATTAGTTTTCTTATATCCTCATTATGCTCTGGCCATCTCCACTAATCAGTCTAGAAACAGTTCCAGATAGCCTAAACTGAGGCTACATTAAATAATAATAATAATGTGATAAAATATATATAACAAAACAATGCCACTTTAACCATTTTAAGTATACAATTTAATGATCAATTACATCTACAACATTGATAATCATTACTGCTATGTAGTTTCAAAACTTTTACATCACCACAAACAGAACAATGGCTTCTCATTTCCCTCTCCCTGTGAACTCCTGGTAGCCACTAATTTCAGCTTATCAAAGCTGAAATTTCTTGTTGCAAATTCCTGGAAGCTGGCAGTCCAAATTCAGAGTATCAGCAAGACTATGTTCACTCTGAGGTCTGTAGCAGAATATGCCCCCAGCATTTCTTGGCATGTAGAGATGCTGTCCTTCTTCTGCCTCTGTGTCTTTTCCTCTCTTTTATAAGGAGTTTCTCAGATTGGATTAGAATTTACCCTGCTCTAGTCTGACCTCATGTTACTTGATCTTAATATCTTCAATGGCCCTATTTCCAAACAAGATCACATCCACAGGTATCAGGAGTTAGGACTGCAACATATCTTTTTGGTTGACACAAATCAGTCCATAACACTATACATTTGCCTGCTCTAGATATTTTATTGGAAAGCCTGGTTGCATAGTGGTTATGTGCTACATCTGCGAGCCAAAAGATTGGCAGTTCAAATCCTCCAGGCACTCCCTGGAAACTCTATGAGGCAGTTCTACTCTGTTCTGTAGGGTCACTATGAGTTGGAATTGACTCAACAGCAGTGGGCTGGTTTAGATATTTTATGTAAATAAGGCCTTGTGGTTTTTGTTTTAACATTATTATTATTGTTTAGGTGAAAGCTTACAAAGCAAATTATTTTCTCATTAAACAATTAATGCACAGATTGTTTTGTGACATTGGCTGCTGTCTTAGTTATCTAGTCATCTTAGTCATCTAGTGCTGCTATAACAGAAATATAAGTCGATGGCTTTAATTAAGAAAAGTTTTTCACTGTAAAGTAAGCTCAGAGTCCAAATTCAGGGTGCCTGCTCCAGGAGAAGTATTACTCTCTCTGCTGGCCTCCTCATCAGTCTTCCCATAAACTAAGAGCTTCTCCACTCAAGGACTCTAAACCCTGGGTCCAATGAATGTTCTCTGCCCCTGCACTATTTTCTTGGGTGGATGAAGTACCTTGTGTCTGCTTCCTTCCCTTTACTTTTCATCTCTTGAGAGATAAAAGATAGCACATGTCATGCCCCAGGAAAACTGCCTTTACATTGGAACAGGGATGTGATTGGAGTACAGGTGTTACAATCCCACCTTAATCCTCTTAGCTGTAAAAGGCTATAAAAAAATGTAGGACAAGAACATAATACTGGGAATCATGGCCTAATCAAGTTGACACCTTCCTGAGAGGGATACAACTCAATCCATGATAGCTGCCAACTCCAAAAGGTTTCAGTACTCTCCCCCGACCCCAACCTTGAGTTCCCCTTTTCCATTCATCCAGGTTTTTTTTTTTTTTTTTTTGTCTCATCCTTCCTTCTCATCTTTGCTGTGGGGCTAGAGAGCCCTTTTAATCTTGTATACATGGTTGAACTACATGTATTATTGTTTGTCTTCCAGGCTTGTCTAATCTTTCATTGAAAGGGGAACTTCAGGAGTGACTTCAGTACTAAGTTAAAGGGGTGTCCATCAACAGAGGATGGCAGAATGAATAAAAAACACAATCCATCTATATGCTGCCTACCACAGATTCATCTTAGACTTAAAGACACAAACTAAAACTGAAAAAATGGAAAAATATGTCAAGCAAACAACATTCAAAAAAGAGCAGGAGTGGCAATATAAATTTCTAATAAGATAATCTTTAAAGTAAAATAGATAAGGAAAACAGAATATAATGAAGACATGATATAATGTCAACACACCAGAAACATAACCATATAATTATTAATTATTTACACATCAAGCTACAGGGGTCCTAAGTACATAAAACAAAGACTAAAATCATTGAAAAGAGAAATTGTTGTACAACAGTAGTTGAAGCTTCAACATACCACTTCCAGTGAAGAAATCTCCAGAAAGAAACTCAGTAAAGACATGGAAGATCTGATTGCCACAATCAACCATCTTGACCTAACAGACATATACAGAACGCTCTATCCAATAGCAGCCAATTATACTTCCCTTTTTAACACACATGGAACATTCTTCAGAAATGACCACCTATTAGTCAGTAAAGCAATCCTCAAGAGAACTCAAAGCAATAAAATAGTAGGAAACATCTTTTCTAACCATAAAGTTAGAAAAGTAGAAATTAATAACACGAAAAGAAGGGGGGAAATAAAAAACACAGAAACTGAACAACAGTTTGTTGAAAAACTACTGGGCTATGGAATAAATTAAGGACGCCAGCCAAGTGCCATCGAGTTGGATCTGACTCATGATGACCCTAGGGGCACAACAGAGAAATTCACAGAATTAAGTGAGAATGAAAACACATCCTACAAGCAACTTTGGGATATAGCAAAAGCAGTGTATGGAGGTCAGGTCAATTTATTTCAATAAATACACACATCCAAGAAGAGAAAAGAGCCCAAATCAAAAGATTAACCCTACAACTTGAACAAACAGAAAGAGAGCATCAAAAGAAGCCTTCAGGGACCAGAAGAAAGCAACAATAAAAATTAGAGCAGAACTAAATGAAATGGAGAATAGAAAAATGATTGACAGAGTTAACAAGACCAAAAGCTTGTTCTACTCAACACCAAAACCAAACCCACTGCCATCAAGTCAATTCTGACTCACAGTGACCCTTTAAGTCAGAGTAGAACTGCTCCATAGAGTTTCCAAGGGTCACTGGTGGATTTGAACTGCCCACCTTTTGGTTAGCAGATACAACACTTAACCACTACCCCACCAAGGTTTCCATGCAAACATCAACAAAATCAGTAAACTATTAGCAAAACTGACTAAAGAAACAGGTGAGTGAGCAAATAATCTGAATAAGAAATGAGATGGGTGATACTACAACAGACCCAACTGAAATTAAAAAAAAAAAAAAAGTATCCTAAAAGATTTGCAAACATAGAGGAAATGGACAAATTCCTAGAAACACATCAGCTACTAAAACTAACACAAACAGAACTAGAACAACTTAATAAACCTATAACAAAAGAAGAGATTGAAAAGGTAACTTTAAAAACTCCCAGCAACAGCAATAAAAAGGCCTTAGCCCTGATGGTTTCACTGGAGAATTCTACCAAACATTCAGAGAAAAATTAATACCACTACTACTAAAAGTATTTCAGAGTTAGGAAACAGAGGGAGTACTCCCAAGCTCATTCTATGAGGCCAGCAAAATCCTAATACCAAAACCAGGTAAACACAACACAAAAATAGAAATTACAGACAAATAACCCTCAAGAACTTATATGCAAAAATCTTTAGGAAAATTCTAGCAAATAAAATTGAAAGCATAGCA
Source organism: Heterohyrax brucei (assembly GCA_028571685.1). Lineage (NCBI taxonomy): Eukaryota > Metazoa > Chordata > Mammalia > Hyracoidea > Procaviidae > Heterohyrax > Heterohyrax brucei. The sequence goes on along the minus strand of CM053154.1, from coordinate 83,856,879 downwards.
AAAAAATAATGCACCATGACTAAGTGGGATTCATAACCAGTTATACAAAGACTGTTCAACATTAGGAAAACAATTAATATAATCCATCACATAAATAAAACAAAACAGAAGAACCACATGATCTTATCAGTTGACATAGAAAAAGCATTTGACAGAGTCCAATACCCATTCCTTATAAAAACTCTCGGCAAAACAGGAATAGAAGGGAAATTCCTCAACATAATAAAGGGTGTTCATACAAAGCCAACAGCCATCCTCCTAAATGGAGAGGGTCTAAAAGCATTCCCCTTGAGAACAGGAACCAGACAAGGATGCCCATGTTCACCATTTTCACTCAACATTGTGCTGGAGGTTCTAGTCACAGCAATTAAGATAGAAACAGAAATAAAGGGGATCCAAGGTGATAAAGAAGTACCTCTGGTTGCAGATGATATGACGTTATATACACTGAAAACCCGAGAGAAATCACACACAAAAGAACTACTGGAACTAATAGAAGAGTTCAGCAAAGCACCAGGATACAAATTAGATTCCACTATACCAACAAAGTGAAAGTCTTCAAGGAAATCACCAAACCGATACAATTTACAAAACCTTTCAAGAAGATAAAATACCTACGAATAAATCTAACCAGAGGCATAAAATATCTGTATAAAGAGAACTACAAAATATTACTATAAAAAAGCAAAAGAAACCTATATAAATGGAGAAAAGTAGCTTGATCATGGATCGGAAAACGCAACATTGTGAAAACATCTATTCTACCGAAAGTAATCTATAGATACAAAGCAATCCCAATTCAAATTCTAATTGCATTTATTAATGAGGTGTAGAAAAAAATCACCAGATTCATTTGGAAAGGGAAGAAGCCCAGATAAATGAAATATTACTGCAGAAGATCAAAGTGGAAGGCCTCACACTATCTGATATTACAACTTATTACACCACAATAGGAGTCAAAACGGCCTGGTACTGGTACAACAACAGAAACATAGACCAACGGAACAGAATTGAGAAGGCTGACATAAAATCACTTATGAGACAAAGACCCTAAGTATGTTAACTGGCAAAAAGACAATGTCTTTAATAAAAGGCATTGACGTAACTGGACAACTATCTGCAAAGACAAAGAAACAAGAACAATACCTCACACTGTGCACAAAACTTAACTCAAGTTGGATCAAAGACCTTCATATAGAATCTAAAATGATAAAGATCATGGAAGCAAAAGTAGAAACAACACTAGGAGCAAGCAAAAATAGGGGCAATTCTAGGATCCCTAATTTATGGCATACATAGAACACAAAACATTACTAATAATGTACAAACTACACAAGAGAAAAGAGATACCTAGCCAAAGCCAGGGGCCATCGAGTCAGATCTGACTCATGGGGACTCTAGGAGTTCCTAAAAACGAAACACATATCTCATTGACAGATTTAACCAAAAGATTAAAAAGACAACCTACATATTCAGAAAACATTTTTGGCTATAACAAATCTGATCAACATATAATCTCCAAAATCTGCAAGATGCTGCAAAAGCTCAATAACAAAAGGACATATTACTCAATTAAAAAATGTGCAAAGTATGTGAACAGGAACTTCACCAAAGAAGGCATTCTGGAGGCTATCAGATACACGAGGAAATGCTCATGATTATTAGCCATTAGAGAAATCCAAATCAAAATGAAAATGAGATATCATCTCCCCCTAACAAGGAAGACATTAATCCAAAAAACACAAGATAATAAATGTTGGAGAGTCTGTGTAGAGACTGGAAAACTTACACACTGCTGGTGGGAATGCACAACGGTACAACTACTTTGGAAATGAATTTGACATTTTCTTAAAAAGCTAGAAACAGAATTACCATACAATCCAGCAATCCCACTCCTTGCAATATATTTTAGAGAAATAAGAGCTGTTGCAGAAATAGATACACACACCAGTGTTCATTGTAGCACTGTCCATGATAGCAAAAAAATGTAATTAACCTAGGTGCCCATCGGTGGACAAGTAGATAAGCAAATTATGGTATATTCACAGAAGTGTAACAATATGATAAAGAACAATGATTAGTTTGTAAAACATTTCATCACAGGGAGGAATCTGGAAGCCATTATGCTGAATGAGAGTAGTCATAAAAGGACAAATGTATGAGATCACTATTATAAGAATTCAAGAAAAAGTTTAAACACAGAAGAAAATATTCTTTGATGATTACAGGTATAGCGAGGGAAGGAAAGAGGTATTCACTAACTAGACAGTAGACTAAAACTTTTTAGGTGAAAGGAAATATAACACACGATACAGAAGAAATCAGCACAACTGGACTAAACTAAAAGCTAAGATGTTTCCTGAATACCACCAAACGCTTACAGGGATGGAGTACTAGGGGCCAGAGTTTAGAAAGTAAAGTTTTAGGAAACACATAAGTCAATTGGCATAAGTTTATTACTCACCACTTTGGTGAGTAGCATCTAGGCTCTTGAAAGCTATTGAGCAATCATCTAAGAAGCATTAATTGGTGCCAATCCACTGGGAGCAAAGGAGAATGAAGAACACCAAAAACATAAGGAAAATATAAGCCCAAGAGACAGAAAGGGCCCCATGAACAAAAGACTCCATCAGAATGAGACTGGAAGAACAGCTAGATGCTACCTGGCTACCACTAATGATTGCCCTGACAGGGAACAGAACAGACCCTGATGTAACAGGAGTGATGCAGTGTGTAGAACTGAACCAGACTTAATAGTTTGGCAGACTGGAGGGTCCCCAGAAGACGTGGTCCCCGGACTGTCTGTTATCCCAGAACTGAATTCCCGAACCCAACTCTTCAGACAAAGGTTGGACTGGACTACATGACATTAAAAGTTCTGAGTGTAGAAAATGCTTCTTGGTTTAAATAGATACATTGGATGAACCGGGCAGATCCTGTCCGGAAGCAAGATGAGAAGGCAGACGGGGACAGGAGTTAATCGAAGGGACGTGGGAAACACAAGGTAGAGAGGAGGAGTGTGCTGTCAAAGTGTAGGGAGAGGACCTAGGGTCACATAACACATTTTTGTATGACAAACTGACGAGTTCAGAATTTTTACTTAAAGTACAATAATAAAAATAAAATAATTCTCTTTTTGAAAAAGGGTGTGTAGGAGCCATACTCCTGGAATTTCTTCAGTGTCTGTCAGAAAAGTAAGTCTGGCCTTTTTGTAAGTTTGAATTTTGTTCTGTCCAAGACCCTCTACTGTGATCCTTGTCAGAGAAGTTGGTGGCGGTAGCCAGGCACCATCTAGTTGTTCTGGGCACAATCTGGTGGAGACTGTGGAGGTTGTGCTCCATTTGTCCTTTACATTAATTTTACCCTTGTGTCTTTGTTTTTCTTCATTCTCCTTTGCTCCAGATAGAGTGAGACTAGTAGATGAATCCTACATGGCTGCTAAGAAGCTTTTAAGACTCCTCATGCTACCCACAAGTAGGATGTAGAACATTTTCCTTATAAACTATGTTATGCCAATTGTCAATTTGGCTAATGGTTTTTGCTTTCATTGATCCTTTCAAACAACCAACTTCCAATTTTAATACTGTTTTTGTATTCTCTATTTCTGATCTATTCTTATTTCCTTTCTTCTGGCAGCTATGGGCTTCTCTTGCTGTTCTCTTTCTATTTGTTCAAGTTGTACAGCTAATGTTTTGATTTTGTACCTCTCTTCTTTTTTGATGTGTGCATGTATTGCTACAAATTGACCTCTAAATTGCCTTTGCTGGGTCCAAAAGGTTTTATGACATGTTTCCTTTCTCCTTTGATTAACAGAATTTGTTATTATTATTACATATTTGCCCTCTGCTTTTATCCAATTTTTAAGGTATTGTTTACTTTCCATATTGCGTTTTTTCCCTTACTCTTCCTGTTATTAATTCCTGTTTTTATAGTATTGTGATCAGAGAAGATGCTTTGTATTATCTCAGTGGTTTAGATTTTGTTGATGATTGCTTTGTGGCCTAAGATATGGTCTGTTCTAGAGAGTGTTCCATGTACATTGGAAATGAATGTGTATTTTGTAGCTGCTGGGAGGACTGCCCTGCGTATGTCTACGAGGTCAAGTCGGTTGATTGTGACCTTTAGACGTTCTGTTATCTTTGCAGAGTTTCTTTCGAGATGTTCTTCCTTCGCCAGAAGTGGTGTGTTGAAATCTCTGACTATTTATATAGAACTATCCATTTTGCTTTTCAGTACTGTTCTCTGTTTTAGATATTTTGGAGGCCTCTCTTTGGGTGCATAGATATTTGTTATGGTCATGTCTTCGTGTTGGGTCGTCCTTTAAACATTGTATAATATCCTTACTTGTCTTTTATTGCAGATTTTGTCTTAAAGATTATTATTGCCAGTCCTGTTCTTTTTGGTTGTTGTTTGCTTGGTATATTTTTCCATTCTTTGATTTTTAATACATTTATGTCTTTTTTTCTAAGGGTGTCTCTTGTGGACTTCGTCTGATTGCTCCTTAAAAAAATATTTTATTGTGCTTTAAATGGAAGTTTACAATTTACATCAGTTTGTCATCATTATTATTATCATTTGCCATGTAACAGCGCCGCCCCCCCACACATTGCTACACAACTCTAGCTGCTCTCCCCACCCTGTGACACTCCATCTTTCCACCCTGTACTTCCCATATCCATTCAACCAACTTGTGTTCCTGTCTGCCCTCTCATCTTGCCTCTGGACAAGAGCCGCTCAGACAGCCTCCTGTATATATGTAAGCCAGGAAGCACACTCCTCACCAGCACCACTCTGTGTCTTATAGTCCAGTCCAATCTTTGTCTGAAGAGTTAGCTTTGGCACTGGTTTCAGCCCTGGGCTAACAGAGAGTCTGGAGGCCATGTCCCTAGAGGACCCGCCTGTCTGTCACACCATCAAGTCTGGTCTTTAGTAGAGCTCTAGTTTGTACTCATATTTTTCTCCCTCTGTGTCTGGAACTCTACACTATGTTCTGGTTCCTTATCCCCTCATTTGATGCTTAGGGTTCCAGGATTGACATTTACATCTGTTTTACTTATTTTCTTGGGTCTTTGCTTCAGAGGGATGGCCATGATAGTTCTGTCTATAGTGCCTTGTTAGCTCCACCTCTGTTGTGGATTGGATTGTTTCTCCCAAAAATGTGTGTCAACTCAACTAAGCCATGACTTCCAGTATTGTGTGATTGTCCACCATTTTATCATCTGATGTGATTTTCCTGTGTGTTGTAAATTCTGCCTCTATGATGTTAATGAGGTAGGATTCATGGCAATTATGTTAACGAGGTGGAACTCAATCTACAATATTAGGTTGTGGCTTAAATCCATTTCTTTAGAGATATAAAAGAGAGAAGGGGCCAAGATGGTGTACTAGCCACACATCTCTTCTGATCCCTCTAACAACTCAGGCCTTGAAAAACAACTGAACAGAACAAGAAGGACATTCTAGGAGCTCCACAATCAGGTGGAAAGTTATGAGATCAAACTGAGCCACAGAAACAGGAACGACTACCTTCATCAGAGGTGAATTGGCAGAGCAGGGGGTCTTGCTTCCGGTGACATGGAGGTGGAGAGTTGGCTTGGGTTTAGAGGCCATCTTTGTCAGCTAGGAGGCTAGAACTGGAACTGATGCCCCTAGGAGTGTGTCTGGGGCCCACTGCCATGCTGAGCAGAGGCACCTAACTGGAGAGCCTCTCTTTCAACCAAGAAGCTGAGCTTGGAATGACCACACCTAGAGAGCATGGCAGTGGCTGGCAGCTGAGTGCAACAGCACCATTCCCCCTCTTTTCTCTGAGCTACATCAGAGGTTAAATTCTGGTACACTACCTAGACCAGAAGTGGGATTGTATACATGTGCCCTGAGCTTTTCTCCCATTCACAGAAAGGAAAACAAAGGAAAATGTAGAACAAAGCCTTCACTGACTCCCCTTAAGCTGCAGTCCAGAGCCCCAGGTGAATTCCAACAGTCATCTTGAGCTAAGTGTTTGTTATTTTTCAAGACTTAGTCCTCTCCTACATACTGATTTCCCTCTCTATCTCCAGCCTTGTCCACCTACCTTCTCTGCTCTACACCAGAGGCTAAAATCTGGTGCACTATCTCTGAGGAAGTCAGGCACTTAATTTGTGTGCCCTGAGCTTTTCTCCCAGATTCAGAGAGGGAAACAAAGGGAGGGGTAGAAGACAAGTTTCACTGGCTCCTCTGAGCTATGGATTGCTACCCTATAGGCTCACAAAAAAATTCCAACTTTGATGACTAAAACTTTTCCTATGCACTGACTACACTCTCTATATCTATACTCTCTGCTCTACACCTGACTCAATTCTAGAGTACTACCTGGGCTGGTAGCAGGGTATTTTACATGTCTCTCAGACCTAGGGAGAAAAATAAAGAAAAGGCTGGAAGAAGAGTTCTACTGGCTCCCCTGAGCCAGCAATTCCTATTACATTTGTCAGTACAGTAATCATTCCAACCACTGAATGACAGGACATCAGAATAATTAAGGCTCCAACAGCCACTCTAGCTCAAAGGACTAGACTACTTGGACAATCAAAATCAAATTAAAATACATAAATACACACATATATATATTAAATTACAATAATCTAACAATTAAATCACAATAGCTTCTCGGTGGCTCAAAGACAGCAATCAATCTCTAACCATGTAAAGAAGCAGACCACCATGGCTCTGAAAACTCTCAAAATAAAGACTCAGAATTCCCAAAATAAAGAATCAAAAAACTTCCCAGATGAAGAAGTTTTCCTGAAATTATCAGAGGTAGAATACCAAAGAATTATGTATAGAGCCCTTCTAGATCTCAGGACAGAGATTAGACAAAGTGCAGTGTAACAAAATGAAAAATTAAACAAACTACAGGAATTTGTAGAACAGCAATGATCTGAAATTCAGCAAATTAATAAAATCAGAGTTAGGCAATCCTATCAACAGCCAAAGGAGCAGGATTGAGGAAATGGAATGCAGAATTAGACTGAAGATAAAGCAACTTACACCAGCATTTATGAGGAAAAATCAGATAAAAGAATCAAGAAAAATGAATAAATATTAAGAGTTATATGGGACTCTGTCAAGAGGAATAACTTACAACTGTTTGGAGTAGCAGAAGGGATGCCAGAAAATACAGAGAAAATTGTCCAAGAGTTGCTGACAGGAAACCTCTCTAACCTCATGAAAGATGAGAAGATAGATATCTCTCCAAGATGTTCACTGAACTCCACAAAAGGTAGATTCTGAAAGAAAGACATATTATAATCAAGCTTAACAAAATGAAATACAAGGAGATGCTTTTAAGGGCAGCTAGGACTGAATCAAAACTAACTTACAAAGGAGAGTCCCTTAGACTGAGTTCCAATTATTCAGCTGAAACCATGTTGGCAAAAAGGCAATGGGATGACACATACAAAGTCTTGGAGGAAAACTAACTAAGAGAGTGTTCTGTACTCCATGTTAGTAAGTGGTGCCTGAGGTCTTAAAAGCCAGTAAGCTACCATCTAAGGAACATCAATTGGTCCCACACCACCCAGAACAGATGAAAACCAACAACATCAAAGACATGAAGAAAAATGAGCCCAGGATCCATATGGCTGGGACACTACTCAGTAGGAGAACAGAAGAACTGAATGGTGCTCAGCCACCACCAAAGACAGCCTTGACAGAGAACACAACATAGAATCCCTGATAGAGCATGAGAGAAAAGGGTATGCAGATCTAGAACTCTATTAAAAGACCTGACTGAACGGTCTGATAACCTTGAGGGTCTCCTGAAAACATATCCCCTAGACTTGCTGCTAGCCCAGAGTTGAAATCAGTACTGAAACCAACACTTCGAAGAATGGACACAGAGTGATGCCGGGGGGGGTGGGTGTAGTTTATGGTTTAATATATATGAGGCTGTCCTACCGGTTTCTTTTTAGAGTAAAGAGGAGAGAGTGGAGAGAAGGGGACAAGTTTTGGTTTAGTGGATACTGGAAGTAAAGAGTGGAAGAGAAGGATGTGCTGTCACAGGGCAAGGAGAGCAGATAGAATTGCAGATGGGGTGCTCAGGATTTTTTAAGGCAAATTGACTTGGATTGTAAACTTTCACTTAATCACACATGAAAAAAATTTTAAAAAGAGAGAAAGAGAAAGAGAAGCAAGCAGAAAGACAGGGGAACCACGTAACACCAAGAAACAAGAGCTAGGAGAATAGCATGTGCTTTGGACCCAGGGTCTTTGTGCTGGAAAGCTCCTTGACTGGGGAAAATTGGTAACAAGACTTTCCTCCAAAGTCCAGGGAGAGAGAAATTTGACCCCTGAAGCTGACACCGTGAATTTGGACTTCTAGCCTTCTGGACTGTAAGAAAATACATTTCCCTTTGATAAGTCTACACACTTGTGACATGAGATCTGACAATTAAGTCCATGAACTTAATTGTTCTAAGTGCTACATGCCTCATTGCTGAATATCACTATGGTCACCTTTGAAGTATTCCCCTTGGGAAGCTATGCACTGACACCAGCACTCTTTAAACGAATTTTGGAACTCTTTCTGGAATGGCCTTTGCACATGGTGGCAAGGTGGCAAGTTCACAAATTTAATGGCGTAGTTGTCTGTGAGGGAGTTTTTATACAGGAAAAAAATAACTGTATTGGAACACCCTCCCTACTCACCTGCTCTGGCGGCCAGTGACTTTTTTCTTTACCTGAAGATAAAGGAAATACTGAAAGGCAGAAATTTTGATGACATTCAGGACATCAAGGGTAACACAAAGACAGCGCTGATGGCCATTCCAGAAAAAAGAGTTTCAAAATTGCTTTGAAAGGTGGACTAGGTGCTAGCATCAGTGCATAGCTTCGTAAGTGTGCTTCAAAGGTGACTGTAGTAATAGCAGCAGTGAGGTATATAGCACTTTTTCTAGGATGAACTTGTGAACTTAACTGTCAGACCTTGTATTTCTGTTACAGCAACACTAGACTACCAAGACAGCCTCTAAGTAGGGTCCTTTTGTCTCTGACTTATTTAACTTAGAATAATGCTTGCAAAGTTCATCTCAATATTTATTAGAGCTTCACTTCTCTTCGTGGTTGAATAATATTTCGTTGTTTGCATGTATCACATTTTGTATTACATTCACCTGTTGACGGACACTTGAATTGTTTCCACATTTTAGCTATTGTGAATAGTGATGTAGCTAACATTGTTTTACAAGTATCTGTCTGAGTTCCTCTTTTGAATACTTTTGGGTTGTTTTTGGTAGTATTACTCCGAGTGGTATTGCTTGGTCATAGCGTAATTGCATGCTTAACATTTTGAGAAACTACAGACTGTTTTCCATATCAGCTGCACCATTTTACATTCTCACTAGCAATGCAGGAGAGTTTCAATTTCTCTATACCCTTGTCAGTATTTATTATTTTCTTTAAAAAAATAAAAAGAAATTTGTTATAGCCATTCTAGTGGTTTGATGTGCTGCTTGTTATGGTTTCAGTTTACACTTCCCTAATGACTAATGAGGAGACCTGGGATGTAGTTGTTAAAATCTCAGCTACTAACCAAAAGGTTGTCAGTTCAAATCCACCAGCTGTTCCTTGGAATCTCTTTGCAGCAGCTCTACTCTGTTGTATTGGGTTTCTATGAGTCAGAACCAACTCAACAGCAATGAATTTTAACAAAAAGGAGTACTGGTTGCACAGTGGTTAAGCGCTAGGCTGCAAACCTTGAGACTATTTGGTTAGTTATCAGAACCTGCTGCTGCTCTGTGGGAGAAAGATGTGGCAGTATGCTTCTGTAAAGATTACAGCCTTGGAATCCCTGTGAAGTAGTTTTACTGTGTCCTATAAGGTGGTTGGGAACTCGAATGGACTCAACAGCAACAGGTTTTAATGACTGATGATGCTGAACACTGGTGACACAGTGGTTAAGCACTTAGTTGTTAACCAAATGGTCTAAGGTTCAAACTACCATCCAGTCCACAGGAGATAGATGTGGCAGTCTGCTTCTACAAAGTTTATAGTCTTGGAAACACTGCGGGGCGATTCTACTCTTTTTTATAGCTGTGCTGTGTGTCAGAATCAAGCAGATGCTGGTGGGTTTGGGTTTTGAATGCTGGTCACTATGAGTCAGAATTGATTCACTGGCAATGGGTATGTTTTTCTTTGCTTTTTTAATTGGTCACTGCTAAACCTTCTTTAGATAAATGTCAAGTATTTTGCCCATGTCGTGGTTGTTTGTTTTTGTTGTTGTTTAGTTGTTGGAGTTCTTTATATACATCAGACATTTATCAGGTATCTAAGACAGCATTTCAGTAACGTTTGTTACAGTTTGAAGGGAGAGCCTCTTCTGCTTAACCATTTTTCCCAGAGAGGCTGGTCATCTCTACTCCCAGACCTTTTTTTGTTGAAGATTTCTTTAGCTGGGCTCAAGCAAGGACAGAAAAGGACATTAGAGGGACCACATGATTGCATGTTCTCAGTTGTGATTCCTTAGCAGTGTATGAGTTCAGTCTTTAGGGTTCAGTCATCCCAGTAAGGACTCAGGAAAAATAATCGGTGCCTTAATTTTTTAAGGAGGCTTCTGCCAAATCCCACCTTCTGTCTTATTATGATAATAAATCAGGCTCATTCCCATTGGCTGAAGGCAGTGGAGCGATTGTGACCATATGTCACTTGGGCATTAAACAAATCCTAATGAGCTAAAAATACATTTGTTTTAGCTAATTGACCTTCTTGGCCTTCATAAAGCAGCTGATAAACATTCTCAGATGTTTTCCAGAGGGCAGATTAGGGCTTTCCTGACAGCTGAGAGGGCCTTCCTGTTCCCAAGAACACCTACCTTTTCATTCAGCCATCCCAGGGGCACATAGTGCTGCTACTGCTCAATCAGCCCAAAGGTGAAGATGTGCTGTGCAATACAAGGGGCAAGGTGAGAGCTGTATGCATCTCTCCTAACTGTTCTTTATAGGCTACACAGACACAGGTTGAGCTGTCTTTTTCTCATGTATTAAATGAGGAGAGTGACTGTTCTCAAAGGATGCTGAGACAAAGCAGGTGTCTGGATTTTGAACTCTGTGGTAGGTGTTCTGTGATATCAGTGGCAAGCCAGTTACACTGAGACCCAAGATACTCCTATGAGTAGAAAGTCTAGTGCTACCCTGAGGCTTGCTCTTGCACGTTCAGTGGAGAGGGAGTCCACATGAAGCTTGGGACAGAAGTCCTCTTTCTAAAACTCATTTTTCACTGTAATCACTGGATGTGGACTGCATTTCCTCACTCACAGGGGTCTTCTTTAGCCAACAGAATGAGTGCTCACTAGATCCCCTGGATTACATTATCTGATCTGGAGTCACTAGGCCACAGGCCTTAGAAGCAGATGTCCTTTCCACTATCTACACCATATGTAAAGAACAAGATATTTTGTTACTATTGTTCAAAAGCTACAGGGGACTGGTCTGAGGCCCTGGAGATAGTAGCAGAACACAGGAATGAGCTTCCACCCTGCAGACACAGGGAACTGCAGCCTCTGGTACTATAGAAGCTGATACCAGTGGTTTATTCTTGCCTCCCACATCATCTAAACTAGTTGACTTGTGGTGAGCCATGTGCACCAGAGTAGAACTGTTCTCCATAGGGTTTTCAATGCCTTATTTCTTTGATCTTTTCTTCTGAGGTACCACTGGGTAGATTAGAATTGACCAATCTTTGAGTTAGCAGAAAGTATGTTAACTGTTTGCATCACAGGAACACTCTTGTTACCTATTCTTACCTAAAATGGTAGACTTCAGTAAGCTGGGTGGTGGAAACAGTTAAAATGCTTGGCTACTAAACAAAGGTTGGTGGTTTGAGTCCACCAAGAGGTGCCTCAGAAGAAAAGCCTGGCAGTCTACTTCCAAAATACTAGCTGTTACAAACTCTATAGAGCATAGGGTCACCAGGACTTGGAGTTGACCCTTTGACAAGTAGTTGGTTAGTTGATCAGTAAGCTACTAAAGTCTCTGGCCTATGTTTCTTTAGCTATAAAACAGAAAAACATCTAATACTGTAATGGTCAGTAACTGAGTGCTTTCTTCTTGCCAGGTACTATGAAATATTTCATACATCTTTCCTTGTTTAATCTACACAGTAAGTAAGTAACATACTTCTTTAAGGCTACATAGTAGGTTTTGACAAAATAGGACTCCATGTAGGTTCTACCTAATTTCAAAGCTGTTGGTTACACACATTGATCACACAGTGGGAAAACAGTATTGCTTGAAGGATAGCTCTACTTTGCAGAGCTGTGGGTTACACTGTTGGTTTGTAAATGTTTGTGTTTATTCATTTTGTGCAGAGATGGTACAGCAAGTTGAGATGTCACATATCTCCTGGGTCAAACAGCCCAGACTGTTTTCTGGAGTCTCAGGGCTGATGTGCTTGGATTAGATGGGATTAAAGGCTTACTGGAACTGGAAGCCTCAGCCCACCTGCTGAGTTTAGTCTCCGACCTTCTGTCTGCCAGCAAGAAGGACAAGAGAGGAAGGCAGCAGTATAAAGCAGAGCATGGTCTCGTGGACAGTTGAGGGGGTGGGGTTTGCACAGGACCCAGCCCTTCTGTTGATCCTCATGCGGGGACAATGGATCCTGCTCTTGTCTACCCTACTCTGTGGTCTGGCTGGCCCTGAGTACCTGTTCCAGCCGAGCCTGGTGCTAGACATGGCCCAGGTACTTCTGGATAACTACTGTTTCCCAGAGAACCTTATGGGGATGCAGGAAGCCATTGAGCAGGCAATCCGGAGCCGTGAGATTCTGGGCATCTCAGACCCCCATGTGCTGGCTGGTGTGCTGACCGCTGGGGTACAGAGCTCCCTGAACGACCCTCGCCTGCTCATCTCCTATGAGCCCAGCACCATAGAGGCTCTGCAGCCAGCCCCAGCACCAACCAACCTCACACAAGAGGAACTGCTCAGTGAACTGCAGACAAGCATGAGCTACAAGGTTCTGGAGGGCAACGTGGGTTACCTGCGGGTAGACAACATTCCAGGTCAAGATGTGCTGAACCAGCTGGGGGGCTTCCTGGTGACTCACGTGTGGAAGCAGCTCATGGGCTCCTCTGCCTTAGTGCTGGACCTAAGGCACTGCACGGGGGGCCATGTCTCCAGTATCCCTTACCTCATCTCCTACCTGCATCCAGGGGGCACTGTGCTGCACGTGGACACCATTTACAACCGCCCCTCCAATACAACTACTGAGCTCTGGACCTTGCCCCAGGTGCTGGGGGAGAGATACAGTGCTGACAAGGATGTGGTGGTCCTCACCAGCGGCCACACCAGGGGTGTGGCCGAGGACATCGTCTACATCCTCAAGCAGATGGGCAGGGCCATTGTGGTAGGCGAGCGGACCGAGGGTGGTGCCCTGGACCTCCAGAAGCTGCGAATAGGTCACTCAGACTTCTTTTTCACTCTGCCTGTGTCCAGGTCACTGGGCCCCTTAGGCAGGGGAAGCCAGACATGGGAGGGCAGTGGGGTGCTGCCCTGTGTGGGAACTCCGGCAGAGGAAGCTCTGGAGAAAGCGCTGGCCATCCTTACTCTGCGACGTGCCCTGCCGCAGATCATCCGACGCCTAGGGGAGGCCCTGCAGGACTACTACACACTGGTCGGCCGAGTGCCTGCCCTGCTGCACCACCTCACCACCATGGACTTCTCTGCAGTGGTCTCCGAGGAGGATTTGGTTGCCAAGCTCAATGCCGACCTGCAGGCAGTGTCTGAGGACCCCAGACTCTTGGTCCAAGCTCTGGGGCCTAGAGAAAACTCTCCCCCATCTGAGTCAGAAGCCGACAGACCTCCAGGGACAGCCTCCATGGTCCCTCAGGATGAGGCTGCCCAGCGTGCCCTGGTAGAGTCCGAGTTCCAGGTGTCGGTGCTACCGGGTAATGTGGGCTACCTGCGATTCGACAGATTTGCAGACGTGTCAATTCTGGAAGTACTGGGCCCACACATCCTGCGCCAGGTGTGGGAGCCCTTGCAGAACACAGAACACCTCATCATGGACCTGCGCCACAACCCGGGGGGGCCCTCCTCTGCTGTGCCCCTGCTGCTGTCCTACTTCCAAGGCCCTGAGGCCGGCCCTGTACATCTTTTCACCACCTATGATCGCCGCACCAATCACACCCAAGAGCACTTCAGTCGTGCAGAGTTGCAAGGCAGGCGCTATGGCAGCCAGCGTGGTGTGTATCTGCTCACTAGCCACTGCACAGCCACGGCTGCTGAGGAGTTTGCCTTCCTGATGCAGTCTCTGGGCTGGGCCACACTGGTGGGCGAGATTACAGCAGGCAACCTGCTACACACACACTCCGTAACCCTACTGGAGACAGCTACTGGCAGCCTGGTGATCACCGTACCCATGCTCACCTTCATTGACAACCATGGTGAGTGCTGGCTGGGTGGCGGTGTAGTGCCCGATGCCATTGTGCTGGCAGAGGAGGCCCTGGACCGGGCACAGGAGGTGCTCGACTTCCACCGGAGTCTGGGGGCTTTGGTGGAGGACACAGGGCACTTGCTGGAGGCCCACTATGCTCGGCCAGAGGTGGTTGGGCAGACCAGGGACCTGCTTCGGCACAAGCTGGCACGAGGGGCCTACCGCACGGCTGTGGACCCTGAGTCACTGGCCTCCCAGCTCACAGCTGATCTGCAGGAGATGTCTGGAGACCACCGCCTGCTGGTGTTCCACAGCCCCGGGGAGCTGGTGGCTGAGGAGGTGCCGCCACTGCCACCTGCGGGGCCTTCTCCCGAGGAGCTCTCCTACCTCATTGAGGCACTGTTCAAGACAGAGATACTGCCTGGGCAGCTGGGTTACCTTCGATTTGACACTATGGCTGACCTGGAGACAGTTAAGGCCATTGGGCCACAGCTGATGCAGTTAGTTTGGACCAGGCTGGTGGGCACAGCTGCACTGGTTGTGGACCTGCGCTATAACCCAGGCAGCTACTCCTCTGCAGTGCCATTGCTGTGTTCTTACTTCTTTGAGGCAAAACCCCGCCGGCATCTGTATTCAGTCTTTGACAGAGCCACCTCTCAGGTGATGGAGGTGTGGACTCTAACCCAGGTTGCTGGCCAGCGCTACAGCCCCAACAAGGACCTTTATGTTCTAGTGAGCCATGGAAGTGGCTCTGCGGCAGAGGCCTTCTCCCGCATCATGCAGGACCTACAGCGTGCCACCGTCATTGGGGAGCCCACAGCTGGGGGTGCCCTCTCTGTGGGCATTTACCAGGTGGGAAATAGCCCCTTATATGCTTCCATGCCCACGCAAACTGCCCTGAGTGCTATCACAGGCCAAGCCTGGGATCTGGCTGGTGTAGAACCTGACATCATTGTGCCTGTTAGCGAGGCTCTTTCCACAGCCCAAGACATCGTCACTCTGCGTGCCAAGGTGCCCACAGTGCTGCAGACAGCTGGAAAGCTGGTAGCTGATAACTATGCTTCCCCTGAGCTGGGTGCCAAGATGGCTGCCCAACTAAGCCACCTGCAGAGCCACTACTCCACAGTGACCTCAGAACGGGCCTTAGCTGAGATGCTTGGGGCTGACCTTCAGATGTTGTCCAAGGACCCCCACCTAAAAACTGTCCATATTCCAGGTGATGCCAAGGACCGCATTCCTGGGATCGTGCCCATGCAGGTAAGATATGAGAGACTTGGTCTCAGCTTAGTCTGAGCAGGAGTTGACCAGCTGTCCACATATTCAGAGCTATGAATGCAGTACAAAGCGTTGGCTTCCAGACTCATTTCAGGTTTTTTTAAAAGTTTTCTCCAAGCTAATCTCCCTCTTTTACCTGTCTTCCCACTCACTCCCCATGCCAAAAACATCCCTCAGCACTTCTGTAGTACAATGATTCCACAGGAACCCAGTCTGAAACCTGACAGGGGAGAATGAGCCTCGCTCTTGGTGATGGGAAGGCAAGTGTGTGCAGAGTTCTTACAGTTAACACTGTGGCATAGCTTGCTAAGTTGCGTGAGTTCTCCAAGTTATGGCTTCCTCCTCTGTAAATGTGGGACTGGGCAGAGAAGCAGGCCAAGGCCTTGGTCTCAGTTTGCCTCAGAGCTAAAACTTCAAGCCAGGACATGGGTTCTCGCATGGCCAGGGTTACTAGGCTCAGCCCAGAGAACAAAGGGTAGAACCCAGAGAAACTTCCACGCGCAGTGAGGCTCCAGTACCTGTACTCAGTGGGTGCGTAGCTTGGGCTGATTCAAGGACATGCTGGACAGGAAATTCTGAGCAAAGATGTTGTAATCAAAGTATTTGGAAGCCAGCCCTGTAGCTCTGTGAAACACTAAAATGGTGGGCTAAAAGGTATTGCTGCTGGGTAGAGTGAGGATATATTCAGTCCTCCCTGCCATCATCTCAGAGCTCCGTCAAAAACAACATTTAAAGTTTCTTTCCACATTGTGCTCTTATCAGTGGTTTTATAGACTAATTTCAGCAAGTAGGCAAGTGGAGTTTGTCTTGAGCTCCCTCCAAAGCAGGGACTGAGATAACATCTCAGGCACAGGCAGCTTATTTGGGAGGTGACAGCTGAGGCAGGCGTGAGGATGTAGGGACATGTAGGGGCATTAGTGAGGCCACTGCCTTGGCGAATGTGAGGGAGGGCAAGAGGTTGGGCATGAATCCTTTGGCTGAGGGTTGCTCCAGTAACCAGGACTCTCAATCTGGGTACGCCTGCTTGCCTACATCAGAGAAGGTCATGAAACAGAGTGGAGGGACAAAGGACAATGCTGGAGGCTGGGTTCTGTCAGCCAAGGCCCAGGAGCAGGTGAAATCAGAGGGGACATCTGCTACAAAATTGTTATCCTCATTTTACATAAAGAGAAACTGCAGTCCAGAGCAGTGCCTGTGGCCAAGGAACTTGTAACTGATAGTAGAGAAGGGCCTGGCGGCCAGTGTCCCCTTAATACTGCCAGAACTCTGCTGACTCCTTGGCTCATCCCAACTTACTGAGCCTTCCTGCCTTGGTTGGAGAAAGAAGAACAGCCATTTCAGAGGGCTTACTACATGCCTGTGCTCCTAGGCTCCCCAGGCCCCAAATCACAGGCTTGTTTCTTCCCAGTATAACTAGAAGTTTATAGTTTAAAGTCAATGTGGATTCAGTCATGTGTTACCACATACTAGTAATGTGCCCTTAGACAAGCTACTTAATATCTCTATATTTCAGGGTCCTCATGGACTACATGGGGATGATGGCAGTTACACTTCACAGTGGCTATGAACTTCATAATGAAGGCTGCAAAGGGCCAGACATCTGATGAAGGCTCAGATACTCATATTAAGGTCTCAGGCTCATATTAAACCTAGTGGGTTCGCAGAACTGACCAATCACTTCTTTAGGGTTCCATGCACTGTATTTCCATTGTTAGCAAGCAGTCCAATATCCTTATTTGCATAGTCTCACACAATCATTTTGTGGGAGTAACAAGACCATGAATGGTTTGAAGGGTCATGTTGAGCAATGTCCTCCTTCCCTGCCTTACTGGAGGAGAAGATGAGGACAGGGACATCATGGACTGTCTGGAGAAATTTGGCAGGAGTGGGGGAATAGCTCAACGAAGAGACCATGCCTGTCCCTTACAGCTTTGGCTACCTGTAAAAATGGCGGTGTGACATCATCAGACCTTGCCTAACTTCAAAAGGGGAGATGAGAATTGTTATCATCAGCCCAAAGCTGATTTCTATGAGTTAGAGGTCAGATGTATCTCTTGTCTTCCACAATTTTACCAATTCTGACAGCATCTACCCCTCCCATGGCACTCTCTACTTCTCTGCTGGGTTTAATAATTCCTTACAATGGTCATACCAAGCTCACAGACCATACTCATAGTGATTCAGTTTATTATGGAAGAACAGGCTACAATTTTGGAGCAGGATCAAGAAGCAGAGCAAGACAGATCTCTTGGCTTCTCTCAGCACCCTGAAAACCAGTCTCCTCTTGGGCCCCCCAGGACAAGGCTCCTCTCTCATTCCTCAACCCTGGCTCAGGCTGGCCCTCTGTCCTGCTCAGGCAAATGTTATAAAGCTATTTTAGCTGTGCCAATAAGTACCAGGAGGCATCTCATTCTGCCAGCAAGTCTTCTGCCTGAAGGCACTCAGATCTTCTGCTTGATGGTTCCACACGTGCCCTACAGCCTCCTCATTCACTGCTGGTGTCCTGGTTCTGCTGCTGTTGCTTCTCTGCCACATTTGCTGCTGTTTCTTACCTTTTCCAGTGTTACAGCTCTCTGTATCCTGGCGGATATAGGAGGTTCTCAGTGTAGGGACCTTGATTCCAAAGGATGCACTCCACTCCTGGCTCTTCTTCTTTTTGGTAGTGAGGTCCCCTTTTTTGGCCTCTGGGATGGCTCATATTAAGCCTAGTGGGATGGCAGAACTGACCAATCACCTCTTTAGGGTTCCATGCACCGTATTTCCACTGTTAGCAAACAGTCCAATATCCTCATTTGCATAGCCACACACAATCAGTTGAGGGAGTAACAAGACCATAAATGGTTTGAAGGGTCACACTGAGCAATTCACTACTAAAGCATGGATCAAGAGGGATGAACATTCTCTTTAAGTAAGTTGCCAGTCAAAATGAGTTCAAGTTCTAGGCTTACACCTTCATGTAGCCTCCCTGGACTTCCTTTTTGGCTGAGACACCATTGGAAGAGTTTTTGATACCTACTAACTCCTTCCAAAGTGCTCTTTTCCTTCCTGTACTTTTAATATTTCTCAGGTTATAAGGGAGATCTGTGCCTTGCATTTTTCCAGGATCTGAAATCTGTTTCTTTCCAAGCACTAAGCCAAGCTTCAACTCTTTCAGATTCCTTCCCCTGAAGTCTTTGAAGACCTGATCAAGTTTTCTTTCCACACAAACGTGTTTGAGGGCAATCTTGGATACCTGAGGTTCGACATGTTTGGAGACTGTGAACTGCTTTCCCAGGTCTCTGAGCTGCTAGTGGAGCACGTGTGGAGGAAAGTCGTGCACACGGATGCCATGATTATCGATATGAGGTCAGTAGGGAAAAGGCAGTCAGTGGTTTCTCACCTGACTACTGCTCCCATGATTCCCCAAATGTGCTCCATTCACAGTGGTGGTGCAGGGAGTATTCCATGGTCAGTTAAGTGTGTGAAATACATTGACAAGTTTCTAGCTGCAGGACTTATTAAAGCCTTCAATTTGATAATATTTGAACAGAGGAAGAGGGTATAATGTGCAGTTTCTAACTCACTTTCTAAGGTGAGTTGAGGAGGGGAGCAGTCAGTAGTTTCCTACTGGAATAAGGCACTCACAGACATCAGAACAGAGTCACAGCCAGATCTCCCAGTTGGGAAGAAAAAAAGACCCTGTGACACAACTCAGGGACTGAGACGGACCAGTCTTCCTGCCTGCCAGGGCTCACCCTTGCCAGCCTAGAGGCTCTGAGTTAACTATCCTATGCGGGCCAACCCTGCTGTACCTCAGATGATTCCAGTGTACATTCCAGATGGAGAATCAGTAGGCTAACCCAAAGTTGCCTGGTCACTGATGTTGGGAAGAGGGGCATTAAAAGCACTGACTCTGCACTCCTGAGTCAGAATCTACAGAGGGATGGCCTGATACCTATAGTGGGCAGGGTCCCTGAGAGAATCTTTTGATGAGTCATGTTTGGGGCAGCGAGATTGTGGTTGCGCCTCATGCCACCACAACCCTGGTTATAAGCACTCTTAAGCCTGAATCACAGAGGAATTGTTTGACAATTACCTAATAATGTTACAATTGTGAGAAAGATGGCTTCAGTTAGCTACTCCCCTCTGCTTCTGTGAAAAAGTCCTTCTTACGCAGTACGCTTCAATCACAGAGCAATGGAAAGAAGGGAAGATTCTTTCAGGCAGGGGCCAGGACCAGGCCACCCGAGACTCTGGTCCGTGGGCTAGCATGCTCTGGGAAACCTCTGTGAGCACAGAAAGCGGTAGGCTGTATTGAACCCGACACTTCCCACCCTGCACTGCTGCTGCAGACCTCCAGCTAGTTTGGTGTTGACCTACAGAACTTACTATGGCTCCTAGCTGTCACTAGGTGGTGTTAGAGCCCACAGAGATTGACTCCTTCTATGTAAATTTGCACCTGACTGTTTTCCCATGGCTCTGGTTTTGTGTATGTGAGATCACAACCCTGGGTAGTCCCTGTGGCTCCATGGATTACAATATTCTTTAAACTTGGGACAGAAGAGCTGAATGACCATCATTCTAAGTTCCTTTTTAACTGTGCTGTCGGCATTTTTTAAACAGGAGAATCCCCCAACCTATAATTGTACTTACACTCAGTACTTTTCTTTTTCTAAGATTTGAAAGTACAGACATAGGGTCACCATCCTTGAACTCACTCAGGGCATCCTAGACTTTCACCCAGCAGAGGCCCCTAACATGTTATCCGCCCTGGTGTCCTCATTTTGTAAACTGGAGACAGAGGCCCAGAAAGGTGGGCTCTCTTACTTAGGGTCATAAAGTGGGACAAATCTAAATGGCCTGGGATATAGGCTCCCTCACCCATGGTACAGTTCCACAACCCTAGGTTCTCTGTCACGAGTCTCATGTCAGAAGGCTTAAGATACCTAGTGGGTTCTGTGAAGTTAGTACAGAATGCAATTGAAGAAGACAAATATTTCCTTAAATAGGCATTACTCATGGGCTATGTGGGTACAGGTGGCATTACATTGTCAATAAATGTGGGGAATTTATTTACAAGTTTCTAACTACAGAACTTGCCAGGGCCTTTAATGTGATAAAATGTGATTCCAGGAGAAAGGTATGACATGCAGTACTTTCTATAGTATTTGACAACAAAGCCTCCCATTCTCAGACTAATATTCCAGGAATTGCTGACCTAAGGAATTCTGCAGGGGAGGGCGTACTAATAGACTGAGGCTGCCTTTAATTAGAACCCAGCATAAGGCAAAGATCCCAGACTTCTTTGAATTATCATAGGAGGTCAAGTTTCAAACATTCTAGCTGTCATTTTTTGTATCTCAAAATTAACAAAATACAAACTTATTAAAATCTTACCTAGACTGCCTCAGTAGAATTTTAGTAAACACATTGCTTTAAATTTTTTTTTTTTTTTTAACTTATCTACAATGTAACTGAGAGTCCTAGCCTGCTGGAAGCTCTACCAATTTGGGTTGACCATGCTTTTCATCTTGAATATGTTTTTAAACTTTTGTCACTCATTCTTAGTTAATCATGGGAAATCTGAAAGTCTTGATTTTACGAATGAGCCTTATTTCCTCTGTAAGAAGAATACGGCTTGGTATTTTGTTTTTCCAATGTGACATTAAATGTCCTGCCTCAAAACCTTATCTTCTCAGTCAGGTATCCAGATCCAAGACTAACATTTTCTAATGCACTGGAATGACGAGATGTTTAACTAGGAAAGTCCATCAGGCCAATACAGGATTGGATAAGGTCATTTGAACAGCTGAAAGATGACCATAATAAACTGTATCTAAAGCACTAGATAGAGAAGCTGTCCATCAGGATATTCTAGAGCACATTTCAGCCTGACCTCTGTGATTACTTCTTTAACATCTTTCAGCTAAAGCATTAGATGTGCACATTCTAAGCATGCTTGTCAAAATATCACCGCTTTGTAACTTTCTGTACAGTGATAGTCTAAATGCTAAAATTCTTTCTTCTCTCCTTCTTCAAACCTTTTCTTTCTCGTGACTTGCAATATCCTTAATAAAGATGTAAAAGACTATGTATAATGGTTAAATTCTGCTTATATTCTGCTGATAATAAAGACATTTGTATGAGAGTTTAAAAAAAAAATTAAGACATCCCAGTCTCTCAGAAGGGCACTGAGAGCCTAACTGAACTTACCCCTCACTGGGCTCCATTCATCCTCCCCAGGTACAACATTGGTGGCCCTACCTCTTCCATCTCTGCCTTATGCTCCTACTTCTTTGATGAAGGCCCGCCAATTCTGCTGGACAAAATCTACAATCGGCCTAACGATTCTGTCAGTGAAATATGGACCCACACCCAGCTGGCAGGTACATGAAACAGCTCTTCCTCTCCTATTTTTCATTCTAGAATCATCTGGTTTTATTCTTCCTCATTGGTAAATCAGAGAAATCTAGCATGAGCTTAAGAAAAAGTAGTAATATACATAAAGCAGCTGTCCTATACCTCAGATTTTGTGCACGTGATTTTTATTCCCTGCAAAACACACATCATGATGCCCATTTGCTAGTAAAGTGAGTCTCAGGTAAACTGACAGAGCCAAAATTTAAACACTGACTGGTTTGCCTAATAACTAAATGCTCCCACATTGTGTACAAATATCATCCTGCAAGACAAGTGCAGAACTAAAACAAACACCACCTCCACCACTAAATCCAATGAAGTTCCAGTACTCAACTGAACTCACATCAGCAACTTTAAACACATCTGTCCAAAGAAAGAACATGACTGACAGGGACTTCATTACCTGTCTTGGGACCTGAGCAGTGGTAGAAGGATCCCCTCAGTGGCAAGACCCTCATAGCAATCTCCCCTTCTGGAGTGGAAAGCCTGTCTGTGTTTCCCTTGTCCAGACAAGAGCAGCTGTAGACACATGTTGGAGCATGCATATGGACAGAATAACATCCCACAATGTTCATTTATACTCTGTCTATTACACAAGAATTTTTATGTAGTTTCCAGGACATACAGGAGTCTCTGGGTGTCACAAATGGTTAAGTGTTTAGCCACCAACCTAAAGGCTGGTAGTTCAAATCCAACCAAGGACACCCTGGAAAAAAAGACCTAGAAGCCATTGAAAACCCTGTAGTACACAGCTTTGCTATGAAACAAATAAGTGTACTGTCAGTTGGAATTAACTTGATAGAATCTTTTTTTTTTTTTATCTTTCTTCTTTTTTCAGGACATATGCTCAATAATATTACAAAATGCAATAAAAATCAGAACCAGGTGATTCTAAACTCAGCTCTCCACTTTGGGAGCCATAAGCCACATGCAGCTGCTGAGCAGTTGACATGTGGTGAGTCTACACATGAATATAAGCAACCAGAACTAAATCTCGGGAGCCTTGGCTTTGGGCCAGACTGTATGGAGAAGGTGAGCCCAAAGGTGGTGAACTGGCTCCTAGTTTTAAAGTGCCTTGTATCTTCCAGGTGAACGCTATGGCTCCAAGAAAAGCGTGGTCATCCTGACCAGCCACGTGACAGCTGGCGCTGCAGAGGAGTTCACGTACATCATGAAGAGACTAGGCCGGGCCCTAGTCATTGGAGAGGTGACCAGTGGTGGCTGCCAGCTGCTGCAGACCTACCATGTGGATGACACTCACCTCTACATTACCATCCCCACGGCCCGCTCAGTGGGGGCCTCAGACGGCAACTCCTGGGAGGGTGTAGGCGTGACACCCCATGTTATGGTCCCTGCAGAAGTGGCCCTCACCAGAGCCAAGGAGATGCTCCAGGACTCTCTGAAGGCAGTGAAGTTGAGCGCAGGACTGCAGGGCCTCAGGGCAGGCTTTGGTGTGAAGAGTTCATGGGTTGGTGGCACCTCTGGGCCACACACTGAGAGTACTAGTGAGCATGGTCCTGCCTGAGTCTGCTGGGAGCAGGAAAAGGGCATGCTGAGATCCTGTGTCCTAATCTCCAAACCCTGGCTTGCCTTTCCTGAGAAAGGGGGAAAGTGTTTCCTCTTTATGAATAATGACAACTCCCAATCAGACCTCACCCTATTTTTACTTTGGACCCCAGGAACAGCCAGCCTTATGACTTAACAACAGCAACATTCTTGGATGTAATGTTGTTGTTAGGTGCCATTGAGCTGGTTCCAGTTCACAGTGACCAAACCTGTTCTACGCCATGGCCACAGTTGTTATGCTCAATCCCACTGTTGTAGCCTCTGTGTCGATCCATCTTACTGAAAGTCTTCTTCTTTTTTGCTGACCCTACTTTACCAAGCATGATGTTCATCTCTAGGGATTGATCCCTCCTGACTACACATCTGAACTATGTAAGACAAAGCACCATTCATGTTTCTAAGAAGCACTTTGATTGCATTTCTTCCAAAACAGATCCATGAGCTTTTCTGGCAGTCTGTGATATCAATATTTTTCTCCAACACCACAACTCAAAAGCATCTGTTTGTCTTTCTTCCTTATTCATTGTCCAGCTTTTGCATGCATATTATGCAACTGAAAATACCATGGCTTGAGTCAGTCACACCTTAATTTTCAAGTTGACATCTTTGCTTTTCAACACTTTAAAGAGGTCTTTTACAAATTATTTGCCCAATGCAATGTGTCTTTTGATTTCTTGACTGCTGCTTCCATGGGCATTGATCGTAGATCCAAGTAAAATGAAATCCTTGAAAGCCTCAATCTTTTCTCCATTTATCATAGTGTGACTTACTGGACCAGTCATGAAGATTTTTGTTTTCTTGATGTTGAGGTGTAATTCATACTGCAGGCTGTGGTCTTTAATCTTCATAACTGTTTCAAGTCCTCTTCACTTTCAGCAAACAAGTTTGTGTCACCTATATAATGCAAGTCATTAGTGAGTCTTCTTCCAGTACTAATGCCCTATTGTTCATATAGTTCAGCTTTTCAGATTATTTGCTCAGCATACAGATTGCGTAGGTATGCAATATACTAATTCACACCTTTCTTAACTTTAAACAATACAGTGTCCCCTGGGTTTTTTTCAAATGCCTGCTGTCCTCATAAGTGTTCTAGAATTCCCATTCTCTGCAATGTTACCCATAATTTGTTATGATCCACACAATAAAATGCCTTAGCCTAGTTAATAAAACACAGGTAAACATCTTTCCAGTATTCTCTGCTTTCAGTCAAAATCCACCTGACATCAACAGTTCCACATCCTCTTCTGAATCCAGCCTGAATTTCTGGCCGTTCCATCAACATACTGTTATAGCTGCTTTTGAATGATCCTCAGCAAACTTTTACTTGTGTATGATACTAAGGATATTGTTTGCTAATTTACATATTCAGTTGTATCTTGGGACTCTGAATGTAGAAATTATTAAATAATATCCTTAATATAACACACAAATAAAATTTTGCTGAAGATCATTCGAAAGAGGCCGTAGCAATATATTAACAGAGAACTGCCAGAACTTGGTCAGACTGTTTGATAAAAATGGAACATGAGCCACTGATACAACTACATGTGTCGTTTCGTATTTTGAAGTAGCCATTTTAAAAAGGTAAAAAGAACATATATGATCAATTTTAATATTTTATTTAACTTAATATATCCAAAATATGTTCACTTCAAAATGTAATTAGTATAAAAATTACTAGTGAGTTATTTTCCATTCTGCTTTTGTTCATACCAGTTCTTCTGTTGTTCCCCCTACATACAGAGTACATGTAAACTCAGACTTGACTCCTGTCAACTACTCAGTGTCATGTGACTGACGGCTCCTGAAGTAGAAATCTGAGTTCTATGACTCCAGGGTGTGAAGATTAGAATTTACTTTTAACTCCTGTTATTGAATGACTATTTGAATTTAGAATTTACCTGGTTTTGATCTTTACTGACATGCAGAGAAGCTATGTCCACTAGAATTATGAGATATATAAACATTGTATAATGGGAACTGTTTTAGTCAGCTAGGGCTGCTTTAATAGAAATACCACAGAGTGGATGGTTTTAACAAAGGAAAGTTTATTCTTAAACAGTCTGGTAGGCTACAAGTCGAAATTCAGGATGTCCACTCCAGGGGAAGGCTTTCCCCCTTGTCAGCTCTGGAGGAAAGTTGGTACTGCATCAGTCTTTGTCCAGGGAGCATCTTGGCACAGGAACCTGAGGTCTGAAGGATGTACTCTTCTCCCAGTGCTGTTTTTTTTGTGGTGTGAGATTTGCAATTCTCTGCTTGCTTCTCTTTCCTCTTACCTCCTCTAGGACGAAAGGATTAAGGGTGGGGAAGGCCACAGTCCAGGGAACCTCCCTTTACAGTGCAGCAGGGAGGTAATCTTATGAGGGGATTTACAGTTACCCTAATCCTTTAACACACAGCACAGGAAAATCACAAAATGGAGAATGATCACAATTGTGGGAATCATGGCCCAGCCACGTGGCTACGCATTGGGAATCATGGCCCAGCCACATGGCTACACATAGTTTTGGGGGGGCAAATAGTTCAATTCATGACAGGAGCCAACAACACCAGCCATGTATGTCATTTTAAATTTTCTTGTAGCCACATTTTAAAAAAAGGGAACAGCTAAAATTAACTGCAATACAATATTTTATTTGACCAACTACATCCTCAGTCATGTCATTTCAACACACAATCGATGGAAAATTTATTGGAGAGTTTTTTTGTAGCAAGGTTTTGAAGGCTAGTGTGCATGCAGCACTCATAGCACATCTGCATTCTTACACACCCCATCTCTAGTGGGTAGCCACTTGGGACCATGTCTCTTGTGTTGGACAGTGCAGGTGAGGAAGCAGAGGTCCTGCTCCTCTGTGACACCGTCCTTTTGGCTTTCCCTGCACCTTCCTCTTCTCCTTTATGGCACTTCTCCCCTATTCTCTGATTCTCTCTCTACCCACCGCAGTGTGTAGTCTCAGGAGCAGAAACTATCACGCTCATCTTAGCCTCCCATTCCTTGATTCCTAACATACCACTGGGTGCATAAACCAAAGCCAAAACAAGAAAACCATGGTTGTCAAGTTGATTCTGACTTATAGTGACCCTAAAGACAGAGTAGAACTGCCCCGTAGAGTTTCCAAGGAGCACCTGGTGGATTTGAACTGCCGACCTTATGGTTAGCCCTGTAGCACTTAACTACTACCATACCAGGTTTTTCACCTGATACGCAGCAGTTTTGTAGTCACTAGAGGATAGTTCTAAGGTTACTCTGAATCCTCCCCTCCCTGCCCTAAAACCGTGCTAATCCCATTCTGCATAGAAAATCTCCCTCTACTACCCCTGGTCCTCATAGCTAGTTCTCTAGCTCCAATTTATGACCTGCCCTCCTGCACATGCACTCACATATGAACAGGTGCTGGGGGCATCCCACTGCATAGCAGTGTGGTCTGTCACTATGCTGACTCTGGCAGTCCAACCCCTCCTAGCCTGGAAATAAGCTTGTAGCATCTAGATCTCAAGACTTCTCCCAGAGCTGAGCAACCCCAGAGAACAGACTGGGAAACTGTGAAGAGACTTGGGGGAGCATAGACCCCTGCGTTGTGCCCTTAGAGTTACAAATTCCTGTTTCTACAGGAATGACTAGAGAGAGACCAAAGACCAGAATGAGAAACATCTAGGGTCACAGTGGAGAAAGGCTGGAAGGTGGAATGGGGTCAGAGCCTCTGAAATGGGCATGAATATCAGGGTTGTTTAGTGAGGATGAGGTACTGCCATGTCTGTGTCTGGTCAGCTTGGGTAGAACTGCCTCAGCTCCACTTTGAGCTGAACCACACAGATTTTGGTGGGCTACTTCTCTGGGCACCAGGCACAACCCTGGTGTCTTAGTTATCTAGTGCTGCTATAACAGAAATACCACAAAAGGATAGCTTCAACAAACTGAAAGTTATTTCCTCACAGTTTGGAAGGCTTGAAGTCCAAATTAGGAGCACTGGCTCTAACACATGTCTGTCTTTGTCAGCTCAATAGGAAGGTCTTTTTCTCTTCACTTCCTGCTTCTTGGTTCCTTGGAGATGTCTTCTCATCTGTCTTCCCCATCTCTGCTTCCCTGCTTCTTTGTTTAATCTCTTATATTTCAAGAAATTGACTCAGGATACACTCTACAGTCATCCTGTCTCATTAACATAGCAAAGAACTCATTCTCAAATGGGATTGTAACTACAAGCATAAAGGTTAGTATTTAGAACACACTTGGGGGTGGGGCCGTGGAGGGGTTGGGGAACACAATTCAGTTCATAACTTAGCTACCTAATGACCCTCCACAGGCTCCAGAGAGCTGTGGAATTTGGAAAATATCAATGAGCACTCCACTAATACATGCAGGGGATTCTATGTGAATCCAGTCTCCCGAGCCAAACCCATCTCAACATGAAACCTGGATGGAAGATAATTTGGGTCCAAAACAAGTTTGCCTCTTGGGGAGGAGGGTTTAGCTCTGTGTATAACTGAATGAGAGAATACTGACTCCTCTGGTGGGGTGCTGTGATGTGATACAGATACTTCCAAGAAGGAGGAGAACATCCTTCTTGGAAACATAGTGGCGACGTGGACCTGGCCTTCAGGAGTCTTTGTGTGTCCACAGGAAGCTCAGCAGGATGTGTAGTGGCAACAAATATGATAAATGGTCTATAAAGGCCCCAGAGGGTAAGGTGGACTATATCCTAGCCGTGATACAGAATTGGCCTTCAGCATCTCATCTAGCGCTCTCCATCCAAAGGCCTGAGGGTCATTTGGAGAAAGGAACACACGTGTGCTGGGCCCCTCTTGTACCTCTCACTCTGCAATGGATCCTCAGAGGAGGCTAGACCATCTGGCAGCATGTTGTGAAGGCACAAGGGGACCAGAGGTGAGCAGCAGTGAGTGGTATTGCTGCCGAACTAAAGCAAGTTCGTTCCACCTGTCACTGACAGCCAAAATTCAGAGACGGCATGGGGTTCGATGCATTATTTGCAGATAGCCAGCAAATTCAGAGGACAGCAAGAACAGTTTCTAAAAAAACTGTCCCATTGGGGTTACATTTCCAGCAGTTTTTATAGTCCAGATTCAAAGGGGTAGGTGTTTGTCACAGAATAATAGTCAGGGATCACAAGATTTCATTATGTCATAAAGGTTCATTCATCTTATCAAACAGTGTGAACTACCCAAAGTTTTATCATCTCTCTCTGAGGTCTAAATCAATTCTATTTCCTCAGAAACAGGGAGAAGAAGAGATAGGGAGAGGAATGCAGACCTGCTAGTCCAGTCTGAGGGCGGTCATTGAGGCAGAAGATGGAATGTAGCTTAATAACCTAAGTGATCTTTGCTAGGTTTGAAGGTAAATGTAAAGGCCTAACAGAGGTCACTCAGGTTATTAGGCTGCAGTCTCTACTTTAATGACCTCCCTCAGACCAGACTAGCCCAAGGTCATTTAGGAGATTACTGGCCACTTTCTGTTCTCTGCCTTAATGACCATCTTCAGGCCAGACTAACAGGTCTACATTTCTCTTCCTAATCCACATTATTTGTTAGATGTAATGAAATCTTGTGACTCCTGGCTATTGTTCTGTGACAAACCCCTATGCCTTTGAATTCTGGCTATAAAAACCACTAAAAATATAACCCAAATTGGGACAACTTTTGGCTTGTTGTCTCCCAGACTGCTAGCAGATCTGCCAATAAATTACTCCTTGAACCTCATGCTATCTGAATTTTCGGCTACAGGGATGGGCGGAACAAACTTGGATTCAGTTTGCCAACAGGTTCTTACATTTACCACCATTTCCCACTCCTACTTTTTAAAATTTCGTATCTATGAAATAGGTTTTAAATGAAAACAACTGTTTTGGTTCATAGCATTACTTCTAGGATTAAGTCTTTGGTTATCAATTGACTCTACAACATGAGGTATGAGACAGAGTATATGTTGCATAAAGTAACAAATAGTCCACAAACAATTATAATTATGACTCCAATTATTAGTGCACATGACCAACCTAAGTTGGGGAACCATGAAGATAATTTCTCAAATTCCAGCCCAAAGAAGCCCTTGTGCTGTTAGAGGAACTGTGATGTTATCTGGACTCTGTAGCTTTCTCAGATCCCTGGCAAGGTGGGTCACGTTATCTGGCTCAGTGTTCTGGGCAGGATCCAAAAATAAGTCTCCAGGTTAGTTTTAGTCAGCTTGACAGATAAGGCAAGGATTTTTTTAAATCAATATTTCACAATTATTAGCACTTTCATTTATTGTAAAAGTAATTGTTCTGGTCTTTAGCATGTTTTTTAACACATTTTGTTGACTTTAACTCTCCTGAGAGATTTTACACTCAAAGTTTTTTATGGGAACATTGGTGGAGGTCTCTTCTTCTATATCTGATTCATGCTGAGTAAGGATATAGACCTGCTTATCTGAGTAGAAATCTCTCTTTGACAGTGTTAGTCACTTACAAAGGCCAGGATGACAATTATTGAGTATCAGTTGGGATCCATGAAACATTATCTTACTTGGAAATGTTGTAGTCTGAAATATATAAGTTTTTTTGGAAACCCAGACAGGAATTATCTAGTTTTTTTTCTTCCTCTCCCCTTCTTCTACTTCTTTACCTTTTCTTCACTTTCTTAGTCTTCTTCCTTTCTCCCTTTTTTCTCTTTCTCCTCTTTTCCAATGTCCTTGTCCCTTCTCTATTTATAATCTCTCTTTTTTCCTCTTTCTTCTATTTTTCTCCTACATGGTAATATCTCAACAACTGTGACCCCATCAGTTACAGAACTAACTTTTCCCCTTGGATTTTTAGTCCAAGCCAGTAATTATATAGTCCCACTTGGGGAGTGGGCCCATTTAAGGTAGAAAAGGTGGCATTTTGTGTGGCTGAGAGCCAGGTGGGTCTCAGGGCTCTGTCCATAGTCCTGTCTCTTCAGACCCCCCTTCCAAGAATCATTATATAAAATCTTGTCCACCTGGACCTTGGGAAGTCAGCTAGGCATCTTGTTTTGGGGCACCCAGGACATTTCACTTTTCTGGCCTCAGTTTTTGACAGTACTTGCGTTGATTGGGGTCAGTACTCACCAGCCAGTGAAGTGATCCAAGTCCTGATCTCAGGTGCCAACTGGATTACCTTGAGGTGTACACCAGAGGGTATAGCCAAAAATTGGGCCTTCTTTTTCATTTATATATTATATTTTCCTGCCACCAAATCTCTTGTTACTACACAGCTTAAAGGCCTCCTCTGCCAATCAGGACAGTGGAGTTTGAGGTTCTGATAGACAGCCATAAATGTCTATACATAGAGGATCTTTTCATTTTCCCTAATGTTTACAAAACAGAACACACAGAGTAAAACAGCTAAACTTAGTCTACCTAGATTATCATTTGACTTAAGTGGCTTTAGGAACCAGCTTTCCTAAAGCTCTCAGTTAAAAGGAGATTAATTGAATATTATCAGGTTTTCAAGATCTCAAGCATCACACAGTGCTGAACTATGAAGCAGAATCAAGACACCAACAATCTCAGGACAATTTTCTGAAACAATCAATGAAATTATAACTCTATAGCCTCTGAGCAAGGCATGAGATGTTTTATACATAAGTAGCATCAGTAATCATTTTTCATGTGTCTCAGCAGCAACTGCATTTTATAAAACCTCAGATTCTGTGTTAATAAATCCATTACATTTATTTAGCTTATATTTAGAAAGCAGGACCTCAAAACATCAGCAATATTTTTAAAATAAGACCCATAATATATTCATTTACCCAGCCTTGTGTAATTGTTCTCTGTTTTACTTATTCTGGACCAGCTACAGCTAGTGAGGCCATCAGTTCTGCACAAGAGTCTTGGATATCTCGAGCCACAGTCCTGTTCATAAGTTATAATCTTTGTTGAGATAGTCTGGTCAAATGTTTTCAGAAAATCAGTGAAAACTGGAGATGACAAAACTTAATAAGATCCAGATTAATAAAAATAAGCAAAATGTAAGGCCAAATAAAATTCAATCTGTTAGAAAATGTTAGACAATAATTTTAAATATAGTCATTACCCATATTATTAAAGAACTTCAGATACCATATATAATAATCTTGAGGCATAATACCACATAATCAGGATATGCCAGATTATTAAGTCTCCAAATACTTACAGACAGAATCTTCCCTGTCCTGCTGTCATAGGAACAGAGTCCTTATTTCCCATATTACAGAGTATATGGATACAGAGAAAGCTTTCTTAGTTGGGACAGACATTCCTTTCTTCCAAACAGATTGTACCAAGACAGACAGAAGTTTGAACCCTGATGAGAACCTGAGTTCTGCACACAACCAGAATAAAGCACTTGAACAATTTTTAAACTAGTGAATTGATGCCAGGCGTGGATGGGCGACTTTCAAAGGTTCCCAAGAAAAACATTCTTGGCAGCGCTGCTCAGAGCATTCAGAAGCCACACCTCTGGACCCACCTGTCAAGGCAGACAATGGGGACTCCTCCAAATTTCCTCTGTCCCGGGTGGAGCTGGAGAGGAAAGGACAGGAGTCCAAAGAATCCACTTTTTAACCTAATGAGATAGAGGAGGTCCAGGGAAATGAGATGTGTTATGCTTGGACCAGTGTGTTCCTTGGGTATGCTTTGCACACCCCCTTATTCTGTCATGGGAGCCTTCCAGCTGCAGACACCCTCTGGCTCTTAAATGTCTGACTGTTTCCACAAATTATTTTATGGATCTTAACCCCTTGGCCTTTGAGTGGAATAGATAGGTATGCTCACTCATTTGGGCCAGAGTTACCAGGATGGTATGAGCAGCTGCGCCTTCAGAGCTCACTGGGAGTGCCCTGGTTGGAATCCTTCTGTTGCCACAGCAACTTTCCACCTGTTCACTGAGGGGTTTTCAGAGATGCAGCATAAAAGTGGAGAGAAAATTCGCCTTTTCCCTGGTAAAGAACTTATCGGAGGGGTCCCAAAGTCCTGCCACAGTCACCAGAAATACTGCTGAACTAAAGCAAGTTTGTTCTGCCTGTCAGTGACAGCCAAAATTCAGGGATTTTATGGAATTCGATGCTTTATTTGCAGATAACCAGCAAATCCACAGGATAGTGAGAGTAGTTTCTCAAAAAACTGTCCCATTTGGGTTACACTTCAAGCTGTTTTTATAGTTAGAATTCAAAGGGTTAGGTGTTTGTCGCAGAACAATAGTCAGAAGTCACAATATTGCATTACATCACAAGGTTTCATTACATTTTATCAAACCTTGTGAACTACCGAAAATTTTATTATCTCTCTCTGAGGTCTTAATCAATTCTATTTCCTCAGAGATAGGGCGGGGAAGAGATACAGAGAGGAATGCAGACCTGCTAGTCCAGTCTGAGGGTGGTCATTGAGGAAGAAAATGGAATGTCACTTAATTTACTAAGTGACCTTTGTTAAGTTCTTACATTTATCACCAGTATGTGTGTTGTGGAGCAGAGAGAAGACTGTTCCCTGACCCAGGGCTGACCATGAAGACCTAGAGTGGGCAGGGTGAGTGTAGCAGCTCTGGATGCCAAGTGTCCATGTCCTAATGCTCTCTGTCAGGATCAATTACTGCCACTGCCAGGCTTTGAAGTTCACAGAGGAAGATACCTTGCTAGAGACTTGTCCCAGCTCTAGGGTAGGGTGTGACATGTGCTCAGGTCACCCACTGTTCAGCCCAGAATGGAATACTCAGATGTCCTGTGGGCCACCTCTTTTCTGGCCAGGTCTGAACAGGATGGGAAAAGCCAGCTTTTCTCAGTCGCACAGACCCCTCTGCTTTCTTGATTCTGCTACCCATGAGGTCCCCAGCACAGGCAAAGGTCGGACTTGCATGTCTATGACAGTCCTGGCTATTTTCAACAGCAGCAATGCAATGAGAAAACTAGGCTCAAAAAGAGAGATGAGGCCACTTGCATTGCATTCCTGGGCAGTGTCCCATCCAGGAGTACTCACCTCTCACTCTGCCTCTTATTTATTTTTAGATAATT
Source organism: Heterohyrax brucei (assembly GCA_028571685.1). Classification (NCBI taxonomy): domain Eukaryota; kingdom Metazoa; phylum Chordata; class Mammalia; order Hyracoidea; family Procaviidae; genus Heterohyrax; species Heterohyrax brucei. The sequence continues at coordinate 83,823,240 of CM053154.1, read as the reverse complement.
TATTTTAATTTTTGTTATTGTTGAAAATACACAAGCAAAACATATAGTTCAACAGATTATATATGTACAGTTCAGTGACAGTAATTACATTCTTCAAGTTGTGCAAAAATTCTCATCTTCCTTTTATGAATTGTTCCTCCCACACTAACATAAACTCACTGTCCCCTAAATTTTCTACCTGTTGTCAACTTGATGCCATACACACAGTTCTGTAAAACAGCACAATGCTCAAGGCAGACATTCTTTACTAAGTAAGCTTGTTAAAAATTAATCAAAACTCAAATAAACAGAGCAGCTATTCTATATGTATATAGGGTAAGCACTTACTCCAAAAAACTGACATGAGGTAGGCTAGTTACAATGAAGCTTATGAAGAAGGAGAAGAATAGACGACTAATCACTGGCTAATCTTAACGTGACTGGCTGAACCCTGTCTTCCTTCTTGACTGAGATCAGTTTATCAGGTTGCTATATAGGGTCATCATGAGTCATGCTCCATGGCACTGGGTTTGGTGTTTTTTTTGGTTTATGCCACAGTCATAATCTGTTTTGAAATTTAAATAGAAGAGCCTAGAGTCTTTTTCATCAAATCAGAAGGTAATGGCTTTGTTACAACTGTCTTTCTCCAGCAAGAAAAGACAATTTACATAGCTATAGAGCAGCTCCTGGCATAAACAATACTTTGCAGTTCTGGTAGGGTTTTTTAAGATAATAGTTGGTTTTGTGGGTAAGAAAAACCTCAAAATCAAAGGTGTTTGTTATTAATTCTCCTCTTCAACAAGCCAAACTATTGTTTGGTTTAGAGAAGACGTCAAAGGCTATTTTTGGTTTAAGGTTTAAAGATTATCTAAGGGCAGCAGTATAAGGAGTTCAGCCAGTCTCAAAGGCCCCATAAAATCTGGATCCCATAAGAATCATGAATTCTGTTTCACATTTTCAGTAAAGCACCTTGTTCCTTCTTGTGGGGTTTAGCTGCTCTCTGACCCAAGGACTTCCTTACCACCTTGCTGATCAGGGTAGCCGGCACTGAAAACAGTATCCTAACCTAAGACTCTTATAATAGCAAGGATACCAAAAGTCAGCCTCTTGCTCCCCAAAACAAAAGGTGTTCTGGAAAGAAACATTTCAATTTACTTAACCCTGCTCCTTCTTTCTGTGTGTACTGCCTTTGCAACTCCCACTGAAAATTAGTTTCCAAAATTTATTTTCTAGAGAATGGTATACATTAAAAAGCTTTGGAGAATGACTTATTTTAAAAACAGAAGATTTATCCCATGTATTGCATATTTTACTACATGGTCTTTAGGCCTACCATGTGATGTCCAAAAAAAGCAGATAAAACAAAATAATGCAAATAGAACTGTCTGTAAAATCCCCTTCTGAAGAGCAGACTGCAGAGGAGGTCTGCTGCTTCTAGGGGGTATCATCATTTTACAAGCAAAGGAAAGATTCAGGGTTTGTCCAAGCAGGTGTTCTCTTCCTGTGCTTAGAGAAGCAGGGTTGTATGGGTGAGGTTAATTGTCTGCACAAACCATGGCCTCATTTATCCAGAGACCAGAAAAACTAGATAGTACCCAGCTACCACTACTGATCAGTCTCATCAGTGACACAAAGATGGTCCCAGATAGAAATGAACGAAATCTTAGAACAAAACTTTAGTTCTTACACTGAAAGAAGTGTGGACTTACTGGACCAGTAGAGACTTGAGGAATCCTTGAGGTTATCACTCGGAGGTACTCTTTAAACTCTGAGCTGAAACTACATCTGGAGGTCACCTTTCAGCTGAATTATAGATTGGCTCATAAAATAAACAATATCATCATGACTCCTGTGCTTCTCTTCAAAAAAGAAAATCATCTCTATGAGACCAAATGGTCAACACTTACCCTAAAGCATAGATGAGAAGGTAAAGAGAGATAAGAAAGCTTGATTAACAGAAGCAAAACAACCAAAAACTGTGAAAAGGAGAATGTTGACACAATGCATAAAATGTAACCAATATCACTGAACAAAATATACAGAAAATGTTAAATGGGAACCTAATTTGACATGTAAACTTTCATAAAAAACTCAACAAAATATTTTTTTAAAAAGGCAGGTCTAGTGATCTACTTCTGAACATTTTCAGGCATAGCTTCTCTCACACAAATTCATTCAGAAAGTATATGAGTCCAAAATCTGCAAAACACTGTTCTGGACACACTAAGAGAAGAGGGGGTACAGTGGTTACACACTCAACTGCTTATTAAAAGGTCAGCAGTTCACATCGTAGGGCACAGCAAATGGTCCCAACTCAGCAGGAATGGATGCTCACCGAGGACCAAAACGACGTGGGGGAAAGACAACCCAGAAGATAGAGAGACCCACATGAGTGGTTGCCTACATCGACTTGGGATGGGAAGAACTGGATGGTGCCCGGCCACCACCAGCGATAGCCACAATGGAGCTCACAAAGTTGAGTCTCACTGGCAACACAAGAATAAAAAGGGGTGCACCCTGAGATCTCCACTAAAAGACCACAGTTGATGGTCTAACGGCTTCGGGGTTCCTCTGGGAGCATGGCCCCTGGCCCTGGTGCTGCCCTTGCCCATAAATCAGAATGAAGTTCCACTCTTTGGACAGGAATGGATTGGACTTGGCAATACAGAGTGACCATATATTGGATACACCTTATGGTTCTATGCATCTATAGGATATCATCCTGCTGACCTCTGGCTGGAGGAAAGAGAGTGGGTGGAGAAGAGGGGAAAGGAGACTATCAGGAGGATGAGACATGTATGGAGCAGAGAAGAATAGTGTGCTATCACCAGGCAGGGAGAGCAGTGGAAGCTACATATAGGTGGGCATGCAAATTTATATGGGAATGTACATTTTCTCACAGTCATCAAAAAAAAAGTTCAGCAGTTTGAACCCACCAGCTGCTCCATCAGAGGAAGATGTGCCATTCTGCTGCCATAAAGATTGTAGCCTTGGAAACCCTAAGGAGCAGTTCTGTTATGTCCTATAGGGTCGCTCTGAGTTGGAATCCACTCAACAGCAATGGTTTTTTTTTTTTTGTTTTTTTGTTGGGGAGCAGAAGTTCTAGACACTAGGTAGACATAGCTAACAAAAGAGAGATCCCTGCTGCCTAGTTGTTGATAGCCTGATGGAAAGAGAAAGAGCACAGGTCATTATTCAACAGATGATGAGAAGGGCTATGGAGGAAGCAGACTAGACTAGGGATACGTTTGGGAGAGATAGCTAAGGATACTGTAGGCAGGGATTTGGGGTATCCATCTAGGCAGAGGGCATCTGAGAAGAGCTCAGGACCAGTGGAACCTGGCCACATGAAGACCTACTAGGGAAGGTGTTCCAGGCTGAGGGGATGCCAAGAGCCAAGTGCCGTCGAGTTGGATCCGAGATGCTAAAACCCTGATATGCATAAGATCTTGGCTGTTTTTCAGAGAACATATAAAGCCAGAGGGAGTGCAGCAGGCAAGGAGGCAGGGCAGGCGCAGGAGAAATGCAGTTCCTGAACTCAAGTGCGTAGAGAGTGTTAACAGTGATGGCTAGCAGTGATGGTTGACTGTAAAAATGAAAGTGAAACTTCTCTTAAGGACAGAAAGCTGTTGTCAGGACACATGACATATCTTCAGTTTTCAAGTACTTTCAGTACTGCCTGGTAAATATGAAGAGTGCAGTAAATGTGCACAATTATTAGTATTAGGCAGGGGCTAGTTCCTGTGGGAGGCAATGGGAGTTTAGTGAAAGAATTCTCACCTTCCCTGTGGGAGACCAGGATTTGATTCCCAGATAATAAACTACCCATCTGCCAGTGGAGGCTTTCATGTTGTTATGATACTTAACAGGTTTCAGTAGAACTTCTAGAGAAAGAAGGATGAGGAAGCAAGGACTGGTGATCTACTTCTGAGGATTAGCCAGGAGTCTAATTTACAAATGACCACAGAGATGTCACAGGACTGAGCTGTATTTCCTTCCACTGCACACAGGGACCACCTTCAACAGTTCTTGCAGTATCCTAAAGGCCCTGTTGGGGTTAGGATTGCAAGTATAAAGGAAAGCCATATGGGGTTAAATTGTGCCTTGGCAGGATCTGACTTACATTTTTAGATGGTACTGGCTGCTGGGTGAAGAACAGATGGGTGTGTGGATATGAGGCAGGGAGGATGAGAGAGCAGAAGTAAGTAGCACGGTCTAGAAGCAGGCCACACTAACAGGAGAGTTTATGTTTCAGCCTATTTTTTTCCTATTCACATATTCAGAATGTTAAGACTCACAGACCAGGTGGCAGATTGTATGGATCCCCCCATCCCCATAGTAGGATTATAAATCCACTGTCATGGCTTCGTCACTGGCAGCATAACACTTTTTTCACCTATTAACTTTAGGTTTGGCCATGTGACTTGCTCTGGCCAAAGGGCCATTAGTAGAGGTGACCCAACAGTGGCTTGAGATATGGTTGGGTTTGTTCTCTCATTCTCTTGTCCTAACCATGAGAGGAACATGCTCTGGGTAGCCCATTAGTTTCAGAACACAAACATGAATCAAACCTGCATCCTGGAATGAAGGCCAGCCAAGACCAGCTCTATACCAGCTAATCCAGAGACCCAAGGAAAACAGATGCTAGTTGACCAGTACAGACATGATAACAAATATCATTTACTTGATGTTCATGGTATGTCAGGCATTGTGCTGGCTATTTTATCCGCGTTTTCCCATACAACCCTCACTGACTACATACTTAAGACACAGTTGTTACCATGTCCATTTTACAGGTGGAATTGGAACACCAAAGTTAAAACAAGTTGTCCAGTCATGGCTAATGAACAAATTCTGAGAGTTGCAAAATTAATTGTTCTAAGTACTACATACCTCATTGCTGAATATCACTGCAGTCGTCTTCGAAGTACTCCCCTGGGTAAGCTATGCACTGACACCAGTGTCTCGTCCATCCTTCATAGTGATTTTGGAACTCTTTCTCAAATAGCCACTGTGCATGGTGGCAGGGTGCCAAGTTCGTGAACTTAATTGTATAGCTGTCTGTGAGGGAGTTTCTAGCCAGTAAACAAATAACTGTATTGGAACACCCTCTGTACTCACCTGATCTGGCCCCCAGTGATTTTTTTCTTCACCTGAAGATAAAGAAAATACTGAAAGGAAGACATTCTGATGATACTCAAAGACATCAAGGGTAATACGACAACTGATGGCCATACCAGAAAAAGAGTTCCAAAATTGCTTTGAAGAGTGGACTAGGCACTGGCTTTGGTGCATAGCTTCCCAAGGGGAGTACTTCAAAGGTGACTGTACGGATATTCAGCAATATGTATAAGGTATGTAGCACTTTTTCTAGGATGACTTTGTGAACCTAATTGTCAGAGTTTGTACAAAAAAGTCGGGATGTAAATTCAAATTTATCTCTAAAGCCCATGCTGTGCCTCCAATCTGTTTTTTTGTATGAAGTAAAAAGAATGGTAGCATTCTACTCTTGAAAACATCAGAAACACTCTATTAGTTCTAATACCCTAGACTAGCAAAGTAGATCACCTTATTTCAAGATTTTGTTTCCTTTAAAGTACATTGCGTGACTTGGCTGTCTTTTTCAAATTGTGACTGAGCTGTTTACATAGCTATTTATCACCAAGAGTGACCAAGTCTTTCAAAAGATGACTCAAAGCCATGCCTGCCTCATCACCAAACACATGTGAATGCGGCACCTACAGGTGTGTCCCATGACCACTTGTTTAACTTGAGATATTATGTGCTGGAAGAGGTGGTGGAGCTCCTGGAAGTATTCATGGCAGATAGGCACATGAGGGTCCTTCTCTACGATTCTTAGAATGCAAGTCAGGCTTTTCATGTTCCCTCTTGTGATGGGATCTCATGTGGAAGCTAGATCAGATGTCAGGTGAAAGGAAAGACTGCATTTTGCACAGCAGTTCTGGGTGGACAAGCCGAGCTTAGTGAACACAGGTGGCAGGAAGGTCAACGAGGAAATGGAGGGCAGGGAGGAGGGAGTGAGTAGCTGGGCCATCCTGTGCTTGAGCCATAGCATACAGCTATCCAGGAAAGCATGGGAGAGTGGAACAGTCTATGGCAACATCTGCAGATTCCATCTGCCCAAACATGGCCATTTGAAAAGTTGACTCCAATGTTGCAGGACTGCAAAGTTGATGAGTCCTGAGAGGTCTCCTGGGGAGTCTGCATACTGGCTGACTAGGAAGACAGAGGGTGGACCAAGCTTCTTCGCTAGAATCTGTGGTATGTTTGCCGAAGGCACTTCTCTGCTTACCTCGGGCTTTGATGGACCACATAGTAAAGGCTGTATTGCCCATTAGGCCTGTGAGGATGTCTTGGGTTAGCTGCTCGTGGCCAGGATGGGTTATGGGGTCATTATGCTCCCTCCCCTGGGTCTGAATGCTCTCCAGCCTCTCCTTAAATTGCTGAGTCTCCATGAAGACACTTCGCCTTTGCTCCCAGAGTGCTTCCTGGGGCAGCAGCTTTCCCAGTTGGAGCTTGCCTGGGACCACCGACAATATCAGTTGAGCACAGGCCACCTCCTGCCCCTACTGCCCATGCCAGCTGCAGGGCCCAGGTGGTTGGTTTTCTCAAGCAGCACTGGCTTGCAGCCCTGGCCTGACTCAAGTTCCCTCAGCTGCCACTTGATTTCAGCCAGAGGAGTTAGGGGTGCTACTTTTCCAGTAGCCGTCTGGGCCAATGGAACAAGTTGGCCCATTCCACTAGCTGTTGGTCTTTAGGGTAGTGGAACTCTGGAGGGTAGGATTGGATAGCTCCCTGGGATAAATGGATCACATGGCTCTGCAGAGAGAGGAAGCAGCAGGTGATAAAACCAGCATTATCTGGACGCATATTGTATCACACAGCCTGTGGCTACCTTAGCGTGCCTCACCCCAGGCCACTTTTCCTAGGGCCATATTGTGAGCAGGAGTATGACCTTTAGGGACAGATAAGACATGGTTTGAGTCACTAGTTGTGCGGCATTAGACAGGGCACTTGATTTTCTGAGTTTCATTTGGTGTCTAGGAAATGGGAATAGTGACTATGACTCCTCTGCAGTAAGACAGAACTTTAATATCATTGGACTCCGGAGGATCCCAGAGCAGAAGCTGAGAGTGAGGGTGCGTATCTTATTTATTTAGTGCTGTTGTCATAGAAATATCACAAGTAGATGATTTTAACAAATAGAAATTTATTTTCTCACAGTTTAGGAGGATAGAAGTATAAATTCAGAGTGTCAGCTCTAAGAGAAGGCTTTCTCTGTTTTCTAGGGGAAGGTCCTGGTTATTTCAGCTTCCTAGTTCCCTGGAGATCTCCATGTGTCTTGGCATCTATCTTATCCCATCTCTGCTTGCTTACTTACATTCTTTCTTTTACATATCCAAAGAGACCGACTCAAGACACATCCTTTACTGATCCTGTCTCATTAACAGAAAACCCCTTCCCAAATGGGAATATAACCACAGGTATAGAGGTCAGGATTTACAACACATATTCTTCAGGATACAATTCAATTCATAATAGTAGGGAAGAAGATCTCCCTGAAAAACACATGGAGCATCAGCCCCAAGAGAAAGATTCAGGTCCAGATGCACAGAATACAAGGTAGAAAGCGCCTGCCTGTAAGTCATCAGGGAAGAAGTGATTGTGGTTCCATGGTAGAATTCTTGCCTTCCACATGGGAGATTGAGCTTTGATTACTGGCCAGTCGCCTCATATGGAGCCACCACCTATTGATGGAGGCTCATGTGGTGCTATGATGCTGAATATGTTTCAGTGGAGCTTCCAGATTAAGACAGACTAGAAGAAAAGCCTGGGGATCTACATCCCCAAGTCAGCTAGTCAAATCTCATTGTGCATGGAATCACCATGAATCCAGGCTGATTCCATAGCTACTGACAAGTAATCAGAGAAATGCTGTTGCCAGGCTGAGAAAGAGAGACGTTGCAGGGGAGTGAAGGGAATCTGCTCAGGGGGAAGCAACTAGGCTCTAGGACTCTTCCAGGCCCTTTAGTGCTATTTGTCATAGACTGTGGCACATGGAAGCTGAGAATAAGCTCTATGGTCTCACGTGGGCTTGGTCCACCCTGGCATAAGTAAGTGTGGCCAGGCACAGTTGGCAGTCATAGTGTGAAAGAGTGTTTGGGGGACTGTTGACTTGCACAGCCACTGCTCATGGTGCCCTCTTTGCTCTAACTTCAACCCTTTACTCTTTGACTACACAACTTGTCTCCCATCTCAGCAGTGCTTTGTTAACCTCATGTTACCCCAGCTTCTGTTTTGACTCCTTCCATTTTCTCGGAGTCTGGCTTCTTGGCAGAGTCACGGGTTCTCACCTCCAATCTCCCTCGTCATATCCCAGTCCCAGGTGACTAGTCCTACTGCTACTGACTCTGCTCTGGCTAAGATCAACAACCCTACCTACTCCTGTCAAGTTGATTCTGACTCACAGTGACCCTATAGGTCAGAGCAGAACTGCTACATAGTTTCCAAAGAATGCCTGGCAGATTTCTATTGCTGACATTTAGTTAGCAGACTCAGCACTTAACCACATCAACAGAATTCTCAAACCATCTCCCACTTTTCACCCTCATTCATCCTTTCCCCAAAGGCTTCCAGGTGTGTATGGGGGTCTGCCAGGTGCTTGTGTGCCATTGTAGGACTCCTGATGTACATGGATAGCCTCATTCTTCTTCAGGCTACACATGCTGGATCTTTCCTCAAAGCTCAGCTTAGGCACTGCCTCGTCCTTGAACTTTCCCCAACCATGGTCAGATATAGAGAATTTCTCTTCTGCCATGTTACTGATGCCCTGATACTAATGCCACACATTTGTGTGGTTACATAACAGCCTTTAAGAGTCCCCTCACATCAATTTACCTCCATGTCCACAGCAGTCTGTGGAGCCTGAAACAGGGCAGATGCTCAGGAAACATCTGCTGGATGAGTAGATGTAGCAACACAAGACGGGTTTAACAACTGCTAGAACGAAGTCAACACTATCGTCATGTTGGTATAAAGGGTAACATGGCCATGTTGGTTCCCACTGAACCCAAGGGTCTGTGGAAGTGACAGGAGCCTGACAGAAGCTTGCCCAAGGCTTCCACCCTCCCTGCCACCTTGAACCCTCACCTCTATTGGTTAACAGCTCAGGAGGTGGGTAAAGGGTTGCTATACGCAGTGGAAGGGCATCCTTATCTTTCTAACTTTGGAAAAAGATCCAAAGGTTAGGCTCCACCAAAAACTTCCACCCCATTCCCACTTCCATTTGTCACCTGGTCCTACTTCTTCTGTCCTCTGTGAAACCTATTTAGTCATTCTCAGTGAAGCAGCAACTCAGGGTCAATGACTGAGAAAAAATGCTGAATGGTCTATAGTGCTTAGAGCCACACTGAGAGTAGGAACCACATCAGGAGTCCAGATACTGAAGTTCACTTCCTTTAGGTGATGAGCTGAACACACTTTGATCATAGGTAAATGATAGATTGAAGAGGCTGGTCTATTTGACAGGTGAATGAAAAAGGTCATTGCAGTATTGTTTATAGTGGTGAAAACCAGTAAACAACTAAATGCCTATCTATGTAGGATGAAAAGCTATGCAGCTTTATTTGTGTTTATAAATATTGAGAGAAAAGGGCAAAAAGATAATACTTTTGGTATAACTGATTCTATACAAAAACAGAAAACAACTTTGAAAGGAAACATACAGAAATGTCTGAACTGACTACCACGTTTCATTTTTCATTGATTGACTTAGCAGGCATTTACTAAGTGCCTTCTGTGGACTAGCACTGTCCTTGGTATTAGGGTGACAATGGTGACAAGGCAGTCCCAGGGCTCTGTTGAATAGGACAGTGAAAGTGCATTTGCACATACAGTGTTACCAACAGGCAAGTGTGGCATTGAGTGAAATTCTGAAGACTAAGGAGGGGCTGTCTAGGGGGTCAGAAAAGGTGGAGTCTGCATACCAGAAGAAGCAGCAAGTATGTAGACCCGTGGAGTGGAGAATGTGAGGAATGTTTACAGAACTGGAGAAGTACAGGGTGGTTGAACAGAGAGGCCAGGGCCAGGCAAGAGAGCAATGGGAGGGCCCTAGAATCCAGAATAAGACAGATCTGAGTGTTTCTATAGTTAACCAAAAAACCAAATCCACTGCCCTCAAATCAATTCTGACTCATAATGACCCTATAGGACTGTCCCACAGAGTTTCCAAAAAATGCCTGGAAGATTTGAACTGCTTACATTTTGATTAGCAGCCATAGCACTCCTGCTCTCTTCTGGCATCTGGTTCCTGGACCTGCACTAGGAGCTGTTGGATTCATCAACCCTTATAAAATCTGCCAGCCTCTGCAGCTTCATCTCACTGATAGCTTGAGATCCACTGACCTATATAACTGGTGATCTAGAACTCTGGTCTCTGACCTGCTGACCTTGGGTTCACCAGCTCCTATGGCCACGTGGGGCTTGTGCCAGGACTTGGGATGTTCAGCGTCTGCCAATTGCATGAGTTGTTTCCTTTATATATAAGTCTTGCCTTGTACTTTGTATATAAATCTTTCCTTGTACATATATGTGTCTGGTTTTGCTTCCATAGAAAACCTAGCCTAAGACAAGCAGCAACCAATTTTAAAGTTGGGCAGTGCCAGGGTTCACCAGAGCAACTCCATTTCTTTTCTATTTGGTCTGGATTACAATTCTGTAACAGTATTTTCAGGGAGCCCTGGTGGTGCAATGGTTAAGCACTTGGCTGCTGAAAAGCTGATGTTTGAATCTACTGAAAAACCCAGTTACTCCATGGAAGACTTGCTCCTGTAAAGATCACAGACTAGAAAACCTTTTATGGCAGTTCTCCACTTTTACATGGGGTCACTAAGGGTTGAAATCAACTTGATGACACATAACAACCTTTTCATAGCTCAGTGAAGTAGTTTTGATTTCAGGGGATGCTACTTTACCATCTGCCTTGGGAATAATCCTTAGGTAAATTTCTCTCCTATTGTCGTCACTACTAGCCGCTGGGAAAGAGACACCCCAGAGTGAAGTGTTATATACAGCTAGAGTCTCTAGGGATCTAACAGGTCTGAAAGTCAGAGCACGGATCTTCCTGTTGGCTGCACAGTGGGCTAAAGGTTTGTCGTGGGGCTTCTGGGTCTGTTTCATGCTACCTGGAGAGACCTCCTCACTATTAACTCTGTAAACTGGGGTCTGAACAAACATCCCCTTGAGCTTCACAGGCCAAAGAATAGGTTTAGAAGAAGAGGAGTAGAGAATTCCCAAGCTCTCAGAACAGCTCAGTTTTTGAATATGTGTGTTTTATTTCGTTCACTCATTCAACACGCATGTCTAAAGCACCTACTGTGTGCCAGTCTCCAGTTTCCATAAGACCGGTGATTAGAAAAACAAGTTGTTCAAACTAGTGGGAGAGTAGGGTAAGGTTGGAGGTGAATGAAACCCAAACCCCAGCATGTCCTAGAGGTCTCATGTGGAATTTGGAGTAAGAAGTCTGACAGACAGATGCCAATCTGAGTACATGCCAAATAAAATACCAGAGTTAGAAACAGGAGCCCCAGATTTCCCTAGGATTGGAATCAGAAGAACATGCTGATGAAATGCTGCAGGCCTAGCTTCCTTAAGCACCTGGTCAACAACCCAGCTGGCCATGCTCAATGGGGGAACCCCTTTTCTCTCTCCCCACCCCTACCCTAGCACATAACCAGGAACAAGTGATTCAGTCTTGCTGGAAACTTAGGGTTCTTATGCTTTCAGAGTGCTTAGCACAAGTCAAGAAAAAAGTAAAGAGTAAGAGAAAAGAGAAACTACATAAAGATGTCTAGCCCCAAATCTTCTTCTACCTCCATTATAGTCCTCAAATTCCTCCAGGGAGCCACAAAAATACTAGAAAAAGCTAGCTCATAAAATTTCTGAAAGTTTACCAATTGGCTCTCATAAGCCACTGTGAGGTGAATCCAACACCCACTGGCTACAGGCCCAGAAAACCTTTACAACTAAGAGAGTAGTAGGGAGAGAGAAGAGAACCTCTGGGGCACAGAGTTCTGTGGCTGTGTCCCATTAGCCTCCTCATGAAGTCAGCATGGTACACAGTGACAGGTGCTACCCATTGGTTTAAATTCACAACTATTCCTGACTCCTTCTCACTGGCTCTCCTGAAAATAGAGGTGATATTCATTGACTTATTCTAACTAGCCATCTCTGCTAGTCCTGGAGGCGGAGTGATGAAGATTACGGAGCTCCTGCTTCCTGAGAAACTCCCAATAAGGGAGGAAAATGATTGACAAAAGTGCTGCACTGGAGGTGTGAGGGAGCTGTCGCTGGGTCAAGGACAGGGAGCCACTGATCACACCCTGCCAGGGTACCTGAGGGATGCCTCATTAAGGAAGTGACATTAGTGGTGGGTTTTGATGGATGAAAAGGAGCTCTCCAAGCAAGACTGAAAATGTACAGGCAAAGTCCTAGTGGCCCAAAGGCCCAGGCATTTTCCAGCCATGAAGAAAAGGAGCAGGATCCCAGGAAGACACAGAACCTCCCTAAATAATATCTTATTCACACAAAAACCAAACGTGTTGCCAGCAAGAGAATTCTGGCCCATAGCAACAATGTTGCAGGTGTGTTATGGGTAGGAATTGACTTGATGTCAGTGGGTTAGTCACACTAAGTCAGGCCTTGTCCAGTCCATTAAACGATAGAGGAGGGAAAGGGGAATGAGTCAGAGTCAGAGTTGAAGAGTTCTTCTACAGCTTCTTCTGCTGAAGAACTCCAAAACTACTTGGCACTTGTCATGGATTGAATTGTGTTACTTCTGTTACAACAGCACAACTAAGACAGCATCCAAAAACACTAATGTCCTCATGTTGCCTTACAGATAATTTCTGTGGGCTTGTGATTTCTCCTTGTGTATAGACTTTCAGTGGACCCTCAGTTAGCTGATTACAAAGTAAAATTTACAAATAGCAAATACCGTAAGTGTTGTCAAGCCAATGCTCAGGGCATAGAGAGCACCCATGCACTGTCTGCCCTGGCCACAGAACCTGTATCCCTGATACCCTGCTAGACTGGTAGACTCTGAAGATGGAGACCAGGTCTAATCTACCTTTGCAGCCTCTGGGGACATAATAGGCATGGTAAGTAGCAGCTTCCAGAAGCTTTGGCTGCACTTGACTGAAGGGCCCCTTTTTGACCCAGATTTATAAACCAGACAAAGAACACAAGGTTTATGTGATTACCATGACAAGAGAGGAGTCCCTGGGTGGCACGAATGCTTTAAGTGCTCAGCTAGCCAAAAGGTTGACAGTTCAAGCCCACAGAGCTGCCTTGAAAGACAAATCTGAAGATTTGCTTCTGATTTCAGGTCACAGCCCTGAAGCAGTTCTACTCTGCACACACAACGTTGCCGTGAGTTGCAACTGAATCATGGCAACTAATAAAAACAAAATACAACAAAAGAATTCTTGTGTGCTGCAAAAGATTAACTAACTCAGCACTAAGTGAAAGGCTGGAGATTCGAGTCTAACCCAAAGGCACCTCCTAAGAAAGGCCTGATGATTTATTTTTGAAAAATCAACCACTGAAAACCGTAGGAACCACGGTTCTCCTAAAGCACGTGGGGTCCCGAAGAGAATCAACTCAAAGGCAACTGGTACTGGAATGACTTTAGAGCAGACATCAAATTGCTTTGTTCTGTTTGGGGTTGCCCAGCATCCTTATTAATCAAACCCAACTTCAGTTGGGTAAATAACACATTTGTTCTCACAGCCAGGACTGTCCTAAGCAGCTCAGTCCCTGTCTTTTTCCAAGCTTAATTCTCCAGTCCTCCCACTGACACTGTCACCTACATTTCCTTCTCCTAGCCCTCTGCTACCATTTCTAATTAATTCTTCTTGGCTTAAGCTAGCAAGAATCAGTCTTTGTTATCTGCATTTACAGAATTCTATCTGCTATAAATGCAAACAAACACATACAACAAAGCTTTCTTCCCTTTGCTTCCATTTCCTGGTCTCTACTGGAGAAGAATGGTCATGGCCTGCATGGCAACAGTCATGGACCTGCTACGCCAGGACCCTTGTTAAAATTTGTTCTACATCTGCCAGTCCCCTGCACCAGATTGGTTTAGTAACAGAACCCACAAGATTATTTGTCCCACCAGTTCCATCTTACGTACCGTGTAATGAGTTTGTACCCCAACTTATGGCAGTTTTCTTTCCTAGCTAGTAGGCATACTAGTATTTCTCCCCAATCCTCAGAAGTACTAGGACTCTTTAGACACCTGGGCACAAGAGCTCTATCAGGCACAGAGTGGTGAAAGCTGGAGCAGCAAACAACCAGCCAGGTAGGTGGAGGCTGAGCTTAGCTCCTGCCTCTGCTCCCACATCTGGCCTGCAGCCACCTCTCCACCTGGTCCTGTCCCCACAGTTAGTCTTCCAACTCCACTTGTCAAAAATATTTACTCTTTGCCAGCCTGACACATTAACCCACTTGCTTTTTTTCTGCTTGCCTGTCAAACATTTGTTAGCTTAGTGCTTGTGCCAGGCAGGTGGATTGACTCATCTGCCTTTACAGTACTCACAGTATGGAAGAGAAGACCTAGAAAACTCAGGTGAGAAAAGTACAGGAGCGATGAGGGGCTGAGGAGGAGAAGAAAAGAAGCAGGAGGAAAAGTAGAAAAAAAGGAAGATGAAATAGGATTGCAACTAGAAAAAAAGAGGAGAGGAAGAAGAGGAAATATATGCCAAATCTGCCCTCAGAATCCTTCCATGGGACCCTTGGGACTCCATTTTCTTTGCTATACCACGCTGTGTGCTGCCAGGAAGATTGGAATCACCCCTAACGTCTTTGCCACATGATTCCTCAAAGGGTCTGTCACTGATATCATTGATGACAATGTGAACTCACATTTCCTAAAGGGGCAACAACAAAGGTTACTGAGTGACCTAGAGCAAACCATTTATCCTCAGTCTACCATCTGTCAAATAGGGATTGTGTTAAATCACCTCTGGTGTTCTGACCTACCAACATATGATTTTCATTAGGAAGGAGTCAGTTCTGTTCCTGCTGTCCTTCTTGGTCTCACTGGAATCCTTGTGTCACTCTCTCTAGATTACTGCAAAGGCTGCCTCCAAAGCAGTTCAGGCTGCCTTTACCCATCACTGCTGCACAGGTTTCTAACACTAGAGGTGTCCAGAAGTGCCAGAGCCAGAGATGAGGCAACTGCCTTCTCAGAAATAAAAATGGAGTATGTAGTTTACAGAAGAGAACTGCCATATATGGTTTCCAAGGCTGTAAATCTTTATGGTGACAGAGAACAGCTGATGGTTTCAAATCACTGATCTTTCAATTAGCAGCTCAGCACTTTAGCAACTGCACCACCAGGGTTCCTCCAATAAAGAATACAGCCTAGGAAGCCCTATGGGAGGAGTTTTGCTCTGTCCTATAAAGTTGTTATTAGTTGGAATAGACTGGATAGTGCACCACCTTCACTTCAAAGATTATTGCTAACATCAATCAATGCTCTGTATACCACTGGCAGTAACAGCCTAATAAATGGCAGCTCTTATCACTAATAGTTAGAGAATAAATACAGATTCCCTACCAGTGGTCGTAATTTCAGGGCCAGCCATCAGGGGAAAGGTCCATGATTTATATATTAAGCAGCTCAGGCAGACCCTTCCAGATGTCAACCCAATAGCACCACCTACTAGGATGAAGGACAGTGATGTTCTATATGGAAATTCAACCTACTGAACAAATAAATAAATAAAAACATAGCAGTTCAAGAATTAGGCTTGTATAAAACACATTTGGTGAGATTATGTTTTTAAGAAAATCTGTCAGCTCCTAGATTACTTAATTTTTTGTGTGTGTGTGGCTAAGCTAACTTGACATGATTCCAGATCATTTAAAAAGCATCCTTCCACCTCCCCATCTCAGAATTCTGATAAATTGGAGGTCAACAGTTAAATGAATAAAAGACTATTTAATTCTTCAAGTCAGGAAACAGTCTCCCAAATCAAAGTTTCATGGATATACCTATCAATTTGTCTAGTATTCTTGGATGTAAAGCAAAAATAAACCGAAAAATAATTCTTGAAACACACCATAATTCTCATCCATCATACTTTTTATTCACTTCTATGTGATCTATCTACTGTCAAATTTCCTTTTCCAAATCAACTGAAAAGTTAAGCTGAATTAACATTAAAGATTATACTAAACTAAAGCAACAATTAAATTACTTATAAGAACTCAAAACTTAGTGCTTCAGCTGGTAGCTAGTATCTTTAAAAGAAACAAAGCTTCTTTATACATATTAAGTAGAAGGAGCCCTGATGACACACAAGGCCACCAGCCACTCTGTTCTGCTTCCATAAAGACTTACAGCCTTGGAAACCCTATGGGGCAGTTCTACTCTGTCCTATAGGATTGTTGTGAGTAGGAATAAAATATTTTTGAGGGTCAAGGTTTATTAAATAGTCTTGATGGGGCAATGTTTAAACAGCTTGGCTGCTATTTGAAAGTTTGGTACCAAAAACCACCAGCAGCTTTTTGGGAGAAAGACTGGGCAATCTGATTGGCAATAATAGATATATATAGCCATATGTATCTATCTATCTATATATATATGAGGACTGCCAAATTAGTTCACAAACTCACCCTAGAAAATCTGCTACATACATCACTGCTGAATATCACTACCATCAACTTTGAAGTACTGCCCTTGGGAAGCTATGCACCAATGCCAGAGCCTAGTCTACTCTTCAAAGCAATTTTGGAACTCTTTTTCTGGAATGGCCATCAGAGCTGTTGTTACATTATCCTTAACATCCTAAATGTCATCCTTTGAGTAAAGAAAAAAGTCACTCAAGACCAGATCAGGTGGGTAGGGGAAGTGTTCCAATACAATTATTTGTTTACTGGCTAAAAACTCCCTCACAGACAACTAGACAATTAAGTTTGCAAACTTGCCAAACTTGCTACCTTGCCATCCTGCTCAATGGCCATTCCAGAGTTCCAAAATTGATTTGACGGATTGACTAGGTGCTGGCATCAGTGTACAGCCTTTCAAGGGGAGTACTTCAAAGGTGACTGCAGTGATATTCAGCAATGAGGGATGTAGCACTTAGAACAATTAAGTTCATGGACTTAATTTTCAGACTTCATATTTTTTATATGTATACACACACACACGGAAACCCTGATAGCATAGAGGTTAAGTGCTTAGTCTGCTAACCAAAAGGTTTTCAGTTCAAATCTGCCAGGCGCTCCTTGGAAACTCTATGGGGCAGCTCTACTCTGAACTATACGGTTGCTGCAAGTCAGAATCAACTTGACGGCAGTGGATTTGGTTTTTGGGTTTTATAACTGAGGTCTGACAATTAGGTTTGAGAACTTGTCACTGTGCAGTTATGTTGGCAGCACTGTGCAAGCAACTCAATGAGGTTTCATAACCTTGGTATATCAGTGTCTCACATCAAAGTTCATGTCAACGTGTGGTGGTGTCTTGCTGAATGATGTTCATTATTGCTGTGTGTTTTTGTATGCCATCGTGAGAATGTCAGAGCTTGAATGAGAGCAATAAACAAATATTAAATTTCTTGTTAAGCTTGACAAGAGGGGAAGTGAAATGAGAGACATGTTAGTCCAAGTTTATGGGGATAATGCCACGAAGAAAATGACAGTGCACAAATGCAATACACATTGTGTATTGTACACATGGTACAAATGCAATACACACTGACAGAAAGTGTCACTGATAAAGAGAGGTCAGGGCAGCCAATAATGAGTAGAACTGACAAAAGCATTGCAAAAATTCATTAAAATCATTGACTGACTTGAGAAGTATAGTAGACCAAATAAACATTGATAGAGAATGAGTTGGGAAAATCTTAACTGAAAATCATGGCATGAGAAAGGTGTATGCAAAAATAGTCCCAAAGGAGTTCACTGATGAACAAAAACAAAGGAGAGCAGAAGTTTGCCAAGACCTTTCGGAGAGAGGCAAGACAATGTTTTCGGCTACATTATCACTGGTGATGAAACATGGAGGTACTAATACAACCCCGAAACTAGCTTGCAAAGTGCACAGTGAAAGTCAGCCAATTCTCTGTGACCAAAAACGTTCCATCAGTCCAAATGAAGAGTTACAATGATGCTGGTAAACTTTTTTGATGTCAAAGGGATTGTTCTTTAAGAATTTTTACCAACTGGACAAACAGTTAACCAAGTTTACTATCTACAAGTACTAAAAAGGCTGAATGAAAAAGTTAGACAAAAATGACCTGAACTTTTCACTGGCAACTCATGACTCTTGCATCACAATAATGCAACAGCTTACGCAGCCCTGTCTGTGAGGGAGTTTTTAGCCAGTAAACATGTAACTGTATTGGAACACCTTCCCTACTCACCTGATTTGGCCCCTAGTGACTTTTTTCTTTACCAGAAGATCAAGGAAATACTTAAGATATTTTTATTACATTCAGGACATCAAGGGTAATACAACAGCTCTGATGGGCGTTCCAGAAAAAGAATTCCAAAATTGCTTTGAATGGTGGACTAGGCTCTGGTATCAGTATACAGCTTTCTAAGGAGAGTACTTTGAAGGTAACCTTAGTGATATTCAGCAATGAGGTATGTAGCACTTTTTCTAGGACGAGTTTGCGAACTTAACAGGCAAACTTCGTGTATGTGTGTGTGTGTGTGTGTGTGTAGCAGTGCTACAAAACACAAAACCCATTTCTGTCAAGTCAATTCCAATTTATACTGACCCTATAAGACAGAGCAAAAGTGCCCCCTAGAGTTGCCAAGGAGCCTCTGGTGGATTCAAACTGCCAATCTTTTGGTTAACAGCAAGCTCTTAACCAGTGTGCCACCAGAGCTCCTGATAAACAACACTTCCAGTCTGTTCCTCAAAAATAAACCAGGCTTGCTTTTCTAGATCTCTGACACTGAGACGAAATATTTTCACCATGGTCCTACTTAAAGTATACAAATCACTAATTTCGAATGCCACAATTACTGCTGTAAACTGTCTACTTTCTCATTCAACACTAATTATGTAACTTAAATTCTGTTTATCGGCAGTATTAACAAGTATGTAATTTAGAAATTTACAGTTAATTTCTCATTTCAACTCTCAGGAAAATGTTTCCAGTGTGAAGGCCTGGGCTCTCCAATTGATTTCCCAGAATCAGTCTCTGAATTCTGACCCCTTCTCTTTCACCACCTCCATAGAAAGCAAGAGAGTGGGCTAGAATGTCTCCTACATGCTCTTTCAAGGTTGAGCTTCCTTGTGTGTTGTCTGTGCTTAGAGGCAAAATATCATGGAGAGGATTCAATTAATGCCTTGTCTATAAAATCTAGTACTTTCTCTCACTTCACACTGAGAATCAGATTTTTAGTTTGATCATTTGTGTATTTTTCAGTGAAGGCACTGGACAGGTTACATCCAGACTTCTATGCAGATTTTTGCTTATTAAAAATATAGTCTTGTTAGAGAGACATGACTTCTTCAACAATATTTTTATGACATATATCTATATATTGAAACACACAGATACACAAACTTGCACATCAGAACTTTGGATACGATCTATTAAAGAAATGATCTACGGATCATGTAGGTTATTATCCTAGCACTCAGCACAAACCCAAGATGAAAGCGGTGAACAGCAGAGCAATACAAAATGGACTCATGGATGGAAAAATGGACAGATGAATGATTGAATGAAAAAGAACATAGCCCCAAAAGTCAACATGAACGGGAAAAAATAATAAAAGCAGACCTTTTGTGTGCAGAGTAGGAGACATGGAGAGAAAATGAGGTGGAGGCGACTGGAAGGAGTTGAGAAGATGTTGAAACAGCCAATAAAGAGATAGGCAAAACTGCGACATAGGTGAGGATAAACAGGGAGAAAGGACAGAGAATTCAGGACCTGGGTCAGGCCAGGAAGAAGGTGGGAATCCAGCCCCCTCCCCAACTCTGGTCTCAGTCCTGGCTGGGTAGGGGGTTGGTATCACTTCCATTCTTCCCTCAGCAGAGGACTCAAGCTGGTAAAGTTGGCCTCCTGGCCCTCCCTTCCAAACTTGGAGCCATTTCCCCCTGAGCCACTGGGCCCTGTCTCCCCAGGATGCTCCCGCCTCCGGGGTGGAGTCTCAGGGCACCAGAGGCCAGGGCCAGCGACTAGCCTCCCCACCCTCTCTCCTTTGGGGAGGGGCATATGGCTCTACTGAGTCCTGGGAAGTAGGGAGCAGGATAGACCCATTTACCTGGCACTGCTTGCCAGAACCCTGGATGCCTAGCTGCATGAAGCTCCCCAGCTGCTCTGCATTTCCACAACCTCTGGAGGCTCTGCAGGGCTGTGAGATCAGGGATCGTGTCTTAGGTGATCAATTCAACTCTGAACACTTAATAGGCTGCCGCTGGCCTGAGTCTAGGCCACTCACCTGGCTCACTCGCCTTTTGGCCCAACCTCTCTTTTGGTCTGACAGCCTCACTTCAGCTTTCAGCTTGTGGTCCCCTGGGAGCTCAGCCCCTCCAGCTGAGCTGTAAGTGGCTTCCTCCCCATCTGCTGAGCAGCCAGGCTAGCTGCTTCCTGACTTGGGCTGGCTAATTGACCTGCACTTCACTGTGTTGACCTGTCTGTGTGTTCTTGTCTCCTCAGTGGTGGAAAAGGAACACTATGCCAGATAAGGGTGAGTTTCGTGACCTTAGACTGCAAAGGTGTCCAGGGAACTTCACTGCCTGGAAAGGGTGAGAGTGGAGACTGGCAGGAAGGGATCCCAAGGCTATAAAGACCCCGGGTTTGGCCCTGTAGTGGCTGGAGAGGGGGATGGGAGTAGATTCTCAGACAACTGTAATTGTTAATGTCATTGCAGCAAGGTGTGTGGTCCCTTAGTTTAAGCTAGGGGAGCAGAACAGTTGGAGGATTGGGAAGGGAAGATCCTTGACGGACTGAAAAAGAATCTTCAGCCCTGCTGAGTCCCTGCTTCTCATTCTTTCATTAGCAGATTTTCTGACTGCCCATATTCAAGGGGGCCAGAGCAGAACTAGGTGATGAGGCTCTGCACTTTCTCCCACAATTTTAGACCATGTGTTACATGGAGTTGCTGCTAGTCTGAATCGACTCCAGAGCAACTAGTTTGTTTTACTTTGTAAAGAATTGTAAAGGGCAAAATGTTAAGATTCAGATGGAGAAAAGAAATAAACTTAGGGGAATGGTCCCTAAAGCAAAATTTTTCTTATATAAAAAAGACCCCACTAATGAATATAGAAATGAGACATTAAATCCCCAAATGAGTGCTCACACAGGCCTTCGCGGAATTGTAGAACATCAAGGACAAACAAAAACAGGTGTTTGTAGTCAATAAGGAGAAAACACAGATTACCCTGGAAGGAATCAGCACCCTCAGATCAAACACAGTTTCTGCTAACACCAGTAGCATAATGTCTCTATACTGCCTTGAAGATAATGTGTTCGCTTAGAATTGTCTTTCTAACTGGACTGCTAGCCCAGCCCAGCCTCTTGCTGTGGAGTCAATTCCAACTAATAGCAACCCTACAGGACAGAGTATAACTAACTGCTCCATAGACCTTCCAAGAAGGGCCCAGTGAATTTGAGCTGCCAAACATTTGGTTAGCAGTGATAGCTCTTAATTACTACACCACCAAAGTTTCTGGCAACCTTATGGGACAGTAGAACTGCTCCATAGAATTTCCAAGGAGCAGCTGATCGATTCAAACAGCTGACCTTTTGGTTAGCAGCCAAGCTCTTTAACTACTGTGCTATCAGGGTTCCGTCATTCCAGACTCAGTACCAAATAATGATATTTTAAGATTTAGATATAAAAAGTTTACAGTCCACACCTTCTTGATAACAAAACTACTAAAGAATGTTTTTTCAGAAAGAAACTGAACTGAACTGAACAAAGTAGGTTTCAAGAACACAGAAGAACAAAGAGGCTGAAAAAAAATGTGCAGATTAATGTGAATAGCTATGTGTTGAAAATAACAGCAATCATCACCAACTTAGAGAGTTTTTCGGAAAAAAAGGATGGAAGATAAGTGAGCTGGATAGGAAGAATATCAAAAAGTAGAACAATTTCAAGAAATGTTCAGCCAAGTAGATGAGAAGCCCTTGTTACCCTATTTGGGACCATGCCCTGGAGCAGATGAGTCAATGAAGTATACTCCAAGATAGAGCAATGCAGCAATGCAGGCTGTGAAGTCTCACAAGGCAATTTTTATATCAGAGTTTATATATTATGTTGGCAAGGAATACTTCATGTTTTTAAGCACATAGCCCACAGATAATTGTATGCAACACAAAGTAACCACAAGAAACTTTATATTAAGCTACAGATGTGTATGTCAGGCACCTGGACTCTAATCTGCATTTTTGTATCAGGTAAGGACAAAACTTATATAAAAAATTCCTGGTCAAGATGGTGGACTAGGCACACATCTACTCAACTCCCTCTGAGAACTGAGGCCTATAAAAATGCTTGAATGGAATAGTGTGGACATTCCAGGAGCCCCAAGATCAGGCATAGGGATGTGAGATCAAACTGGGCAACAGGAAAGGGGAAACTACCTTGTCAGAGGTGAGAGAGTGCGCAGTGAGTCCTGCTTCTGCTGGCACAGTGGCTGACAGGACTACTGGTATGGACACCTTTGTTAACTGGAAGACTGGGGCTGGGACTGCCAAGCCTGAGAGCCTGGCAGGGGCCAGCTACTATGCTGAGCTGCAGTGCCTAAGTAAACAGTGTATCCTGCAGCAGAGAAACTGTGCCTGGGACAGTAACATCTAGAGAACCTAGTTGTGGCTAGTGGCCAAGGGTGCCAGTGCCCCCAACCCCAGCTCTTCTTTGAGCTGTGCCATAGATACTGCTGACTCAGTGCAGGAGAGGAGGCTCAAATACAACACCATCTTGGTCAGCCAAGAAACAGAGTTAGCCATGCCTCAGCACTCTGCTGGGCCTAACTCCCACGCTGAGCAGTAGTACCTGTCTGGACAGTGCTTCTCCCAGCAGAAAAGCTGTTTTTAAGACAATTGTACCTAGAGAACATAGTGGCAACTGGCAACTGAGTGTGGTGGTACCCTAACCCCTCCCTTCTTTGAGCCACGTCATAGTGTCTGCTGACAGACCCTGAGAGACACCATAAGTGCACCACCTTCGTCAGCCAGGAGGCAGGGCCTGCCACACCTAACAACCTGGCTGCTATCAGCTGCTCCTGGTCAATGCCTCTCTCAGCAGAAAAACAATTTTTAAGATAAGCACATCTAGAGAATACAGCTGTGACTGGAAGCAGAGTGTGGCAGCACCATTTCCACCTCCAATCACTGATTCATGTTAAAGCATCTGCTGATGGTCCCCAAGGGACTCCATAAGTAGGGTGCCACCTTTGTCAGCCAGAAGAAAGGGCCTGCCACCGCTGAGGGCCCAATTGCTTTTGGCTACTGCTGGATAACACTCCTCTCTGCAGAATAGCAGTTTTTAAGATAAGCTCATCTAGAGAACACAGCAGTCCCTGGCTGCTGAGTGTAGAGGCATCCTTCTCTCCTCACTTCCCTGAGATACACTACAGTCTCAACTGGCATGATGCTGGAGAGTTGGCACAAGTGTCACCTATGGAATTGTAGAAGCTGAATGTCCTGGCACAAGCCTCATGTGGCCACAGGAGCTAGTGAACCCAAGGACAGCAGGTCAGAGACCAGAGTTCTAGATCACTGGCTGTGTAGCTCAGCAGAGCTGAAGCTGGCAGCGAGACTGCAAGGTTTCTGCTGACTCACAGAGCTGCATAGGCTACTGAACCCAGAATTGGCAGGTCAGGGAAAAGGACTTTCACTCGTCTGCTATAAGGGTTGAGGAGTCCAACATTTGCTAGTTCAGGCCCAGGCATCAGATGCAAAAGCAAGAAGGAGCTACTTGCAATGTGAGCAGATAGGAAGTAGGTCATAGAAGGGGGAGAGATATGAGCTAAGGGGAGGGAAGCCACCACAGGCTGCACCCCTGCCACTTGATACAGCAGCGAAATATGGAGTTGCTAAGTTGACACAATCTTGACCACTATAAGCAGCTAGGCTTAAAGCAAAACTAACGCACAAAGGGAAGCCCTGTAGGCGTTCATGTAACTTCTCAGCAGAAACCATGTTGGTAAGAAGGTAGTAGGATGACACATACAAAGACTTGAGGGAGAAAAACTTCCAGTGAAGAACTATGTATCCTGCAAAATTGTCTCTAAAATATGACGGTGGAATTAAGACATTCTTAGATAAACAGAAGTTTAGAGACTTTATAAAAACCAAACCAAAACTACAAGAAATACTGAAAGAAGCTCTTCATTTTAGAAAATCAATAACACTGGATGTATATTCAAGAATGCATCCAGAGTCCTACTCAGTTAAGGAAGTCAAAACCTCAATTGAAGGTAAAATATTGTCGGAAACCAGAGATCTTAACATGTAAACTCTGGCATCATCACATTATAAAGAGGGATATATTATAGCAGGTATAGCCCTTTCACATGGAGAGGAAGTTAAGGACATATACAGAAGTTAAAGATTGGTTTAAACTTAGAGCATTAAGGGGGAAAAAGAAGTAACCACAAAGCAGACTAACAATGCACCATATCAAAACAAGAGACATAATACAGGAGTCTCAATAGACACAAAACTGAAGTTGAAAAGGATAAAAGGAAACCCCATATAGAAAAACAACCCAGAAAAGACTATTAAGTGGAAAAAGAAAATGTCACCAACACAAAAATAAAGACACCAAAATGATAGTACTAAGCACATATCCATCAATTATTACAATGAATGTAAATGGATTGAACGCTCCAATTAAGAGGCAGAGAGTAAAAGCTTGAATTAAAAAACACAATCTGGGGGCAGAGTCAAGATGGCGGACTAAGCAGACGTCTTCTTATATCCCTCTGGAAACCAAGCCCTGAACTGACAATCAAACAGAGCCTTCTGATCACCTAATCAGCCTCAGGACACGGCACAGAGCTGTTAATTGGGACTTCATACCACTCAGCGAAAAACCTCCTCTCTTTCGCTGACTCCCGCTCCTGGCTAGCCCCGGCTCTCACGGAAAAAAGGTAAACGCACCATTTTGACTTTTTTTTTGCTCTGTCTCAGCTGGCGGGCGGAGCTGGGTCTTGCCCGGTGGCTGGACTCAGACGCGCTGCTGAGGGGATCGGCAGGCAAAATTCCCATATTCTGAGAGCCAGGCTCGGGACTCTGTTAATCTAGCCACTTTGAGCCTTTCGTTTTGTAGCTGCCTCAGCAGGGTTTGTGCGGAGCTCCACGGGCAGGGTGCAGGACAACATGTTGGTACTGAGATTTTAGTGGGACCTTGTTCTTAGCCTGGGAGCCAGCACCTGCAAACGGGACAGCGCTTCTCCGACAGAAAAGTAGTGATTTTGCACAGGGCTGCCTAGGTTGGGGGCCCTGCAACAGAATCAGAGGAATCACTACCTCTTGGCACCTTTAGCCCCTCTGTCTGCTGCCTGTGTGTACGACGCCATCTGGATACGGTGGCCACAGCAAGACCTAATTCTTAGCTTAGGAGCCAGAGCCTGCCCATAGGAGAGCACTTTCCTATCACAAAACCAGTACTCAACGCAGCGTTGGATAAGGCTAGGCCCTGTCAGTAGAGGCCAACAGGGCAGTAGCATTGCTGTATTCTGAACTAGTTTGTTATCATCTGGGGTTGGATATACTGGCACTTACTTTGTCAGATTAGAAGAGGGACCTCTACACCTGAAAACCTAATTGACTTGTGAACTGGTCAGACACCTTTTGCTTTACATTTGAAGACAGCCTAGAGAAACATTTGCAATCTATCCTCACAGTACCTCTTCCAGCCTCTATATACTCACATGGGACCCAAAAAGCAACAGACAATTGTGGCATACAAGCAATCACTCATGCCTTCAGAAGGTTCCCAAACAAAGCAACCAAGGAGTTTTCCAGATGAAGAAGCTTTTATGAAAGCATCAGGAAGTGAATACAAATTGATTATATACAGAGCCCTTCTAGACCTTATACAAAATGCAGCAGAACAAAATGAAAAATTAAGCAAGTTGTTCGATCTGATGCAACACCAGTACTCTGAAATCCAACAGATCAAGAAGAAAATCGAAGACATAGAAACTTCCATGCAAAGCCAAGAAAACAGAATGGAATAAATGGAAAAAAGAATTTCTGACTTGGAAGACAGAGCTACTGATGTCAGCGTCTATGAGCAGAAATCAGAAAAAAGAAACAAGAAAAATGAAGAAACATTAAGAAGCATGTGGGACTCTGTTAAGAGGAACAACCTTCGATTAATTGGAGTCCCTGAACAGGGTGAGACATCTGAGAACACAGAGAGTATTGTTGCTGAGCTGCTAAAAGAAAACTTCCCAGAAATCATGAAGGAAGAGAATATAGACATCTCAGATGCATATCGTACGCCACCCAATATAGATCTCAAAAGAAAGACTCCAAGACATATTATAATCAAGCTTAACAAAATGAAACATAAGCAGCAACTCTTAAAGGCAGCAAGACTCAAAACAAAGCTAACATTCAGAGAGAAACTTTGTAGGCTCTCGTCAGATTTCTCAGCAGAAACCATGCTGGCACGGAGACAGTGGCACGACACATTCAAAGTCTTGAAGGAGAAGAACTTCCAACCAAGAATTATATATCCTGAAAAACTGTCTTTCGAATATGAAAATGAAATTAAGACATTCCCAGATAAACAGAAACTCAGAGACTTTGTAAAAACCAAACACAAAATACAAGAAATAATGAAAGAAGTCCTTGGCTTTGGCTTAGAAGAATGAAACCACTAACTTTATATTTTAGAACAACACACTACTCAATACTCTACTAATTTAGGGAACGCTCCAAAGTAAATCACAGCTTTGATTTGGAAAGAAACAATCTAGTGATCATCGTGAAAACTATGGTGTCATCATAATAAAAAGAGGGATGTACTACAATCGTCATAGTCCTTCCAGATAAAGAGGAAGATGACAAGACTGGTAGTAATTAAAATTGGGTTTATAAATAGTTTATTAAGGGGGTTCATAGGGGCAGCTGTAAAGCACAACAAACATGTATAATACCATTTCAAGAAATCTAACACACGAGTCTCAACAACTATAAAACCAGCTCTGAAAAAGGTGAAAAATCAACTCTCAAAAAAGAGTGTCCCAGAACAGATTAATAAGAACAACAGAGAAAAACATCAACATAAAAATAAACATATCACAATGACACCAGTGAACACATACCTATCAATAATTACATTGAATGTGAATGGACTGAATGCTCCAGTAAAGAGACACTGAGTGTCATCTTGGATCAAAAGACATGACCCATCCATATGTTGTCTACAAGAAACTCACTTGAGACATAAAGACAGGAACAAACTGAAAATTAAAGGATGGAAGAATATATATCAAGCTAACAATGAACAAAGAAGAGCAGGGGTGGCAATTCTAATCTCAGACAAAATCAATTTTAATGTCAAATCCACCATCGTGGACAAAGATGGACACTATTGCTGAAAGGTTCAGTACACAACTGTTTTAGTCAGCTAGGGCTGCTCTAACAGAAATACCACAGAGTGGATGGCTTTAACAAAGAAAGATTTATTCTTACACAGTCCGGTAGGTTGCAAGTCCATATTCAGGGTGTCCGCTCCAGGGAAAGACTTTCCCATTGACGGCTCTGGAGGAAAGTCCGGTATTGCATCAGTCATTGTCCAGGGAGCGTCCTCACACAAGAACCTCTGGTCTGAAGGACGTGCTCTGCTCCCGGTGCTGCTTGCTTGATGGTAGTGAGGTTCTCAAATTGTCCTTGGTTCTTTTTCCTTTTATTCCTTGCAAGCTAAAAGCATTAAGGGTGGGGCAAGCCATACTCCAGGGAAACTTCCCCATAGCAGGAATTCACAGCCCCACCCTAATCCTTTAACATACAGGTTAGCAAAACCACACAATGGAGGACAGTCCCAAGATACTGGGAACCATATCCCAGCCACGTGGCTGCACACATTTTTGGGGGGACACAATTCAAACCATGACAACAACCAAGACTTAACTATACTAAATATTTATGCACCTGATGTCAGAGCACCTAAATATGTCGAAGAAACACTGACTACGCTCAAAAGAGTTAGATGACTCCACAATAATAGTGGGAGACTTTAACACTCCAGTTTCATTACTAGACAGATCATCTAGAAAAAAGCTCAGTAAAGATACAGAAGACCTCACTGACACAACCAACTAAACCTCATTGATATATACAGAACTTTCCACCCATCAGCGGACAACTACACCTTCTTCTCCAATCCACATGGAACATTTTCCAGAATTGACAACGTGATAGGCCATAATGCAATGCTCAACAAAATCCATACCACTGAATTACTGCAAAGCACCTTCTCAGATCATAAAGCCATCAAAGTTGAAATCAATAGCAGAAAAAACATAGATAGAAAGCAGAACTCTTGGAAACTGAACAACATCTTGCTCAAAAAAACATGGGTTATAGAGGAAATCAAGGATGAATTAAAGAAATTCATGGACTCCAATGAGAACAAAAACACTTCCTACCAGAACCTATGGGATACAGCCAAAGCAGTGCTCAGAGGTCTGTTTATCTCCATAAATGCACACATCTGGAAGGAAGAAAGAAACCAAATCAAGGAACTAACTCTACAGCTTGAACAAGTAGAAAGAAAACAACAGAGGAACCCTTCGGGCACTGGAAGAAATGAGATCATAAAGATTAGAGCAGAGCTAAATGAATTAGAGAACAGAAAAACAACTGAAAAAATTGAGAAGACCGAAAGCTGGTTGTTTGAAAAGATCAACAAAATTGATAAACCACTGGCTAAACTTACTAAAGAAAAGCAGGAAAGGAAACAAATAACCCAAATTAGAAATGAGAGGGTAGTTGTCACCAAAGATGCAAGAGAAATCAAAAATATCATAACAGAATACTATGAAAGACTGTACTCTAACAAATTTGAAAACCTAGGGGAAATGGACCAATTCCTTGACTCATACCACATACCCAAATTATCTTAACGTGAAGCAGAACAACTTAATAAACCCAACACAAAGGAAGAAATTGAAAAGGTCATCAAAACACTGCCAACCAAAAAAAGTCCAGGCCCAGATGGCTTCACGGCAGAATTCTACCAAGCATTTAGAGAAGAGTTATCCCCAATACTACTGAGACTATTTCACAGTATACAAAGGGATGGAGTACTCCCAAACTCATTCTATGAAGCTAGCATAACCCTGATACCTAAGCCAGGGAAAGATCCAACAAAGACAGACAATTACAGACCGATATCACTCATGAACCTAGATGCAAAAATCTTCAACAAAATTCTTGCCAACAGAATACAACAACGTATCAAGAAAATAATCCATCATGACCAAGTGGGATTCATACCAGGGATGCAAGGCTTGGTTCAACACCAGGAAAACAATTAATGTGATTAACCACATAAATAACACAAAAGACAAAGATCACCTGATTTTGTCCATTGATGCCGAAAAGGTATTGGATAAAGTCCAATACCCATTCATGCTAAAAACTCTTAGCAAAATGGGCATAGATGGAAAATTCCTCAACACAATAAGGGCCATTTATACAAAGCCAATTGCCCACATCATCCTGAATGGAGAGGGACTGAAAGACTTTCCCCTGAGATCAGGAACTAGACAAGGGTGCCCACTGTCACCTCTCCTATTCAACATTGTGCTAGAAGTTCTAGGCACAGCAATTCCACAAGACGAAGAAATAAAGGGCATCTGCATTGGCAAAGAGGAAGTTAAAATCTCCCTGTTCGCAGATGATATGATTGTATATGCAGAGAACCCCAAGGAATCTATAAGTAAGCTTGTCAAACTGATAGAAGAGTTCAGCAAAGTCTCAGGATACAAGACAAACATAAGTAAATCAGTAGGTTTCCTTTATACCATCAATGACACTGTTAAGGAGGAAATTATTAAATGAATACCATTTACGATAGCCCCTAAGAAGATAAAGTACCTAGGAATTACTCTAACCAGAGAAACAACAGACCTTTACAAAGAGAACTACAAGCCCTTACTACAAGAAACTAAGAGAGACTTAGATAAATGGAAAAACCTACTCTGCTCATGGATAGGAAGACTTAACATTGTGAAAATGTCTATTTTACCCAAAGCAATTTATTTATATAATGCAATCCCAATACAAGTTCCAGCATCATTTTTTAATGAGATGGAGAAACAAATCACCAATTTTGTTTGGAAAGGGAAGAAGCCCCGGATAAGTAAGGTACTACTAAAGAAGAAGAACACACTGGGAGGCCTCTCATTACCCGACCTAAGAACATACTACACTGCCACAGTGGTCGAAACAGCCTGGTACTGGTACAAGAACAGACAGATCGATCAATGGAACAGAATTGAGACCCCAGAGATGACACCATCTGCCTATGAACAATTGATATTCGACAAAGGCCCTAAGACATTAAACTGGGGTAAAAACAGTCTCTTCAACAAATGGTGCTGGCAAAATTGGCTATCCATCTGCAATAAACTGAATCAAGATCCATATCTCACACCTTATACAAAAACCAACTCCAACTGGATAAAAGACCTAAATATCAAACCTAAAACGATAAAGCTCATCCAAGAAAACGTAGGAACAGCGATGGAAGTTTTAATACACAATGAGGACAGACTCCAAAATCTGTCAAAGAAACCCCAATCAACAGAAGAGAAAATAGATAAATGGGAACTATTAAGAATCAAACACTTTTGCTCATCCAAAGACTTTATTAATAGAATTAAAAGAACACCCACAGAATGGGAAAAAATATTTGGTAACTCTATGTCAGACCGACGCCTGATCTCCATAATCTATAAGACACTACAGAATTTCAAGAAGAAGATAAACCATCCAATTAAGTGATGGGCAAAGGAGATGGACAGATACTTCACTAAAGAGGACATCCAGGCAGCCAAAAAACACATGCGGACATGTTCACGATCTTTAGTTATTAAAGAAATTCAAATCAAGACAACAATGAGATACCATCTTACCCCAACAAGATTGGCCATGATCCAGAAAACACAAAACAACAAATGCTGGAGAGGCTGTGGAGAAAGTGGAACCCTCCTACACTGTTGGTGGGGTTGCAAAATGGTCCAGCCTCTTTGGAAGGCAATCTGGTGCTTCCTTAAAAAAATAGATATCGATATACCATTTCACCCAGTAATTCCACTACTTGGAATATATCCTACAGATTCAAGGCCTTTCACACCAACGGACACATGCACCAGAATGTTTACGGCAGCACAGTCCATGATAGCAAAAAGATGGAATCAACCTAGATGCCCAACAATAGAAGAATGGATAGGTAAACTGTGGTACATATACTCAATGGAGCACTACGCAATGATAAAGAATAATGATGATTCCAGGAAACATTCCCTAACCTGGTTTCAACTGGAAGACATTATGTTGAGTGAAAGTAGTCAGCGACAAAAGGACAAATACTGTATGAGACCTCTACGATAAGATCTTAAAAACAGACTTGTGTATAGAAGAAAAGACTCTTTGACAGCTGCAAGGGAGGGGTGGGAGTGAGGGCGGGGGGGGGTAGGGTTCAGTTTAGATAGTTACTGGAAATCTAGTTGGGAGAAAGCGGTGACGGCACACTTTAGGAACAAGAACAACATTAAGTGGACTTCAGCATAACTTGAGTACTCCTTCCATCTTAACTCAATACTGCAAGGATAGAGTAACTGGGGCAGGGGGCAGGGGACCAGGCTCTTAGGTGAATTCCAGGCCAATTGGCACAACTAGCGTTTTGATAAGAGAGCTCTCTGCACCCCACATTGGTGAGTGGCGTCTGGGGTCTTAAGAGCTGCCAAGCTGCCATCCGAGGACACAGCAAATGATCCCAACTCAACAGGAACAGATGCTCACTGAGGACCAAAATGACATGCAGTAAAGACAACCGAGAAGACGGAGAGACCCACAAGAGTGGGTGCCTACATCAACTTGGGACCGGAAGAACCGGATGGTGCCCGGCCACCACCAGTGATAGCCACGATGGAGCTCACAGAGAGGAGTCTCACTGGCAACACAAGAATAAAGAGGTGCATCATGAGAGCTCCACTAAAAGACCTCAATTGATGGTCCAGCGGTTTTGGGGTTCCTCTGAGAGCATGGCCCCCGGCCCTGATGCTGCCCTTTCCCATAAATTATAACAAAGGTCCACTCTTTGGACAGGAATGGATTGGACTTGGCAAGGCAGAGTGACCATATGCTGGAAGCACTTTATGTTTCTATACATCTATAGGATACCATCTTGCTGACCTCTGGCTGGATGAAGGGGAGTGGACGGACAGGAGGGGAAAAGAGACTGTTGGGGGGATGAGACATGTATGGAGCAGAGAGGAATAGTGTGCAGTCACCGGACAGGGAGAGCAGTGGAAGCTGCATATAGAGTGGCATGTAAATTTATATGTAAATGTACATTTTCACTCAGTTATGTTAAATAAAAATTAAAAAAAAATTAAGAACAGAAAAAAGAAGAAAACACAATCTGTCTATATGCTTCTTGCAAGAAACACACCTTATACTGAAAGATATGATCAATCTCAAAACCAAGCCAGTGGAAATCTCGGATACAATAGACTTTAATGTAAAATCCACCATTGTGAACAAGTGTGATCACATTTACTGCTTAAAGGTTCAATTCATAAGCAGGATATAACAATATTAAATATTTATACTGACAACATTGAAAAATGAGAGAAACTACTCACAATAATAGTAGGAGACTTCAGCACTCCACTTTCAGTACTGGACAGATCATCCAGAAAAAAGCTCAGTAAAAGTTCAGAAGATCTTACTGTGACAATCAACCAGCTAGACCTCATCAACATATACAGAACTTTTTACCCAACAACAAATAAGTACAAGTTTTTTCCAATGCACATGGAACATTCTCTGGAATAGAGTATGCATCATAAAGCAAAACTCAACAAAATCCAAACCATTGAATTATTGCAAAGCCTCTTCTCATACCATAAAGCCACAAAAGTTGAAATCAGTAGCAGAAAAAACCCAGGAAGAATTTCAAACTCATGGAAACTAAACAACACCTTGCTCAAAAATTCATAGGTTATAGAAGAAATCAAAGATGCAATAAAGAAATTCGTAGAATCAATGAGAATGAAAACATATCCTACCAGAACCTATGGGATATAGCAAAAGCAGTGCTCAGAGGTCAATTTATTTCTACAAATGAACACATCTGGCATTAAGAAAGAGCCCAAACCAAAGAATTAACTCTAGAGCTTGAACAAGGAGAGAATAAATAATCTACTGGGTACTAGAAGAAAACAGATCATAAAGATTAGAGAAGAACTAAATGAATTTGAGAATAGAAGGACAACTGAAAGAATTAACAAAACCAAAAGCTGGTTCTTTGAAAAGATCAACAAAATTGATAAACCATTGTCTAAACTTACAAAAGAGAAACAGGAGAGGAAATAAATAGGCCAAATAAGAAGTGAGATGAGAAATGTCACAACAGATCCAACTGAGCTCAAAAGTATTATAACAGAATACTATGAAAAAATATCAATAAGAAAAATACAGATCATCCAATTAAGCAATGGGCAAAGGAGATGGACAGACATTTCTCTAAAGAGGAGA
Source organism: Heterohyrax brucei (assembly GCA_028571685.1). Taxonomy (NCBI): domain Eukaryota; kingdom Metazoa; phylum Chordata; class Mammalia; order Hyracoidea; family Procaviidae; genus Heterohyrax; species Heterohyrax brucei. Next base: position 83,789,473 of record CM053154.1, on the reverse strand, counting down.
TCCAGGCAGCCAAAAGCACATACAGACATACTCACGATCATTAATTATTAAAGAAATTCAAATCAAAACGACAATCAGATACCATCTCACCCCAACAAGATTGGCCATGATCTAAAAATGCAAAACACTAAATGCTGGAGAGGGTGTGAAGAGATTGGAAGTCTCCTACACTGTTGGTGGGATTGCAGAATGGTGCAACCTCCTTGGAAAGCAATTTGGCGTTACCTTACAATAATGGATATAGATATACCATTTGACCCAGTAATTCCTCTGCTTGGAATATATCCTACAAAATCAAGACCATTCACACCACCTGTTACGTGCACAGGAATGTTCATTGCAGCACAGTCCATGATAGCAAGAAGTTGGAATCAACCCAGATGCCCAACAACAGAAGAATGGATGGGTAAACTTTGGTATATATACTCAATGGAGTACTATACACTGACAAGGAACAACGGTGATAGCAGGAAACATCTCTCAATTTGGTCTCAACTGGAGGATGTTATGTTGAGTGAATCTAGTCAGCAACAGAAGGACAATTATTATATGAGACCCCTACCTAAAAACTTAAAAGCATACTCATACTTAACAAAAAAGACTCTTTGACGGCTACAAGGGTGGGGAGGGTGGGAGGACGCAAGGGCAAGGGGTGAGGGTTTAGATTAGATAGTTGTTAGAAATTTGGTTGAGTGAAATTGGTGACAATACACATTAGTAAGAAGATCAATATTAGTGGGACTTTGATACAAATTGTGTACTCCTCCTATCTTAACCCCATATTGTAAGCACAAGGTATGTATACTTTCATTTTTTATTTAATAAAAAAAACAAAGTGTACTCTAATGGATTTGAAAACCAAAAGGAAATGGACAAATTTCTAGATTCACATCACTTATCAAAATTATCACAAGGAGAAGTATAACAACTTAGTAAACCCATCACAAAAGAGATTGAAAAAATAATAAAAAAACTACCAACTAAAAAAAGTCCTGGCCTAGACAGTTTCACTGGAGAATTCTACCAAACTTTTAGAGAGGACTGTACTTTAATACTACTGAATCTATTTCACAACATAGAAAAAGACGGAGTATTCCCAAATTCATTCTACAAAGTCGGCATAACTCTGATACCAAAGCCTGGGAAAGATCTCACAAGAAAAGAAAATTGCATACCAATATCACTTATGAAACTAGATGCAGAAATCTTCAACAAAATTCTAGCCAATTGAATTCAACAACATATCAAAAAAAATATCATGACCAGGTTGGATTCATGCCAGGGATGTAGGGCTGGTTCTACATCAGAAAAACAATTAATGTGATCAACTACATAAGTAACAAAGGATAAGGATCAGTTGATTTTGTCAACTGATGCAGAAAGGGCATTTGACACAGTCCAACACTCATTCAATAGAAGGGAAATTCCTCAGTGCAATAAGGAGCACCTATGCAAAGCCAGCCACCTACATCATCCTGAATTGGAGAGAGACTGAAAGAATTCCCCCTGAGAACAGGAACTAGAGAAGGATGTCCATTGTCACCACTTCTATTAAACATTGTACTAGAGATTCTGGCCAGAGCAATTAGACAAGACAAAGAAATAAAGAGCATCTGTGTTGGTTAAAAAAAAAAAAAAAAGTAAAAATATCCCTATTTGTAGATGATGTGATGATATACACAGAGAACCCTAAAAAATCCATAAATAAACTAGAACTAGTAAGAGTCAGTGAAGTATCTAGATGTAAGTTTAGCATAATTGGAAGGATTCCTTTACACCAACAAAAAAATTCATCAAACAGGAAATCACCTAATCAATACCATTCACTATAGCCCCCAAGAAGATAAAATAGCAGAGAAGTAGGAGACCTATACAGGAAAAATTACAAGACCCTACTGCAAGAAACCAAAAGAGACTTACGTAAGTGGAAAAATCTACCTTGCTTGTGGATAAGAAGATTTAACATTGTGAAAATGTCTAATATACCCAAAGTGATCTACATATACAGTACAATCCCAGTACAAATTCTTGTATCGTTTTTTAATGATGTGGAGAAACAAATCACCACTTTGTTTGTAAAGGTAAGAAATCCCAGATAGGTAAAGCACAGAAGAGGAACACAGTGGGAAGCCTCACGCTACCTGACCTTAGAACCTACTATACTGCCACATTAGTCAAAACAGCCTGGTACTGGTACAGAAAGAGACACGTTCTTTGACTTGTCTAATTGCTGTGGCCAGAATTTCTAGCACAGTGTTTAATTGCATTGTGGCAGTGGAATAGAATAGAGACCCCAGAAATGTCACTGTCCACTTATAAACATTTGGTATTTGACAAAGGCCCAAAGGTTATAAACTGGGTTAAAGACAATCTCCTTAAACAGTGTTGGCAAAGTTGGAGTCTATCTGCAAAAAAGTGAAACAAGACCCGCATCTCACACCTTACTTAAATATCAAACCTAAAATGATAAAGATCATGCAAGAAAAAGAAGGGACAATAGTGGAAGGTCTAATACATGGCTTAGAGAGACTACACAGCAATGACCAACAGTACACGAACAGCAGAAGAGGAAATAGATAAATGGAAACTACTTACATCCACCCAAAGACTTTGTTGAGAATTAAAAGACAGAATGGAAAAAAATATTTGGCAACTATACCTCAGATTAATGTCTGATTTCCATAATCTACAAGGTACTGCAAAATATCAACAGGAAAAAGGTAAATAATCCAATTAAGCAATACGCAAAGGAGATGGACAGACAATTCACTGAAAGGAAAAAAACCCACTGCTGTGAAGTCAGGTCCAACTCATGGTGACCCTACAGTTAGAGTAGAACTGACCAATAGTTTCCAAGGAGCACCTAGTGGATTTGAACTGCCTAACTTTTTGCTTGGCAGATGTAACACTTAACTCACTACTCCACCAGCATTTACTCACTGGAGGACGGCAAAAAGATGCATGAGGAAATGCTCATGAATATTAGCTATTAGAGAAATCAAAATTAAAACTACGGTGAGATACAATCTCACCCCAATGAGCTTGGCAATAATCCATAAAACACAAAACAACAAATACTGGAGAGGCGGTGGAGTGATTGGAACTCTCCTACACTGCTAGTGAGAATGCAAAATGGTACAACCTCTTTGGAAAGCAATTGGGCAGTTCATTAAAAAGCTAGAAATAGAAATGCCATATGATCTAGCAATCTCTTTGCTTGAAATCTATCTTACAGAAATAAAGGTAGTCACACGAACAGATACATGAACATATATTGCAACACTGTCCGCAGTAGCAAAAACATGGAATCAGCCTAGGTGCCCATCAAGAGATGAATGGATAAACTAAGTACGATACATACACACAGTGGAACACTAGGCAATGATAAAGAACAATGGCGATTTTAAGAAGCATGTCATAACCTACTTTCAACGAGAAGACATTATGCTGAGTGAAATCAGTCAGCTGCAAAAGGGCAAGTACTGTATGAGTCCTCTGCTATAAAGACTTAAAAATGGATTAAGTACAGAAAAAAAGACTCTTTGACAGCCATCAGGGTAAGGAGGGAGGGAGAGGGATGTTTACGGTTTAGATAGTCAATAGGAATTTGGTTAGGTGAAGGGAGCGACAGCATGCAGTAGAGAGCAGATCAACGTAACTGTACTACACCGTAAAGTAAAAGATTTTCTAAACTCAACCCAATATTTCAAAGGATGGAGTAGCAGGGACAAGGATCTGGGGACCATGTTTTCAGGGCATGTTGAGTCAATTGGCATAGCTAGTCTTTAGCTAAGAGTCTCTGCACCCCTCATTGGTGAGTAGCATCTAAGGTCTTAATAGCTAGCAAACTGCCATCTGAGGTACGCTAAATGGTTCCAACCTATCTGGAAGAGATGATGACCAAGAACATCAAAGAGACAAGGAAAAATGCACCCAGGAGGCAAAAGGACCTGTATGAATGGGAGATTGTATCAGCATGAGACCAGATGAACCAGATGGTGCGTGGCTACCACCAAAGGCAGCCATGATGGGGTACACAATATAGAGCCCCTGAGGCAACACTAGAAAAAGAGGTGTGCAGTTCAAGAACTCTTCTAAGAGAACAGAACTGATGGTCTGACAATCTGGAGGGTCTCTTCCCGGAAGCGTGGCCCCCTAGATTTGCTACTAGCCCAGACCTGTAACCAGTACTGAGGTCAGCTCTTCAGATCAGAATGGACTGGACTCAGGAACACAGTGTGACCATATCGTGTGTGTACTCTATGGTTTTAAACATTTATAGGAGGCTGTCCTACTGGCTTCTTTCTAGATGAGAGAGAAGAGTATGGAGGATACTAGAGGATTAAGAGGGGTAGTACAAGTATAGAGTGAAAATGAGGAATGTGGTGTCACATGGTGAGGAGAGCAGATAGAACTGCAGATAGGCAGGTGTGCGGAATTAATATGGATTGTATACTTTTACTTAATCATTAAAAAACAACAACAAAAAAAATTTCTCAGCTAGTGGAACTAGCTTGCTAAGTCTGGCTGAGATAAAGAATAAGAAAGAAAATTGTGGATACAAAGAATGCCAGGCAGCCTTCCTAACAGCTTTTTCACAGGCTGAAGGATATTTCTCATGAGAACAAAGAAGAGGAGGGACACCAAGGTCAAAGGAGCTGAAGGGGCTCTGGGCCCCTTTGGAAAGAGGCCAGTGCAGTCACCAGAGTAGCTGGTGCAGTAAAAAACACTTACAGATCATTTGGAGTATAATTATGACATTAGTTATGTGAAGGTGTCAATTACCCATTCCTCCCTATTGAATCTTGACCACATAAATGTATCCCAATCTTCAACCTAGTCTCTTAGATTAATGTGTTTTCTGTGACACTTTAAAAACATCCCATAATTAGAGATGCAGTTATGAAGGAAACCTAAAGAACATGCATTTCTGTATTTGAATATTGGCCTTATAAATATTATAAATACCAGAATTATGAATATCAGAATACTATTACTGTTTATGGGCTTAGAGATAGTAAAATTTCCTCTATTAGTAATCTCATCCAAACTAAGACAACAAATATTTTTACTTTTTAATCCTAGAAAGTCTTAACTTCAAGCTTCAGTGGGTTGAGCTTTCTACTTCTTGTTCACTGTAGGCTCAAGAGGGCTTCACACTGGATTCTCAGTTTAACTACTGAAAGTTTCAGGGCCTTGTGAGTGCTGAGTTGTATAGTGAAGAGTCTATGATGTCTGATCTGTAAAGGGAGATCCTTCCACATCTGGAGAAGCACCTGATTTCCTGGCTGAAAAGAATGTGCAGCTATCACAAGAGGAAACTTCTGTCAAATCCACACTGCCCAATGCAACTGGGAGAGAATTTTGATTAGAGAAAACAAACTTTTAGACTTCATCACATTAGGAAGCTGGGTACAAGATGATGAGGAGAGTTAGTTAAGATAATATGGTTGTAACTGGAAACCCAGTCATAACTTCACACTGCCCATCACCACAGAGCCAGATGTAGAGAAGGGGAGGGATTGTACTCAAAGTGCACTTTCTTCAGCTAGCCAGTGATCTGAGAAGATGGCAGGTTAGCACTATAAAACCCATCTTAACAACTCTTCTCAAGCTGGAGGATTTTAAAGGGAGTAGGAGAAAGGGTGGCAGAATGGGGGTGTCATTGTTCCAAGTTAAAGTGTCACAGGGAAGTGTGTCAGAGTGGTCTAGTAATTGTGATATTACTTGGGTAGTGGTCTGTAACTTTCTGGTCATTTGTCCAAAAAGATAGTTTCAAGTCCTTGGCAGGGTCTGGAAGAAAGCAACTTCACAATCTTTAGGTTAATTATTGTTTAGTTATTATAATTTCCTAGTTCACATCAGCCTGAGAGATCAGAAGAATAGTTTTAATTAACATTTTTACAATTATTAAACCTTTCATTCTTCCACTGTCAGTATTTAGAGCATCTCGTATCTATGAGCTTGGTTTACTAAAGTAATTGTGTTGGTCTTTAGCATGTTTCTTTTACAGACTATTTTGTCTACTTCAGCTTCCCCTGAGAGATTTCATACTCATAATTTTTTATGGGAACATGAATGGAGGTCTCCTTTTCTGTATCTGCTTCATGCTGAATAGGGATGTAGTCCTGCCTATCTGAGTAGGAATCTCTTACTGACAATGTTAATCATCTAGGTATCAGTTAGGACTCATGGAACATTATTAATTTTATTTGGAACTGCTGTAAACTGGAAGATATAAATCTTCATTCTCTTTTAATTTTATTGTGGGTGGGGTTATTGAGAAAGACTGTGTAGAGTCAGTCATAGGACAGAACCAAACTTTTAGAGGGAGGTACAGAGTCAATTATTTATAATATCCTAAAACCTGATTTAGTAACAGAATAAATTAATATATAATAGCATAGTTTTTTTCCTGGTATGGTAGTGTCCCAAACTTCTGATGTAACCTAAGAATTTTTGGTGTACGTTGATTTGGTCATCTGGTACTGCTCTAACAGAAATATGACAAGGTCGATGACTTTAACAAGGAAAACTTGATTCTTACATCCAGTAGTCTACTAGTCTGAATTCCGAGTATCCACTCCAGGGGTAGATTTTCCTTCTGTTGGCTCTGGAGAAAAGTCCTCGTGTTGTATCAGTCTTTGGTCAGGGAGCAACTTGTCACAGGAATCTCAAGTCTGAAGGACACACTCTACTCTCGGTGCTACTTTCTTGATGGTGTGAGGTTCCCAACTCTGTGTTTGCTTCCCTTTCCTTTTATTCCTTGTAGGATAAAAGGATAAAAGGTGATGCAAGCCACACTCCAGGGAAATTTCCTTTACAGTGGAGCAGGGAGGTGACCTTCGGAACGGATTTACAGTCTAACCCTAATCCTCTTTCACACATCATAGGACAGTCAGAAAATGGAGGGCGATCACACAATACTGGTAATCACAACCTAGGCAAATTTCTTTACATATTTTCTGGGGGACACAGTCCAATCCGTGACATATGTCCTCCTGGATCTTCAGTTTTTAATATTTTGACCAACAATGTAAGCAATACTGAGTCCTCATTTAAGCTTAGTCAAGTTTTTAAATGTATTTGTCTCCATTTTACTTAGTAATTTTTGTCCCAGCAACAAAACATAGCATTTAGGGGACATATAGAAAGGAATGTTGTAACAATCGTGACCCCATCAGACACAAAAGCAAGATTTTTACCTTGGATTTTTAATCCAAGCCAGTAATTACACAGTCTTGCTTGGAGAGTGGGCCCACTGGGTAATTTAAGATAGAGAAGGTGGTTTTCATGTCTAAGACAAATTCAGTCTCCTTACTTTCTACAATGAGTGGAACTCTTAGTTCTCCCTTGAAAATGTTGATGGTGTGGCCAGGAGCTAGGCGAGTCTCAGGACCCTGTCAGGTATCAGTCTCTTTAGACACTTGAAAGAGGCCAGGAAGGCCTGTCCTTTCGGGAAGTCAACTGGATGTCCTGTTTTAGGGCACTCAAGGGGCCTCATTTTTTACAGTGTCTGCAAGAGTCTGTACTCACTGGCTAGTGAGGTGATCCAGGTCCTGATCTCCAGGAACCAACTGGATTACCTCAAGGTGGACCATAGAAGGACCACAGGCCTTCTTTTTCATGTTTTCTTCTCTGCAGACAAATCTCTTGTTATTGGACACCTTAAAAGGTCTCCTCTACCAATCAAGAGGATGGAGTCTAAGATTTTGCCTTGAGCTTTTATAGTTTCTGTCTTCTGTCTGATGTGGACTGGGATACAAAATATATGACCATAATGGCTTTTCCTTCTTTATTTTCAGAATTAGCATTGATATCTTCAGGTCTCTAGCTAAAAAACGGTTTCGAGAGTGAGTCATAGCTCTTTTCTGATGTTAAAAAGACGCTTGGCTTTTAGGTTTGGGTCTTGATAGAGGGCCATAAATGTCTGTATATAGAGAATTTTTCTCTATTTTCCTTTATGTTTATAAAACAGAATACCCAGAGTGAAATAATCAGACTAGTTTATCTAGACCATTGTTTGACTCAAGTAGCTTTAGGAGCCAATTTTTTTCTAAAGCTCATAGTTTAAAATGATATCTAAATACGTAGGCTGTGTGGGTTACCTCAATATCCATGAAAGTCAGAAATTTAGATCTTAAAAAAATTGCATGTATGAAAGGACAAATACTGTATGAGACCTCTATGATAAGATATCAAAAACAGACTTGTGTATAGAAGAAAAGACTCTTTGACAGCTGCAAGGGAGAGGAGGGAAGGAGGGTGAGGGCGGGAGAGTTTAGTTTAGATAGTTGCTAGAAATCTGGTTGGGAGAAAGCAGTGATAGCACACATTAGAAACAAGAACAACATTAAGTGGACTTCAGCATAACTTGAGTACTCCTTCGATCTTAACCCAATATTGCAAGGATAGAGTAGCTGGGGCAGGGGGCAGGGGACCATGCTCTTAGGCAAAATCGAGGCCAATTGGCACAACTAGCATTTTGCTAAGAGAGCTCTCTGCACCCCACATTGGTAAGTGGCGTCTGGGGTCTTAAAAGCTGCCTAGCTGCCATCCAAGGATACAGCAAATGGTTCCAACTCAGCAGGAACGGATGCTCACCAGGGACCAAAATGACATGGGGTAGAGACAACCTAGAAGACAGAGAGACCCACAAGAGTGGGTGCCTACATCAACTTGGGACCGGAAGAACCAGATGGTACCCAGCCACCACCAGTGATAGCCACGATGGAGCTCACAGAGAGGAGTCTCACTGGCAACACAAGAATAAAAAGGGGTGCACCCTGAGATCTGCACTAAAAGACCTCAATTGATGGCCCAGCAGTTTCGGGGTTCCCCTGAGAGCATGGCCCACTACTCTGATGCTGCCCTTACCCATAAATTATAACAAAGGTCCACTCTTTGGACAGGAATGGATTGGACGTGGCAATGCAGAGTGACCATATATTGGATGCACTTTATGTTTGTATACATCTATAGGATATTATCCTGCTGACCTCTGGCTGGAGGAAGGAGAGTGGGTGGAGAGGAGGGGAAAGGAGGCTGCTGGGAGGATGAGACATGTATGGAGCAGAGAGGAATAGTGTGCAGTCACCGGACAGGGAGAGCAGTGGAAGCTGCATATAGGTGGACATGTAAATTTATATGAGAATGTACATTTTCACTCAGTCATGTTAAATAAAAAAATAAAAAATAAAGAAATTAAATTAAATTAAAAAAATAAAAATAGTTTACCAAATATTTGAAATGCTAGAACATCAACAATCTGAAATACATCAGATTAGTAACAAAATTACAGAATTGGATAATTCTATCCAAAGCCAAAAGAGTAGGATTGAACAGATGGAAGTTAGAATCAGTGACCTAGAAGACAAAGTAACTAATGCCAACATTTATGAGGTAAAATTAGAGAAAAGAAATAAGAAAAATGAAGAAATATTAAGAAACATATGGGACTCCATGAAGAGGAATGATTTACATTTAATTGGAATTCCTGAACAAGGGAGGATTAATGACAACATAGAGAGTATTGCTGCAGAGATGCTGACAGAAAACTTTCCTGAGATTATGAACAAAAGAAAACATAGATATCCAAGATGTTTATTGAACACCGCAAAAGTTAGATCTAAAAAGAAGAACCCGAAGGCGTATTGTAATTAAACTTACTAAACTAAAACACAAAGAGATGCTTCAGAAGACAGCAAGGCTCAAGTTAAAACTAGCATTCCGAGGCAAACCGTGTAGACTTTCATCTGACTTTTCTGCTGAAACAATGCTGGCCAGAAAACAATGGGCAGACACGTTCAAAGTCCTGAATGAGAAAAACAGCCATCCCAGAATAATCTATCCCGCTAAATTGTCTATCAAATATAATGGTGAAATTAAGAATTTTGAAAATAAAGAAAAATTTAAAGACTTCATAAAAACTAAACCCAAATTACATGAAACACTGAAAGAAGCTCTTCCCTAAATATATGTTTTAGGTGATAATTTAAGGCACTTCACCCAAATTTCTAATCAGCAAAGGAAGGCACAAAACTTCATCAAAACAAGCCCCAAACTACAATGTTATAATAAGGGAATTCATGGTCATATCATGACAACTATAATATCACGTTAAAAGAGGGATACACTACAATAGTTACAATTGTTTTTTGATGCAGCAACAGTTTCTGACTTCTAAAATAATTAAAATTTATTTCAATAATTATACGTTAAAGGGGATTAGGTATGCAGCCATAGAACTAATTAATAATAAACCATTTGAAATGAAAAATCACAATACAGGAGTCTCAAAAAATATAAAATCAAAACTCATACCATCCATAAAGAAGAATGTCCCAGGACAGATTAATAAGAACAACAGAGAAAACACAACAAGAAAATAAACATATTGCAATGACATCACTAAATGAATATGTATCAATAATCACATTGAATGTAAATGGACTGAACGCTCCAGTGAAGAGACAGCAAGTGATATCGTGGATCAAAAGACATGACCATCTATATGTTGCTTACAAGAAATGCATCTTAGACTTAAGGATAAGAACAAGTTGAGAATTAAAGGTTGGCATAATATATATCAAGCTAATAATACACAAAAAAGAGTAGGTGTGACAATATTAATCTCAGATAAAATAGATTTTAATGTAAAGTCCACTATTATGGACAAGTATGGTCACTATTTATTGCTGAAAGGTTCAATACTCAAGCAAGACTTAACAATATTAAATATTTATGCACCCAATACCAAAGCACCTAAATACATTGAACAAATACTGACAACATTGAAAAATGAGATTGATCATTGGGGATGATAGTTGGGGACCTTAACACTCCCCTTTCAGTTAAGGATAGATCATCCAGAAAAAAGCTCAGTAAAGATACAGAAGATCTTATTACAACAATCAACCAACTTGACCTTATTGACATATACAGATCTTTTCTTCCGTCAACAGATAAATATACCTTCTTCTCCAAAGCACATGGAACATTCTCCAGAATAGACCATATGTTAGGTCATAAAACTATTCGCCATAAAATCCAAAACATTGATTTATTGCAAAGTAGCTTCTTGGACCACAGAGCTATAAAAGTTGAAATCAATAACAGAAAAATCATAGGTAAAGATTCAGACTTGTGGAAACTGAACAACACTTTACTCATAAAGCCTTGGGTTATAAAAGAAATTAAAGACACATTAAAGAAATTTATGGATTCAAATGAGAAGGAAAACGCAACTTATCAGAATTTATGGGATACAGCAAAAGCAGTGCTCAGAGGTCAGTTTATCTCTATAAATGCACACTTCCAGAAAGAAGAAAGAACACAGATTAAAGAATTAACCTCACAGCTTGAACAAGTAGAAAGAGAGCAACAAAGAAACCCCTCGGGCACCAGAAGAAAACAGATCATAAAAATTAGAGCAGAACTAAATGAATTAGAGAATAGAAAAACAATTGAAAAAATTAACAAAACCAAAAGTTGGTTCTTTGAAAAGATCAACAAAATTGATAAACCATTGGCTAAACTTACAAAAGAAAAAGAACAGAAGATACAAATAACCCGATTAAGAAATGAGTTGGGAGATATTACAACAGACCCGTCTGAAATAAAATATATCATAACAGAATACAATGAAAAGCTATACTCTGACAGGTTTGAAAACCTGGGGGAAATGGACAAACTTCTAGATTCATATGACTCACTAAGACTATCACAAGGACAAATAGATCAACTTAATAAATCTATCACAAAGGAAGAGATTGAGGAAGTCATCAAAAATCTACCAACCAAAAAAAGTCCTGGCTCAGATGGCTTCACCAGAGAATTCTACCAAACTTTTAGAGAAGAATTAACTCCAATACTAATGAGGCTATTTCACGCCATAGAAAGAGATGAAATACTTCCAAATTCCTTCTATGAAGCCTGATGCCAAAACCTGGGAAAGATCCCACAAAAAAAGAAAATTACATACCAATATCACTGATGAATCTAAATGCAAAAGTCTTCAACAAAATTCTAGCCAATAGAATTCAACAGCATATAAAAACAATCATTCATCATGATCAAGTTGATTCATTCCAGAGATGCAAGGCTCATTCAACAGCAGAAAAACGATTAATGTAATCAACCATATTAATAGCACAAAAGATAAAAATCACCTGATTTTGTCAATTGATGCAGAAAAGGCATTTGACAAAGTTCAATATCCATTCATGCTTAAAACTCTCAGAAAAATAGGAATAAAAGGGAAATTCCTCAATGTAATCAATAGCATCTATGCAAAGCCAACTGCTTTCACCATCCTGAGTGGTGAAAGACTGAAAGAATTCCCTTTCAGAACGGGAACTAGAAAATGATGCCACTCTCACCACTTCTATTCAACATTGTGCTAGAAGTTCTAGCCAGAGCAATTAGACAAGACAAAGAAATAAAAGGCATTTGTATTGGCACTGAAGAAGTAAAGATTTCCCTCTTTGTAGATGATATGATTGTTTATACACAGAATCCAAAGAAATCCATAAGTAAACTATTAGAGCTAATAGAAGAATTCAGCAAAGTATCAGGATATAAGATAAAGATAACTAAACCAGTGGGATTCCTTTATACCAACAATGAAATTATTAATGAAGAAATTACCAAATCAATTGCACTTACTCTAGCCCCCAAGAAGATAAAATACCTAGCAATAAATCTAACTAGAGAAATAAGAGATCTTTACAAAGAAAACTACAAGACATTGCTATAAGAAACTAGGAGGGACTTACATAAGTGGAATAATCTTCCCTGCTCATGGATAGGAAGACTCAATATTGTGAAAATGTCTATTTTGCCCAAAGCACTCTACTTATATAATGCAATCCTAATACAAATTCCAACGACATTTTTTAATGAGATGGAGAAAGAAATTATCAGCTTTATTTGGAAAGGTAAGAAACCCCAAATAAGTAAATCACTACTGAGAAAGAAGAACATGCTGGAAGGCCTCTCACCATCTGACTTTAAAACCTATTACACTGCCACAGTAGTCAAAACAGCCTCACATTGGTAGAAAAGGAGACATATAGACCAATGGAACAAAGTAGAGACCCCAGAGATGCCACTATCCTCTTATGAACAGCTGATATTTGACAAAGGTCCTAAGATTTTGAGCTAGGGTAAGAACAGTCTTTAACAAATGGTGCTGGCATAATTGGATATCCATCTGCAAAAAATTGAAACAAGACCCGTATCTCACACCTTATACAAAAATCAACTCAAATTGGATAAAAGACCTGAATATAAAAGCTAAAACGATAAAGCTCATCCAAGATAAGACAGGGTCAACAATGTACATTTTAATATGCAATATAGACAGACTTGAAAATGTGACTAACAAAACACATTCATCAGAAGAGAAGATAGATAAATGGGACTTAATAAGAATCAAACACTTCTGCTCATCCAAAGACTTCATCAAAAGAATTAAAAGACCACCTACAGAATGGGAAAAAAATATTTGGCAACTCTATGTCAGACCGATGCCTGATCTCCATAATCTGTAAGTTTCTAGAAAATATCAATAAGAAAGAGACAAATCATCCAATTAAGCAATGGGCAAAGGAGATGGACAGACACTTCTCTAAAGAGGAGACCCAAGCAGTCAAAAAACACATGCAGACATGTTCACGATCATTAATTATTGAAGAAATTCAGATCAAAATGACAATGAGATACCACCTCACACCAACAAGATTGGCCATGATCCAAAAAATGCAAAACAATAAATGTTGGAGAGGCTGTGGAGAGATTGGAACTCTCCTTCGCTGTTGGTGGGATTGCAGAATGGTGCAACCTCTTTGGAAAGCAATTTGGCACTATCTTAAAATAATGAATATAGATATACCATTTGACCCAGTTATTCCTCTGCTCGGAATATATCCTGCCAAATCAAGGCCATTCACACCAACTGCTACATGCACAGGAATGTTCATTGCAGCACGATAGCAAAAAGTTGGAATCAACCCAGATACCCAACAACAGAAGAATGAATGGGTAAACTTTGGTATATATACTCCATGGAGTACTATACACTGATAAAGAACAACGATGATAGCAGAAAACATCTCTCAATTTGTTCTCAATGGAAGACATTATATTGAGTGAAACTAGTCAGTGACAGAAGGACAATTACTATATGAGACCCCTACGATAAAAACTTAAAAGCGTGCTCATACCTAATAGAAAAGACTCTGACGGCTACAAGAGTGGGGAATGTGGGAGGGCGGGAAGGCAAGGGGCGAGGGTTTAGATTAGATAGTTGTTAGAAATTTGGTAGGGAGAAATTGGTGACAATTCACATTAGTAAGAAGATCAATATTAATGAGATTTCGACACAACTTGTGTACTCTTCCTCTCTTAACCCAATATTGTAAGTACAGAGTATGTACACTTTCATTTTTTTATTTAATAAAAAAATAAAAATAAAAAATTACATGTATCTTTCATGATTTCTTCTTTTGGATCATGATCGTACTATAGAATCCAATTTTTATGATCTTGGGAACCATATAGTGACCTGTGAAGTAGTATAGGAACACTGACAACATTAGGCCAATTATCTGAAATAACCTATGAAATTATGACCTAAGTTCTTTGAACAAGTAAACAAATCTCATGAGGCATTTATGCATAAGTAGCATCAGTAAGTATTTTTAATGTCTCAGCAGCAAATGTATTTTGTAAAACCTCAGATTTCATGTTAATGTGAATACAGTAATGTTTAGCTACTCAAGTACAAACAGCTTTCCTCACAGAATAAGATGTCTAACGTCATTTTAATTTGTAAAATCATAGCTAAAATTTTAGACAAGTTACTGGTTATGATATTTTTGACTTTGCTAAGTGTTTTAGTCAGCTAAGGCTACTCTAACAGAAATACCACAGAGTGGATGGCTTTAACAAAGAAACGTTTATTTTTGCATAGTCCGATAGGCTACAAGTCCATATTCAGGGTATCTGTTCCAGGGGAAGGCTTTCTCCCTTGTCGGCTCTGAAGGAAAGTCCGGTATTACATTAGCCGTTGTCCAGGGAGCATCTTGACATAGGAACCTCAGGTCTGAAGGACGTGCGCTTCTCCCTGTGCTGCTTTCTTGATGGTGTGAGGTTCTCAATTCTCTCCTTGCTTCTCTTTCATTTTATCTCTTGAAGGCTGAAAGGATTAAGGGTGGGGCAAGCCATACTCCAGGGAAACTCCCTTTACAGTGGAGCAGGGAGGTGATCTTATAAAGGGATTTACAGTCCCACCCTAATCCTTTAACATACAGCGTAGGAAAACCACAAAATGGAGGACAGTCACAAGATACTGGGAATCATGGCCCAGCCACATGGCTACACATATTTTTGGGGGAACACAATTTGATCCATGACACTAAGTTTATCCATAGGAATTTCCAGTTGGAGAAATACAATGTCTAAATCCATTAGTTAAATAATTTAGGGGAAAGGAAAATGATTTCTTATATATAGAAAGACCTTAAAACATCAGCACTATTTCTACAGAAAACTCATAGTATGTTCATTTACACAGCTTTATGTAGTTGTTTTCTGTTTCACCTCATTCTAGATCAGCTGTATTCCATGAGGCCATCAGTTCTGCATACAAGTTTTGGATATCTTGAGCCACAGACGTTTTCACAAGTCTAAAATCTTTGTTGAGATATTCTGATTAATTGTTTTCAGAAAATTAGCAAAACCTGTGGATGATGAAAAATTAATGTGACCATGATCAGTAGAAATAAATACTCCTAATAGTCACAGGAGTCAATTACAAACAGAATGGTAAGGCCAAATAAAACTCAATCCGGAAAACCTTAGACTCTAATATTTCTAAACACAATCATTACCCATATTTTTAAGGCATAGCACCACATACTCAGGATATACCTAGATTATTGTCTCTAAATATCTATATAGTATAAAATAAATTTATAAAGTAAATAATTTTAATTCTCCAGTCAAAGCATTGGCTTTGATGAGGTTAGATTGAATAAAATAATGTATTCAAGTTAGCAGTTAAAACCAAATCAAACCCATTTTGTGGAATTGCTTTTGATTTACAGTGACCCTATAAATTGAGTAAAACTGTCATAGAGTCTCCAAGAAGTGCATGCAGTACTTGAACTGCTGACCATGTGGTTAGCAGCTGCAGTGCTCAGCCACCATGTCTGCAGGGTTTCTCCAGTTAGCAATAATAAAACTATGTCTTAAAATTGTATATTTGTTAAATAATATTAAACAATAACTAATATAAATTTTCATCTAGTGAGAGTTGAACACCTTTTTGATTCCAATCTATGCCAAAACCTTTTAGAGCTTTCCTCTTAGAAAAAGATATTCATGGCTTCCCATGAAGTTTCAGAGTTATAATTAGTTCATTATATGCTAACAACAGTTACCAATATTAGTTATGTATTAAAGATCTTAAAATAAAAATATTAGCTTTCTCTCCTTTTCCAAGTCCTGTGGCTTGTTTTTTTGACTCAGGATCCTTATTCTAAGGAGAGGTCAAGTCTTTGCCTTCAAGGGAGATTATGTAAAGAATAAATTAACTACTTATTCAGAATTCTGAAAATTTTGTTATAGAGCAGTGAAAACCCCAATTTTTCTTACATTAATGGTCTTAAAATCTCATAAATCAAACCATTAAATCATTAGACAAGCAAAACCTGTGACTATACCAAATAAATGTTTTTAATAACCCATTATAGTGTATCCCTTCAAACTGTAAAAAAAATGAATTCACTCATTGAGACATGTAGTCTTTTTGTTTCCTGAAAAGCAAAAGTATATAAATGTAAATTATAACAGATATCCATTAGCTCAATCTAACATCGATAAGTTAACCAAAAGTTTCTGGAAATTATTCTAAGCCTGTAATTGAAATAAAGTTTGCTTAAACATTTCAGAGTTTGTTTAATTTACTGTGTCTCTTATCTTTCCCAATCTAATTTTAACTCCCAATTTTTCTATCAGTTGGCTTTGGTAATAACAAAGCCTCTGTTCAACTGACCAATTACTGATATATATATATAACTGTAAATCTCTTTGTTATGGTTGGAACAATTTTTAGGCCATCTCAGATATGTCTCAGAGTTTCCCTAAAAGAGAGAAAACTTGTTTACAGTTTTTGGGTTTTTTGGATTCACCCAGTTTCTGATAATTTCTGTTTCCTGCCTTAAAAAGATTTCCAACCAGTTGTAAAGGATTTTTCAAAAGCCTCCCTATGGTCGCCATGAGTCGGATCTGACTGGGCAGCACTGGGCTGGCTTGGCCCTGGAGCAATGACTTTGGAGGCTGGGGAACAGGGAGGCCAGATCCTGCCCTGCACCCTATTTCCTAAGACAATACATATGTTTAAGTTGACCTAGGAATCCTAGAGGGCAAAAGATCATTAATTTCCCTTTTACTGTTCTGGAATTTTTACTTTTTCTTTATGATAAAACTAACCCTTTTCTTTTTCAGGGTCTTTTTTTTTTTTTTCAGCCCAATGACAGTATGTCTGGATCTACTTGAAATTCGACTTAAGATAGAGCTATCCCTTTTCTTTTTCAGGACCTTTAACTAAGGACTATGAAGTTAGTTGTCTTTTTTATTTATTTATTTATTTTCAGCCCATTGACAATATGTCCAAATCTACTTGAAATTCGACTTTCTTGTCAATCTCAATTTAGCTCAAGCAAGACTCTAGCCACCCTGATTAGGAGTATTTGGACATGAACAATCTTTTCTGACTTGTCAAATAAGTTTGTATCAAAGCATTAAAACAAGAAATATCTTAAAATTAGACTTGGTGAGGAGTATGATACAAGTAAAGCCTGCACTGGCCATAAAAAGACAGGGAAGCCTGGACAAACCATACAAAATTCAGACACATATAAAAGACTTAATGGGAAACTTTTGTTTTACAAAAACACAGATGTTGACTAACACAACTCTTGGAGGGGAGGAGATATTCTGAGGTTCAACTGGCCAAATGTGTGGCCCGAGACCAAACTTGTTAAGTTTTTCACAGACTTTAAACAGCCTACAGGAATAGCACAGTCTCTCACTTTCCACAGAAAATGATGAATCTGGGGTCCCCATGACTGAACACAAACTTTACAAAAACAGTAAGAGATTGAAAAACAGGTTGTTGGACAGATGGCCAGCAAGAAAGGCAAAGATAGAAATGGGGCTGCAGTCCCCTTGATTGCATTTTAACCAGGTTAAATTAGTCATAGAAGAATAATGGTAGGCTGATCACTCAGCCAGAATCTGCCCTAGCGGACTATTATTAGGAATGGAAGACACAGCTGACATTCTATCAGACTTACAGAGCACTTTTCTTTACCACATGGTGCACCTACCAGGTGATTCAACGAGTTGTAAGTGTTTGCAGAATCAGATGGCTCCTCACAGAGTCTGCAGACCAGGTGGCTTCTTATGGAGTCTGCAGACCATTCAGCTCCTTGCAGAGCTGCAGCACACTTCACTGGACCATTCCTTGAATTGCAGTGATCACAAAGCCAAGTGGCTCCTTTTGGAGTCACAGCCTACGTAGGACTAGGTGGCCCTGCACACAGTTGCAGTGCACAAACCAAGAAGTATTTGATTTCATCCCTCTCAGTAAAGGATGACAGGAAGTTCTGAGAAGCAAGACCAAAACCAATTCTTGAGCAAAAATGGCTCAGCAGCTTCTTGCAGCAGTCAGGTTTCACTAGTTAGGGCCCACTTGTCTGGCCAGCCAACATGGCTCTCCGGCAAGATTTCCAAACTTCCTGGAAAATCTCTGGAGAGTCCCAGTGCAGTCCCACCACAGTCACCAAATAATGTGATCAGAAACCTGGCTGCAGCTTTGCACTAACCGTCATCACAGAACCAGATGTAGAAACAGGGAGGGATTGTACTCGAGTGCACTTTATTCAGCTATCTGGCAATCTGAGAAGATGGTGGATTAGCACTGTAAAAATCATCTTAACATCTCATCTCAAGCTGGAGAATTCTATAGGAAGTAGAAGAAAGGGCGGCAGAAGGAATGTGTTATTGATCCAAGTTAAAGTGTCATAGGGTAGTGCATCAGAAGGGTCTAGTAATTGTGATGTTATTTAGGTGGTTATCTGTAACTTTCTGGTCAGTTGTTCAAAAGAATAGTCTCAGGTCCTTGGGCAGGGTCTAGAAAAAAGCAACCTCACAGTCTCCAGGTTAGTTATTGTTTAGTTATTGTAATTTCCTAGTTCACATCAGCCTGAGAGATCAAAACAAGAACTTCAATCAATACTTTTCCAATTGTTAACCCTTTCATAGTCTCCCATAAAGTATTTAAAAAGGACTAACTTTAAGTTTTCCCTGGGGTGCAATACAGACAGAGAGGTGGGCCACTGCAGAACATCTATCCAGGGTAGTCCAGCCTGTTGGCACAACTGACTAAGATGACGTTTTATGGTCTGATTCTTTCTTTGCGCCCTTTTCACCAAGTTGATACCTCCATGCTGTGTGGAATTTCCACTGGATTCCTAAGGCAACCAATACCTGTTGTACTACTCTCTCTAGTTGTCTGAGTCCAGCAGTGTAAAGTCTCTAACCATCCTGAAAAGAATCTACACACACAACAGTAAATATTTCATCCTTGTGCTCAGCCTTGAACACTTCACTAACGTCAAATTTGATTTCCCTGAAAGCTGGATTTGTGATAAAACCCTGGGCTGTGGTTTTCATCCCTTGGGACTTTAATCACAGAAGACTTGTTGACTCTCAGGAATCCATTTGAAAGGATCTATCTGTGCTCCCTGAGTAGCATGATAGAGAATTAGCTTGTAATTTTCTTAGGCAATACTCAGCTTTGGCTAAAAAATTAGCGACAGTCATAGTATTTGTAATAGTCTTGTTCAGACTTGCTGTCTGTCACAAGGTCTATCTATACATTGCAAAACCCCTCTTCTGTTGAAAAGTGGTAATTGCTCTAGATCTTGGGTCAGCATTGCTCCAAAAATAGCAGGGGAATTCTTAAATTGTTGAGTTAGCACAATCTGACAGAGTTCTTTCTTTCCCTTCCTTGCTTTACATTCAAAAGTAAAGATGAAGTCTCTCAGTGACCAGCAAGATACAAAAGAAAGTGTCTTCTAAATTCAAAACAGTAAAATGATTACCGGAATGTGGAAGAACTGATATTTGAGTCTTCCAATCTTTATTAACAGCCTGCAAATCTTGAACAAAACAGTACTCACTGGCAGGTGTCTTCTTCACCCATAAGACAGTCTGAGCTCATCCTGGCCAGTCACTGGCCCAAACTCATGGGGCTACAGCATCAACCACTCTTTGAACCATGGAAGAGAGAGATGTTGGGGCTAGCACCTGTCTTGTGAGAGCTAAGAAAGCTGCTTATGCTTTCCAGGCATTTGCCGGCAGTGCTGTCAGAGACAAGACTTTGTTCATCAAAAGAGATTTCAGCATGCACTTTACTCAGGCAATCCCACCCCAAAGAGGGACCAGGAACTCTGGTGTCTATATAAGCTGGTGAGATAGCATAGTTTTTCCTCTTCCACAGTTTATTGGCTGCAAGAAAGTTCTAGTCACCTATTTTCCCCAACAACTTGAGTACTTCTAATTAAGACTGTCCCTTTAAGCTTTTGAGCAAGTACCTAGAAGGCTGTTCCAGCACCAACCAAAAAGTCTACTTGTTGTCGTTCTACTGTAGCTTTCACCAAGGGCTTGGGAGAAGGGAAATCAAAAGCTGACTTCCCCCACTTTCCATCATTTGGAGTCCTCCTCCTGCTCTTTCACAATTCCTTGGAAAAGCTTCTCCCCTTTCAGTCTTGTCTGGCCCTTTTCCAGTTTTCCTTTGGGGGCATTCATTTGTCCAGAGTCCTTCCTTTGCAAAATACATTGGTTTTCCTTTAGCCATGGCCCATCCTTACTTCTATCTGATCATCTTCCTCTGGATGGTCCTAGAACAGAGGCCAGTAGATTAGCCAGTTTTTTCTGATTCCTGTGTCTTTTTTTCCTTCTCCTATTATTCTATCCTTTTTTCTTTCTTCTCTGCCTTTTTTTTCTCTTTGATTTCTCTCTAATTACTTGTATCTAGCCTTCTATCTTCTATCTCTTTCTACTTCCTCTTCACCTTCTTTCCCTTTCTTATTCTTTCTTTCTCTACATTCTCTTTCTACATTTGCTCTATTTTAGGGTCCCACATAAACTCCTTAGCCAGTATTGTTTCTTCTGCTAGTATTCCAACTATAATTTCTTCCTTATTCTATTTTATTTCTGTTTCTCTTTGGCTTTCACTAAGACTATCCATCCTTTTTGGGCTGTGAGGAGTACATCTACTATAATGTGACAATCAGCCCACAAAAAACATGGGAAAAATGTTTAGTCGTGGCATGTGAGTCCACTCAGGGATGTTTTCCTTACACTTGTACAAATCAGATACTAGGAACAGAGTTTAGTCTACTATTTTCTGAGGTGACTGTTGTGCAGTGGGGACTGGTACCTCCAGGAGTGTGTAAAGCCCTCTCAGGGAGCCAGGCTGAATTGTACCCCACTTCTAGTGTGGGGTGAGGAGATCGTATCTGTCCCAACTCCTCTAGTCCCTTTTCTGCCTTCCCATCCTCATCTTCTGATACTACCAGGTTGGAGTTACAAATAGATGCCAAGGGTTTTTTCTTTTTCTTTTTAAGGTGGGGGAATGAGAAGAATATACTCTGGTTATTCATCTTTCACCCTGGCATCATCATTCACCTGTACAAGAAGTGCTAAAATAGAGGCTTTGTCCTTTTCTATGCCATAAAGTCATAAATCATTTCACATACACACAGCAATTTAACCCCACAGCTTTATTCTCGTCAGCAGCACCACACACACACACACATACATACACAAACCAGACCAGGACCTGAGGCAATGGAGATAATCTTGGTAGCTTCAAGCTCCCAGACAACCCTGGTGCCATGTATACTGACACATTCACACACCTAATTCAGAGCTCACTTGTTAGTAATAGATCAGGCTTCAAAATGGTACCAAGATCTCTAGAGTCATTTACAGGTTACATTTGATAGCACAAAATTTAAAGACACGTCTTACTCAGGGCATTCTTTCCTAAATAAATCTAGTTCCCAGTGGACTCTCAGCCAGAACCTTACCTTCTTGGGTACTCATTTGCAATTGGGAACT
This sequence comes from Heterohyrax brucei, assembly GCA_028571685.1. Taxonomy (NCBI): domain Eukaryota; kingdom Metazoa; phylum Chordata; class Mammalia; order Hyracoidea; family Procaviidae; genus Heterohyrax; species Heterohyrax brucei. The sequence continues at coordinate 83,767,276 of CM053154.1, read as the reverse complement.
TAACTGGTCTGTCAACCACCTCACAGGACCTAGTTCTTGGAGGAAATCTATGTGAACTGACACCCTCTGCAGCTCTTACAGAGGACTTACTACCCAATGCCTGGTTCTCTATCGTGGCCACCAGAAACATTCCCCCTCTCTCTGGAGATCACTGACATGGATTCCTCCCCCATCACTTGAGCTGTTGGCCACCACAGGTTGAGAGACATCCACAACCCAAAGAGGAGTGTACCTTCTCTTTTCTTGGATCCATCTCAAGGGCTCTATCTTTAGAAATATGGAACTAGGGTATGAATAATTTGAGCTGCCAGCCTCACATTGGATGCCAAAAATTGTCACCTAACTTGGGTCCATGCCCTGTAGCAGTTGAGCCAATGAAACATACTCCAACTTAGAAAAAGGAAGAAGGTTTATTAGGGAGCATTATAACTGGAGACTTGACAGGAATGCAGGCTGTTCGCCATGGAGTCTCAAAAGGCTTTTTTACGTCAAAGTTTGTATACCATTTTAACAAGGAGTACTTCATGATTTTAAGCATATAGCCCACAGATAATTGTTTACATCACAAAGTAACCACAAGAAACTCTTTATTAAACTACAGATACGTATGTCAGACAGCTGGACTCTAATATGCATATTTGTAACAGGCAAAGACAAAACTTATATAAAAAATTCCTCAGCTAGTGAAACTAGCCTGCCAAGTCCACTCTGACTGAGATAAGGAGCAGAAAAGACAGTTGTGGAAATAAAAAATGCTAGAAGGTGTTCCTAGCTGCTGTTTCCCAGGCTGAAGTACATTTTTCAGGAGAGCAAGGAAGAGGAGGGAGACCAAGGTCATCGGAGCCCAGAGGACTCTGCACCTTTGGAAAAGAGGCCAGTGCAGAGGCCAGAGTAGCTGATGTAGTGAAAAACACAGATTATTTAGAGTATCATTATGGCATTAATTATGTGAAGCTTTCAATTACCCATTCTGAAAAGGAGAAAACATGTTGCAAGATATGAGGGTTATATCCAGAGCTGTCAAAAGACTGCCAAATCCCCTGAGACAGGCCTGCCTTGATATCCCTACTCTTTCCATCACTGACTGGGAACAGCCTGTTTTGGGCTTTGTTGTTGCCTCTCTTTGAGAATGGGATGAGAAACTGCAGGTGGTGATGGTTTCCCTGATATACCCTTACCTCTTCCTCCCTCACCCCTCTTGTCCTATTAAACAGCCTTTTATCAGGTATCTGTATAGTTTATTTTCATGGCCCCTGCTGTGTAAACAGACTTAAAACCTGTGAAAATGCTGTGAAGGTGTTGTCTGATTTCTAAATTTGTAAGGCAGAAGGAAAATCAAGATTAGTAGCCCAAGACCAATTCTGTTACCAGAAGAAAACCTAGTGGCAGACTCCTGTTGCCTAGCACTACTAAGCCAGATGCAAAATCAAAGCCAAATGCATAGTCAAGGATTGAATCTTTTAAGAGTGCTTTATTCAGATTGCTGGCAGTCTGAGAATATGGTGGGTTAGCACCCTAAACACCATCTTAACATCAGTTCAGGATGGCAATTTTTATAGAAGGATTTAGGGAAGGAAAGGAGGGTAGACATGTTCATAGAAAAGGTTGATGAAGAAACACAGTTTCTTTGTTTCAAGATGAGTTGTCATGGACCTCTGGAGACAGGCTACATTTTTTTTTCCAGGAACTTGTTGCTTACCTGGATCCAAATCCTCTGTTGTCCAGTCAATTCCAACTCATAGCAATCCTATAGGACACAGTAGAACTGCTCCATAGAGTTTCCAAGGAGTGCCTGGCATATTTGAATCACTGACCTTTAGGTTAGCAGACAAAACACTTAACCACTACACCATCAGGGTTTCCTGCTTATCTGGATAGTGGGCTGCAAATTGTCATCACTCTGCCCAGTCAGCTGTCAAGAATAGCTTTAGGGCCTGGGGGAAAAAAAAATCTCAAAATCCTTATGAATACCAGTCAGAAAGGAGGTTCCAATTTTCTTTGTGTGTCAGATTTCCCGGAAGAAAAAGGGGGTTAAGTATTAAGAAAAAAAGCTAGCTAAGAAATTTTCCACAGCCATTAATCCTATCAATTTCTGTGAGGTGATGAGACATGCATCATTTCTACACCATCTTTAACAATTCTGACGTCAGTCACCTCCTGCATGGCACTGTCTACTTCTCAGGAGGGTTTGATAACTCATTATAATGGCGACACGGAACTCATAGACAATACTAACAATTATGTTTTTGTTTTGTTTTGTTTTGTTTTTTTAGGGAAGTAGCAGGTAGCAATTCAGGTTGAGAAACACTTCTCCCATGGGATAGCTTCTTCCCATTCATGCTTGCTGGCAGTCTTCTCCCTGTCCAAGGACCCCTGCCCTGCTCAGGCAACTGTTACAAAGCTCTTTTAATTCTGTCCACCCACAAAGGGACTCAAAGAAGAATTTACCTGTGTGGCTTCCAGAATGCAGGGGATTCGGGGCTAACAGTACCTGAGCTATTTCGGGGCTCTCCATCTTCACAGCAGACCCAAGTGTGCAGCAAGGTAAATCTCTCTCAGGTCTGGGACTTCCTGTTTTTTTTTCCTATGACCTGCTTCCTGAGTTTTGGTGTAGAATTTATCATAGGTAAGTCTGTCTCCTTTTCTTCACCTGTGAATGTGAACATACTGACAGAGACTAGGAATCTCACAGTCTTATAAATACTTGACTGACTCTGGGAAACTGAAAATAGCAGTCAAGATTGTTGTGCACACATTTATTCTGTCTATCTGATAGTATGAAAAAAGTGGCACTTTGACTCCTGTTTTTCAGGGTTTCTTTTTTATTTTTTTTAACTTACAAGTGCAAGTTAATTGTTTTTTACAAACAGGACTTTTTTGACTAATTTGTTTTCTGTCTGTAAATAATTTAAAGTTGGCTAAATCCTTGTTAAAGCTGGATTTCTGTATTCATACCAGCTAGTCTGTACAACTAAGGCAAAAGGAGTGGCAACTTCTGGGTTACTAAGCATTCCACCTCAGAGTTTAATGGTTAAGAGCTCAGGCTGCTAAGGAAAAAAAAAAAAAAGATCAGCAGTTCAAATTCCACCAAAATCTCCTTGGAAATCCTACGGAGCATTTCTACTCTGCCCTTTAGTGTCACTATGAGTGGTAATCAATTGGATGACAACAACTTTACAGTGTGTATGTGTGTGTGTGTGTTTAGTATAGATAACTCAGATCTCTGCAGGCTGTAATGTCTGAGAGCTCTAAATATAACTCTTTTGTATTCTACCTCTGATAGCTTCAGGAATTCTCCTTCATCTGGAAAGTTTTTTGTTTGTTTTAGAAGTTTTCTGAAACCTTGGTGGTATGATTCTTTAAATGATTTGAAATAGGTTGCTGCCTCTGGGCCACAGAAGATTGTTTTAATTTCAGTTATTATGTTCTGAACTATGTAAAGAAACAAGTCATTCAGTAAAGACATAAGTCACAGGGGGCAAGATCAGGTAAGTAGGGAAAGTGTTCCAATACAATTATATGTTTACTGGCTAAAAATTCCCTCACAGAAAACTATACAATTAAGTTCACGAAATTGCCATCTTGCCACTAAGCACAATGGCCATCCCAGAAGGAGTTCCAAAGTTGCTTTGAAGGGTGGACCAGGTGATGGCATCAGTGCATAACTTCCCAAGGGGAGTACTTTGAAGGTGACCGTAGTGCTACTGAGCAACCAAGTATGCAGCACTAAGAACAATTAAGTTTGCAGACTTAATTGTCAGACTTTGTACAAGGAGAGGGCTGTTTGGTTTGAAAAACTACTTTTCTTACTGGAATTATTTCAGTATTCATTTCTCAAAGGTCATAGGTAGAGCTGTTTAAAACATTGTGAATATACATAACTGCAACTTTATTGTTACATCTTTCAGTTTATAAGACATTCTGCAATTAATATAATGTAATTTAGTTAATGAAATAACTGATTCCTATGAGAAAGGAGGGAAACTCTGGTTGTGTAGTGGTTAAGTGCTACATCTGGTAACCAAAACGTTGTCAGTTTAAATCTGCTAGACACTCCTTGGAAGCTCTGTGGGGCAGTTCTACTGTGACTTATAGGGTTGCTGTAAGTTGGAATCAACTTGACAACAGTGACTTTGACTTTTTTGCACAGGAAAGGAGGAGTCCTGCTGGTATACTTGTTAATACCTTGGTTGCTAACAAAAAGGTTGGCAGTGTTGTTCCAACAACCAATTCTTGGAAACTTTATGGGGCAATTCTACTCTATCTTAGAAGGTTGCTGTGAGTTGGAATCAACTCAATGGCAAAAGATTTATGGGTGAGGAAAATAAAAATTGGTCCTTACATTTAAAAACTAGACCATTAAACATTAGCAATATTCTCATAAAAACCTTAAGCCAAGTGCCGTGGGGTAATTTTTTTTTTCAATGTACTTAGTGCTGGAAAGCTAATTTTGGTTCTTTGTTATATTGGATTGATAGTAAGATGAAAAACCTTGTCAGCTTTTACAAAAGTTTCAAAAATCCTTCTTCATTCCATGAGCATCCATGTCTAAAACGGTCATCTTTCTCATAAGTTGATATAGACCATCATCTGTTAAAACAATGTAATTTGTTTCTTTTTAAGTGCTCTCAGTAAATTAGCAAAGCAAAGCTTATCTGAAGATAACAAAACTCAACATGGCCATTATTAGTCTATTCTAAGAGTATTTTATAAAACCATAAAAGCAGTGGAATGCCAAACAATGGAAATCTAGGTAACAATATTTCTAAAACTTTAGTTTTGAAGAGTTTTAGATGTAAAACATAATAAATGAGACATAAGATGTACAGCTAGACTATGTCAAGAATATATTAGGATCATCACATTTCCAAACATCTGAAATGATGTGAATTTCTCTAGTTAAATCACCAGTTTGAGGATGACAGATTTAAAACAAAATAAGCTGCAACCACTATTATTACTAAGATTTTTATGAAACATAAACAAAACCTTCGTGGGTTTCTATAAAATTTTAAAGCTGTCAGGAGTTTATTGCAGATTACTGAGAAACAACACTTATTTAAATTAAAGACTTTTTTCTTTCTTTTTTATTAAATAAAAAATGAAAGCGTACATACTCTGTGCTTACAATATTGGATTGAGAGGAGGAGTACACAAGTTGTGTCGAAGTGCCATTAATATTGATCTTCTTACTAATGTGTATTGTCACCAATTTCACCCAACCAAATTTCTAACAACTATCTAATCTAAACCCTCACCCCTCACCCCTACCCCTCCCGCCCTCCTGCCCTCCCCACCTTTGAGCCATCAAAGAGTCTTTTCTATTATGTATGAGTATGCTTTTAAGTTTTTATCATAGGGGTCTCATATAACAATTGTCCTTCTGTCACTGACTAGTTTGACTCAACATAATGTCCTCCAGTTGAGACCAAATTGAGAGATGTTTCCTGCTATCATCGTTGTTCCTTATCAATGTATAGTACTCCATTGAGTATAATACCAAAGTTTACCCATCCATTCTTCTGTTGTTGGGCATCTGGGTTGATTCCATCTTTTTGCTATCGTGGACTGTGCTGCAATGAACATTCCTGTGCATGTAGCAGTTGGTGTGAATGGCCTTGATTTTGTAGGGTATATTCTGAGCAGAGGAATTACTGGGTCAAATGGTATATCTGTATTCATTATTTTAAGGTAATGCCAAATTGCTTTCCAAGGAGGCTCTATCATTTTGCAATCCCACCAACAGTGAAGGAGAGTTCCAATCTCTCCACAGCCTCTCCAACATTTATTGTTTTGCGTTTTTTGGATCATGGCCAATCTTGTTGGGGTGAGATGGTATCCCATTGCCATTTTGATTTGAATTTCTTTAATAATTAATGATCTTGAGCATGTCTGCATGTGTTTTTTGGCAGCCTGGATCTCCTCTTTAGAGAAGTGTCTGTTCATCTCCTTTGCCCATCACTTAATTGGATGATTTGTCTTTTTCTTATTTGTATTTTATAGAACTTTATAGATTATGGAGATCAGGTGTCAGTCTGACATAGAGTTGCCAAATATTTTATCCCATTCTGTAGATGGTCTTTTAATTCTTTTGATGAAGTCTTTGGATGAGCAGAAGTATTTCATTCTTATTAATTCCCATTTATTTATTTTCTCTTCTGATGAATGTGTTTTGTTTGTCAGATTTTGAAGTCTGTCTATATTGCATATTAAAACGTCCATGGTTGTCCCTATTTTATCTTGGATGAGCTTTATCGTTTCAGCTTTTATATTCAGGCCTTTTATCCAATTTGAGTTGATTTTTGTATAAGATGCGAGATGAGTCTTGTTTCATTTTTTTTCCTTTCTTTGCAGATATCCAATTATGCCAACACTATTTGTTAAAGAGACTGTTCTTACCCCAGTTCAAAATCTTAGGACCTTTGTCAAATATCAGCTGTTCATAGGAGGATGGTAGCATCTCTGAGGTCTCAACTCTGTTCTGTTGGTCTTCATGTCTCCTTTTGTACCAATACCAGGCTGTTTTGACTACTATGGCAGTGTAATAGTTTTAAGGTCAGGTAGTGAGAGGCCTCCCAGTATGTTCTGCTTTTTCAGTAGTGCTTTACTTGTTCGGGGTTTCTTCCTTTCCAAATAAAGCTGATAATTTGTTCCTCCATCTCATTAAAAAATGTCGCTAAAATTTGTGTTGGGATTGCACTATATAAGTAGATTACCTTGGGCAAAATAGACATTTTCACAATGTTAAGTCTTCCTATCCAGGAGCCAATGGTTTATCAATTTTGTTGATCTTTTCGAAAAACCAGCTTTTCGTTTTGTTAATTTTTTCAATTGTTTTTCTATTCTCTAATTCATTTAGTTCTGCTCTAATCTTTATGATCTGTTTTCTTCTGGTGCCTGAGGGGTTTCTTTGTTGCTCTCTTTCTACTTGTTCAAGCTGTGAGGTTAATTCTTTAATATGCGCTCTTTCTTCTTTCTGGAAGTGTGCACTTATAGAGAGAAACTGACCTCTGAGCACTGCTTTTGCTGTATCCCATAAATTCTGGTAGGATGTGTTTTCATTCTCATTTGAGTCCATAAATTTCTTTAATGTGTCTTTAATTTCTTTTATAACCCAAGGCTTTATGAGTAAAATGTTGTTCAGTTTTCACAAGTTGGAATTTTTACCCATGAATTTTCTGTTATTGATTTCAATTTTTATAGCTCTGTGGTCCAAGAAGCTACTTTGCAATAAATCAATGTTTTGGATTTTATGGAGAACAGTTTTATGGCCTAACATATGGTCTATTCTGGAGAATGTTCCATGTGCTTTGGAGAAGAAGGTATATTTATCTGTTGACGGAAGAAAAGATCTGTATATGTCAATAAGGTCAAGTTGGTTGATTGTTGTAATAAGATCTTCTGTATCTTTACTGAGCTTTTTTTCTGGATGATCTATCCTTAACTGAAAGGGGAGTGTTAAAGTCCCCAACAGTTACTGTGGAATGATCAACCTCATTTTTCAATGTTGACAGTATTTGTTCAATGTATTTAGGTGCTTTGGTATTGGGTGCATAAATATTTATTATTGTTAAGTCTTGCTTGAGTACTGAACCTTTCATCATTAAATAGTGACCATCCTTGTCCACAATAGTTGATTTTACATCAAAATCAATTCTATCTGAGATTATTATTGCCACACCTGCTCTTTTTTGTGCATTATTAGCTTGATATGTATTACTCTAACCTTTAATTCTCAACCTGTTCTTATCTTTAAGTCTAACATGTGTTTCTTGTAAGCAGCATAGAGATGGGTCATGTCTTTTGATCCACCATACCACTCGCTGTCTCTTTACTGGAGTGCTCAGTCCATTTACATTCAATGTGATTATTCATAGGTGTATGTTTAGTGGTGTCATTGCAATATGTTTATTTTCATGTTGATGATTTCTCTGTTGTTCTTATTAATCTGTTCTGGGGCACTCTTCTTTATGGATGGTATGGGTTTTGATTTTATGTTTGTTGAGACTCCTGTATTGTGATTTTTAATTTCAAATGATATATTGTTGATCTGTTCTATGGCTACATAGCTAATCCCCCTTAACATATAATTATTGAAATCAATTTTAACTATTTTATGAGTCAGAAACTGTCGCTGCATCAAAAACAACTGTGACTATTGTAGTGTATCCCTCCTTTAATGTGATGATATTATAGTTGTCATGATATGATCATGGATTCCCTTATTATAATACCGTAGCTTTTGGTTTGGTTTGGGGAAGTTTTGTGCCTTCCTTAACTGATTAGAAATTTGGATGAAGTGTCTTAAATTATCCCCTAAAACATATATTTATGGAAGATCTTCTTTCGATATTTCATGTAATTTGGGTTTCGTTTTTATAAAGTCTTTAAATTTCCCTTTATTTTCAAAAATCTTAATTTCACCATTATATTTGATAGGCAATTTTTCAGGATAAATAATTCTAGGATGGAAGTTTTTCTCATTCTGGACTTTGAATGTGTCTACCCCTTGTTTTCTAGCCAGCATTGTTTCAGCAGAAAAATCAGATGAAGGTCTACGGGGTTTCTCTCAGAATGTTAGTTTTGATTTGAGGCTTGCTGTCTTCAGAAGCATCTGTTTGTGTTTTGGGTTATTAAGCTTCATTATAATATGCCTTGGCATTCTTCTTTTTGGATTTAACTTTTGCGATGTTCAATAAACATCTTGGATATCTATGTTCTCTTTGTCCATAATCTCAGAAAAGTTTTCTGTCAGCATCTCTACTGCAACACTCTCTATGTTGTCATTAATCCTCCCTTGTTCAGGAACTCCAATTAAATGTGAATTATTCCTCTTCATGGAGTCCCATATGTTTCTTAATGTTTCTTCATTTTTCTTATTTCTTTTCTCTGATTTAACCTCATAAATGTTGGCGTTAGTTACTTTGTCTTCTAGGTCACTGATTCTAACTTCCATCTGTTCAGTTCTACTCTTTTGGCTTTGGATAGAATTATAAAATTCTGTAATTTTGTTATTAATCTGATGTATTTCAGATAGTTGATATTCTAGCATTTCAAATAGTTTACCAAATTTTTCATTTTCTTCTATTGCATTTTGTTTAATCTCTAGGAGGGTTTTATGTATCTCTTTTTTGTGTTAAACCTCTGTTAGATTCAGAAAGGCTTCTTCATCTGAGAATTTTTTTTTAAATCTTTATTTAGGGAATTTTCTGGAGCATTTGAAGACTGTTTCATTAAATGAGTAATTATGGTCTGCTGTCTGCGTGCCATCTAGATGCTATTTGATTTCTCTGATAATGGATCTAAGAGAATTGTTGGTCACCAGCTGTCTCTATTACTCTAGTGATTTGCCCCAGGTAGACTCTCAAGGCTGGAAGGCTTTGCTTATTGAGTAGCAAAGAGGTTGCTCTGTTTATGGAGAAACTGGGGGCTGTCAGCCAATCTTATAATGTGGGTGAGAGAAAAAAGGTTTTTCAATAGAGAGATTTTCAGAGAGAAAATACGAGCCTCTCATCCTTAAAAAGTAAACCTTAAAAGTAAAGCCAAGCCAAGTGCCGTAAAAGCAAAAATAAAATAATAAAAGTAAAGGTAAAAATCTTAGTTTTTGTAGCTTGATCTTAACTTAGGAACTTTATTTTAGTAGGACATTGACCCTTGTTTTCAAGGCAGATTACAAAAAGAATAAATTAATTCTTTAACTTAGTAATTAAGGAAAAACTTGCTATTTTTACAATGAGAAACTTTATTTATACAGTATGTGATGTTGTTTCTTAAAAATTCTTATGATTTAACTTAAAACTTTCAGTTGTAATAAACAAGAACTTTGATTATATCAAGCAAGAAAATGTTAACAAACTTTTTTAATTCCTTGTTTTTGTTATATACACTTTTCAAAGCATAATTCTTACTGGCAAATATATGCACATTATTGCACCCAAACATAGACAACACATATTTTTTTTCTTTTTTGACCTACTGCTACTTTCCATAATTCATTTAAAGGCTTATTTTTTCCTTCTCACTTTGAAACAACCAGCCTCTTTTATTTTAGAGTAAAATTATTACTTTTTACCAAATATATTCTATATATTTCATTCAGCTTAACTTACCTAAAGATTTTGGAAGCCATTTTAAATTGGCGTAGTATAACACATAAATCTATAGTATGACAGATTTATTTTTATTAATTCCTGAAAATATTATGGCTATTTATTATTAAACTAATGAGAATAAATTCTTCAAAGAAATATTGTAATCTAAATTAGTAGTACTATCTCAAGATAAAAAAAACTATTATATGCTTACAACTTTCTTTCCTGTATGCTCCATAGTATCTGTTAAGGAAATAATTTAGAATAACTTGTTTCTTTTTAAGGCCTTATTATATCAATTAAAATAAACAATTCACCTTTTTTTGGTGCGCTTTTAAAATATAACAATTTATATGAAACTTTCCCAGAGTAATTACTAAAACCTCAGGCACAAACAGTAGTTTTCTTTGGAAAAGATAAAACAGTTTCATGAAAAATAGTAATTGCCAACTATGAAATACAGAAATTCAAACATAATATTAGACACAAATTTTCAACACAAAACACAACATAAAAGCATAAATCCATCAACCTATGGGCACGGGACGTAATTTAGTTTCTTAACATCAACTGAAAACTGCTAAGGGGAAAGAAGGCAAAATGGCAACTTACTTTCTTAAAGTGATCACTGAGATTTTAAATTATTTCTAAACATATTCAGCTGATATTTGTTTTAAACATGAACTTTAAATCAACATCTTAGTAGAGGGGAAATCCAGGCTCATTTATTTAAAGATATTTAAACAATCTTTTTTAGAAGCAGTTCATTTAGTTACCTAATTAAAAAGGAAACTACAAAAACTGCCACAGAGCACACTGAAAAATTAAACAGGGTGCTAGAAGTGCTTGAGCAACAAAGATCTGAAATTCAGCACACTAACAACAGAATTATCAATTTAGACAACTTGGTACAAAGCCAAAGGAGTAGAATCAAAGCAAAAGAATACAGGATCAGTCAGACACCAACAGACAGCAACATATTGGAGGAAAAATCTGATTAAAGATTAAAAGAAAAAGAACTACTGAGAGTTCTGTGGTACTCTATCAAGAGGAATAATCCATGACTGATTGGCATTACAGAACAGAGTGGGATGTCAGAAAATAGAGATAGAATTGTTAAAGATGTATTGATAGAAAATTTCCTGGGTATTATGAAAGACAGGAAGGTCTCTATTCAAGATACTCATTGAACTACACACAAACTACATCCTAAAAGAATGACACAAAGACATGTTATCACCAAACTTAACAAAACTAAAGACAAAGAGAAGCTGTGAAAGGCAGCTTAAACTTAAAATATTGTAACAATACTTTGAAAAATTATACTCTAATAAATATGAAAACCCAGAAGAATGGACAAATTTCTAGGAAGACAATACCTACCAAAGTGAATACAACCAGAAGTAGAACAACTTAATATACTCATCACAAAAGAAGAGATTGAAAAGGGAATTAAAAAACTCCAAACCAGAAATAGTCTTGGCCCTGATGGCTTCACCACAGAATTCTAACAAACTTTTAGAGAAGAGTTATCAACACTATCAGTAAAGGTATTTCACAGCATAGAAAAAGAAGGAATACCTCCAAATTCATTCTATGAAGCTAACATAACCCTGATACCAAAGCTGATTAAAGATTGAACAAAAAAGAATTGCAGACCAATATTTCTCATGAACTTACATGCAAAAAACTTTATCAAAATTTCAGTTGATAGATTTCAACAACACATCAAAAAGATAGTTTACTGTGACCAAGTAGAATTCGTACCACGGATGCAGGACTAGTTTAGTATTAGAAACACATTCAGTGCAGTCAATCACATAAATAAAATAAAAGGTAAGAACCACCTGATTTTACCAACTGATGCAGAAAAGTCATTTGACAAAGTCCAACACCAACTCATGTTAAAAACTTTCAGGAAATCAGAACTAGAAGTGAAATTCGTCAACATAATTAAAGGCATCTATGCAAAGCTGATGGAAGCAGCAGTCAGGAAATCAGAAGACACACTGCATTGGGAAAATCTGCCACAAAGCACCTCTTTAAAGTATTGAAAAGTAAAGATGTCACCCCGAAGACTAAAATGCGCCTGACCCAAGCCATGGTATTTTCAATCACATCATACACATGCAAAAGCTGGACAATGAACAAAGAAGACGGAAAAATTGATGCTTTTGAATTGTGGTGTTGGAGAAGAATGTTGAGAGTACCATGGTCCACCAAAAGAACAAGCAGATCTGTTCTGGAAGAAGTACAACCAGAGTGTTCCTTGAAAGCAAAGTTGGCAACACTGTGTTTTACATACTTTGGACATGTTGTCAGGAAAGATTAGTCTCTGGGGAAGGACATCATGCTTGGTAGAGTGGAGGGTCAGCAAAAAAGAGGAAGGTACTCGATGAGATAAATTGACACAGTGGCAACAACAATGGGCTTAAGCATATAAACAATTATGGGCATGGCACAAGACCAGGCAGTGTTTCGTTGTGTTGTTTATAGGGTTGCTATGAGTTGGAACTGACTCGATGGCACCCAGCAACAACAATGACATGCAAAGCAAGCAGCTAACATCATCCTAAATGGAGAGAGACTGAAACCATTCCCCTTGAGAATGGAAACCAGACAAGGATGCCAGTTATCACCACCATTATGCAACATTGTGCTGGAAGTTCTAGCCAGAGCAACTATACAAGATAAAGAAAGAGCATCCGCATTGGTAAGGAAGAAGTAAAATTATAACTGTTTGCAGATGATATGATCTTATACATGGAAAAGCATAATGAATCCACAAAATACTAGTGGAGCTAACAGAAGAGTTCAGCGAAGTATCAGGATATAAGATAAACGTAAATAAATCACTTGATTTCCCTTACACTAATGAAGAAATCAGGAAAAAAGAAATCAACAAATCAGTACCATTCACAATTTCCCCCAAAACGTACAATACCTAAACCAAAACCAAACCCACTGAGTTGATGCTGACTTATAGTGGCTCTCTAAGACAGAGCAGAGCTGCCCCATAGAGTTTCCAAGGAGCACCTGGCAGTTTTGAACTGCCAATGTATTGATTAAGAGATGTAACACTTAAAATCACTACACCACCAGGGTTTACCTAGGAATAAATCTAGCCGGAGATGTAAAAGACATACACAAAGAAAATTATATGACTGTTGCAAGAAATCCAAAGAGAACTACCTAAGTGGAGAAACCTACTCAGCTCGTGGATAGGTAGATTTAACATGATGAAAATGGCTATTCTTCTCAAAGCTATCTACAGATACAATGCAATCCCAATGCAAATTCCACTGTCATTTTTTAGTGAGATGGAGAAACAAATCACTAACTTTGTATGGAAAGAAAAAAAGCACTGGATAAGTAATGCATTACTGAAGAAGAACAAAGTGGTAGGCCTCACACCACCTGACTTTATAACTGATTATACTGCCACAATATTCAAAAAGCCTGATATTGGTTTAAAAATAGATACATAGATTAACAGAATAGGGTAGAGAACCCAAATTTAACTCCATCCATCTGTGAGCAGCAGATATTTGACAAAAACGTAACATAAACGACCTGGTGAAAAATATGTTTTTCAGCAAATGGTGCTGGCAAAACTAGATGCTCATCTGCCAGTAAGTGAAACAGGATCCATATCTCACAACATGCAGAAGAATGAAGTAAAAATGGATGATAGACCTAACTATAATATGTAAAACAATAAGGGCCTTAGAGGAAAAAATAGACAATGTTCACAGCCCTAATACATGGTACAGACAAACTGTATGATATTATAAGCAGTACACAAACACCAGAAGAGAAAATGGATAAATGGGAGCTTCTAAAAATCAGACTTTTAGCTCATCCGTAGACTTCATCAAGAGCGTAAAAAGACCACCTAGGAGTGGGAAAAAAATTTGTCAACCAAGAATCTGTTCAGCATTTCATCTCCATAATCTACCAAAAGCAAAAACCAAACCCACTGTTGTCTAGTCAATTTCAACTCATAGCAACTCTATAGACAGAGTAGAACTTCCTTGTATTGTTTCCAGGGAGCACCTGGTGGATCTGAACTGCTGACCTTCCGGTTCGTAGCTGTAGCACTTAGCCACTATGCCACCAGGCTTTCCCGATAATCTACAGGATACTTCAAAATTTTAACAAGAAAAAACCAAACCAATCAAAGATGAGCAGATGACACTAACAGGCACTTCACCAAAGAAGACATCCAGGCAGCTAGCAGATACATGAGGAAATGCCCACAGTCGCTGGTCATTAGAGAAGTCCAAGTCAAAACTACAGTGAGATATCATCTCACCACAACAAGGCTGGCAATAATTCAAATAACACAAAATACCAAATGTTGGAGAGACAGCGGAGACACTGGAAACTTCTACACTGATGATAGGAATGTAAAATGGAACAACCACTCTGGAAAAGGATTTGGCAGTTTCTTGAAAAGCTAGAGATAGAAATATCACATGATCTAGCAATCCCACTGCTTGGAATACATCCTAGAGAAATACGTGCTGTCACACAAACAGGTACATGTACACCAGTGTTCACTGCAGCACTGTCCACAATAGCAAAAAGATGGAATCAACCTAGGTGCCCATCAGCAGATGAATGGATAGACAAACTACGGTGTATTCACACATTGGAATACTATGTGATGATAAAGAACAATGATAGTCTTTGGAAACACCTGGAAGACATGCTGAGCGAAATCAGTCCGTCACTAAAGGATAAATACTGTATGAGACCAATATTATGAGCTCTGATGAAATGGAGTAAGCAGAGGAGAAAATAATCTTTGTTAATTACCAGGGAGAGCAGGAGTTAGACAGATGTTCGTAGATTAGATATTAGATAGAAACTGAGTTAAGTGAAGGAAGCGACAGCACACAGTATAAGGGAAATCAATACTGCTGGACTATTCCAAGAGCTAAGAGTTTTCCTAAATAAAACCCAACACTTCAAAGATGAGTGTAGCAGGTGTGGAGGTCTGCCAACCACCGTGCTTTCAGGGCACATCTAAGTCAACTGAGACAACTAAAGTTGTTTTTTTTTAATGACCTGTAGGAGGAGTAAAAATAGAGTGAGCAGCCCCTACTTGTCTGTCAGTGGAGACTTGCTTGTTGCTGTGATGCTGGAAGCTATAACACTGGTATTTAGGTAGCAGCAGGATCACTCACGGTAGACAGATTTCAGCTGAGCTTCCAGACTAAGACAGACTAAGAAGAAAGACCCAGCAATCTACTTCTGAAAATAACTAGCCAGGGAAAACTTTATGAATAGCAGCGAGACATTATCAGATACAGTGCTGGAAAATGAGCTCCTCAGGTTAGAAGGCACTCAGAAGATGACTGGGGAAGAGCTGCCTCCTCAAAGTAGAGTGAACCTTGAAGATATGGATGGAGTAAAGCCTTCGGGATCTTCATTTGCTGATGTGGCATGACTCAAAATGAGAAGAAACAGCTGTAAACATCCATTAGTAATCAGACCATGGAATACACAAAGTATGAATCTAGGAAAATTGGAATCATCCAAAATGAAATGGATTGTACAGACATTGATATCCTAGCCATTAGTGAACTGAAATGGACTGGTATTGGCCATTTTGAATCTGACAGTCATATGGTCTACCCCGGGAATGAAAACTTGAAGAGGAACAGTGTTGTGTTCATCATGAAAAAGCACATTTCAAGATCCATCCTGAAGTACGATGCTGTCAGTGATAGCATAATATCCATGTGCCTACAAGAAAGGCCAGTTAATATGACCATTATTCAAATTTACACACTATCCCTAAGGCCAAAGATGAAGAGATTAAAAATTTTAACTAGCTTCTGCAGTCTGAAATTGATCAAATGTGCAATCAGGATTCATTGATAATTACTGGCAACTGGAATGCAAAAGTTGGAAACAAGAAGGATCAGTAACTGGAAAATATGGCCTTGGTGACAGAAATAATGCTGGAGATTGCATGATGGAATTTTGCAAGACTAATGACTTCTTCATTACAAATACCTTTTTTAACCAACACAAATGGTGACTGTACACACAGACCTCACCAGATGGAATACACAGGAACCAAATCAACTACATCTATTGGAAAAAGATGATGGAAAAACTCCATATCAGCAGTCAGAACAAGACCAGTTGTTGACTGTGGCACATATCATAAATTGCTCATATCCAAGTTCACACTGAAACTGAAGGAAATCAGAACACGTCCACAAGAGCCAAAGTATGACCTTCAGTATATCCCTCCTGAGTTTAAAGACCATGACAAGAACCAATTTGATGTGTCGACAGCTAATGACTGAAGATCATGTGAATTGTGGAATGACATCAAGGACATCATCCATGAAGAGAGCAAGAGGTCCTTAAAAAGACAGGAAAGACATAAAAGACCAAATTCAATGTCAGAAGAGACTCTGAAACTTGCTCTTGAACATCGAGCAGCTAAAGCAAAAGGAAGGAATGGTGAAGTAAAAGATCTACACAGAAGATTTCAAAGGGAAGCTGGAGAAAACAAAATAAAGTATTATGCTTATATGTGCAAAGAGCTGAAATTAGAAAACCAGAAGGGGAGAACATGTTCTGCATTTCTCAAACTGAAAGAACTGAAGAAAAATAATTCGAGCCTTGAGTTGCAATAGTGAAGGATTCTACAGGGAAACTGTGAAACAACTCAGAGAGCATCAAAAGAAGATGGAAGGAATACAGAGAATCATTACACCAGAAAGAACTGATCAATGTTCAGCCATTGAAGAAATAGCATATGATCAATCTGCATTGAAGGCACTGGCAAGGGCTCCAGGAATTGATGGAGTATCTATTGAGATATTTCAGCAAAAAGATTCAGTGCTGGAAGTGCTCACTCATCTATGCCAAGAAATTTGGAAGACAGCTACCTCAGCGACTGACTGGAAGAGATCCAGATTTATGCCTATTCCAAAGAAAGATGATCCAACTGAATGCAGAGATTACCGAACAATATCATTAATATAACATGCAAGTAAAATTTTGCTCAAGATCATTCAAAAGCAACTGCAACAGTATATTGACAAGGAAATGCCGGAATTTCAAGCTGCACTCAGACAAAGACGTGGAACCGGGGATGTCATTGCTGATGTCAGATGGATCTTGGCTAACTACAAAAAAGACGAGCAACATGCTTACCTGTGTTTCATTGACTATTCAAAGTCATTCGATTGTGTGAATCATAATGAATCATGGCTAGCATTGTGGATAATGGGAATTCCAGAAAACTTAATTGTGCTCTTAAAGAATCTGTATGTGGGTCAAGAGGTAGTTGTGCAAACAGAGCAAGGGGACACTGCATGGTGTAAAGTCAGAAAATGAGTGTCAGGTTGCATCCTTTCACCACACACTTTCAATCTGTGGGCTGAGCAAACAGTCTGGGATTATATGAAGAAGAATGAGGCATCAAGATTGGAGGACGACTGATTAACATCCTGCATTACACAGACCACACCACCTTACTTGCTGGAAGTGAAAAGGATTTGAAACACTTGAAGATGAAGATTAAGGACCACAAACTTCAGCATGAATTGCGCCTCAACATCAAGAAAACAGAATTCCTCACAATTGGGCCAGTAAGCAACATCTCATAAATGGAAAAAGGATTGAGGTTGTCAAGAATTTTGTTTTACTTGGGTCCACAATAAACCTCATGGCAGCAGCAGTCAAGAAATCAAAAGATGGACTGCATTGGGAAAATCTGCTGCAAGGGATCTCTTTAAAGTATTGAAAAGTAAAGATGTCACTTTGAAGACTAAAATGTACCTGACCCAAGCCATGGTATTTTCAGTTGCATAATACACATGCAAAAGCTGGACAATGAATAAAGAAGAGGGAAGAACTGATGCCTTTGAATTGTGATGTTGGAGATGAATGTTGAATGTACCATGGACTGCCAGAAGAACAAACAGATCTGGAAGAAGTAAAACTAGAATGCTTCTTGGAAGCAGATGGCAAGACTGTGTCTTACATACTTTGGACATGTTGTCAGGAAAGATCAGTCCTTGGGGAAGGACATCATGCTTGGTGTAGAGTGGAGGGTCAGCAAAAAAGAGGAAGACCCTTGACGAGATGGATTGACACAGTGGCTGCAACAAAGGGCTTAAGCACAAAAATGATTGTGGACATGGCACAAGACCTGGCAGTGTTTTGTTCTGTTGTTCATAGGGTCACTATGAGTTGGTACCGACTCAACAGCACCTAACAACAACATCTGAATTCAGTTAGTGTCATCTGAGATCTCAAATTCTAACAAGCTACTAACTAAGGAACAGCATCAGATTTCAATCCAACTGGAACAGTGAAGAACTAAGGGCACTGAGGAAAACGTGAGACCAAAATACTGATGGGCCAGAGGATCCAGTGACTACACCAGTATGATACTGGAAGAACTAGATAGTACCTGACCATCTTCAGTGTATTCATTAATAGGCAATACAACGCAGTGTTAGAAAAGTGGGGATACAGATCTAGAATTCTTCTAAAAGACCAACCTGATGGTCCAATAGCCTTAAGCATCCCCCAAGAACATGGCTTTTGGTCTCAGAGTCCAGAGCTGACTGACACCAGCACCAAAGACAACACTTCAGACAATAATTGGACTGGAATGTAAGACACAAGGCTCCCTTATGGTAATGACATGGAAGAGTGGAGAAGAAAGCAGGAGTTGGTTGAATGAAGATGATAAGTACAGAGTGGAAAAGAAGTGTATACTGCTACAAGCGTGGGATGGTAGCTGGGGTTGATGTCTGGGATTTTATATGACACATTGGCTTCTATCATAAACTTTCACTTAATCACAATAAAATATATTTTAAAGGGTAATCAAGAGATGTTAATAGAAATCTTAGATCAAGATGAGGGAATGAGTAAGAGCAAGTAAACAGACATTTAACTAAAGTAAAATCGTTGCTTTAGTGTTTAGAGACCTACTTTATTGTGTCTTTCTTTGACTCTGTATAAAACTTGACTTATTTTTTAACACCTGTGACTAGGTATAAACTCATGAATGTTTATTTTTTGTCTCTGTGGTTAAACTGAGAAAACAACAGTAAAGTGTTTCAGGAGCTATCAGGACCCTCCCTGAAAAAACATCTCCTAGGTAACTGCTATAGTTTCACTCGAGCAAGCTCTTCCTACAGAGAAATGTCCTCTAACCTGTTCCCTTCCCAGCCCCACCACCAGTAACCTACCTGCCTTGTAGTAATCTAAGTTCATAATGTCAGTTAAAATAGTATAGCTCGAGTCTTTTGTTCTCACCCCTTGAAGGGTCTCCACAGCTTTACCATTTTGGTTCTCTCTTTAAAATTCAGATGTTTCCTCTAGTCCAGACCATTATCAAACCTATGATAAATCTAATCAACCTTGGAGACCGCATGATGTGGTTCTGCCCTGTCCTATAGGGTTGCTATGAGTTGGAATCAACTGGGCATACAAGTGGGTTTCAAGATGGCCTCCACAGTGAAGACTTTTATGTCTGCACAGTTTCAAGATGACATCCACAGTGAAGGCTTCTGAGTCTTGCAGTATTAATTCTCATAAGTTGTATACATGGTCACTTTCTAGCTCTGTTGGTTGGATTGCCAGTCCTGATTGCAGCCTTCTGACCAAATTTGGGCATGGCGCACATACTGCCAGAACTGGCTTTGCTTGATTCCTTCCTAAAAACAACTCGTGAATTATTTACACAATCATGTGAATGACTTATCTAAGTCTTTCAGTACATGGTTTAACCTTTGGGTCTTTTATCTCTTTGTCAGCTGTTCGTAGTTTTCTGCACTATTGGTGAAATGCACCTGCATAAAAAGAAGTTGAGAGGTTCGAATTCTGGGCACTCTGTCCTACTTGCAAAGAAAAAGAGAACAAGTTAGGCCTTCCAGTCTCCCTGTTGAGAGATTTCATACCCCTAATTCTTCACAGGAACATGGATGAAAGGTCTCATCTTCTGTAACTTCTTCATGCTGAATTGGGGTATTGTTAGTGCTAGCTAATTGGAAATCTCTTGCTGTCAGCCCTAATGTTTCACTTGTCTATGAGACTTTACTCTGAGGGGCAGCTTGGAAACCTTGCATAGTCATACATTTGATTGGGAATTGTTGTAACCTGGAAGAAGTAAGTTTAATAAGGAGTTTAAATGAACAAGTTTCAAAAATAAGCAACAAGAGAAAAGTCTTAATAAGGGTAAAAACCAAATGATTGATGGGAGATGTCTTCTTATCTGACCTGGCAAGATTGTACGTCCTGTGTTATCTTGCTACTCATTAGTTCTCCAGTGAATGCTTGTTTGTCACATATAAGTTTATCCTCTTTTTTCTCTCATGTCTGATATAGTCCATCTTTTGTTCAAATGTTCTGGTCAAACGTTTTCAGAAAATCATTAAAGTAAAATCTTACCTGTGAATGACTAAGTTTATATGACCATGATTAATCTATAAATATAAATATTGTTAGTAGTGAAAAGACTTGATATAAGCTGATTACAAGCAAAGTGTAAAGGCCAAATGAAATCAAGTTTGTTAAAAAAAAAACTTCACAGCAATACGTCTAAACACAGCAATTAACTATATTTTAAAGGACTTCAAACATTATAATAATTTCTAGTAATAATACCATATAGTTAGGATATACCAAGATTATATATACTAAGGCTGTCACGTCTCTAAAAACCTGAATAGTATTAAAATAACTTTATAAGTAAATAATATGAACTCCCCAGAGCACTGGCTTCTATGATGGTGAATTAAAAAAAAAATTTTAGTCAAGTTAGCAACTAACAAGTAATGATAAAATTGTGACATAGTATGCTTTTATTAAATAATGCAGTATTAGGCAGAAATGTAAGAAGAAATAACCAACATAAATATTAATCCAGTGAGTATCAGGCACTTCTTTTGATTTGAGTTTATGTAATTTATTAAACAAAACTTTTCAGCACTTTTCCTCTATTAAAATATATTTGTAATTTTCCATGAGGTTTCAAAGTTGTTAGGAATTCAATACAGGTTAACAAGAAATAATGTTTAAGGCATTTAGACAGATAACTCAAAATAAAAAAGTCAGGTTTTTTTTTTTTTTTTTCTTAAGCCATATGGCTTGGGTTTTTGAGTCAGGAATCTTATTCTAATAAGAAGCCAAACCCTTTGTCCTCAAAGCAGATTACACGAAGAATAAATTAACACTTCAACTGAAAAACCAAGGAGAATTTTGCTATTAAACAATAAAAAACCCAATCTTTTTGTTCCATATTCCATTAAACTCTGAAGTTCTTAAATATTTTATAAATCAAACTGCTAAACTTTTGTCAGTGAACATTCTTGGCCATATCAAATTTTTTCAATAAACTTCTTATAGTGTATCAAAAGGCACAAATGAACTCATCCATTACCATATTTAACATATTTTGCCTTGTGGCATGAAAAGTAAAATTATACAAACTCAAACCATGACAAATATCCATTAACTCAGTGTCAGCAAGCTACCAAATGATTGTGGAAATCACTTCAGGTCAGCAGTTGAAATAAAGTTTGTTCAAACATTTTAAGTTTTCATTTAATTTTTACTCTGTCTCATATATATCATGTAGATATATTTCCTTTATGGCTTTTTTTTCTGGTGGTCTCAAAAGAGATACTTGGGCCAAGCTGTGTTATAAGGAAAATAAGCCTCTTTTTCTCTATCCCATCCAGGACAAAAAATAACCAGTTGTTTAGTAAGCAGCTAGCTGATAGGTGAACTCCCAGGAAAGTTAGGGCCTATGCCCATTTTACATTTCTTATGTCCTACAATTAAAGGTCCACTGCCCAGGGCCTGACATCCTGGGGCTTGCATCCTGAAGCTCACAAAAACAACGAATACTAGCATGACAAAAATGACACAATCTTTCAGAGACTTTCCACAGATAATTATAAACCTGGGACTCCCACACGTAGACACAAACTTTAAAAATAGGTGGCTGGACAGAATACCAGCCTGAAGGGGCAAAATGCACCAAGTCTTAAGGACAGGTTAGGGGATTGAGAGATCTTGTAATAAAAACAAAGTTGCCAAATAAAAAAGCAATAAACTGAAAACCAATTACGGGAGGAATTCCCTAAGTCTGTGCCAGCAGTCCTTCCATGCTCACACATACAACAATTAACAGGGCAGCAGAAACAACACAATGCTTCAGACAACTTCCACAGAAATTGCAAAATCTAGGGTCCCCACAGATGAATTACAGATTTCTTGGAAGTAATAAGAAGTCAGGAAACAGTTGGTTAGCCAAAAAGCCAAGTGCCGTCGAGTCGGATCCGACTACAGCTGGTTAGATAGAAGGCCAATATGAAAGAGAAAAACAGAATATTGACAGTGTAATTCCATCAAGAGCGCGCAAGTTTTCTGTCCTTTTTTGAAAAACTCTGTGAGTGCCTCAACCCTCTGACCATGAGCTCCCCTTACTCCCTAGATCAGAAGAAAAGACCTTTCTGTGGTGACTAGGGTGTGAAGTCCAGAGAAGGCATATCTTGGTCACACTAAGGACCCTCCACTGGCCTGTCAGCAGTGCCTCCAGTTACAGTTGATGAATCACTTGGCCAGTAGAGACTTCTGGGGGGCCTGATTTGGGCAAGCAGTGTTTCAACCTGACAATATTTTGTTCCGTTCAGGTCTCTATTAAGAACTCAATAAATTTACCAGCCTTTCAAAGGAAGACAGAAAATACAGAAAAGTTTGCTCAAGAAGAATGTGAAACTAAGGTTGAGTCACAAGCAGTGGTGGACAAAGGGGTCCTTACCAAGTAGAAAAACACAAGGAAGTTAGTCTTGGAAGCTGCTTGTTTATCTACCAGGACTGAACAACCCTCCTCTGTCTTAGTCATCTGGTACTGCTCTAACAGAAAGACCACTTGTAAGGTGGCTTTAACAAAGAAAAGTTTATTCACACATTCCAGTAGGCTAGAAGTACCAGTTCAGGTTGCCAGCTCTCTCTGTCCGCTCTGTAGGATGGTCTTTGTGTTGCATCAGGCTTCCTTTGGCTTGACAGCATTTCAGCACAGAAATCTCATGTCTGAAGGATGTGCTTTGCTCTTGCTGCTGCTTTCTATATAGTTACCAGGTCCCCAACTCTTGGCTTGCTTTTCCTTTAATCTCTTGTAGGATAAAAGGTGGTGCAAGCCACACTCCAGGGAAACTTTATTAGGAAGGGTGTTAACAATTGCACCCTAATCCTCTTTTAACATGACCCTATCTATTAACCACAATCAGAAAGTGAGATTTTCAACATAGAATTATAAAACAATGGAGGACAGTCACACAATACAGGGAATTGTGGACCAGCCAAATTGCTACACACATTTTTTTTTTTGTGGGACACGGTGCAATCCACGACTCCCAGTTACCTCAGAACTGAGGACAGTATGCAAAGCACGCCAGTGTCCTCCTAGAATCTCCTTGTTGGCTTACCAAAATGTGTTACTATGTTGTGGCACCACAGTTCTTTCCTTCCACTGATCAAGAATAAACAGGAATGTCATATAGAAAATCTTTCCCCATGAGAAAGCTTGAGTCAGAAAGAAAAGAAACTTACAAGGGGATATGGAGGGAGCCTGGTAGGTAGACTAGCCTCCAACTCACTAAACAAAGGCTTGTCTGGGCCTTTTAAAGATTTTGAGACAGGAAGGGGAATTTACAACTTACTGGTTAAATGGGGACTGCCAAGTAGTTGGCAAACTCATCCTAGAAAAAGTGCTATATGCTTCATTGTTAAATATCACTACCATCACCTTTGACGTACTCCCTTTGGGAAGCTATGCACCAACAACAGCACCTAGTCCACCCTTCACAGCAATTTTGGAACCTTTTCTGAATGGCCATCAGGCTGTCATCGTATTACCCTTGACGTCCTGAATGTCATCAAAATGTCTTACTTTCAACATTTCCTTTATCTTCAGGTAAATAAAAAATCATGGAGTGGGGTGCAGGTCAGGTGACTAGGGACAATGTTCCAATATGTTTCTTTGTTTACTTGCTAAAAACTTCCTCACAGACAACTATACAATTAAGTTCACAAACTTGTTATCTTCCCACTGTGTGCAATGGCTATGCCAGAAAGAGTTCCAAAATTGCTTTGAAGGGTGGGCTAGGTGCTGGCATTGGTACATCGCTTCCCAGGGGGAGTATTTCAAAGGTAGTGACATTCAGTACTGAGGTATGCAGCACTTAGAACAATTAAGCTCACGGACTTGTCAGTCCTTGTATACTGTAAGGCAAAAGGTAGAGCTAGGGTAGTATAGTACATGCAAGCAGATTTCAGGATGTTCCCCTGCAGTGAAGACTTAGAGGACTTATGGTATGACATCTGGAGTGAAAGCCCTGGGACTTGTAATAGGACTTCTGATAAGTGTTACGGAGGTGGAATTTCTCACTGCTTTAGCTCCATGTGCAGTCTTGATTGTAGCCTCCTGACCAAATTTGGACTTCCTGTGCATATCCTCAGAACTAGTTTTACTTGCTTTCTTCTGAAAAACAACTCTGAGGAATTTTACATAATCTCACATGTGAATGACTTATCTCAGTGTTCTAGAATGTGGTCTTTCATCCCTGTTATTACCTGTCTATAGTTTTCTGCACTGTTTACTGAAAGGTACCTGCATAAAAAAGACTTGAGAGATTTGGTTCTGGGCACTCTCTTTTATTTGCAAGGAAAAGATATTCCAAAAAGGTCTTCCAGTCTCTTGGTCTCACTATAGTAAATAGAAACTTAGATGAAAGTCTGTGGCCCATAATTTTACGTTATAGAACAGAAGTGGTGCAAATAAATAAACTAAAAATGCTAGAAAAAGAAGAACAAACTAAGTTCAAAGAAGGTGAAAGAAAGTATTAAAGAGCAAATAAATACAAAGGAAACAAATGGAGAGCAACAGAAAGACCTAAATTGTACCAAAACCCATTGCTGTTGACTCAATTCCAATTCATACTGACCCTGTAGAACAGAGTAGAACTGCTCCAAAGGATTTCCTAGAAGGGACTGGTGGATTCCAACCACCACCCTTTTGTTCAGTAGCTGTAGCTCATTGTAGCTGTTAACCACTGTACCACCACATCTCCTATAAAGGCCAAAAGTTATGTAAAAAGCTTACTAACATAGACAGTACTCTGGTGAAGTGGTAATTAATGAGACAATGTTTTTCAACCTTTTAAATTGTTGTTTCTTTTATTATAACCCTCTCTCATAGCCTGGAAACCCTGGTGGCATGGTGATTTAAGTGCTACGTCTGCTAACCAAAAGGTCGGCACTTCAAATTTGCCAGGTTCTCCTTGGAAACTCTATGGAGCAGTGCCACTCTGGCCTACAGGGTCACTGTGAGTTGGACCTGACTTGACGGCAGTGGGTTTTCTCATAACCTAGGTGGTGCAGTGGTTATAGCAATTGACTGTGAGCTGAAAGTTTGGCTGTTTGAAACTACCACCAGCTCCATGGGAGAACAATGTCGGTGAGTTTGTAAGAGATTTATAGCTTTAGAAGCTCTATGGGATCACTAAGAGTAGATTTTGACTGAACACAAGTGGGTTTGGGTTTGGTTTGTTACTGAGTGCTGTCAAGTAGATTCTGACTCGTAGTGGCTTTATATCCTAATACCAAAATCAAATAAGAGCAGCGCAAAAGAAAGAAATTATAGGCAAGCCTCTTTCATGGTTGTCTTAGTCATCTAGTGCCTCTATAGAAGAAATACTACAAGTGTATGGCTTTAACAAAGAGAAATTTATTGTGTGACAATCCAGAAGCCTATAAATCTAAGTTCAAGGTGTGAGCTCCAAGGGCAGGATTTCTCTGTTGGCTCTGGAGGAAGGACCTAGTCACAAATCCCGCCTTGGACTGGGAGATTCTGAGGCACAGGGACCCTGAGTCCCTCCTAAGGGATGCACTCAGCTCCCCCGGCACTACTTCTTGGTGGTATCAGGTACCCCAATTCTCTGCTTGCTTGTCTTTCCTTTATGTACCAAAAGGTTGCTTCAAGGTACAATACAATCGCATACACTGAGTCCTGCCTCACTAACACAACTGCTGCCCATCTTCCTTCATTAACATTATAGAGGCAGGGTTTACAGCATATAGAAACAGCACACAATACTGGGAATTGTGGTCTAGCCAAATGGCTGCACATATTTTTGAGGGGACACAGTGCAATCCATGACATTCTACCATTTGACCCACCTCAAAAAATCATATCCTTGCATCCTTTATAATATATTCACCCCATCATAGCGAGAGTAAGTCCAAAATCTAGAACACAAGTTATCTGCTTCCAGAATACAGTAGCAGGTGCAGTACGGAACTAGCAGGCACAAGCTAAACATCTTTATTACAGATGGGATAGATTGTAGGGAAGAAGGCACAGCATGCCTTCAAGCAAATTAACAACACATTACATTATTCCTCAAGGCTTTGGAAATAATACTCCATTCTGAGACATGTTACACAGTGGTCCTGCCCTCCATATTCTAGGTATTGGCCACATTCTCCAGATTCTGAGTGAAGGACCCTTGGGACCTTCATGTCTACCTTCCAAGCCCACTGGAGCACCAATGCTGCTCCCTTGGTTTTAGTTGAATCCTTTTGCTTGTCCATCTGAGTGACAACCACATTTGGAAACACCAGAAGCCGTAGCTCCACCTTTTGCAACCCCTGAGATCATGACCATGACTTTTGAGACTGAGGCAGCTCAGCTTCTTACATTCCTTGTCTCTTCAGCTTCTGCTTCCTGTGGCTTCTTGGCCAAGGCCTCATGCCTGCATCTGTCCTGATCTGATAGATGTTTCAAAGCTTTTGTAGCTCTGCCAATAAGTGCCTGGAGGCACACCACTCTGCCAGGAGGCATCAACACAGCCACTCAGGTCTCTTGTGTCATCGATCAGGTAGTCTAACTCCGCTAATAACTGCTTGGAGGCACCCTATTCTGCTGGACAGCCTCCTGCACACAGGCATTCAGCTCTCTTTCTCCATGGGTCAGCTCTTGGTTCTGTGTTGCTGGTTCATTGCTGTTTCACACTATTAGCACCTTCTCTAGCGTTCATAGTTCTTATCTACTTTTTCTGAGTCTTCTACCCATTCACAGTTTGAAAACCACTTCCACATTTTACGTATGTGTTACAGTAACACTCCACTCTCCCATTACCAAGTTCTGTCTTAGTTGTCTAATGCTGATATAACAGAAATACAACAAGTAGATGCCTTTCATAAAGAGAAATTTATTTTGTACTCCTGGCATGCTTTCTTGGTGATATGAGGTCCCCCAACTCCCTGTCATCAGAGGAGGAAAGGATCAGATATGTGTTTTCTAAAGAATCTTTTGGCCAGCTGGTGATGATGGGTTAGAAGGTAGAAGGATAGAAACAGGAGCTAGAGTGAAAAGGTAAAGGGTCAGAGGATTCCTAAGGAGATGGGATGGGCCCTGTGAAAGGAGAATGGGTGAGGCAAGAGCCAGGGAGTACCCATGTGCCCAGTACAGGCAGAGGAAGAAGGGACGAGTTAAAGGTGTGTCCACACCAGGAACCCTTGGGTTCTGGGCAGTGTTGTGACAGGCAGCACTGAAGACCTGAGAGGAACTCAGAGCTCTCATTAGCTGTGTTATTGAGGCTACCATTCCTGGGTATGCTCCTTGCCTGCATCTGTCATCCTTCCATTATGTGGGGACAGTGCCTATGGTAATTGCTGGGGAAAACAAGATAGGGGGTCACTAAACTCTGGAAATAAGAAGGGCATTTTCCTATTCAATTGCAACTTTATCTTTAAGGTATTTAAACCAGAGCTTGCAAAGCAGGTCCGGGTATTTTTCCTAAAGAAGAAAAAGGGTTAGCTAAGTAACACTTTGTCTCTGCCTAGCTGGCAGCATCCTGGTTTTTCCTGGGTTTGCAATACCCTGTCTTCAATTGTCTGTCAGGATTAAGTGGGATATTCTTAGAAGCCTGGATCCTCAGGGTAGAAGATAACACTACAGTCATAGGAAAGTAAGAAGGGACACACAGGGTAGTCACCTAGCCACCTAGCCACTAATCTCTGTAGTGTGGACAGTTTTCATTGCATCCTTTCGCATGGCTTGCCTGCATTAGCTCATTTCTTGCAGCATGATGGATAGAGCACTGTCCAGACATCTAGGCATGGGTCCCATCCCTGGCTTGGTTTGTCACTGGAGTGTCCACTTCCTCTCTCTGGGTGCAGGTGTCTTGCGAGCAGAACTTCAGAATCTCTTGGTACTATCTCTTCCCCATACCTCTTCATACAGCTCTCTATCATCGCTGTGCTTTTCACTTGTCCTGTTGAATCTTCAATTTGGGGATCTGCAGCCAAAATCAGGGAAGAAGCTTTAGCTGGAAACAAGGGCCAGAGTATCTTAAAAGGTTAACTTTCTGAGTCTCACTGGCAACACAAGAATAAAAAGGGGTACACCCTGAGATCTCCACTAAAAGACCACAATTGATGGTCCAACGGTTTCAGGGTTCCCCCGGGAGCATGGCCCCTGGCCCTGATGCTGCCTTTGACCATAAACCATAATGCAGGTCCACTCTTTGTACATGAATGGATTGGACTTGGCGATGCAGAGTGACCATATATTGGATGCACTTTACGGTTCTGTGCATTTATAGGAAATCATCTTGCTGTCCTCTGGCTGGAGGAAGGAGAGTGGGTGGAGAGGAGGAGAAAGGAGACTGTTGGGAGGATGAGACATGTATGGAGCACTGTCACTGGGTGGGGAGAGCAGTGGAAGCTGCATATAGGTGGGCATGTAAGTTTATACGGGAATGTACATTTTCGCTCAGTCATAATATAAACAAATAAATAAATAAAAATTAAAAAAGGTTAACTTTCTTAGGCTTAGAGCAGATGGTTGAGGTCTTGCAGGCTCCTACCAGCTCTAGAACTTGTTGCAGACTCTTCTCCAGAAAGAAGGAGCCTGGGCACCCTGTTCCTCTTCTGGCATCTCAGAGCTTCCCATCAGCTCCCTTTGGCCAGGGAGGTGCCCTTTGCCTCTTTAGGGGTTTACATAGCGTCTCTAAGGGAAGTGTCACCTGCTACACTAGTCCTTAACCATCCCTGCGTAGTGCTGTCTGTGGTCTTAGCTGTGAGGCCCTGAGTCTCCCAGAAAAATTTCTTTTAAAATTATTGTTGTTATTTATTTTTGGTAAAATATATATCACAAAAAAATTACTATTTTTACCACTTGTAAATATAAAATCCAGTGATGCTGGTCTTCATGCTGTGCGACAGTCATCACTACTCATTTCCAAAAGTTTCTCATCAACCAAGCAAATCCAGCACCTCTTAAACAATCGTCACCACTCCCCCTCCCCTTCACCCTCTGGTAGTCACTGATGAAAGTTTGTTTTTAGGCGTTTGTCTGCTCTGAGTATTTCCTACAAGTGAAATCATAGAGTTTTTTTTTTTTTTCTTTAGTCTGACTTACTTCACTCAGCATGTTTTCAAGGTTGATGTATCTTGGTAGCATGTCTCAGAGCTTTATTTCTCTTTAGAGCCGAGTAATACTATCTGCATGTACCACATTTTACTTGTCTATTCATCTCTTGAGAACATCTGAGTTATTCCATATTCCATCTATCGTAAATAATGTCACTGTATCTTGTTATGCAAGTATCTTTTTGAGCCTATGCTTTCAATTCTTTTGGCTGTATACTTAGAAGTAAAATTTCTGGGTTATATGCCAATTCTACATTTAACTTTTTAAGGAATCTCCAGATTTTTCTACATTGGCTGTATCATTTTTACATTCCCTCCAGCATGGATAAGGGTTCAAATTTTTCCACATCTTCCCCAATAACTTGTTATTTCTCATTTTTTGGTAGAACCCACCCAGGGACTCTGTGGCAGAAAAGACCTGGTGATCTGCTCCTGTAGATATTACATACTAGAAAACCCTCTGGAACAGTTCTCTGTTACATAGGGTCATTACAAATCAGAATTGATTCAGAAGCACCTAACAACAACAGTAGGTATGAAGTGTTATCTCATTGTGTTTTCTATTTTCATTTCCCTAAATACTACAGTGTTCACATGCTTTTGGCCATTCTTTCTTGGTGAATTGTCTTTTAGTCCCCTTTGCTTAGCTTGCCTGTTTTTTAATTAGGCTATTTTTCTCTTTGTTGTTGACTTGTGTTGAGTTCTTACTTGATAAGTAGTTACAAAATGCTTTCTCCTGTTCTATAGGTTGCCCTTTTTTGGTAAAGTCCTTTGATGGACAAAGTTCCTGATGATGTCCATTTTACCTATTTTATTTTTATTGCTTTTGGCATCATAGTTAAGAATCCATTGTCAAAAAGTGGGTCCCAAATCATTATTCTTAGGTTTTCTTTTAAGAGTTCTATGGTTTCTGTCAGTTGCCTAGTGTTGCTACAACAAAAATACTACAAGTGGATAACTTTAAGAAACAGATTCATTCTCTTACAATCTAGGAGGATAGAACTCTAAAGTTAGGATGCTACCTCCAGGGGAAAGCTTTCTTTCTGTGTCAACTCTAGGGGTAGGTCCTTGTCATCAATATTTTTCTGGTCTAGGACATTCTCAGCACAGTGGCCCTGGGCCCAAATGAGGTACTTCACTCATGGAGCTTCTTTCTTGGTGGTATTAGGTCCTCTCCTCTGTGCTTGATATTCTCTTTTATATATATATATAAAAGACTCAAGATACAGCCTAATCCCACCACATTAATTTAACTGCTTCTTTGACATCCTAGTGATTAGGATTTACAACACATAGAAATATCACATTAGATTACAAAATGGTGGACAACCACATAATGCTGGGAATCATGGCATAGCCAACTTGATACACATTTTGCAGTGGCATTTCAATCCATGACATCATTTCAGTGTTTATACTTAGATCCTTAATAAATTTTGAGTTAATTTTCATATATGGTGTAGGGTATGGGTCCAGCTACACTCTTTTATGTGTGGAGATTAGTTGTCTCAGCATCACTTACTGAAAGTCTATTCTTTTCCCAGTGGAAGAACTTAGCACCCTTTATAGATTCTCTGCTCTATTCCACTGGTCTATATGCCTATTCTCCCCCTGCCCCCAGCTTGTGGTTTGTGTTTTTATTTAATTTTGCTTCTAGTGATTTTTTTAAAAGTATATATTACTGTACTGTAAGTGAAAGTTTAAAATTCAAGTCAGTTTTTCCTACTAAAATGTACACACATGTTGTTAGGTAATCCTAGTTACATAGCTATGACAGCACACTCCTCCTCTTCACCCTATATTTCCCACATCCATTCAACCAGCTTGTGTCCTCCTCTGCCTTCTCATCTCCCCTCCAGATAGGAATTGCCCAGTTAATAGACTGTATCCACTTAAACAAAGAAACACACACTTTGCTGGTTATCATTTTATGTAATATACTCCAGTCCAATCTTTGTATGAAAGTTGGGTTTCATTTCTGGACGAACAGGGTGTACAGGGGCCATGTCTTCTGGGAACTGTCTAGTTTATCAGACCCTCAAATCTGGTATTTATACTAGAGTTCAAGTTCTGCACCCTGCTTCTCTCAACCTATGCTAGAGACTCCTTGTTTGATTCCCTGTCGGGGTGGTCATTGGTGGTAGCCAGGCACCGTCTAGTGCTTCCAGTCTCATGCTGATGAAGTCTCTGGTTTATGCGACCCTTTCTGTGTCTTGGGTTCATATTTTACTTATTTTTTTTTTTATGTTCTTCATTCTCCTTTGCTCCAGATAGTTTGCAATCATTTGATGGCTGCTTGCTAGCTTTTAATAACCCAAAGGCCACTCTCCAAAGTACAATGTAGAAACATTTCTTAATAAACTTTGTTACGTCAGTTGACCTACATGTCCACTGAAATCATAGTCCCCAGACCTGCTGTGCTACTCTGTCCCTTGAAGCATTTGACTATATTCAGGAAACGTCTTAGCTTTTGGCTTAGTCCAGTTGTTCTGACTTCTGTATTGTGTGTTGTCCATCCCTTCACCTAAAATAGTTCTTGTCTACTATCACTAGTAGAAACCCTGCTGGCTTAATGGTTATGTGCTGTGGTGGCTAACCAATAGGTCAGCAGTTCAAATCTGCCAGGCATTTCTTGGAAATTCTGTGGGGGCAGTTCTACTCTGTCTATAGGGTCACTATGAGTAGTAATTGAATTAACAGATTTTGATTTTATCTAATTAGTAAATACCTCCTACCTCCCTCTGAAACCTAGTAAATCAAAGAAAGTTTTCTTCTGAGTTTAAACTTTTTCTTGAGTTATTATGATAGTGGCCTCATATAGTATTTGTCCTTTTGTGACTGACTAATTTTGTGCAGAATGATGCCTTCCAGATTCCTCCATGTTATATTTCACAAAGTCATTATTGTTCATTATCATTATGAACTGTTCCATCCTGTGAATATAATTTATCTTTCTTTCACTGATGGGTGCCTAGACTGACTGCTATGTATAAATGCACTTTATTATGAGAAAGTACTTCAGAGAACATTGATGTGCATGTATCTACTTGTGTGGCACTTCTTTCTCTAGGATACACACATCTGGAATGAAGAAAGGGCCCAAACTAAAGAATTATCCCTATAGTTTGAACAAGTAGAAGGAGAGAAACAAGGGAACTCCTCAGGCACATGAAGCAATCGTATAATAAAGATTAGAGCTAAATGAGAGAATAGAATAACAATTGAAAAAGTTAAGAACACCAAAAGCTAGTTCTTTGAAAAGATCAACAAAATTGGTAAACCACCGGCTAAACTTACAAAAGAAAAACAGGAGAGGAAACAAATAACTCGAATAAGAAATGAGATGGGAGATGTCACAACAGACTCAACTGAAATGAAAAATATCATAACAGAACTATGAAAGATTGTAACAGATTTGAAAACCTAGAAAAAACAGACAAATTTCTAGATTCATATCACCTACTAAAATTATCACAAGGAGAAGAAGAACACCTTAATAAACCCATCACAAAGGAAGAGGTTGAAAAAGTCATAAGAAAAACTACCAACCATAAAAAGTCTTGGCCCAGATGGCTTCACCAGTAAATTCTACCAAACTTTTAGAGAGGAGTTAACTCCAGTAGTACTGTGACTAATTCACAGCATAGAAAGGGATGGAATACTCCTGAATTCATTCTCTGAAGCCAGCATAACCCTGATACCAAAGCCAAGAAAAGATGCCATGAAATAGAAAATTACAGATCAATATCACTCGTGAACATAGATGCAAAAATCTTCAACAAAATCTTATCCAATAGAATTCAACAACATATCAAAAAAATAAGTCATCATGACCAAGCTGGATTTATACTAGGGATGCAAGGCTGATTAAACATCAGAAAAACAATGTGATCAACCACATAAATAGCACAAAGGATAAGAATCGCCAGATATTGTCAATTGACACAGAAAAGGCATTTTGCAAAGTGCAACACCCATTCATGCTAAAATCTCTCACCAAAAACAGGAACAGAGGAGGAAATTCCTCAATGTAATAAGGAGCATCTATGCAAAGCCAACTGCCTCCATCATTCTGAATGGAGAGACTGAAAGAATTCCTCGTGAGAATAGGAACTAGGCAAGGATGCCCACTGTCATCACTTCTATTCAACATTGTAGTAGAGGTTCTAGCCAGAACAATAAGATAAGACAAAGAAGTAAAGGGCATCTGCACTGGCAAAGAAGAAGTAAATATCTCCCTGTTTGCAGATGATATGATTGTATAAGCAGACAATCCTAAAGACTTCATAAGTAAACGACTAGAACTAACAGAAGAGTTTAGCAAAGTATCAGGATATGAGATAAATGTAAGTAAATCAGGATTCCTTTTTACCCACAAGAAGATCATCAAAGAAGAAATCACCAAATCAATACCATTTTCTATAGCCCCAAGAAGACAAAATACCTAGAAATAAATCTAACTAGAGAAATGAGACCTCCAGAGAGAGTACTATAAGACCTTCCTACAAGAAACCAAAAGAGACTTATGTAAATGGTGAAGCCTATCCTGCTCGTGCACAAGAAGCCTTAACATTGTGAAAATGTCTGTTTTATCCAAAACAACTTACATATACAATGAAATCCCAACACAAATGCCATCATCATTTTTTTTAATGAGATGGGGAAGAAATCACGAACTTTGGAAAGGAATGAAACCCTGGATAACTAAAGCACTACTGAAGACGAGGATCACAGTGGGAGGCCTCACACCACCTGATCTTAGAACCTGTTACACTGCCAGCCAAGTGCCAAGTTCCGTCAAGTTGGATCCAACTCATGGCGACCCTAGGGCCCAGGGTAGAACTGACCCCCAGAGTATTCAAGGAGCGCCTGGTAGTCAAAACAGCCTGCTACTGGTACAAAAACAGATATGTAGACCAATGGAGCAGAATTGAGACCCCAAAGATGTCATCATCCTCTTAGGAACAGTTCATATTTCACAAAGGCCCTGAGACTGTAAACTGGGGTAAAGACAGTCTCTTTAACAAATGGTGCTGACAAAATTGCATTCCATCTGCAAAAAATCGCAACAAGACCCATATCGCACACCTTAAACAAAAACTAACTCAGTTTGGATCAACAACCTAAATACCAAACCTAAAATGATAAAGATCGTGTAAGAAAAAACGGTAAAAAATGGGAGTTTTAATACACAGCTTAGATAAACTTCAGAATCTGACAAACAAAACACAATCAACAGAAGAGAAAATAGATAAATGGAACTAAGAGTCATTTTTGCTCATCCAAATACTATCAAAAGAGTTAAAAGATCATGCACAGAATGGGAAAAAGTATTTGGCAACTATATGTTGGACTAATATCTGTTCTCCATAATCTACAAGGCACTGCAAGATATCAACATGAAGAAAGTCGATAATCAAATTAAACAATGGGCAAAGAAGTTGGACAGACATTTCACTAGAGAGGACATCCATTTGAGGAAATGCTCACAATCATTAGCTATTAGAGAAATATAAATCAAAACTACAACAAGATACCATTGCACGCCAGCAAGGTTTTCCCTGATCCTAAAAACACAAAACAACAAATGGTGGAGAGATTGGAACTCTCCTCTGCTGCTAGTGGGATTGCAAAGTAGTACAACCGTTTTGGAAACTAATTTGGTGCTTCCATAAAAAGCTGGAAATAGATATACCATTTGATCCAGTATTCCCATTGCCCAGAATATATGCTACATGACAAAGGCTGTCACACAAACAGATACATGCACACAAATGTTCATTGCAGCATAGTAAGCAAAAAGTGGAATCAACCTATATGCCTATCAACAGATGAATGGATAAACAAACTATGGTTCATATACTCAGTGGAATTCTATGCAATGATACAGAACAATGATGATTTGGGGAAGCATTTCATTACCTGGTTTCAACTGGAAGACATTATGCTGAGTGAAATTAGTCAGTGGCAAAAGGAGAAATATCGTACGAGAGTCCTTATTGTATAAGGACTTAGAATTAGACTGATCAACAGAAGGAAAGACGTTTTCACAGCTATAAGGATGGAGAGGGAGGGAGAAGTTTGGTCATGGATTAAACAGTTGATAAAAATTTGGTTAGATGAAAGCAGTGGCAGCGCATGGTAGAAAGCAGATCAACTTAACTGGACTTCCCCTAAACTGAAAGCTCTTCTAATCTCAACTCAATATTGCAAAAATAGAGTAGCACGGGCAGGGTCTGGAGATCATACTCAGGGAACATCAAGGTCAACTGGTATAACTAGCCTATTATAAAGACAGCATTCTGTACCCCATATTGGTGAGTGGCATCTGGGTTCTTAAAAGCTAGCAAGCTGTCATCTGAGGTAAACCAAACGGTCCCAGCTCATCCGGAACAGATAATTACCAAGAACAACAAAGACATTAGGGAAAAAGAGCTCAGGAGGCAGAAAGACCTGTGTGAGTGGGAGACTTATCAACACGTGCTAAGAAGAACCTGATGGTGCCTGGCCACCACCAAAGGCAGCTGTGATGGGGCACACAACGTGGAGGCCCAGTGGCAACACAAGAAAAAGAGGGATGCACCACAAGAACTCCACTAAAAATCCTCAACTGATGGTCCAGTGGCCTGGGGGTTTCCCTGGGGGCATGGCTACTAGACCTGCTGCTGCTCCTGACCAGAAAACACTACTGAGGTCAACTCTTCAAACATGAGCTGTTCAAAGGTAGATGGAGTTATATTTGGGTTCTGTATCATATTCCATTGTTCCAAGTGTTTATCTTTGTACCAGTACTGGGCTGTTTTGAGTAACATGGCAGTATAACTGGTTCTCAGGTGAGGTAGTGTGAGGCCTCCCATGTTCTTTTTCTTCGGTAACGCTTTGATTATCCAGTACTTCTTCCTTTTCCGTATAAAGTTAGTTATTTGCTTCTCCATCTCATTAAAATATGACATTGGAATCTGGATTGATATCGCATTGTATCTATAGATGGCTTTTGGAGGAATAGACATTTTCACAATGTTAAGTCTTCCTAACCATGAGCAGGGTAGGTTTATCCACTTACGTAGGTCTCTTTTGTGCACTTGGAATAGAGTCTCATCGTTTTCTCTGTATTGGTATTTTAGATCTCTGGTTAGATTTATTCCTAAGTATTTTATCTTCTTAGTGGTAATTGTGAATGGTATTGATTCGGTGATTTCTTCTTTGATAATCTCATTGTTAGTGTAAAGACATCTAACTGATTTATTTATGTTTATCTTATATCCTGATGCTTCACTGAACTCTTTCATTAGTTGCAGTAGTTTCTTTGCATATTCTCTAGGGTTTTCTGTGTACAAAATCATATTGTCTGCAAACATGTATTTTTACTTCTTTCTCACCAATGTGTATGCCCTTTATTTCTTTATCTTGTCTAATTGCTCGGGGTAGAACTTTCAGCAAATGTTTAATAAAAGGGGTGATAATGCACATCGTTGTACAGTTTCTGTTCTCAAAGGGAATGCTTTTAGTCTCTCTCCATTTAGAATTTTATTAGCTGTCCACTTTGCATAGATGCCCCTTACTATGTTGAGGAATTTCCGTTCTATTCCTAATTCCTTGAGAATTTTTAACATGAATGGATGTTAGACTTTGTCAGATGCCTTGTCTGGATCAATTGATAAAATCAAGCTATTCTTACCTATTGTTTTGTTTATATGGTTGATTACTTTTTTCCTAATGTTGAACCACCCTTGCATTACTTGTATGAATCCTAATTGGCCATGGTGGATTATGTTTCTTTTGATATGTTGTCGAATTTTACTGGCTAGAATTTTGAGGATTGTCGCATCTAAGTTCATGAGAGATGTTGGTCTGTAATTTTCCTTTTTTGTGCAATCTTCATCTGGCTTTGGTAACAGGGTTATGCTAGCTTCATAGTATAAATTTTGAAGTATTACTTCCTTTTCTATGCTGTGAAATACCTTTAGTAATAGTGGTGATAAGTCCTCTCTAAACATTTGGTAGGATTCTGCAGTAAAGCTGTCTAGGCCAGGACTTTTTTTGGTTGGGAGCTTTTTTATTACCTTTTCAGTCTCATTTTTTCTTAGGGGTTTACTGAGTTATTCTACCTCTGATTATGTTAGTTGAGGTAGGTAGTGTGTTTCTGGAAATTTGTACATATCCTGTGGGTTTTCAAATTTGTTAATGTATAATTTTTCATAGTATTCTAATATGATTTTTTAAAATTTCAGGTGGGTCTGTTGTTTGCTTCCTCTCTTGTTTTTCTTTTGTCACTTTGGCAAATGGTTTATCTATTTTGTTGATCTCTTCAAGTATCAGCCTTTGGTCTTGTTAACTCTTTAAATTGTTTTTCTAGCCTCTCATTGATTCAGCGGTGCTCTAATTTTTATTATCTCTTTTGTTCTAGTGTTTGAGGGGTTCTTTCATTGCTCTCTTCCTACTTGTTCAAATTGTAGGGTTAATTCTTCAATTTAGGCTCTTTCTTCTTTTTGGCTGTGTGCATTTATTGAGATAAATTGACCTCTGAGCACTGTTTTTGCTGTGTCCCATAAGTTCTGGCAGGATGCGTTTTCCTCTCATTTGATTCTATAAATTTCTTTATTCCATCTTTGATTTCTTTGCGAACCCAAAAGTATTTGAGCAAGGTGTTGTTCAGTTTCCAAGTGTTTGATATTCTTTCCTTGCTTTTCCTACTGTTGCTTTCCACTTTCATGGCTTTATTGTCTGAGGAAAAGCTTTACAATATTCCAGTATTTTGAATTTTGTTAAGACTTGCTTTATGCCCTAATATGTGGTCTACTTTGGAAAATATTTCACGTGCATTTGAAAAGAAGATATAGTTGTCTGTTAATGGATGGAGCTTTCTGTGTATGTCTGTGAGGTCGATTGTGGTTGGTAGGTTGATTGTGATATTGAGGTCTCCTGTGTCTTTGCTGAGCTTCTTTCTAGTTGTTCTGTCTCTCGCTGAATAGTGGTTTATTGAAGTCTCCTGTTGTTACTGTGGAGCTATCTCACTTTTCAGTAATTTAGAGTTTGTTTGATGTATTTAGGAGTTCTGCCAGTGGGTAGGTAATATTTAATATGGTTATCTCCTCCTGATATGTTGACCCTTCAAGCAGTGTTTAGTGACCTTCCTTGTCTACTGTGATGGATTTGACTTTAAAGCCTATTTTATCTGAAATTAATATTGCCACACCTGCTCTTTGTAGAATGTTGTTAGTTTGTTATACACTTTTTCATCCTTTCAGTTTCAGTTCACTTGTATCTTTAAGTCTAAAGTGTGTCTCCTGTAAGCAACATATGGATGGGTTGTGTGGCTTTTTCAACCATTCTGCTAATCTTTGTCTCTTTATTGGTGTGTTTCATCTATTTACATTCAATATAGTTATTGATAAGTATGGATTTGCTCTCACTTTTTATGCCTTTTTTTGGTGAGCTGTTGAAACATTTTTTGTTCTGCTTAATTTTATGTACTGAGTCGTTATTCTTTATGGATTTCTGTTTCATTATTTTCTTGGTTGTTGGTTTTATATCTGCTAAGACTTCTTGCTTTAGATGCATGAGATTGTTAATTTTCTTTGTAATTATCCTTATGTTTACCCTAGTGCAGTAAATTTAAAGTGGTCTTAATTTCATTGCATCCCTTTAACTTATTCTCCATCTGAGTGAGATGTGAATATATTAATGTATCCCTCTTATAGCATAAGGTTGTCATCACTTACTGAGGTGTCTGTTTTCCCATTTTTACTATATTTTCTTGCTTTGGTTTGTTTTTTGGATTTCCTATTCATGTTTATATGAGGGTATTCTGTCTTGTATACATGAGCATATGTTGGATGTTATTTATATTCTGATGGAAGAACTTCCTCCCTTCCTACCCTTGTAGCCATGAAAGAGTCTTCTGTACATGAATCAGTTTTTAATCCTGATAGCAGAAGTCTCATACAATATTTGTCCTTTTGCATCTGACTGATTTCACTCAGCATATCTTCCAGTTGAAACCAGGTAATGAAAAGCTTCCTAAAATCATCATTGGCTTTTATCACTGTATAGTGTTCCATTGTGTATATGTACCATAGTCTGAGTTGTATCCATTCATCTGTTAATGGGCACCTAGGTTGATTCTGTCATTTTGCTATTCTGGACAGTGCTGCAATTTGTGTGCATGTATTTGGTTATGTGACAGCCTTCATTTCTATAGGATATATTCCAAGCAGTGGGATTTCTGGATCATATGGTATTTCTATTCTTAGTTTTTTAAGACAGCTCTAAATTGCTTTCCAAAGAGGTTGTACCATTTTGCATTCCCACAAACAGTGTAGAATAGTTTCAATCTCTCCACAGCCTCTCAAAAATTTGTGGTTTTGTGTTTTTTTGATTATTGCCAACGTCCTTGGGGTGAGATGGTATCTCATTGTAATTTTGAATTGGATTTCTCTAATAGCCAGTGATAGTGAGCATTTCCTCATGTGCCTTCTGGCTGGCTAGATATCTTGTTTGATGAAGTATCTTTCCATCTCCTTTCCCCATTGTTTAATTGGGTTAATTATCTTTCTCTTGTTGATAGTTTGCAGTATCTTATAGATTATGGAAGTCACACGTCGATATGATATGCACTTGCCATATATTTTTTCACATTGTGTAGCTAGTCTTTTAACTCTCTTGTAAAGTCTTTGGATGAGCATAGGTGTTTGAGTTTTAGTAGTTCCTATATATCTATTTTTTCTTCTGTTCATTGTGCATGGTTGGTCAGATTTTGTAGTCTGTCTAAGCCATGTATTAGAATTTCCCTTGTTTTCCCTATTTTTTCTTGCATGTTCTTTATTGTTTTAGGTTTGATATTTAGGTCTTTGACCCATTTTGAGTTAGTTTTTGTGGAAGGTGTGAGGTATAGGTTTTATTTCAGAGTTTTGCAAATGGATATCCAGTTTTAGCCACACCAATTGTTAAAGTTTACAATCTTAGGTTCTTTGTCAAATATGAACTGTTCATAAGAGGATAGTGTCATCTCTAGGGTCTCAATTCTGTTGCACTGGTCTCTATGTCTCTCTTGGTACCAGTACCAGGCTGTTTTAACTACTGTGGCAGTGTGATAGGTTATAAGGTCGGGTAGTGTGAGGTTTCCCACTATGTCCTTCTTCTTCAATAGTGCTTTACTTATTTGGGGCTTCTTCCCTTTCCAAACAAAATTGGTGACATGTTTCTGCAACTTATTAAAAAATGACACTGGAATTTGTATAGGGATTGCATTGTATATGTAAACCTTTTTGGGTAAAACACACGTTTTCACAAAGTTAATTATTCCTATCCATGATAAAGGTAGATTTTTTTTATGTAAGTCTTTTTTGGTTATTTTGAAGTAGGGTCTTGTAGTTTTCCTTGTATAGGTTCCTTCTCTGGTTCGATTTATTCTTAGGTATTTTATCTTCTCAGGGGCTATAGTAAATGGTGTTGATTTGGTGATTGACTCTTTGGTAATCTCTTCGTTGATGTAAAGGAATCCTACTGATTTATTCATATTTATCTTATATCCTTATACTTTGTTCAACTCTTCTATTAGTTTCAGTAGTTTATTTACTGACTCTTTAGGGTTTTCTTTGTATATGATTGTATCATCTGCAAGTAAGGGTTTTTTCTTCTTCTTCGCATATGTGGATGCCCTTTATTTCTTTGTCTTGTCTGCTCTGGCCAGAACCTCCAGCACAATGTTTAATATAAATGATGACAGATGGGCAGAAAAAGCATCTGACAAAGTTCAATGCTGATTCATGCTTAAAACTCTCAGAAAAATAGGAATAGAGGGGAAATTCCTCAATGCAATCAATAGCATCTGTGCAAAGCTAACTGCCTTCATCATTGTGAATGGTGAAAGACTGAAAGAATTCCCTTTGAGAACAGAAACTAGACAAGTATGCCCACTCTCATCACTTCTATTCAACATTGTACTTGAAGTTATAGCCAGAGCAATTAGACAAGACAAAGAAATAAAGGGTATCTGTACCGGCAATGAAGAAGTAAAAATCTTCCTCTTTGCAGATGATATGGTTGTTTATACACAGAATCCAAAGGAATCCATAAGTAAACTATTGGAACTAATAGAGGAGTTCAACCAAGTATCGAAATACAAGATAAACATAAATAAATCAAAAGAATTCCTTTACACCATCAGTGAGATTATTAAAGAAGAAATCACCAAATCAATACCATTTACTATAGCCCCCAAGAAGATAAAATACTTAGGAGTAAATCTAACTAGAGAAATAAGAGACTTTACAAAGAGAACTACAAGACCTTAATACAAGAAACTCAGAGAGACTTGCGTAAATGGAGTGATCTACACTGCTCATGGATAGGAAGACTCCACATTGTAAAAACTGCCTATTTTGTCCAAAGCAATTTACTTACATAATGCAGTCCCAATACAAATTCCAGTGACTTTTTTTAATGAGGTGGAGAAAAAAAATCATCATCTTTGTTTGGAAAGGGAAGAAACCTTGGATAAGTAAAACACTACTGAAGAAGAAAAACACATTGGGAGGCCTCTCACTACCTGACTTTAGAACTTATTACACTGCTACGGTTGTCAAAACAGCCTGGTAGTGGTACAAAAAGAGACATAGAGACCAATGGAACAGAGTTGAGACCCCAGAGATGCCACTATCCTCCTATGAGCAGCTGATATTTGACAAAGGCCCCAAGATTTTAAATCGGGGTAAGAACGGTCTCTTTAACAAATGGTGCTGGCAAAATTGGATATCCTCTTCTGTTTTTATTTTGTGAGTTTAGCCAATGGTGTATCAATTTTCTTGATGATTTCAGAAAATCAGCTTTTGTTTTTGTTAATTCTTTCAAACGTTTTTCTATTCTCTACTTCATTTAGTTCTGCTCTAATTTTTATTAACTGTTTTCTTCTGGTGCCCAAGTGGTCTTTTGTTGTTCTTTTTCTACTTGTTCAACTTGTGGGATTAATTCTTTGGTTTGGGGCCCTTTCTTCATTCTGGATGTATGCATTTGTAGAGATAAATTGACCTCTGAGGACTACTTTTGCTGTATCCCATCAGTTCTGATAGGATGTGTTTTCATTCTTAGTTGATTACCTGAATTTCTTTATTGCATCCTTGATTTCTTCTGTAACCTGTGAATTTTTTTTTATCAGGATGTTGTTCAGTTTCCACGAGTTTGAACTTCTACCGATGTTTTTTTCATGATTTCAGCCTCTATGGCTTTATGGTCTGAGAAGATGCTTTGCAATAATTCAGTGGGTTGGATCTTGTTGAGACTTGCTTTATGGCTTAATACATGGTCTGTTCTCAAGAATGTTCTTGGTTGGGTGAAATATGGGACAGCACACATTAGAAGAAGATCAATATTAACTGGACTTCAACATAACATGATTACTCCTCCCATCTTAATCCAATTTTATAAGGACAAGGTAGCTGGGGTGGGAGGCCGGGGACTATACTCCCAGGGGAAACCAAGGCCAATTGGCACAAATAGCCTTTTGCTAAGAGAGCCCTCTGCACCTGACATTGGTAAGTGGTGTGCGGGGTCTTAAAAGCTGCCAAGCTGCCATCTGAGGGTACAGCAAATGGTCCCAACTTAGCAGGAAAGGATGATCACCCAGGACCAAAATCACACTGGGGAAAGAACCCAGAAGACAGAGAGACCCAAGTGAGTGGGTGACTTGGACTGGAAGAACCAATTGGTGCCTGGCCCCCACCAGAGATAGCTGTGATGGAGCTCACAAAGCTCAGACTCACTGGCAACACAAGAATAAAAAGGGATGCACTCCGAGAGCTCCATTCAAAGACCACAGTTGATGGTTTTAAGGCCTGGGTGTTCCCCTGGGAGCATGAGCCATGGCCCTGATGCTGCCCCTGGCCATAAATCATAATGGAGGCCAATTCTCGGACCTGAAAGGATTAGACTTGGTGACACAGGGTGACCATAGCATGTGTGCACTTTATGGTCCTATGCATCTATAGGATGTCATCCTGCTGACCTCTTGCTGGAGGAAGGGGAGTGGGTAGACAGGAGGAGATAGGAGATTGTTGGGAGGATAAGACATGTATGGAGTACATAGGAAGGGAATGCTGCGACAGGGCAAGGAGAGCAGTGGGAGCTACATACAGGTGGGCATGAAATTTACATGGGAATGTACATTTTCATTCAATCATAATAAGAAAAAAAAGAATTATGCTCAGGTGAAAAAAAAGAATGTTCTATGTAAATTGGAAAAGAAAGGGTACTTATCCGTTGTTGGGTAAAAATTTTGTATATGTCAGTGAGGTTTAGTTGGTTGGTTGCCATAATAAGATCTTTTGTATCTTTATTAAACTTTAGTCTGTATGATCTTCTATATCTTTATTAAATGTTTTTCTGGATGATGTGTCTATTCCGATCTGTCTCCTACTGTTATTGTGGAGTGATCTATCTCATTTTTCAATGTTGTCAGCATTTGTTCAGTGTATTTAGATGCTCTGGTATTGGGTACATAAATATTTAATACTGTTATATCCTCCTCATTTATTGAAACTTTAGGCAATATATAGTGATCATCCTTGTTCATGATAGTGGATTGTACTTTAAAATCTATTTTATCTGAGATTAATACTGCCACTCCTGCTCTTCCTTGCATGTTGCTACCTTGGTGTACATTTTTCCATCCTTTCATTTTCCATTTGTTTATATCTTTGACTCTAAGGAATGTTTCTTGCAAGCAGCATACAGACGGATCATATTTTTTTTGATCCAACCTGTTATTCTCTGTCTCTTTATTGAAGCATTCAATCTAGTTACATTCAGTGTAATTATTGCTAGATATGCATTTAGTGATATCATTTTGGTTATTTTATTCTTGTGTTGTTGATGTTTTCTTTGTTCCACTGGGTCTGTTCTGGGTAGTTTTTTTTTATGGGCTTTCTTTTCATCATTTTCAGTGTTGGCTTTATGTCTGTTTAGAAATGTGTGTTACATTTCTTGTTTTGATATGTAGTATTGTTAGTTTGCTTTGCAACTACATCCTTTGTGCCCATTAATATTCTAAGTTTAAACCAATCTTTAACTTCTATATATCTCCTTAT
This sequence comes from Heterohyrax brucei, assembly GCA_028571685.1. Taxonomy (NCBI): domain Eukaryota; kingdom Metazoa; phylum Chordata; class Mammalia; order Hyracoidea; family Procaviidae; genus Heterohyrax; species Heterohyrax brucei. Next base: position 83,722,608 of record CM053154.1, on the reverse strand, counting down.
CTTCCTCTCCTTCTGAAAGGATTATAAATACTGTAATATGTCCCTCTGTATAGTGTGGTGATGTCATAATTTTGATGTTAAGATCTCTGTTTCCTTAATTTTAATGTTTTAGCTTTGAGTAAGCTTTGTGACTTCCCTAACTTGGTAGGACTGTGGATGCTGGATCCTGTGTTGTATCCTCAAGTATACATCTAGTGTTACTAATTTTGTAATGAAGAGCTTCTTTCAGTGTTTCTTGTAATTTTGGCAAAGTCTCTAAGCTACTTTTTCTCTGAGAATGTCTTAATCTCATTGTCATATCTAAGAGAAAATTTTGCAGAATAGATAATTCTGGGTTGGAAATTTTCCTTCTTCAAGGCTTTGTATGTGCCATCCTACTGCCTTCTTGCCCTCGTGGTTTCTCTTGAGAAGTCAGAGGACAGCCTACAAGGCTTCCCTTTGTAGGTTAGTTTTGACTTAAGTCTAGCTGCTTTTAAGAGCCTCTCCTTATGTTTCATTGTATTAAATTTGATTATAATATGTCTTGGTGTCTTTCCTTTGGAGTCTACCTTTTGTGGAGTTTGGCTATGTTCTCTTATTTCATGAAGTCAGAGAAGTTTTCCGTCAGCAATTTTTCAATTTCTCTCTGCATTTTATGCTATCCCTCCCTGTTTGGGAACTCCAATCACTTGTAGATTATTCCTCTTGATAGGGTCCCACATAACTCTTACTGCTTCTTCATTTTTATTGATTGTTTTATCTGATTTTTCCTGGTGGTGTCATTTGCTTTATCTTCACTCTCACCAATTCTGAATTCCATTTCCTCTATCCTGCTGTTTTGACCTTGCATTGAACTGTTTAACCGTATAATTTCATTATTGGTCTGCTGATTTTCAAATCATTGATGTTCTAGCAGTTCATATAGCTTGTTTAATTTTTCATTTAGTTTTTCTGCACTTTGTTTAATCTATAGGAGGGCTCTATACATACTTCTTTTGTATTCTACCTCTGATAATTTCAGGAAGGCTTCTTAATCTGGGAAGTTTTTTGATTCTTTGTTTTGGGAGTTTTCTAGAGCATGGTGGTCTGCTTCTTTAAACGGTTAGCTACTGATTGTTCTCTTTGCACCATCAAAAAGGTGTTCAGCTTCTCTGGTGTTGCACAAACAGAAGCTATGGCATAGCTCTAAGAAGAGAGTGAGTAATGGCACTGCTAGACTTGTCTGCTAGCTGTCTCTGCATTTTCTAGGTGCTGCTGATACATGCACAACTTCTTTAATGAGAGGGACTCTGTCCAGCCCCCTGATGATGCTCGACCTGGTGGCTGGCACCAACTTGGACCTCAGGCCCTGCATCTTGGCTGATGAAGATGGTGACCTACTTGTACTGACTCTCCAAGGCCACACCATCAGATACTATGGTATATCTCAGACAAAGGAAGAGAGAAGTGTGCCCCCACACTCAGTCAGCAGCCACTGCTGCATTTTCCGGTTGTGCTTATCTTAACAACTGCTTTTTTTTTTTTTTTTTTTTTTGCTGAAAGAGGTGCTAAAAAGCAGCCAGTAGCATCTGGGCCCACAGGGGTGGCAGGCTCCACCTTCTGGCTGACAAAGATGGCATCCTATTTAAAGAGTCTCTTGAGTCCCATCAGCAGATGCTGTGGTGTGGCTCAGTGAAGGCAGGAAGAAATGGCACCACCACACTTGGCCCCTAGCCAGTGCTGCATTCTCGAGATGTGCTTTTCTTTCACTTTATGCTGAGAGAGGTGCTGTATTGTTGGAGTCAGTAACACCTGCGCCCTCAGGAGTGGCAGGCCCTGCCTTCTGGCTGACAAAGATGGTGACCTACTTGTGAAATCTCCCAAGGCCTGCATCTTCAGGCAGTAGGCATGGCTGAAGGAATGGAGGGGTAAGGATATCGCCACACTCTGTCACCAGCCACCACTACATTCTCTAAGTCCAGTTGTCTTAAGAAGAGCTTTTCTGCTGGGAGAGGCACGGTCCAGCCAGGCACTATTGCTCAATATGGAAGCCAGCCTGAGTTGTGCCCTCAGGCATGGCTGACTGCATCTCAGCTGACTAAGATGGTGTCCTGCCAGAGCCACATTTCTTGCGCTGAGCTTGTAGTGTCTATTGGCACCGCTCAGAGAAGAGAGGGTGGAGGTGCACTGGTACCCTTGGTTGTCAGCTGCTGCTGCTTTCTCTGGATGTGACTGTCTTAAGCTCAGCCCCTTTGTTACAAAAATGCTGTTTTCGTAGGCACTGCAGCTCAGCATAACAGCTGGCCCCTGCCAGGCTCTCAGGCTTGGCAGTCACAGTCCCAGGTTCCTGGTTAAAGACAATGTCGTCTATATCAGTAAGCCTCTCAGCTGCTGCACAAGCAGAAGCGAGACTGCTGTCTTGCCTCCTGCAAAGTTGTTTTCCCCTTCCTGTCACCCAGTCCAATCTCACAACCTTACACCTGATCTTGGAGCTCCCAGAATGTCCACTGTACTCTGTTCAATTGTTTTCCTAGACCTTAGTTCTCAGAGGTAATGGAGGAGATGTGTGATTAGTCTGCTATCTTGTCCCTGCCACTCCATATATCTTTTCGTGTATGTCTTCATCCATTTAAAATGTTGTCCTTATTCTTAGTTCTGCTAAGTTTGATGATAATACATCTTGGTGTCTTTCTTTTGGGGTCTAGCATGTGTGGAGTTCAATGAGCAGTTTGGATAGAGATTTTTCTCATGTCTCATTATATCCATGAAATTTTCTATCTGTACATCTTCAACAATTTAGTCTGTGTTTTTTGGCTTCCAACCCTGTTCTAGAACTCTAATCAGTCATAGATTATTCCTCCTGATAGAGTTCCATGTAACTCTTAGTGAGTCTTCATGAAAAATAAAAATCTTGACGGAGTCAAGATGGGAGACTAAGCACATGTCTCCTTACATCCCTCTGGAAACTAAGACCTGAATTGACAATCAAACAGAGCCTTCTGATCACCTAATCAGCCTCAGGACACAGCACAGAGCTGTTAATTGGGACTTCATACCACTCAGTGAAAAACTTCCTCTCTTTTGCTGACTCGGGCTCCTGGCTAGCCCCGGCTCTCACAGACGGAAGGTAAATGCACCATTTTGATTTTTTTTTCTTCTGTCTCGGCTGGCAAGTGGAGCTGGATCTTGTCTGGCAGCTGGACTTGGACGCGCTACTGGGGGGACAGGCAGGCGAAATTCCCATGTTCTGAGAGCCAGGCTCAAGATTCTGTTGATCTAGCCATTTTGAGCCATTCATTTTGTGGCTGCCTCGGTGGGTTTGTGTGGAGCTTTGCAGTCAGTGTGCGGGACGATATGCTGGTACCAAGATTTTAGCGGGACCTCGTTCTTAGCCTGGGAGCCAGCGCCTGGAAACGGGACAGTACTTCTCCAACAGAGAAGTCGTGATTTTGCATAGTGCTGCCTGCGTTGGGGGCCCTGCAGCAGAGGCAGAGGAATCACTACCTCTCGGCACCTTTGGCCCCTCTGTCTGCTGCCTGTGAGGAGGACGCCATCTTGGATACAGTGGCCGCAGCTGGACCTAATTCTTAGCTTGGGAGCCAGAGCCTGCTCACAGAAGAGTGCTTTTCTATCACAAAACCAGTACTCGACGCAGTGTTGGCTAAGGCTAGGCCCTGTCAGCAGAGGCCAACAGGGCAGTAGCATTGCTGTATTCTGAACTAGTTTGTTATCATCTGGGGTTGGATATAGTGGCGCTTACTTTGTCAGATGAGAAGAGGGACCACTGCACCTGAAAACCTAACTGACTTGTGAACTGGTCAGATACTTTTTGCTTTACATTTGAAGACAGCCTAGAGAAACATTTGCAATCCATCCTCACAGTACCTCTTCCAGCCTCTATATACTCACATGGGACCCAAAAAGCAACAGACAATTGTGGCATACAAGCAATCACTCATGGCTTCAGAAGGCTCCCAAACAAAGCAACCAAGGAGTTTTCCAGATGAAGAAACTTTTATGAAAGCATCAGGAAGTGAATACAAATTGATTATATACAGAGCCCTTCTAGACCTTATACAAAATGCAGCAGAACAAAATGAAAAATTAAGCAAGTTGTTCGATCTGATGCAACACCAGTACTCTGAAATCCAACAGATCAAGAAGAAAATCAAAGACACAGAAACTTCCATGCAAAGCCAAGAAAACAGAATGGAGCAAATGGAAAAAAGAATTTCTGACTTGGAAGACAGAGCTACTGATGCCAGCGTCTATGAGCAGAAATCAGAAAAAAGGAACAAGAAAAATGAAGAAACATTAAGAAGCATGTGGGACTCTATTAAGAGGAACAACCTTCGATTAATTGGAGTCCCTGAACAGGGTGAGACATCTGAGAACACAGAGAGTATTGTTGCTGAGCTGCTGAAAGAAAACTTCCCAGAAATCATGAAGGAAGAGAATATAGACATCTCAGATGCATATCGTACGCCACCCAATATAGATCTTAAAAGAAAGACTCCAAGACATATTATAATCAAGCTTAACAAAATGAAACACAAGCAGCAACTCTTAAAGGCAGCAAGACTCAAGGCAAAGCTAACATTCAGAGGGAAACCCTTTAGGCTCTCGTCAGATTTCCCAGCAGAAACCACGGTGGCACGGAGACAGTGGCACGACACATTCAAAGTCTTGAAGGAGAAGAGCTTCCAACCAAGAATTATATATCCTGCAAAACTATCTTTCAAAAACGAAAATGAAATTAAGACATTCCCAGATAAACAGAAACTCAGAGACTTTGTAAAAACCAAACCCAAACTACAAGAAATGCTGAAAGAAGTTCTTGGCTTTGGCTTAGAAGAACAAAATCACTAACATTATATTTTAGAACTACATGCTACTTAATACGCTACGCATTTAGGGAAGGCTCCAAAGTAAATCACAGCTTTGATGTGGAAAGAAGCAATCCAGTGATCACCATGAAAACTATGGTGTCATCGTAATAAAAAGAGGGATGTATTACAGTCATTATAGTCCTTCCAGATGGAGAGGAAGATGACAAAACTGGTAGTAATTAAAATTGGGTTTATAAATAGTTTATTAAGGAGGTTCATAGGGGCAGCTGTAAAGCACAACAAAGGTGTATCATAACATTTCAAGAAATCTAACACACCAGTCTCAACAACTATAAAACGAGCTCTGGAAAAGGTGAAAAATCAACTCACAAAACAGAGTGTCCCGGAACAGACTAGTAAGAACAACAGAGAAAACATCAACATGAAAATAAACATATCACAATGGCAGCAGTGAACACATGCCTGTCAACAATTACATTGAATGTGAATGGACTGAATGCTCCAGTAAAGAGACACTGAGTGTCATCTTGGATCAAAAGACACGACCCATCCATATGTTGTCTACAAGAAACTCACTTGAGACCTAAAGACAGGAACAAACTGAAAATTAATGGATGGAAGAATATATATCAATCTAACAATGAACAAAGAAGAGCAGGGGTGGCAATTCTAATCTCAGACAAAATCAATTTTAATGTCAAATCCACCATCGTGGACAATGATGGACACTATTTATTGCTGAAAGGTTCAGTACACAAGTAAGACTTAACTACATTAAATATTTATGCACCTGATATCAGAGCACCTAAACATGTCGAAGAAACACTGACTACACTCAAAAGAGAGTTAGATGACTCCACAATAATAGTGGGAGACTTTAACTCTCCACTCCCATTACTAGACAGATCATCTAGAAAAAAGCTCAGTAAAGATACAGAAGACCTCATTGACACAATTAACCAACTTAACCTCGTTGATATATACAGAACTTTCCACCCCTCAGCAGACAACTACACCTTCTTCTCCAGTGCACATAGAACATTCTCCAGAATTGACCCCATGATAGGCCATAATGCAATGGAGAAACAAATCACCAATTTTGTTCGGAAAGGGAAGAAGCTCCACATAAGTAAGGTACTACTAAAGAAGAAGAACACACTGGGAGACCTCTCATTACCCGACCTTAGAACATACTACACTGCCACAGTGGTCAAAACAGCCTGGTACTGGTACAAGAACAGACAGATCGATCAATGGAACAGAATTGAGACCCCAGAGATGACACCACCTGCCTATGAACAGTTGATATTCGACAAAGGCCCTAAGACATTAAACTGGGATAAAAACAGTCTCTTCAACAAATGGTGCTGGCAAAATTTGTTATCGATCTGCAATAAACTGAATCAAGATCCATATCTTACACCTTATACAAAAACCAACTCCAACTGGATAAAAGACCTAAATATCAAACCTAAAACGATAAAGCTCATCCAAGAAAAGGTAGGAACAACAATGGAAGTTTTAATATACAATGAGGACAGACTCCAAAATCTGTCAAAGAAACCTCAGTCAACAGAAGAGAAAATAGATAAATGGGAACTATTAAGAATCAAACACTTTTGCTCATCCAAAGACTTTATTAATAGAATTAAAAGAACACCCACAGAATGGGAAAATATATTTGGCAACTCTATGTGAGACTGATGCCTGATCTCCATAATCTATAAGATACTACAAAATATCAGTAAGAATAAGATAAACCATCCAATTAAGCATGGACAAAGGAGATGGACAGACACTTCTCTAAAGAAGAGATCCAGGCAGCCAAAAAACACATGTGGACATGTTCACGATCTTTAGTTATTAAAGAAATTCAAATCAAGACAACAATGAGATACCATCTCACCCCAACAAGGTTGGCCATGATCCAGGAAACACAAAACAACAAATGCTGGAGAGGCTGTGGAGAAAGTGGAACCCTCCTACAGTGTTGGTGGGGTTGCAAAATGGTCCAGCCTCTTTGGAAGGCAATCTGGCGCTTCCTTAAAAAAATGGATATCGATATACCATTTGACCCAGTAATTCCACTACTTGGAATATATCCTACAGAATCAAGGCCTTTCACACCAACGGACACATGCACCAGAATGTTTACTGCAGCGCAGTCCACGATAGCAAAAAGATGGAATCAACCTAGATGCCCAACAATAGAAGAATGGATAGGTAAACTATGGTACATATACTCAATGGAGCACTACACAATGATAAAGAATAACGATGATTCCAGGAAACATCTCCTAACCTGGTTTCACCTGGAAGACATTATGTTGAGTGAAAGTAGTCAGCGACAAAGGGACAAATACTGTATGAAACCTCTACGATAAGGTCTCAAAACAGACTTGTGTATAGAAGAAAAGACTCTTTGACACCTGCAAGAGAGGGGAGGGAGGGAGGGAGGGTGCGGGTGGAGGGTTTAGTTTAGATAGTTACTAGAAATCTAGTTGGGAGAAAGCGGTGATAGCACACATTAGAAACAAGAACAACATTAAGTGGACTTCAGCATAACTTGAGTACTTCTTCCATCTTAACTCAATACTGCAAGGATAGAGTAACTGGGGCAGGGGTGGGGGACTATGCTCTTAGGCGAATTCCAGGCCATTTGGCACAACTAATGTTTTGCTAAGAGAGCTCTCTGCACCCCAAATTAGTGAATGGCATCTGGGGTCTTAAAAGCTGCCAAGCTGCCATCCGAGGACACAGCAAATGGTCCCAACTCAACAGAAACGGATGCTCACCGAGGACCAAAATGACACGTGGTAAAGACAACCGAAAACACAGAGAGACCCACAAGAGTGGGTGCCTACATCGACTTGGGACTGGAAGAACTGGATGGTGCCTAGCCACCACCAGTGATAGGTACGATGGAGCTCACAGAGAGGAGTCTCACTGGCAACACAAGAATGAAAAGTGGTGCCTCATGAGATCTCCACTAAAAGACCTCAATTGATGGTCCAGCGGTTTTGGGGTTCCTCTGAGAGCATGGCCCCCAGCCCTGATGCTGCCCTTTCCCATAAATTATAACAAGGTCCACTCTTTGGACAGGAATGGATTGGACTTGGCAATGTAGAGTGACCATATATTGGAAGCACTTTATGGTTCTATATATCTATAGGATATCATCTTGCTGACCTCTGGCTGGAGGAAGGGGAGTAGATTGGGAGGAGGGGAAAGGAGGCTGTTGGGAGGATGAGACATGCAAGGAGCAGAGAGGAATAGTGTGCCATCACCGGACAGGGAGAGCAGTGGAAGCTGCGTATAGGTGGGCATGTAAATTTATACGTGAATGTACATTTTCACTTAGTTATGTTAAATAAAAAAAAAAAGTCTTGTATCGATTTTCCCTGGTGTCAGTTGCTTTATCTTCAGTCTCACTAATTCTGCTTTGTTTTTCCTGAATTCTGCTCTTTTGACTTTCTATTTAGTTATCTAAATCTCTCATTTTGTTGTGGATTTGCTAAATTTCAAACTGTTGTTGCTCAAGCATTTCTTGAAGCCTGTTTAATTTTTCAGTGTGCTCTGTTGCAGTTTGTGTAATTTCCTTCCTAATGGCTGTTACAACTCAGTATGTGATCTTTTGTATTCTACCCCTGATATTTGCAGGAGTTTTTCTTTATCAGGAAAGCTTTTTTTTAGTTCTTCGGGAGTTTTCTGAAGCTATGTTGTTCCATTTTTTTAAAATGATTTGAAATAGATTTTTGCCTCTGAGCTATCAGAAGATTGTTTTAATTTCAGTTATTATGTTCTGAACTATGTATATGTCTATATATACATATATATATAGCTTTTTCAATGTCCAAGTAGAGTATTTGAATTTTTTTTTTTTGTCTAGAACTGTAGAAATTCCAAAACCCTGTCACCAAATGTTTAGTCCTGTGACTAGGAATTGGGACCCAGTGTTAGTTTACTTTTCTCATGTGTATTCAGGCCAGCGACCCAGTCAGATGGTCTCTAGGCTCAGGTTGCCACTTGCACACTCTTCGAAAGGTAACGTGCCTGACCTTAACGAGAAAGGTGAGTGATCCACAGATCTGAGCCTAGGGAAACAGCTTGCTTCTGCTCCGAGTTTCATCTGTTAGGAACTGACTGCCACTTCACGTACTAGGTCAGAGTCAGACGCCTGGCTTAGCACAGAAAGGAAAGGATGGGGGTGCCTGTGGCAGAGAGAGAAATTTTGTGCCCGAATAAAAAGTTTTGATCCTCACATGACGGCTCGAACTTACATTTTGGTGTTTAGATGGAAGAAGGCTGCAATTTTGTTCTTATGACTCTCTGAAGCATGACTTCTCCACTGAGGAAAACTTTCCTGACACGGCTATGTTCCCAGATGCTGACTGTGGAGTGTCAGTTCAGCCCGTCTGCACCCACACTCTCCTCACTGTTGGCCTGCTCATTATCCCAGCATCCTTCTGGTGATCAAGGCTCTAAAAGCGGCCTATTTAATCTGTTAAAATTTGTTTTTCTGTTTTTTTGTTGTTAGAGGAATCAGAGATGGCTCTGATTAGTCTGCTATGTTAGCCCATCTCCTAAAAGACCACCAGCTGCTTTTTGTGTATTTATTTTGTATCTTGGTAGTTAGCTGAACACTTCTGTTAGTACAAGTAGAGTTTTTGTGGATTCTTTAGCATTTCCTGTGTGTATCATCTGAAAATAGATATACTTTTTGTTCCTCTTTACTCAACGACACTTGGCTGGCTTTACCAATATGCCATATTCTTTCTTTGTTTCTTTTTCTATTTCTAATTGCTCTGCACAGAACTGCTACCACAGTATTGAATGAAAGTGGTGATAAAGGACATCCTTGTCCAATGCCAGTTCTCAAGGGGAATGGTTTCAGGCTCTTCATTTAGGATGACATTGCCTGTTGGCTTTATGTAAATACCCTTTATTACACTGAGTAATTTCCCTTCTGTTCCTACTTTTCTGAGAGTTTTATCATGAATGAGTTTGGGACTTTGTCAAAAGCCTTTTTTGCATCACTTAATAACATTATGTGGTTCTTCTCTTTTGTTTTATTTATGTGGTAGATTACATTGATTGTTTTTGTAATGAGGAAACATCCCTCCATACGTGGTAGGAATCCCAACTGTTAATGGTAAGTTATTTTTGATATATTGTTGAATTCTATCAGTTAGAAATTTGTTGAGTGTTTTTGTGTAGATTTCACGAGGGATATTGGTCTGTAATTTTGTTTTTTGTACAATCTTTACCTGGTTTTGGCATCAGAGTTATGCTTTATAGAGTGAATTTGAGAGTATTCCATCCTTTGCTGTACACTGAACTACCTTTAGTTCTAGTGGTGGTAACTCTTTAAAAGTTTGGTAGAATCTTTCAGTGAAATTGTCATAGTCAGGTCTTCTTTTTTTTAATTGTAGTTGACAGTTTTTTAGTTACCTTTTCAGTTTCTTGCTTTATATTGATTCATTTAGTTGTTCTGTTTATGTTAGTATAGGTAAGTAGTGTGTTTCTAGAAACCATTTCCTCTAGGTTTTCAACGAGTTGCAATACAGTTTTTGGTATTATTCTGTTATGATTTTTTTAAATTTCAGTTGGGTCTGTTGCGATATCACCTATCTCATTTCTTATTTGCTTCCTCTCTTGTTTTTCTTTAGTCAGTTTGACAGTTTGATTGTGTTCATCCTTTCAAAGAACCAGCTTATAGTCTTGTTAACTCTTTCAATTGTTTCTCTATTCTTTATTTCATTTAATTCTGCTCCATTTTTATTATTTGCTGTCTTTTGGTCACCGAGTGATTGTTTTGCTGCTCTCTGTTTGAGTTGCAGGGTTAATGCTTTCATGTGGACTTTTTCTTCTCTTTGAATGTGTTCATTCACTGCTATAAATTGACCTTTGGGCACTGGTTTTGGTGGTATCGTAAAGGTTCTGGTAGGATGTGCTTTCATTGTGACTTGATTCTGTGAGCTTCTTTATTCCTTCCTTAATTTCTTTTATAACCCAGTAGTGTCTGAGCAAGGTATTGTTCAGTTTCCTTGTGTTTGATTTTTCTTTCTTGCTTTTTATGTTACTGATTTCTACTTTTCTGGTTAGAAAACATGTGTTTTAATATTTCATAGTTTGGGATACTATTAAAGTTTGCTTTATGGCCTAATATGTGGTCTACTGTGAAGAATATTCCTTCTGCATTAGAAAAGAAACTCTACTTGGCTGCTGTTGAGTGGAGTGTTCTGTGTATGTCTATGAGGTCAAGTAGATTTTCCATGTCTTTATTGAGATTCCTTCAGGATATTACATGTCCTTCACCAAAAGTGATGTGTTGAAGTCTCCTACAATTTTTTTCATGCTGTTATTTTATTTTATTTTTACATACTTAGGAGTCTTTTCAGTGGGTGCATACATATTCAGTATAGTTGTATGCTTCTGAAGTATTAATCACTAATTATTATCCTTCCTTGTCTACTGTGGTGGATTTTACTTTAAAGTCTATTTCATCATAAATTACCATTTCCACCCCTGTTATTTTTTTTAATTTTTTTTTTTTACTGCATTCTTCGAGTTTTAATTTGTTTTGTCTTTAAATCTAAGGTGTGTCTCTTAAAGGCAGCATAGAAATGGATCATTTTTTTAAATCCATTCCATCACTCTCTGTGTGTTCATTGGTGCATTTACTTCTTTCATGTTCAACGTAATTACTGATAGGTATAAATTTAGTACTGTTATTTTGATTCCTATTTGGTACATTGTTAACAGTTTCTTTGTTCCATTTAATTTTGTGTGCTAAGTTTTTGTTTTCTTTTCATTATTGTTGGTTTTATGTTTGCTGAGACTTCGGGGTTTTTTTTTTTTTTTTCTTTTTATTATGATGTATGAGATTCTTTGTTTCCTTTGTGGTTACCTTAGTATTTACTCCTGTTTTTCTAAATTTAAACCAGTTTTTAACTTATTTGTATTGCCTTGATTTTCTCTTCTTATAAAAAAATCTATGACTACCTTTTTTTAATCCAAGTTTTTTATTATAATGTTATCATCTTTTGCATACTGATAACTTTGCCTATATTCTATGTTTCAGGTTTCATTTATTTTTCTAATTTTCCTTTCTGGGGTGACAGCTGATTGCTCTATCCAGTGTTTTAGTCTTGGATTGTTATGTGGTGTTGTCGGTTTTATAAACAAAGGATCTGTTTAGTATTTCTTCTAATTTTGGTTTGGTTTCTGCAAATTACCTAAATTTTTCCTTACTTGGAAGTGTCCTAGTTTTGCCATCTTATTTGACAGAGTTTCGTTGGGTATGTAATTCTTGGCTGACAATGTTTTTCCTTCAAGGCTTTAAGTGTATTATCACATTGTCTTCTTGCTTGTATGCTTCCTGCTGAGTAATTCAAGCTTAGTCTCATTGACTCTCACTTTTACATTATTTTTCATTTATCTCTTGCTCCCCTTACAATTATTTTTTTCTTTAGTTTTGATAAATTAGGTTATAGTGTATCTTGATGACTTTCTTTTGGGATCTGCATTGTGTGGAGTTCAGTGATCATCTTGGATAGATATCTTCACATTTTCACACTGTCAGTAAAGTATTCTGCCACCAAATCTTCAAAAGTTTTCTCTGTATTTTCTAAAGATCAATAATTAGAAGATTTTTGTCTTGAGAAAATAAGTTAATGTATTATAATATAATGTACAAAGATGTGGAGTTATAACACTAAAAGGAAAGAACACATTTGGCATTTCTCAAGCTGAAAGAACTGAAAATGAAATTCGGTTCTCAAGTTGTAATATGAACTCTATGGGCAAAAGATTGAGTGATACAGAAAACGTTAAAAGAAGATGAAAGGAATACATAGAGTCACTGTATGAAAAGTAGCTGGTCAGTTTTCAGCCATTTCAAGAAGTAACATCTCATTGAGAATCAATGGTACTGAAGGAAGAACTCTAAGCTACACTGAAGGCACTGGTGAAAAACAAAGCTCTAGGAATTGACAGTACCTGTTAAGATAAGTCAGCAAACACAGGCAATGTTAGAAGTGCACACTCATCTCTGCCAAGAATTTAGAGGATTCCTACCTGGCCATCCATGTGGTAATGATCCATATTTGTGCCAATTCCAAAGGAAGGTAATACAGTAGAATGCAGAAATTATTGAACAGTATCATTAATATCACATATAAGCAGCAAAATATTGCCGAAGATATTTCAAAAACAGCTGAAGGCATACATTAACAGGGAATTGCCAAAACTGTAAGTCAAGTTCAGAAGAGGACATCAACAAGAGTTGCTGTTACTGATGTCAGATAGATCTTGGCTGAAAGCAGAAAATAACAGAAAGTGTTTACTTGTGTTTTATTGACTATGCAAAGGCGTTTTGCTGTGTGGATCATTAAAAAGTACAAATAACATTGCAAAGAATAGTAATTCCAGAACATTTAACCTACATAGTTCCAGAGGCAGTCGATTGAACAGAAGAGAATAGATTGTGGTTTATAGCTGGAAAAGGTATGCAGCAGGTTGTATTCTTTCACTGTATTTATTTAGTCTGTATAGTGAGCAAATAAATTTTGAGAAAATGGATTTTGTGAAGAACAACACAGCATCTGGATTGGAGGAAGCCTCCTTAACACCCTGCAATTTGCAGACAACACAACCTTGCTTGCCCTAAAAAAGAAAGTGAATTGAAGCACTTACTGATGAAGATCAAAGATCACAGCTTTAGGTATAGATTACACCTGAATATAAAGAAAACAAAAATTCTCGTAAGTGGCCCAATAAGCAACATCATGATAAACTTAGAAAATATTGAAGCTGTCAAGGGTTTCATTTTACTTGGATCAGCAATCAGTGTCCATGGAAGCAGCCTTCAAGAAATCAAACGTATTATATCAGGCAAATCTGTTACAGACCTTTTTAAAATCTTGCAAAGCAAGGATGTGCCTTTGAGGACTAGGGTGCACCTGACCCAAACCATGATATTTTCAGTAACCTCATTTGCATGCCAAGGATGGACAATGAAAAAGGAAGATTGAAAAAGAATTGATGTATTTGAATTACAGTGTTAGCTAAAAATATTGAATATGCCACAGACTTCCAGAACAATGAACAATCTGTCTTGAGAGAATTATAGCCAGAATGCTCCTTGGAAGTAAGGAGATCAAGACTTGTTCTCCTTATGTTGTACATGTTATCAGGAAGGACTAATTTCTAGAAAAGGACACTGTGCTTGGCAAAGCAGAGGGTCAGTTTAAAAGAGAAAGACTCTCAATGATAGGGATCAACACAGTGGATGCAACAATAGGCTAAATATTCCTACACTTTTAAGAATGGTGTAGGACCAGGCAACATTTTATTTAGGTATACGTAGATGGCTGTAAGTCAGAGCCCACTAAACAGCACCTAACAACAAATTTATTGGCATAAAATTACCAAGTGGCATGAAATCAGCAACTAGGAGTAGAAAAGATTTTTGTTTGTTGATCTTGTACTGTGAAACTTTGCTAAATTCCTTTATTCACTCTAGTACCTTTTTGCAGGCTTTGGTTCATATGATTTTCAAGTAGACATAGTTTTACATCTTTTCTGATTTGAATACCTTTTGTTTTTCTTGCCAAAATACTCTGGCTAGAACTTCCAGTACCATATTGCATAGCAAAAGTGAAAAGAGGCATCTTTGTCTTTTTCCTGACTTTAGATGGAAAATTTTTATTCATTCACCATTGGATATGACTTTAGCTGTGGATTTTTCAATTGTTTACTTTAGCATGTTGAAGGATTTCTCTTTTATACCTAGTTGACTGAGTGTTTTGATCATTTAAAGATGTTTGCTACCTTTTCTGCATTGATTGACATGATGGTGTGGTTCTCTTCATTCTGTTAGTGTAGTAATGACATTGATTTTCTTATGTTGATTCTTTGCTTTCCTGGGATAAATCTCACTTGATCATACTGTATATCTTTTAATATGCTATTGGTTTCTGTTTGCTAGTAGTCCCCAACTTATGATGCATTGGGGTTACTAAAGCCAAAGGGGTTACAATGACCATCAAATTTTTGTTTGTTTGTTTTGGTACATCTGATTGTTAGTAACACGTACTACCTACAATAGTGTAGTCTGTAATTTTCTGATGTTACCATTCTTAGATGTTAACTTCAAGATGTTCAATTTTATGATTTACTATTCTAAACACTACCACATTGCAGGCTGTGGGTTAGTGTACAGTGAAGTCAGTGTCAGTATTGGGAGTCATAATGGATAGCAAGTTAGGCAATATACGACTCTAATAACATATGACAATCAAACTGTTTAGTTGCCTGACAGCCAACTTTACTGTTACTGCACTGATAATGACTTGACTGTAGATCAGGCCTATCATGTGATCTTCCTCAGCATTTTACACCACAAGAAGCATCACTTGTTAATCTGAAGCCGAGTTGCTCAAGTTTCTTTCGCTGTAACACTTGCACTGCTTGTATCTCCAAAAATGTGTCTAAGCAAAAGAAGTCATGCCACAGAAAGTTCAAATCCACAAAAGGTGAAGAAGGCTGTAGATAAGATATGAAGATGAAGATATTTAAGGTTTTTTATATTGGAAAGAAGTTGGTAAAATACCATGTAAGGAAGGAACGTGTCATTCAACTGTTTGACAGTCATTAAGAATAGCAGTAGCATTTTGGTTGGCAGAAAGCTGACAATTTTAGCAAAAAGGCAAGTGTCAGTTCATGAGATGGAGAAACTGTTGATTATTTGGATGGAAGACCAAATGTAAAAAGATTTCTATGAGTTCCTGATGATTCAAACAAAAACATAGTCTTTCTGAAAACCTAAAGAAACAAGAAATAGAAGTATACTGTGAGTATTTTAATGCCAGCAAATGCTGGTTTTATTGCTTCAAATGCAGATTTCTCTTACATAATGTGCATGTAACTGAAGAAGCAGGAGACACAGATGGGCAAATGTATGCAGAAAAGGAAAAGAGCCATTCAGAAAACTCTAATTTATTTTTCTTCCTCCAGACAATCTCAATTTTATTTTTAGTTAAAAGGCCAGAGGTAAGCTGTATAAAGAGTGACAAGTTACAAAATTGTTTTTGGTTTTCAATGTACTGTATCAAACTAGGTTAGTTCTTAGTTATGCCAGCTGACTCAGATGTGCCCTGAAACCGTGATTCCTAGACCACTTTCCCTACTACTCTGATCTTTGAAAAGTTTCATTGTATTTAGGAAACCTCTCAGCTTTTGGTCTAATTCAGCATTGTTAATCTCCCTTTTGCTGCATACTGTCACTTCTTTCACTTAACCCAGTTCTTATCTAGTGTTTAATTTATGAATACTGCTCTCCCTCCCACCTCTCCCTTGTAACCATTAAAGATTATTTTCTACACTGCTTAAACCTTTTCTTGAGTACTTATAGTAGCGATCTTGTACAATATATGTCCTTTTGTGACTGACTAATTTCACTCAGAAAACTCTGGTGGCACAGTGGTGAAGTGCAACTGTTGATGAAAAGGTCAGCAGTTCGAATCTACCAGGTACTCCTTGGAAACTGCATGTGGTGATTCTATTTTGGCCTCTAGGGTCACTGTGAGTCAGAACCTTGCTTTTATTTGTTGTTGTTTAAATTTCACTCAGCATAATGTCTTCCAGATGAATCCATGTTATTAGATGTTTCCCAAAATCATCATTGTTCTTTATCATTGCATAGTACTCTACTATGTGAATATACCATGGTTTGTTTACCCATTCATTGGTTGAAGGGTGCTTAGGTTGATTCTGTCATTCTGTTATTAAGGACAGTGCTGCAATAAACATTGGTGCACATATAAATCTATTTATGTGATGGCCCTTTTTTCTCTACGATATATTCCTAGCAGTGAGATTGCTGGATCATATGATATTTTTATTTATAGCCTTTTAAGGAAGTGGGAAATTGATTTCCAAAGTGCTTGTATCATTTTACGTTTACATCAGCAGTGCAGAACAGTTCTACTCTACATACAGCTCTTCAACATGTATTGTTCTGTGTTTTTTGGATTACTACCAGCCTTGTTGGGGTGAGATGGAATCTCATTGTAGTATTGATTTGGATTTATTTAATGGCAAGTGATTGTGAGCATTTCCTCAGGTATCGGTTAGCATACCGAATGCCTTCTTTAGCGAGGTGCCTGTTCATATCGTTTGCCTATTTTTAAATGGGGTTATTTGCTATGTATTAGGCCTTCTGGCCCTATTTTTCTTCTATGATCTTTACTGCTTTAGAGTTTATGTTTAGGTCTTTAATCCATTTTGTGGTAGCTTACTTGCATGATGTGTGAGATATGGGTCTTCTTTCATTTTTTTGCAGATTGATATCCAGTTTTGCTGATACCATTTGTTGAAGAGACTCTATTCCCCAGTTCCCAGACTTTGGGCCTTTTTCAAATATCTGCTGCTCATGGGTAGATGGTGTTATACTCTATTATGTTCCATTGCTCTATGCATCTGGTTTTGTTACCAGTACCAGGCTGTTTTGACTTCTGTAGCAGTGTAATACATTCTAAACTCGAGTAATATGAGGAGTGATGTTTTACTTATCTGGGGCTTCTTCCCTTTTTATATGAAGGTCATGATTTGTTTCTCCATCCTATTAAAATATGCCATTGGAATTTTTATTGGGATTGTATTATATCTGTAGATCACTTTGGGAAGAATACTTACTTTCATGATATTAAGTCCTACCTATAAGCAAAGTAGATTTCTCCTCTTACGTAGGTTTCTTTGGGTTTCTTGCAGTAGAATTTTGTAATTTTCTTTGTATAGATCTTTTATATCTCTGATTACATTTATTCCTAAGTATTTTATCTTCTTGGGGGCATTTTACATGGTATTGATTTGATGATTTCCTCTTTAATGATCTCTTTGTATAAAGGGGTTACACAGATTTGTTTATGTTTATCCTACCTCCTGATATCTTGTAGAACTTTTCTATTAGTTTCAGTAGTCTTATTGTGTAAATTCTTTTGGGTTTTCTGTGTATAAGATTGTATCCTCTGCAAATACAGATACTTTTACTTTTTCCTTAGCAATATGTTGTTGTCATTAGGTGCAACCAAGTCAGCTCTGACTCACGGTGACCCTACTCACAACAGAACAAAACACTACCTGTTGTTGTGCCATGTCTACAATTGTTTTTATGCTTAAACCCATTGTTGTAGCTATTGTGTCATTCCATCCCACTGAAGGATCTTTCTCTTTTTCACTGACCTACCATTCTACCAAGCTTGAAGTCCTTCTCCGGGGACTGAGCCTTCCTAACGATATGTCCAAAGTACGTAAAATGCACTTTGCTTCTAAGTGGCACTCTTTCCTTCCAGAAAAGTTCTGTTTGTTCTTTTGGCAGTCCATGGTACATTCAGTATTCTTCAGCAGTGACACAACTCAAGGACATCAGTTCTTTTGTCTTCCTTATTCCTTCCTTGTCCAGCTTTCACATGCGTATGATGCAACTGAAAATACCATGGCTTGGGTCAGGCACACCTTAGATTTCAAGGTGACATTTTTACTTTTTAACATTTTAAAGAGGTCCTTTGTGGCAGATTTTCCCAGTGCAATGCTCTGTTGATTTCTTGATGACTGCTTCCGTGGATGTTGATTGTGGAGTCAAGTAAAATGAAAACGTTGACAGCTTCAGTCCTTTCTCTGTTTAGGATGGTATTGCTTAGCTAGTCCAGTTGTGAGGATTTTGGTTTTCTTGATGTTGAGGTGCTATCCATGCTAAAAGTTGTGGTCTTTGATCTTCATCAGTGTTTCAAATCCTCTTCACTTTCAGCAGACAGAGTTGTATCATCTGTATAACGCAGATTGTTAATGAGCCTTCCTCCAATCCTGATGTCTTGTTCTTCTTCTTATAGTCCACTTTCTCAGATTATTTGCTTGGCTTACAGGTTGAAAAGGTATGGTGAAAGGACACAACCATGACACACATCATTCCTGACTTCAAAATATGCAGTGTCCCCTTGTTCTGTTCACACGACTGCCTCTTGATCCATATACAAATTCCCCATGAGCAGAATTAAGTGTTCTCGAATTCCCATTCTCCACAAAGTTACCCATAATTTGTTATGATCGACACAGTCAAATGCCTTTGCATAGCCAATGAAACACAGGTAAACATCTTTCTGCTATTCTCAGCTTTCAGCCAAGATTCATCTGACATCAGCAATGATATACCTGGTTTCACATCCTCTTCTGAATTCAGCTTAAATTTCTGGCAGTTTCTTTTCAATATACTGTTGCAGTCTCTTTTGAATGATCTTGAGCAAAATATTACTTGCGTATGATATTAATAAAATTGGTAATTTCTGCATTTGGTTGGGTCAGCTGTCTTGGGAATAAGCATAAATATGGATCTCTTGCAGTTGGTTTGCCAGTAGCTGTCCTCCAAATTCTTGGCATAGCTGGTGAGCACTTCCAGTGCTGCATCTATTTGTTAAAATATCTCAGTTGATATTCCATCAATTCCTGGAGGCTTTTTTTCATCAGTGCCTTCAATGCAGCTTCAACTTCTTCCTTCAGTACCATCAGTTCCTGATCATATGCTACTTCTTCAAATAGTTGAACTTTGACCAGCTCTTTCTGGGGTAATGACTCTATATATTCCTTCTGTCTTCTTTTGCTGCTTCCTGAGTTGTTTAATACTTTCCCTGTAGAATATTTCACTACTGCAACTCGAGGCTTGAATTTTCTTCAGTTATTTCAGCTTGAGAAATGCAGAACGTGTTCTTCCTTTTTGTTTTCTATTTCCAGCTCTTTGTACATGTCATTATAATACTTTATTTTGTCTTCTCAAGCTGCCCTCTAAAATCTTTGGTTCTTTTACATCACCATTTTTTTTCCTTACGTTTTAGCTGCTTGAAGTTTAGGAACAAGTTTCAGAATTTGTTCTCACATCCAATTTGGTCTTTTCTTTCTTTCCTGTCTTTTTAATGACCTCTTGCTTTTTTTGTGGATGTTATCTGATGTCATTTCACAATTTTCTAGTCTTCAGTCATTAGTGTTCAATACGTCAAATCTGTTCTTGAGTTTGTCTCTAAACTCAGGTGGGATGTACTCAAGGTTGTGCTTTGGCTCTCTTGGACTTGTTCTAATTTTCTTCAGTTTCAGTTTGAACTTGCGTATGAGCAGTTGATAATCTATGCCACAGTCAGCAACTGGTCTTGTTTTGGCTGCTGATGTGAAGATCTTCTGGTGTCTTTTTTCCACAGATGTAGTTGATTTGATTCCTGTGTATTCCATCTGGAGACATCCATGTGTATAGTTTCCATTTGTGTTGGTGATGAACGACATTTGCATTGAAGAAGTTGTTGGCCTTGTGAAATTCTATCAGGCAATCTCTGGCATCTTTCCTACTACCAAGGCCGTATTTTGCAGCTAATGCTCTTTCTTTTTTGTTTGGAACTTTTACATTCCAGTCACTGGTAATTACTGGTGCATCTTGATTGCATGTTTGATCAATTTTGCACTGCAGAAGCTGGTAAAAATCTTCAACTTCTTCATCTTTTGCCTTAGTAATTGATGCATAATTTTGAGTAATAGTTGTATTAACTAGCCTTCTTTGTAGGTGTATGGATATTATCCTATCACTGACAGCATTGTACTTCAGAACGGATCTTGAAATGTTCTTTTTGATGATCAATGCAACATGATTGCTCTTCAAGTCTTCACTCCTGTTACAGTAGACTATACAATAGCCTGATTTCCAAACAGCCAATACTTGTCCATTTCAGCTCACTAATGCCTAGGATATCTATGTTTATGTGTTTCATCTCATTTTTGATGATTTCCAGTTTTTCTAGGTTCATATTTCTTACATTCCATCTTCCAATCATTACAAATGTTTGTAGCTGTTTTTTCTAACTTTGAATCATGCCACGTCAGCAAATGAAGGTCCTGAAGACTTCACTTCATCCATGTCATTAAGATCAACTCGTACTTCGAGGAGGCAACTCTTGCCCCATCATCTTTTGAGTACCTTCCAACCTGGGGGTGCTTATTTTCTGGCACTATAGCAGTGTTCCACTGCTATTCATAAGGTTTTCACAGGCTAATTCTTTTCATAAGTAGACTTTCAGGTCCTTCTTCCTAGTCTGTCTTAGTCTGGAAGCTCAGCTAAAACCTGTCTACCATGGGTGATCCTGCTGGTTTGTGAATACTACTGGCATAGCTTCCAGCATCACAGCAACATGCAAACCACCAAGTACAACAAATTAACAAACAATTGGCTATTACCAATTTGGATGTTCTTTATTACTTTATCTTGTCTGATTGCTCTAGGTAGAACCTCCAGCACAATATTGAGTAAAAGTGGTGGCAGTGAGCGTCCTTGTCCGGTTCCCCTTCTCAAAGGGCATGCTTTAAGATTCTTTCCATTTAGGATGATGATGATTGTTGGCTTTGTATAGATGACCATTATTATGTTTAGGAATTTCCCTTCTATTCCTATTCTTCTGAGAAGTTTTAACATGGGTATGCAATGGACTTTGTCAGACGCCTTTTTTGCATCAATTGGTAGAATCAAGTGGTTCTTGTCTTATTTTATTTATGTAGTTGACTACATAAATTGTTTTTCTGATGTTGCATCCTTGGTAAGAGATCATACTATTTGCAAATAGAGACACTTTTACTTCTTTCTTACCAATTTGGATGCCCTTTTATTTCTTTATCTGAATTTTCTGTATACAACTTCTAGTAGGATTCAAGACCCCAAGTAGATCATGATGAATTATTATTATTTTTTATCCACTGTTGAATGCTACTGGCTAGATTTTGTTGAGGATTTTTGCATCTATGTTCACAGAGGTATTCATCTGTAATTTTCCTTTTTTGTGTGCTATGTTTATCTGATTTTGATACGAGGTTTATGCTGGCTTCATAGAATGAATTGGAAATATTCCATCCTTTTCTTTCTTTTTTGGTGCACACTGAACTTTTATTACAACTACAAGGTGATGTGATGTGACAATGATCACACAGCCTGAATACTGGTCACAGTTACAACCAGCATCTAGTCTAGAAATATCCAGAGAAGCTGTATTTTTTCTGTGCTATTGTAATTTAAATTTAAGTCCCTATAATTTATTATCTAATTAACCAAAACTCCCTTAACCCCCCAAAAAGAGCCAAAACTTTTGTGTAGGCCTGAGTGAAGCAGCTTAGCAAAATAGTAGTACTGAGGAAATGTGATCTTACACCATTAGTTAACATGGACATGAAATGCAGTGAACATATATAGCCTGTGTAATGCCACAGGAAGCCATCAACAAATAAGGAGAGTTATGTCAGTCCACTTTCTTCAAGTACGCTGTTTAGGGTTTCAGCTTCCTCCTGCGGCAGATCTGCTTGCTCACTTGCTTTCAGAACCTTTTTCTTGGATGTTTCCTGAACATCCCCTACCAAAAGAAACTCATCCAGAATGAAACATACCTTCTCAAAATTAAAAATGATGTCAAGCACACACACACTGCCAAAGTACTTGTCAAGTAACTCCACATAATGATGCATTATTTCCAGAGTAATTAGTTTATTGTCCTGATCCTCAATAACACAGCAAAAATACAGACTAGCATATCTTTTGTAAACAATATCCAGATCTCATCATTCAATGAGTAATGCACATTTTAGGTTTCTGTGCTAAAATGATTTGAGCAGATTCCCTTGCGATCTTTTTTCTTCTCTTTGTCTGACAAAGGGAGATATCATTTCTACAGTCAAAGCTTTTCCTGAGGACTAAAAAGCCACTTAAACTGCACTAAGACTTCAGGCCTTAAGAGAGTCAAAGCAGCTAAAGGGAAAACTCTGTCACCCCTGTGAGGATCAGCAGCCATGGTGAGGGGAGGGTGCAGATTTGGAGAAAGACTCATCCTTTACTATGCTGTGAAATACCATTACTATGAGTGGTGTTAGCTCTTCTCTAAAAGTTTGAAATTATTCTCCAGGAAAGCCATCTGGGCCATGACTCTTTTTGGTTGTGAGTCCCTTTTGTTTTGTTTTGTTTTATTTTTTAATATTTTTTTAATTGTGATTAAGTGAAACTATACAATCCAAATTAATTTTGCGTGCCCACCTATCTGCAGTTCTTTCTGCTCTCCCGGTCCAGTGACAGCACACACCTGCTTTTCATTCTATCCCCTTAACAAGCTCCTGTCCCATCCTGTCCACCCTCTTCTCTCCTATCTAGAAAGAGACCAATAGAATAGCCTCCTATAAATACATAGAGCCATAAAGTACACACACCATATGGTCACATTGTGTCTCCAAGTCCAGACCATTTTTGTCCAAACAGTTGACTTCAGTAGAGTTTTCTGGACAGGGGCTGAAGCGGGTCTAGGAGCCATACTCCCAGGTGACTATCAGTTGTGGTTTTTTATTAGAGTTCTTGAGCTATACCCCTCTTTTTCTCCTGTTGCCACAGTGATTCAACATTGTGTGCCCCATCACAGCTGTCTTTGGTGGTGCTCGGGCAGCATTTGGTACTTCTGGTCACATGTTGATACATTCCTCATTCACATGGGTCCTTCTGTCTCCTGGGCTCTTTATTCCTCGTGTCTTTGTTGTACTTGGTAATCATCTGTTCCGGATGAGTTGGGACCATTTGGTGTACTCAGATGGCAGCTTGCTAGCTTTTAATACCCCAGACACTACTCACCAATATGGGGTACAGAAGACTCTCTTAGTAATAAGCTAGTTATGCCAATTGGCCTCAGTGTCCCCTGAGAGCATGGTCCCCAGACCCTGCCCCTGTTACTCTATCCTTGCAATACTGGGTTGAGATTAGAAGAGCTTTCAATTTATGGTGAAGTCCAGTTAAGCTGATCTACTTTCTATTGTGTGTTGTCACTGCTTTCACCTAACCAAATTTCTATCAAATACCTAATCTATGACAAACCGTCTCCCTCCCTCCCCACCTTTATAGCTATGAGAAAGTCTTTTCTTCTGTACATCAGTCTATTTTTAAGTCCTTATATAAGGGGTCTCGTACAATATTTGTCCTTTTGCCGCTGACTGATTTCACTCAGCATACGTCTTCCAATTCAAACTAGGTTATGAGATGCTTCCTAAAGTCATGATTGTTCTTTACCATTGCATACTGTTCCATTGAATATATGTACCATTGTTTGTTTGTGCATTCATCTGTTGATAGGCATCTAGGTTGATTCCCTTTTTGGTATTGTGGACTGTGCTGCAATGAACATTTGTGTGCATGTATCTGTTCGTGTGACAGTCTTTGTTTCTGTAGGACATATTCCAATCAGTGGGAATACTGAATCAAATGATTTATCTATTTCCAGATTTTTAAGGAAGCACTAGATTGCTTTCCAAAGATGGTGTACCATTTTGCAATCCCACTAGCACTAAAGGAGAGTTTGATTCTCTCCACAGTCTCTCCAGCATTTGTTGTTTTGTGTATTTTGTGTCATGACCAACCTTGTTGGCATGAGGTGGTATCACTGTAGTTTTGGTTCAGATTTCTCTGATAGCTAATGATTGTGAGCATGTCTTCATGTGACTTTTGGCTGTCTGGATGTCTGCTTTGGTGAAGTGTCTGTCCATCTCCTTTGCCCCTCACTTAATTGGGTTATTTACTTTTTCCTTCTTGATATTTTGCAATACCTTGTAGATTACAGAGATTGGATCTTTGTCCAACATGTAGCTGCCAAATATTTTTTCCATTCTGTAGGTGGTCTTTTAACTCTTTTGATGAAGACTTTGGCTGAACAAAAGTGGTTGATTCTTAGTAGTTCCCATTCATCTATTTTCTGTTGTGTTGATCATGCTTTGTTTGTCAGATTTTGAGGTCTGTTTAAGGTGTGTATTAGAATTTCCACTGTTGACCATATTTTTTCTTGCATGATTTTGATTGATTTAGGTTTGATATTTAGGTCTTCGATGCATTTTTAGTCTTTGTGTAAGGTGCAAGATATGGGTCTTGTTTCAGTTTTTGCAGATGGATATTCAATTTTGCCAACACAATTTGTTAAAGAGACTGTTTTTACCCCACTTTACAATCTTGGGCCTTTGTCGATTATCAACTGTTCGTAAGATGATAGTGGCATCTCTGGGGTCTTCATTCTGTTCCATTGGTCTATATGTCTCTTTTTGTACCAGTACCAGACTATTTTGACTACCATTGCAGTGTACTAGTTTCTACAGTTGGGTAGTGTGAGGTCTCCCACTGTGTTTCTCTTTTCAGTAGTGCTTTAGCTATCTGACGTTTCTTCCCTTTGCAGACAAAGTTGGTGATTTGTTTCGGCGTCTCATTTAAAAAAAGACACTGGAATGTGTATTGTGATTGTATTGTATATGTAGATTGCTTTTGGTCAAATAGGCATTTTCACAATGTTAAGACTTTCTATCCATGAACAGGGTAGTTCTCTCCCTTTTATGTAAATCTCCCTTGGTTTCTTATCATAGGTCTTGTAGTTCTCTCTGTATAGGTCTCTTCTTTCTCTAGTTAGATTTATTCTTAGGTATTTTATCTTCTTGGGAGCTATAGTATTTGGTATTGATTTGATGATTTCTTCTTTGATGATCTCTTTGCTGGGGGCATAGTGGGTTAAGTGTTAACCAAAAGGTCAGCAGTTCAAATCCACCAGACACACCAATCCACTCTATGTGGCAATTCAGCTCTGACCTCTAGTGTTGGTATGAGTCAGACCTGACTCAGTGGCAGTGGGTTTTTTACTAATTTACTTGTGCGTCTTATATCCTGATACCTGGCTGAACTCTTCCATTAGGTCCAGTAGTTTACTTATGGATTCTTCAGGATTCTCTGCATATACAGTCATATCATCCGTAAATGGGGAGATTTTTACTTCTTTGCTTATACTGATGCCCTTATATTCTTTGTCTTTTCTAATTGCTCTGGCTAATACACCTAGTACTGTGTCAAACAGAAGTGGTAAGAGTGGGCATCCTGGTCTAGTTCCCATTCTCAGAGGACATTCTTTCAGTTTTTCTCCATTCAGGATTATGTAGGCAGTTGGCTTTGCATAGATGTCCCTTATTGCATTGAGGAATTTTCCATCTAGTCCTGTTTTGCTGAGAGTTTTTAACATGAATGAGCCTTGCACTTTGTGAAATGCCTTTTCTGCATCAATTGACAAAATCAGGTGATTCTTAGCCTTTGTGCTATTCATTGTGG
Organism: Heterohyrax brucei; assembly: GCA_028571685.1. Lineage (NCBI taxonomy): Eukaryota > Metazoa > Chordata > Mammalia > Hyracoidea > Procaviidae > Heterohyrax > Heterohyrax brucei. The sequence continues at coordinate 83,696,619 of CM053154.1, read as the reverse complement.
TTGATCATATTCTTTTTCTGCATCTCTAGTATGACTCCAACTTGGTCATGATGAATTATTTTTTTGATATGTTATTGAGTTCTATTACCTAGGATTTTGTTAAAGATTTTCTCATCTAGGTTCGTGAGTAATACCGGTCTGTAATTTTCTATTTTTGTGGGATAGTTCCCTCGTTTTGGTATCAAGGTTATGCTGGCTTCATAGAATGAATTTGGGAGTATTCTATTTCTTTCTATGCTGTGAAATAGCCTCAGTAGAACTGGAGTTAACTCCTCTCCAAAAGTTTGCTAGAATTCCCTAGGGAAGCCACCTAGGCCAGGACTTTTTTGGTTGGTAGGTCATTATTATTATTATTAATTTTCAATCTCTTCTTTTGTGATGGTTTTATTAAGTTGTTTTACTTCTCCTGGTGATAATTTTGGTAGGTGATATGAATCTAGAAATTTGATCATTTCCTCTAGGTTTTCAAATCTGTTAGAGTACAGTCTTTTGTAGTATTCCGTTATGATACTTTTGATTTCAGTTTGGTCTGTTGTGACATCTCCCATCTCATTTGTTATTTGGGTTATATGTTTCTTTTCCTGTTTTCTTTGGAAGTTTAGCCAATGGTTTATCAATTTTGTTGATCTGTTCAAAGAGCTAACTTTTGGTTTTGCTAATTTTTTCACTTATTCTTCTATTCTCTGATTAATTTAGTTCTGCTCTAATCTTTGTTATCTACCTTCTTCTGCTGCTGAAGGGGATCCTCTGTTGCTCTCTTTCTACATGTTCAATCTGTAGGGTTAGTTCCTTGGTTTGCATCCTTTCTTCATTCCAGATGCGTGCATTTGTAGAGAAAAACTGACCTCTGAGCACCGCTTTTGCTGTATCCCATAGGTTCTGGTAGGATGTGTTTTCATTCTCATTTGATTCCATAAATTCTTTATTTCATCCTTGATTTCTTCTGCAACCCATAGATTTTTGAGCAAGATGTTGTTCGGTTTTCGTGAGTTCAAATACCTACCTATATTTTTCTGCTACTGGTTTCAACTTTTATGGCTTTATGATCTGAGAAGACACTTTGCAATAATTCAGTGATTTGGATTTTGTTGATACTTGATTTATGACCTAACATGTAGTCTATTCTGGTAAGTGTTCCATGTGCATTGGAGAAGTAGGTATACTTATCTATTGATGGGTAAAATGTTCTGTGTGTCTCGATGAGGTCTAGTTGGTTAATTGTTACAATAAGATCTTCTGTATCTTTACTGAGCTTTTTTCTGGATAATCTCTCCATTAATGCAAATGGAGTGAAGTAGTCTCCAACTATTACTGTGGAGTTATGTATCTCATTTTTCTATGTTATCAGTGTTTGTTTGATGTATTTAGATGCTCTGGTATTGGGTGCATAAATATTTAATATTGTTATGTCCTGGTTATGTAGTGAAACTTTCAGCAATAAATAGTTACCATTGTCCATGATGGTAGATGTTACATTAAAGTCTATTTTATTTGAGATTTGTATTGTTACTCTTGCTCTTCTTTGTATGTTGTTGGCTTGGTATAATACATAGACGGGTTCACATCTTTTGATCCAGGATGTCACTTGCTGTCTCTTTATTAAAGTGTTCAATCCATTTACATTCTATGTAATTATTGACAGGTATGTGTTTAGTGCTGTCATTTTGATGCCTTTATTTTTGTGTTGTTAATGGTTTTCTATGTTGCCATTAACATTCTGTTCTGGATCAATCTTCTTTATGGGTTGATTTCATCTTTTTCAGTGTTGATTTTGTATTTGTTGAGACTCCTGTATTATGTTTCTTGCTTTGATATGTCACATTGTTATTGAGCTTTGCAACTACCCCATAGTCCCCCTGACTATTCTAAGTTTAAAGCAGATGTTAACTTCTGCACTTCCTTGTAATTTCCTCTCCATCTGAATGGGTTATAACTACTTTTTAGTGTCATGATGTCATAATTTTCATGTTTTCATCACTAGTTCCCTTAATATTGTAGCTTTGATTGAACTTTGTGATTTCTCTAACTGAGTAGGATCCTGGATGATGTGTCGTGCATTGTCTCCTTAAGTTTACAGTTAATGTGTTTAGTTTTTTCCTAAGAGATTCTTTCAATATTTCTCGTAGTTTTAGTTTAGTTTTTACGAAGTCTCTAAACTTCTGTTTATCTGTGAATATCTTAATGTCTGCTTCATATTTGAGAGACAATTTTGCAGGATATATAATTCTTAGCTGGAGGTTATTTTTTTTAAGGCTTTGAGTATGTCATCCTATTGCTGCCTTGGCAACATTGTTACTGCTGAGAAGTCAGACAAAAACCTACAGTTTCCTTCTGAATGTTAGCTTTGCTTTAAGCCTCACTGCCTTTTAGGGCATCTCTTTCTCTTTCATGAGTTGGCTCCAACTCAACAGCACTTGGCTGGCTTGGCTGTTTTCTGTTTCATTTTATTAAGCTTGATTATAATATGTCTTGGTGTCTTTTTTTAATCTGTGTATTTCATTTATTTATTGCGATTGAGTGAATGTGTATGGTTCAGTTTAAATTTTCATGCCTGCCTATGTGCAGCTCATTCTACTCTCCTTGCGCAGTGATATCACACTACTCCTTTCTGGTCTACACATGTCATATCCTCTTAACAATCTCCTGTCCCCCCTTCTCCACCCTTTTCACTATCCTCTAGTAAGAGGCCAGTAGGACAACATCATATAGATGCATAGAACCATAAGGTGCACACATGATATGGTCACTCTGTGTTGCTGAGTCCAATCCATTCCTGTCTGAAAAGTTGACCTCAGTAATGATTTATGAACAGGGGCAGCATCAGGGCTAGGGGCCATGTTCCCAGGGCCTTCAGACCATCAATTGTGGTCTTTCAGTGGAGTTCTCAGGGTGCACCCTTTTTTATTCTCATGTTGCCACTGGGACACAACTTTGTGAGCCCAGTCACGGTGGTCACTGGTGTTGGCTGGGCACCATCTGATTCTTCTGTTTGATGTAGTCAGATGTTGATGCAGTCACCTATTCACATGGGTCTTTCAGTCTTCTAGGTTCTCTTTCTCTCATGTCATTTTTGTCTTTGGTGATCATCTGATCCTGTTGAATTGTGGCCATTTGGTGTACTTCAGATGGCAGCTTGCTTGCTTTTAAGACCCCAGATGCCACTCACTAACATGGAGTGAAGGAGACTCTCTTAGCAATAGGCTAGTTATGCCAATTGGCCTTAATGTCACCTGAGAGTATGGTCCCTGGACGCCTGCCCCTGCTACTGTATCCTTGTAATACTGGGTTAAGATTAGAAGAGATTTCAGGTTATGTTAAAGTCCGGTTAAAATGATCTTCATTATAATGTGTGCTGTCACTGATTTCACCCAACTAAATTTCTGTCAACTATCTAATCTATATCCAACAATCTCCCTCCCTCTTTCCCCTCCATTCCAGCTATCAGAGTCTTTTCATCTGTATATGAGTCTGTTTTTAAGTCCTTGCAGTAGGGGTCTCATGCAATATTTGTCCTTGGGCTCGTGACTGATTTAACTCAGCATAGTGTCTTCCAATTGAAACCAAGTTATGAGATGCTTCAAAAAATCATCATTGTTCTTTATCATTGCATGGAGTTCCATTGAGTATATATACCATAGTTTATTTATCCGTTCATCTGCTTTTCGGCATCTGGGTTTATTCCGTGTTTTTGCAATTGTGCAGTGTGGTACAATAAACATTCGTGTGCTTGTATATGTTCATGTGATTGCCCTTACTTCTGAAGGATATATTCCACACAGTGGGATTACTGGATCAAATGGTATATCTATTTCCAGTTTTTTAAGGAAGCCCCTAATTGCTTTCCAACGTGGTTGTACTGTTTTGTAATCCCACCAGCAGAGTAGGAGAGTTCCAATTTCTCTACAACCTCTCCAGCATTTGTTGTTTTGTGTTTTTTTGTATCATGGCTAACCTTGTTGGGGTGAGATGGTATCTCATTGTAGGTTTGATTTGGATTTCTTTAGTAACTAATGATTGTGAACATTCCCACACGTGTAATTTGGCTGCCTGGATATCCCCTCTAGAGAAATGTCTGTCCATTTCCTTCACCCATCGTTTAATTGGATTATTTACCTTTTCTTTGTTGATATTTTGTAGTACCTTGTAGATTACAGAGATCAGATGTCAGTCTGACATATAGTTGCCAAATACTTTTGCCCATATTGTAGGTGGTCTTTTAATTCTTTGGATAAACAAAAGTGTTTGATTCTTTGTACTTGCCATTTATGTCTTTTCTGCTGACCTTGCTTTGTTTGGCAGATTGTGAAGTCTGTATATGTTGTATATTAGAACTTCCATTGTTGATCCTATTTTCTCTTGGCTGAGCTTTATCATTTTAGATTTGATATTTAGGTCTTTTATCCAGTTTGAGCTGGTTTTTATATAAGGTGTGAGATATGGGTTTTGTTTCAATTTATTGCAGATGGATATCCAATTTTGCCAGCACCCTTTGTTGAAGAGATTGCTTTTACCCCAGTTTAATGTCTTAGGGCTTGTGTCGAATATCAACTGCTCATAGGGAGATGGTGTCATCTCTAGGGTCTCAACTCTGTTCCATTGATCTATCTCTTTTTATACCAGTACCAGGCTGTTTTGACAACTGTGTCAGTGTAATATGTTCTAAAGTCGGGTAGTGAGAGGTAAAGAGAATTTTTCTTCAGTAGTGCTTTACTTGTCTGGGATTTCTTTCCTTTCCAAACAAAGTTGATGACTTGTTTCTCCATCTCATTAAAAAATGTCACTGGAATTTGTATTCAGATTGTATTATATATGTAGATTGCTTTGAAAAAGATAAACATTTTCACAATGTTAACTCTTCCTCTCCATGAGCAGGGTAGTTTTCTCCATTTATGTAAGTCTCCTTAGTTTCTTATAGTTGGGTCCTGTGGTTCTCTTTATAAAGGTCTGTTATTTCTCTAGTTAGATTTATTCTTAGGTGTTGTATCTTCTTCAGGGGTATAGTAAATGGTATTGATTTGGTGATATTTTTCTTTAATAATCACTTTGTTGGTATAAAGGAATCCTACTGATTTATTTATGTTTATTATGTATCCTGATAGTTTGCTGAACCTTTCTATCTGTCTGAGTAGTTTACTTATGGATTCTTTAGGATTCTCTGCGTATATAATCGTATAATCTGCAAAGAGGGAGATTTTTACTTCTTCTTTGCTGATGTGGATGCCCCTTATTTCTTTGTCTTGTCTAATTGCTCTGGTCAGAACTTCTAGTACAATGTTGAAGTGAGAGAAGCGAGAATGGGCATCATTGTCTAGTTCACATTCTCAAAGGGAATTGTTTCAATCTCTCTCCATTCACTATGATGTAGGCAGTTAGCCTTGTATAAAAGGCCCCTATTGCATTGAGGAAATTCCCATTTATTTCTATTTTACTGAGAGTTTTTAACCTGAATGAGTCTTGCACTTGTCAAATGCCTTTTTCTGCTTCAGTTTACAAAATCTTTTATCTTTTGTGTTGTTTATGTGGTTGATCACACTAACTGCTTTTCTGATGTTGAACCAGGCTTGCATCCCTGGTATCAATCCAATTTGGTCATGATGAATTTTTTTGGGATATGTTGTTGAATTCTATTGGAAAGAATTTTGTTGAAGATTTTTTCTTCTAGATTAATGAGTGATATTGGTCTGTAGTTCTTTTTTTTGGATCTTTCCCTGGCTTTGGTATCAGGGTTATGCTGGCTTCATTGAATGAAATTGGGAGTATTCCATCTCTTTCTATGTTGCGAAATAGTCTCAGTAGAATTGGATTTAACTCTTCTCTAAAAGCTTGGTAGAATTCTGTGGTGAAGCCATCTTGGCCAGGGCTTTGTTTGGTTGGTAATTTTTCAATGACTTTTTCAGTCTCTTCCCTTGTAATGAGTTTATTAAGTTGCTCTGCTTCAGCTTGTGATAATTTTGGTAGGTGATATGAATCTAGGAATTTGTCCATTTCCTCAATGTTTTCAAATCTGTTAAGAGTCTTTCATAGTATTCTGTTATGATATTTTTTATTTTTGTTGGATCTTTTGTGACATCTCCCATCTCATTTCTTTTTCAGGTTATTTGTCTCCTTTCCTGTTTTTCTTTAGTAGGTTTGGCCAATAGTTTGTCAATTTTGTTGATCTTTTCAAAAAAACAGCTTTTGGTCTTTTCAGTTTTTTCAGATGTTCATCTATTCTCTAATTTGTTTAGTTCTGCTCTAGTTTTTATGATCTGTGTTCTTCTGGTTCCCGAGGGGTTCCTCTGTTGCTCTCTTTCTACTTGTTCAAGCTATAGGATTAATTTTTTGGTTTGGGTCCTTTCTCCCTTCCAGATGTGTGCATTTACAGAGATAAACTGACCTCTGAGCACTATTTTGGCTGTATCCTGTAGGTTCTAGTAGGAAGTGTTTTCATTGCTATTCGAATACATAAATTTCTTTATGTCATCCTTGATTTCTTCCGTAACTCATAGCTTTTTTGAGCAAAATGTTCAGTTTTCATGAATTCCAATTTCTTTTTCTTTTCTTTTCTTTTTTGCTATTGATTTCAACTTTTATGGCTTTGTGGTCTGATAAGATGGTTTACAATAATTCAGTGGCTTGGATTTTGACACTTGCTTGATGCCCTAACACATGGTCTATTCTTGTAAATGTTCTATGTGCACTAGAGACAAAGGTGTAGTTATCTGCTGATGGGTAGAAAGTTCTCTATTTATTGATGAGGTCTAGTTGGTTAATTGTTGCAATAAGATCTTCTGTGTGTTTACTGAACTTTCTTCTCAATGATTGGTCCAATACTGAAAGTGGAGTGTTGTAGTCTCCCACTATTATTGCAAAATGATCTACCTCATTTTTGAATGTAGTCAGTGTTACTTCGATGTATTTAGATGCTCTAGTATTGGGTTCATAGATATTTAATATTGTTAAGTCCTGCTTGTGTATTGAAGTTTTCAACAATATTGTCCATCCTTGTCCATGATGGTGGGTTTTACATTAAAATGTGTTTTATCTGAGATTAATATTACCATACCCGCTCTTCCTTGTATATTGTTAGCTTGGGATATATTATTCCATCCTTTAATTTTCAGTTTGTTCATATCTTTAAGTCTAAGGTGAGTTTCTTGTAAGCAACATATAGACTGGTCAGGTGTTTTGATTCAGGATGTCATTCGTTGTCTCTTTACTGGTGCATTCAGTCCTTTTGCGCTCAATGTAACTATTGAAAGGTATGTGTTTAGTGCTATCATTTTGATGTCTTTATTTATGCGTTGATATTTTCTCTGTTGCTTTTAATATTCTGTTTGGGGACATGCTTCTTTATGAGTTGATTTTTCCCCCTTTTCAGTGTTGATTTTGTGTTTGTTGAGACTCCTATATTACATTTCTTGTTTTGCTTTATTTTGCTTTATGGCTACTCCTATAATTCCCCTTAATAATCTATCTTTAAACCCAATTTTAACTTCTACATATCTTATTAACTTCCTCTTCATCTGGAAGGATTATAACTACTGTAGTATATCCCTCTTTTTAATGTGATGGTATCATAATTTTCATGATAGGATCACTACATGACTTCTTTTAATATATAACTTTGATCAAGTTTTGTGCCTTCCCTGAGTAGGTTTCTAGATGCTGTATTCTATATTGCCTCCTAAAATATAGAGTTAATGGTTTTTACAAAGTCTCCAAGTTTCAGTTTATCTGCAAATGTCTTAACTTCATTTTCATATGTGAAGGACAGTTTTGCAGGACATATAATACTTGATTGGAAGTTTTTCTCTTTCAAGACTTTGAATGTGTCATCCCACTGCCTCTGTGCCAGCATTGTTTCTGCTGAGAAGTCAGACAAAAGCCTACAGGGTTTCCCTGTGAATGTTACCTTTGCCTTTATGATTTTCTGCTTGTGTTTCGTTTTGTTAAGCTTGATTACAATATGCTGTGAAGTCTTTCTTTTGGGGTCTTTGTTGTGTGGTGTTCAATAAGCATCGTGGATATCTATGGTCTCTTCTTTCATAATTTCAGGAAAGTTTTCTGTCAGCAACTCAACAGCAGTACTCTCTTTGTTTTCAGGTGTCCCTCCCTGTTCAGGAACTCCAATTAGTCATAGATTGTTCCTCTTGATAGAGTCTCACAAGTTTCTTAATGCTCCTTCATTTTTCTTGTTTCTTTTCTCTAATTTCTCCTCATAAATGCTGGTGTAAGCAGCTCTGCGTTCAAAGTCAGAAAGTCTATTTCCCAGATGTTCAATTCTGTTGTCTTGGCTTTGAATTGAATTGTCTAATTCTTTAACTTTGTTATTGATCTGTCCGAATTCTGAATGCTGGTATTCCATCAGTTCGAACAGCTTGCTTAATTTTTCATTTTGCTGTGCTACATTTTTTATAATGTCTAAGAGGACTCTCTATATAATTCTTTTGTACTTGACCTCCTGTGGTTTCAGAAAGGCTTCTTCAACTGGGAAGTTACTTGGTTCCTTCTTTTGGCAGCTTTCTGGATCCATGTGTGGATTTCTCTTTAAGTGTCTGAGCATGGTTTGTTGCTTTGGGGGCATGTAGAGCTTGTTTAGTTTCTCTGGTGTTGCCTTAACGGAAGCCGAGGCACAGTCTGGAAAGGAAGTTGATCACCAGTCACATCTATGTACTCCAATGACTCAGCCCAGTGGGATCTCTGAGGTAGCAGCTTTTGCCTCCTGGTTGGCAAAGACAGGGTTCTATTTATGGACCCACTAGGGGGCTGTCAGCTGACATGATATGGGTGAGTAAAGACTGGAAGAGATGATATCAGGATGCACCACAGTTATTTCTCTAGGTAGTCTTATTCTGAAAGGTAAAAGTTATCTGACAGCTTCCAAAATCAGTAAGGCTATCAGGTGTGCAAGCCCCACTTTCCAGCTGCTGATGGAGGCAACTCTATATCTGCCCCCAAATGTTGTGATATAGTTCAAAGTACAGACAGGTTACTGTCCTTCTATCATTCACTGCCAGGCCCCACTTGTAAGGCTCCACTGTGATAAACACAGCTTTTCCGCTAGGAAAGCACTCCCTGGGCTAGCATTGCCTCCCAGCCTTGGAGTTAGCCCCTGCTGAGGCCTCAATTTGGGTAACTCTGCCTCCCAGTCAAACAAGATGGTGTTCTGCATAGGCTGTCCCACCCACTGTGAAATAGCTGAATCATTCATGGACATTTGGAAAGAGAGGATCCAGGGGCCATGGTGCTCTGAGTCTAGAGCCAGGCTCTCAAAATGTGACTATCCTGCCTGCTGGTCACATCAGCAATGCAGCTGAGCTTTGCTTTCAGTTAAGCCCAACCCCCCACCTGCCAGCTAACACAGAGATAAAAAGTAAAAATTGGCAGTTACTTTCAGTCCATGATAGCTGGCCATTCAACAAAGACAGAGGTCAGTAAAAAAGAAGACACTTCCCATTCAGTGGCATGTAGTCCAAATTGACAGTCTTATGCTGTGTCCTGGGGCTCAATGGATGTCTAGAAGGCTCCATTTAGGTAACAATCCAGACCTTAGTATTCCGAGGGAATTAAGATTTGTGTCTAGTCTGCCTTCTTGACTCTGCCCATTTGGTGTCTTTCTTTTTGCCATCTAGTTGTGGCATTTGACACACATCTTGGAAATCTGTGTTCTCTTCTTTCATAATTTCAGGGAAGTTTTCTGTCAGCAGCTGTACAGCAATACTCTGTATTTTCATCTAACCCTTCCTGTTCAGAAACTCTAATTGTTTGCAGATTATTTCTCTTAATAGAGTCCCACATGTTTCTTAATGCTTCTTTGTTTTTCTTATGTCTGTTCTCTGATTTCTCCTTGTAAATGCTGATGTCAGTCGCTGTATCCTCAGGCTCACTAACTCTGGCTTTCATCTCCTCAGTTCTGCTCTTTTGGCTTTGAATTAACTTATCTAATTCTGTAATTTTGTTATTGACCTGCTGTATTTCAGATCTTTGATGTTCCATCAGTTCAAATAGCTTATTTAATTTTTCACTTTGTTCAGCTGCATTTTGTTTAATCACTAGGATGACTCTATACATAATTCTTTTGTACTCAACCTCCAATAGTTTCAGGAAGGCTTATCCATCTGGGAACTTTTTTGATTCTTTATTTTGGGGCTATTTTGGAACCATGAGGGACTGCTTCTTTAAATGATTAGCTATTGATTATTGTCTTCATGCCATCTAGAAGCTGTTCAGTTTCTCTGGTGTTACCTCAGCAAGAGCTGAGGCATAGTTCTGAGAGGGGAGTCACCAGTTCCCTCTGTGTACTGTAGTGACTGGTCCCAGGTAGAGTCTCTAGGGTGGAAGGCTCTGCCTCTTGGCTGGAAAAGACAGTGCTTTCCTTATGGAGTCACTGGAAGGGAGCATCAGCTGACACTATGATGTAGATCACTGAAGGGTGGAGGAGTTGCTGCTGGGTCACCTAGCAGTCAGTTCTCCCAGTGGCCTTATTTTAAAAAGGTACTTTATTTGTAAGCAAGGAGCTGTCCAATAGCTGCCAAAATCAGTCAGACCCTCAGGTATGGCAGGTCCTGCCATCTGGCCATCCCCAGATGCTATGATGTGGTTCAAAGTAGGGAGGGTTCAGCCTTCCTGCCACCTTCTGACAGGCCCCATTCATAACTCTGAGCACCACTATCCTTAACACAGTTTTTCTGCTAAAGAAGCACTTTCCACAAAGGGGCTGCTACTCCATGGGAGAATAAGCTGTAGCTAAGACTTCTGGAGGGGTGCTTCTGTCTCCCAGCTGACCAAGATGGCATCCTGCCCAAGCTGTTCTTCCTGCCATGAAACAGCAGAGTCTATGGTGCAGCTCAGAAAAGACACAATAGAGGGGCACTGGTGCCCTCAGTTAGTTGCCAGGCTCTTAATATGTAGCTATACCAAGCACAGTCTGTCTGCTGTGCTGTATGCTATTTACTTAAGCACTGCTGTTCAGTGTATTTTCCAGCTAGTGCCCAGTCCCCACCTCCTGGATAACAAAAAACCTGCAGTCCTCCCAAATGATGAGTCAGCAGAAGCAAGACTCAGCATACCCCTGCCATGTCTTTGCAAGAGGCTGTTGTCCGGTTGTTCAAGCCTAGTCCAATCTGACAACCCTATGCCAGATCCGATTGCTCCCTGGATGTCCATGCTGCTCCATTCAGTTATTGTTCCAGGCCTTAGTTTTCAGAAGGAATTGAGGAGATGTGTGTCTACTCTGCCATCTTGGCCCCACCTCTGTTTGGGAGTTTTTAAATTACTTTTTCAGTCTCTTCTTTATCGATTTTGTTGATCTTAAAAAAATAAAATTAAACCCAGATTTTGATCTTGTTAACTCTTTCAGTTGTTTTTCTATTTTCTTATTTGTCTAGTTCTGCTCTCATCTTTATTATCTGTTTTCTGCGGCACCTGAGGAGTTCTTTTGTTGTTCTCTTTCTGCTTGTTCAAATTGTAGGGTTAATTCCTTGATTTGGGCCCTTGTTTTTGGATGTGTGCATTTACTGAGATAAGTTGACCTCTGAGCACTGCTTTTTCTGTGTCCCATTGGTTCTAGTAGGATGTGTTTCTATTCTCATTTGATTCTATGAATTTTTTTAGTGTGTCTTTAATTTCTTTTATAACCCAGCAGCTTTTGAGCATGTTGTTGTTCTATTTCCATTTCATTTTTCACCCTTGCTTTTTCTGCTATTGATATTTACTTTTATTGCTTTATTGTCTAAGAAGATGCTTTGCAATATTTCATTGCTTTGGGTATTGTTAAGTTTTGCTTGATGGATTAATATGTGGTCTATTCTGGAGAATATTCCATGTGCTTTGGAAAAGAAAGTATACTTGTCTGTTGTTGGCTGGAGTGTTCTGTATATACCTATGAGGTTGAGGTGGTTGATTGTAGCATTTAGATCTTCCATGTCTTTTGTTGTTGTTGTTGTTTGGCTTCTTTCATGATGTTTGGTCCATCAGTGAAAGTGTTGCGTTGAAGTATCCTACTGTTGTTGTAGAGTTATCTATCTGCCTTTTCAATCAGTTAATAGTTTGACAAATTTGGAAGCTCTGTTGTTGGGTACATAAATATTTAATGTGGTTAAGCCCTCATGATGTGTTCACCCCTTAAGCAATATGTATCATAACTTTTCTTGTCCACTGTGGTGGATTTTACTTTAAAGTCTATTTTATCTGAAATTAATATTGCTACTACTGCTCTTTTAGAATGTTTGTATCTTGATGTACAAGATCTGACAATTGTGTCCATAAACTTAATTATTCTAAGTGCTACCCACCTCATTGCTGAAAATCGCTATGGTCACCTTCCAAGTACTTCCCTTGGGAATCTATTCACTTACACCAATGCCTAGATAAACCTTCAAAGCCGTTTCTGAACTATTTCTGGAATGACCATTGTACATGGTGGCACAGTGGCAAGCTTGCAAACTTGATTGTATAGTTGTCTGTGAGGGAGTTTTTAGCCATTAAACAAGTAACTGTATTGGAACATCCTCCCTAGTCACCTGATTTGGCCCCTGAAGACTTTTTTCTTTACCTGAAGATAAAGGACATATTGAAAGGAAGACATTTTAATGACATTCAGGACATCAAGGGTAATATGATGATAACTCTGATAGACATTCTAGAAAACGAGTCCCAAAATTGCTTTAAAGGAGGAACTAGGTGATGGCATTGGTGCATAGCTTCCCAAGAGGAGTACTTCAAAGGTGATAGTAATGATATTCAGCAATGAGATACATAGCAACTTTTCTACGATGAGTTCATGAACTTAATTGTCATTCCTCACATATCTGCTGAGACTTCTTGATTTTGTTTCTTGTTTTGATATGTTGAATTGTTCATTTCCTTTGTAATTACCTTGATTTTGCCTCTGATATTCTAAACTTAAACCATTCCTTATTTTCTTTTTATCACCTTGACTTCCTGTCCATGTTAAAGATCTACAAATACATTAATCTGGCTCTCTTTCGATATAATGTTGTCCTTTACATACTGACACTTTTGTTTCCCTATTCTTAATGTTTAGATTTGATTTACTTTTTGTGGATTCCCTATCCATGCTAATATCTGAATATGTTGTCCTACATTTTATCCTTGAATATATATCTGATGTTATTGATTTTCTAATTGAATAACTTCCTTCAGTGTTTCCTGTAATCTTGGTTTGGTTTTTCCAAATTCTCTAACTGTTGTTTATCTTAGAATGTCCTAATTTCTCTGTTGCATTTGAGAGACAATTTTGCAGGATATGTAATTCTTAGTTTGCAGATTTTTTCCTTCAAGACTTTGTATATGTCATCCCATTGTTATCTTGCCAGCATAGTTTCCACTGAATAATCTGAGCTCAGTCTTAATGACTCTCCAATCTGTTATTTTTTGTCTAAGCCTAGCTGCCATTAAGAAAATGCTCTTTAGTTCAGTAAGTTTGATGATAATATATCGTGGTGTCTTACTTTTGGGATATACCTGTTGTAGTGTTTGATGAGCATCTTGGATAAATACGAGATCTGACAATTATCAGATCAGAAATCATCCTAGAATAAATGCTACATACCTTATTATTGAATATTACTATGATGACCTTCAAAGTACTCCCCTTGGGAAGCTATGCACTGATACCTGTGCCCAACCCACCCTACAGAGCAATTTTGGAACTCTTTTCCTGGAATGGCCATCAGAGCTGTCATCATATTACCCTTGATGTTCTGAATGTCATCAAAATGTCTTACTTTCAATATTTCCTTTATCTCTGGGTAAAAAAAAAAAAAAAAAAGTTATTGGGGGCCAGATCAGGAAAGTAGGGAGGGTGTTCCAATACACTTATTTGTTTACTGGCTAAAAATTCCCTCCCAGACAACATACAGCTATGTTTGTGAACTTGCCACCATGCTGCCATATGCAATGACCATTCCAAAAAGAATTCCAAAATTGCTTTGAATGGTAGACTAGACACTGTTGTTGGTGCATGGCGTCCCAAGGGGAGTGCTTTGAAAGTGACCATAGTGATAGTTCACAATGAAGTATGTAGCACTTAGAACACTTAAGTTTATGGACTTCATCATTTTCAGACCTTGTATCTTCTTGTCTTTCATGATATCAGGGTAGTTTCCTACCAACATATCTTCAAAACTTATCTCTGTATTTTCTGTTACCCGCCCCCCCATCTCCCTGCTTCTGGTACTCCAGTCACTTATAAAATTATTTCTCTTGATAGAGTACCACATAACTCTTAGTGACTTTTCATTTTTTTAAATTCTTTTATCTGAGTTTTCTTTATATACACTGATACCAGTTTTTATATCTTCAGTCTCACTAATTCTACATTCTATTGTTTCATCTTGCTCCTTTGACTTTCCAATGAATTTTCTTAGTCTGTAATTTTATTGTTAATGTGGTCAATTTCAGATCATTGATGTGCTCAGATGTCACATAATTTGTTGCTTGAGTACTTCTTGCAGCCTGTTTAAATTTTTCATTGTGCTGTGCAGTAATTTCCTAACCTCTTTCCTGATGTCTTTCAGAGCTCTAAACATTACTCTTTTATATTCTACCTCTGATAATTGCTGGAAGTTGTCTTCATCTGGAAAATTTTTTAATCTTTATACACTTCATACACTGAGACCATGACGAGCTGCTTCTTTAAATGATTAGAAACTTATTGTTGTCTCCGAGTTATTAGAAAGTTGTAATTTATTTGCTTGATTACCATGTTCTAATTGCTATATATATGTATATATATATATAAATTTTTGAGTTCCATAATATTCTAGTTGTTAGAGCTAGATTGATTTTTGCAGCCTTAAAAGTTTCAGCACTCTGTCACCAAATGGTTATATCTCTGAATATTTTGAGAACAGGAGGACTTACTAGGCCAAGGGATCTTGCAGAAACTTTTTTATTCTCTTTACTTTTTTTCCCTCCTCAAATCTGGTGAATAGCTTATGCCACACAAGTAGGATGTCTCACTTCCAGTCCAGGTAGTGCATCAGAGTTTTATATCCAGTGCAGAGCAGAGAGAGATGGTGGAAATGCTGGGGGAAAGGTGAAAAATCAGAACATGTGAAAAATTTTGAATCTGAAAGAGTTCTCAAGTACCTAGTTGCCTCTGGACCTTCTCTGTCCTCCCTGTCACCCAGTCCAATCTCTCAGCTTTCTGTCTGATACTCAGGACTCTTGTAATAGCTCATATAATCTGTTCGCTTGTTTTCTTTGTTGTTGGAGGGATCTGGAAATGCCTGTGGCTACTTCTCTATCGTAGCCCTGCCTATCTTTGTCCTTTTTTTTTAAATAAGTTTTGATATTGTCTGCTGTCTTGGGGCCATTCAGTAATTCCTTTCTTTTTTTTTTTTTTTTCCTTTATTGATTATAGATTTCATTGTAATGTCCTGCTTTTTTTTTTTGTTTTATTTGACTATGTCTGAGTAGACAGTCTGTATGTTCTTTGCTGTTTGCTCATCTGCAGTCATGATAATTTTTACCTCGTTGTCCACCAAACAGAGCCAGTCACTCAACTGTGGTGGAACAGGGTTCAGCAGTCAATCTGACAACTACTTAGGCCAAATTTAAATCTGCATCCCACAAAGGGGCCAGCTCAGGCAGCCAACCAGAGCTGCAGCATGGTGTTGGCCAGTGGCTGAGAAGGGCAACAGTGCTGAGAGCAGAGCACATCTCTCTCAGCCAGGAAGCTGAGCTTTGGATGGTACACCTACAGAACCACAGAATTCTTTCATCAGAGCATCATAAGTTAGGTGCCTGTGTACTCAATCAGATTCAAAATCTTTCGCATGCTTTGATTTCTCTCCCTTTCCCCAGCACTTCCCCCACCCTTCTGTGCTCTGCACTAGATGCAAAACTCTGATGAACTGCCTAGACTGAAAGTAGGACGTCTTACACATGTGTTATAAGCTATTACCCCAACTTGGAGAGGGAAACAAAGGGAAGGGAATTAAAAAACTTCCGCCACCTGTTGGAAGCTCCTAAGGTACTTTTGTGTACTCTCCATCTGTTGATCTCCTATGTGGATAGGATGAATTCACATGGCATGACGTTGCACTGTCCAACCCAGTGTGCCACTATAGCTACCCCAGAAATGTTGAAGATAGAGAAGCAAGGAGAGGCAGATGAGTGTGGGAAATTGTGCCTTTCTTGCCAGCAGGTGCCTTATCTACAGCCTGTGCATATCTACTATCCCTTGCTGCCTGTCTGTCAGTCTCCAACATGCGTCCAAGATGGCTAATCTGTGCTGGGTTAGCTAATAGGCAACTTTGTCTCATGTCTCTTCTCATTCTTTATTTTCTGTCAGTTTCTTAATTCATTTGATTTTGGGCTGAGGTCTTTGTCTCTTCATTTGATACCTTTCATTCCAAGATTGACATTTGTCTCTGTTTTACTTGGTATTTCCAGTCTTTGCTGTGGAGGCATAGCATGGCCCTTCTGTTTGTATCACCATGTTCACCACATATCCCTGAAGGCCAAAAACTTCCGTTGGTATCTTCTGACATTCCTCCTGCCCCAGCTTCTCCTTGTTTCTCCTTCAGCCCTCAAGAACCTCACCACAATCCTTACTCCGATGGATGGTACACTATTAAGAGAAGCACTTCAGGAAACCATCTACCTGGTGAGCTCAGTCCCTCCTTATCCTTTTTCTCCAAGTATTTTGTTGATTTATGTTAAATGCCTTTAGGCTAACAAACTTTGACAAATGGGGATGACTGTTTACTGGCTAGGTTTAAAGGACTACAAGCAAGAACTGGTAGCTTAGAACAGATAGCCCATGTTGCCAATTCTGAGCCTGATTGAGGGAGAGTATAAAAGGTGTTTTTCCATGGCAGCCAGAGGATGATATTCTAACCTACCTAAAGAGATTTGGGGTAACAGATGTCCGCTGCAGAAGCTAGTAACAATGTGTTTTGTAAAACCTATGATACTGGAGGTACAGGTAGAGTAGTTTGCCCTCCTTAACAGAGCCTTGCTGGCTGAAGCAAGGCTTTAACTGTCAGAGTATAGCATTCAGCTGGCATGGTGGCAAGCCACTCTCTCCTGTGCCTGGGAACTCTACACCTCTACCCCATGTCTGTGGAATTCAAGCCATCTCTTCTCCCTTGCAGCTGAATGTAGATACTGTAGATACTAAGGAGCACGCATTCAGGTTGAAGTGGGGATTCAGGACCCTGTCAACTGTCACTGACAAAGTGAGTGGAAGGTGGGTGTGGAAGAGGGATGGGCAGTTTATCATTAGTGCTCTCCAAGTTCACGCTCCTTGCCTCCTCCTGCCTCACTTTGCATTATAGTTTTTGAAAAACACCTGTAATCAAATTGCATCTGTGGAGACTTCCAGTGTCTGTTCAGGAGGTAAGAGCTGAAGAATGACTGCTGTAGTCAGAAGTGTAGGTATATGTGTGCACATGTACATGCTTATGTATGTGTGTATAATATGTGAGGGTGTGTGAGATGGGGATATTTGAATTATATGACTGTGTATATAGGATAAAGGTATGTAAGGTAGGTATATATGGATTGTGAAGTATATGTAAAGTTATGTCATGTTATGTTTGTATGTCGGATGTGTGTCATAAGAGGTGTTAGTATTAAGTACATGTAGATATACAGAGTGTGTGGTTTGAGTATATTTGTACATGTGGAATGTATTTGAGAATATGTTTGTGAGGATGTAGTTAAGAGTGTGTGGGTTGGGTACATATGGGGTGAATTAGGATATATGTGGAAAGTATGCATATGTGGGTGGGTGTGGCATATAGGTGGGTAGGGTGGGTATATGTAGATGTGTGGGATTCATATCAGGGTTTGGGTGGATATATGTTTGTAACTTTAAAATCTCAAAGCCCAGTGCCATTGAGTCAATTCCAACTCATAGTGACCCTATAGGGCAGCATAGAACTGCCCCATAGAGTTTCTAAGGAGCACCTGGTATATTTGAACTGCTGACCTTTTGGTTAGCAGACTTAGCACTTAACCACTATACCACCAGGGTTTCCTAAAATCTCAAAACAAAAGATTTAACTAAAATAGTTAAAAATGAGGAAAAAAGTGTTGCTAGCCAAGAGCAAAAAACAGTAGCAAATGGAATTTGGTAACACAATACATCAGGACCTGTTAGGTGTCATCCTAGCAATACAGGGCTGTGACTG
Source organism: Heterohyrax brucei (assembly GCA_028571685.1). Taxonomy (NCBI): domain Eukaryota; kingdom Metazoa; phylum Chordata; class Mammalia; order Hyracoidea; family Procaviidae; genus Heterohyrax; species Heterohyrax brucei. Next base: position 83,678,470 of record CM053154.1, on the reverse strand, counting down.
TATCTGGAATACCAATGTTAAATCACCACCTCAACAGGATGAAGACAATTATGATTGTCTTAATGGAAGAAGAAAAAGAATTGGCACAATTCAGCATCCAGTGTGGAGCCTCTTCTTAACATTCTATGAAGATAAAGGAGCCTTCATAACCTGACCAAGGGCATCTGCCAAAACCCCACCTATGCCATCTAAGAGATCCAAATCTGAACTGAACTGTGCTAACCTCTTACGAGCAGGGGCAGAAACCCTTAGGCCTCTACTACTGGGTCTTTTGTGCAGACTGCATAGAATCTTGAAACTGGTTGGTCCTAGCAAGTGGTAACCACTACTAGTGTTTCTGTCCTTAGCTCCGGTCTATTCTATTATCCTTACCCCTGCCTCGCTATCAAGGTAGGGTCCCTGAAGAGTGAATGCGGCTGTTAAGGAAAGTTGATGATGAAAACTTCTCAGCTGAGCCAGCTGATTGTGATAATTGTGTCACTCTTTATGTCTTATGACCCTGTAAGCCTGTCAAAAGAAACTGAATCACTAATAAAATTAATCAATTAGATGAGATTTATTTAAGCAGATGATTCAAAAATTGTGTGGCTCATACCAAAAGTAGAAAGGTACTCCACCAAGTATCAGCAGCGACTGACTTTTTATTGACAAAACACAAAAGCAAAAGAAGCTTTTGTCTGATTGGATATACAGTTTATTATTGAAGTGTCTTCAGAATTTCATTAGACAAGAACTGTGGAAGCATTGGCTGTCAGAATTTAATTGATCAGGGAGTATGGTCTGTTTTACAGGAAAGGTTGTTTTACATTTTGTTAAAGAGAAGTCTTAAACGCATTGTCCCCTTGACTACCATTTTTTCAGCCACATAATTCTAACTTGATTTCATTTAACAATCTTTGGTTGGATGGGTGGAGTTGGGGCTGAGGACCTGCAGCACAAAGAGTGGAGGGTATGGTGGAGCTGCAGTATGAAGGATAGAGGTGGAGCTGAGAACACCCGAATACCATAACGTCTTTTATTCTTTCTTCTGAATGAAATTGTCCAGATTTCAGCTGACATGACAGCTTTATTCTTCTAATTATGTCCCCTGGACACACACAGGTCCTGACTTCTTGAGCAGCCATGTCAAACCTCAGGTAAAGTTGTCACTTCTCAGGCATAAGGGCAAAGCTGAGGTGACAGGCACCCACCGATAGCTGCTCAGAACACTGCTCTGCCCATGTGGCTCAGTGTTTCCAGCCCTGACTTTTTATAAACTGTTATCTTGCAAAAGTTGCTACATATATGGTGACAGTTGCTTGTAGGAAAGGGTGAGCCAAGAGCGTGGAAATTGAATGAAAGCAAATGAGCCATTCTTACAGGATATCCCTCAGGAGAGATTAATGCATCAAATGGAGTTGGAGCCACCTCTCATACTCCAGACCATGGATGTATTGTTCCATACACCTCATCCCAGCTTGATGGGGTCTGTGATTCCCTGATCCTTCAGCCAGGCCCCCGTGGCCTACCATCTGCTGCAGAGGCAGGTCTGGGTGTAGCTTCTCTAGGCTTCTACACCCCTTATCTTCCTCAGGTTGGACCACTGATGTGTTGAGGGACCTGCTCAAAAGGCATCACTTTCCTGAAGCTTTCTCAGATGAACTAGCCTTCTGAAGTTCCAAAGGCTGTGATTGGTCTTTCTCTTAAGGCACCAGTCATTCACCAGGGTTGAGTGTGTCTGTGGCTTTATTTTTCTCTTTCAGCTCTTTGTTTTCTCCCAACATTTTTTTATGGAGATGCTCAAACTTACAGCAGACTTGAAAGAAGTATACGAGATTTGAAAATTAAGTCCACAAACTTAATTGTTCTATGTGCTACATACTTCATTGCTGAATATTACTATGGTCACCTTTGAAGTAATCCCCTTGGGAAGCCATGCATCACCAGCACCTAGTCCACCTTTCAAAGAAATTTTGGAACTCTTTCTGGAATAGCCATTGCACATAGTGGCACAGTGGCAAGTTTGCCAACTTAATTGTTGAGTTGTCTATGTGGGAGTTTTTAGCCAGGAAACAAATAACTGTATGGCAACACCTTCCCTATTCACCTAATCTGGCCCTAATGACTTTTTATCTTTATCTGAAGATAAAGCAAATACTGAAAGAAAAACATTTTGATAACATTTAGGCCATCAAGGGTAATATGAAGATAGCTATGATGACCATTCTAGAAAAAAAGTTCCCCAAAAAGAGTTCCAAAATTACTTTAAAGGGTGGACTAGACACAGGTGACGGTAGTGATATGCAGCAGTGAGATATGTAGCACTTTTCTAGGATGAGGTCATGAACTTAATTGGCAGTCCCCGTACTGTGAACATTCCTACACCACCACCTAGATTGTTCAGTTGCTACTTTATCATCTTTAGTTTATCAGTTATTTATCCATCTCTCCATATATTCATCAAATTCTTACTTTTGCTGCATTTCAAAGGAAGCCACAGACATTAAGCTCCATGTCCACTAAACACTTTATTCTGCATGTCCCTCACCAAGTGTCCTGTATTTGTTTGCTTTTCTCTTTTTTAGATGTACAAATCTTAAGTATAACATGTGGTAAGTTTATACAAGTGACTATGCCTGTGGAACCCTAAATCTCAGTTTGATACTGAATGTTGCCATCACCCAGAAGACCACCTCTGACTATACCCTAGAGAGAGCTACTATCCTAGTTTCTTCCTCATTGAATATCACTTTATTGCAGTCACACAGTATGAACTCTTGGTGTCTGACTGGTACATAAAGCAGGAGTTTTGAGCATTCATCAATATTGTGCGTAAGCTAAGTATGCCTGTAGCTTTTCACCCCCTGGAGGTGGTATCTACTGTGGCCCAGCCTAGGCGCAGCAGGGGTCGGGGTGGGAGGGCAGGGTCAGCTATGTGATACAGGAGATATGTCCTGCAGAATTTATGTGTTTATCTATGTCAGTCAACCTGAAAGGGTATTTACGTATACAGTAGTATGTTTTCCATAGTATTTTGCAGCTTTCTGTACAGTATTTCGTTATATGGATGTGCCAGATGTATCCATTTTATTAGTTGTCTCTGGATCTATACCACCGCTATTCCTATTTTGCTGCTGTTAACAGCCTCTCCAGTGAACATCCCATGCTTACCTCTGTATTCATGGGTCAGAATCTCCACGCGGCTAACACCAGAAGTGGAGTTGCTGCATTAAAGGGGCACATGTACTAAAGATCATGCAGAAGCAACAGTTGTTTCTAGAAGAGGCTGTGTCAAGCGGCTTGGGATTTTGCCCAATTCCCACCCCTCCGCACTGCCAGACACTGCCTGTCTGCATGTGTGTCAGTGTCAGGGAAAGTTTGCCTTCTCTGGCTACCTCTAGTTATAGCTGTGCTTTGTTAGTCTAGGGCGTCATCTTGCAAACAATGTTTCTTTGCAGTAAATAATCCTAGAGTATAAAGTAAAATCATTTCTTCTGTGAGATGAGGGGCCCTTGCTCAGGATGGGCTGATGAGAAGTGTCTTTTGTGAAGATAGGCCCAACCATTCCTTCCAAGGCAAATACTGAGCCCTGCACCATGCTGGGCGGAACTCATGATGATGCTTAGTATGCAGGGAATCAGAAGCAGCATTGTGCTCTGGGCTGCAAAACATGGAAAAGGACTCCATGTTAGTGACCCCAAGCCTGTGCAAGTGAGATATGTCCATGATCCCTGGGATCAGGGCCTTTCAACTGGTCTTGCCTTCTCTTTCTCAAAGCCCCTGCCCTCTCCCCAAGCTCCCACATGCTACAGGAATTTCCCAGGGAACCTGTGGAGGCCAGGTGGGCACTCTGAGCAAGGGGTGTGGATTGGATAACAGGTAAGGATAGGCCCAAGATGAGGGTTCTGAACAGTGGGTAAGTGCTGTGCTGCCTGGTCCAAGGAGGCGGGTATCTCTCAACTCCCATCTGATGGACAGGAAGGCAAACCCACTGATGCCAGATCTTCCCATTTTTGAGATCTGGATCACTGGGTAAGAGTCCATGTTTCCAAACACGAACTCGTATTTTTAAAACCATACTAATGTGTGATGATGTGGCTATCAGGCCAGCATCAGCACATGGGCCAAGAATCTCTATTGTCCTTAAGGCAGAGAATTTTCCAACTCTACCCTGGTGGGCTGTGTGCTGCAGGGTGATAGCACGTAGGGATCATAGGGATTATCAGGTCCAAAGTTGCACTGGGCATCTCAGAAGTGATCCTCAGGTTAACTGACCTACTACCCATCTCCAACATCAGGGATGGAAATAGCCAGGCCTGGGCCAAGAGACAGATTCCCTAAGAGGTACAAATAGTTACTGAGTTTGGCTGCTAATGAAAAGGTTAATGTTTAAGTCTACCCAGAGATACCGTGGAAGATGTGTTGCTGAAAAATTAGTTGATGAAATCTCTGTGGAACACAGCTCCTCTCTGACATACATAGTGTCCCCGTGGGTCAGAGTGAACAACGATGCAACGGGTTTAGGCCAAGAGTCAGGGCTGTGGAGAGGAATGAGCTTGCAGAGACAGGTCTTCATCTAGCCCTGCCTCACTCCCTGAGGGCTATACACTTGCCAGTTCTCTATATCTGCCTGTGATTTTTTATTCCAGGCAGTGAAACATGGAGCAGGTAGGGCTGCAGCCCTATTGGGGGCTATGTGTTGAATTACATCTCAAACTCTCCATACTGGCAGAAGGAAATGCTTGGTGAACCCCCAGATAAGATGGGCAGGATATAGTCTTATGGTAAGAGTGGGGGATAAGGAGTCACATACAGTGTTCTGGAACCCTAACTTAGACAGGACTTTTCTTTCCATGACAGATTCTACCCAGTAGTGTCTTAAGGCCCTTAACTTGCCTCATGGAGTCCTGGCCACACTCCTGCTATGGGCATATGGAAAGACAGGGAGAAAAGTTATACTCCCTGAGAGTCCAGTAAGTCTTGCAGGCATCTACGGTGGCTGTCTAGCTTAAGCCTGAGGAAGAGGTGGTATGTCATATGTTCTCTGTCTGTTCCCTCAGCTCTGAGGAAGGGGCTTGCCAAGAGTATCACCTGTTCTCTGTAGCCCAAGGATTTACTGTGGGATTTCAGAGTGAGAAATTCCAGGCTGAATCTGCTGCTGTGGAAGAGCCAAGGAAGATGTCTTTCTTGGACCACGGGCAGTGTCCAGAGGACTCAGAGCACAAGGCCCAGTTAGCCTCTGCGAGGCAAACCCTTTGTGAAACCAGATGCGGATGCACAGATGCTGACTCAGCACCAAATGCCAAATAGTTCCTTACTCAGCCTTTTCAATGTTGCTCTTACAGAAAAATATGAAATGGTAGTTTGTGGAAACAGCTTTCATAGAGGAAGGAACAAGGAGGATGTTCTCTGCAGCTTCCAGTTCAGTGATGCCAACATTGTCAGTAAGTAGCAGTGTTGGTGCTTCCGTATAAGGTCTAGGAGTCTTCACTATATAATCCTTTTGTATTCACTTTCTGAAAGTTTCAGAAAAGCTTCTTCATCTGGGAGGTTCTGAGGTAGTTTCTTTTGGGGGCCTTCTGATGCCATGGGTGATTTCCTGGCCACAGTTTTCTCCAGAGTTTGCTGCTTTGGGGGCTTCATGTGGGTCAATAGAGGCTGGGAGAGGTGCTGTGAGGATAGACCACAGTTGTTTCTCTAGGCCGTCTTAAAATGAGAAGTAAAAAGTATCTGCCAACTTCCAAAGGAAGTCAGGTTTTTAGGTGTATACATCCCTCTTCACAGCTGGCAAAGTCAGCACCTCTTTATCGAACCCCAGATGTTATAAACCAGCTCAGAATACAGAAAGGCTACTGCCTTGCTGGCCTCTACTGTCAGGCCCCAGCTGTAGATGATACTGTGTAGAATTGTGCTTTTCTGCCAGAAAAGCACTCTCTTCTGGGCAGGTACTCCCTCCCAGCCCAGGAATTAGGTCCCGCTGAGGCCTTTGTATGGATATTCCAGCTTCCAAGCAGAACAAGATGGCGTCCTGTGTAAGCTTGCCACCTGGCTGGGACCAGGCTACTGGTGGAAAGAGAGGCCAAAAATGCCAAGATGCCCAAAGTCCACAGCCTCTACCGCTGGGCCCCAGCCCCAGGCAACACCATGCAAAACACTGCCGCTCAGCCAGTAAAGAACTTTCACCCCAGCAGGCACCACCTCCTGGCCCAGGAACCAAGCCCAGCCAGGGCCTCCGCCTGGGCATCTCTGTCTCCCAAAGGATCAAGACGGCATCCCTCACAAGCTTGCCACCACATCAGCACGGCTACCACATGGCGGAGATAGAAAGGTAGGCCAAAGGAGCAGAGATGCACAGAGTCCAAAGCTGGGCTCTCAGAATGTGGCAATCGCACCTGATGATCCCACCAGCAGTGCTTCTGAGACCAGAAGCTAGTCATGTCCCAGCTCTGCCCCCTAGTTAATACAGAGAAAAAAAAATCAAAATAGTGAGTTACCGTCAGTTTGTACAAGCCTGAGCTTGCTGAGAGCGGGGTCAGCGAAAGAGTGGAGGTTTTGCGTTCAGTGATATGAAGTCCAAATTAACAGCCCTATGCCACATCCTATGGCTCACTTGGTGTCCAGAAGGCTCCATTTAATTATCAATTCAGGTCTTGGTTTCCAGAGGGATTTAGGGAAACGTGTGTTTGGTCCGCTATCTTGACTCCGCCCCCAGTGTTGGTGCTTCTGGATCATGGTATTTCCTTGAATACTGTGTTTCCCCTCAGTCATGCACACCTCCCCAGCCCTGGCAACCCATTTTCAGGAGTACTATTAATCCTATCTACAGGTTGGGAAGCTGACGTGGCCTAGAGATGAGTTTGCCCAGCATCATGGCACAGCTGGAATGAGACCCAAGCCATCTCCGACTGCCAAGTCTGACTTGTTCTTTGCTCAGTTGCCGGTGTTTGGGAAAGGATAAGGCCCAACTATGCCCAGCAGAAATGCTCTCAGATGCTTCTCCTGCAGGATTGTGGGTGTACTATTTTCCCACCTTGTAAAGAGGTTCTAGAGTTCCTCCATGAGGTGGGCCAACATCATGGTCTCCCATGGGAGTCTCTTCACAGTGCTGGATGCCTCCATGCATGTCCCTTCTGTGCCCGGATGCTACCAAACACAGCTGCATATCTCCAAGAACTCAGATGCACTGATGATGATCTTTTTGTTGTTACGAATGTATACTTTTCTTTGATTAGAATGTTTGTGTAAATGTTTTAGCATATGCACAATAGAAAAGAAGAAAACTAAAAATTGGTGTTTATATATGAATTTTATGTTTTCTATATTTATCATAGTCTCTTTTTATAGTTTAGTAAGAACTTTTCTAAATACAGCAACTGAAATATTTGGTTTAATAATTTAGTTTTGATTTGAAAATTCATTTCTCATCAGTTTGGCTTTTCTGGGCACTCTGCTCATGCTTTATGCTGAACAGGCTGCTGGCCATTGCTTCTTTCCCTGCTCTCCATGGGAATCCTTGGTACAATCAGTTCTCTCTTTCTTAGGAACTTTTTTTCCAGTTAATTCCAGTCCTTCAACTCCTCATGAGTAAATCTTTTCTTCTTACTGTACTTTTGCAATATTTGCATTACAGCATGGATGAAGGGATGAAACTATTTCAGTAATAAAAATTTATGGCTAATCTTAAATTTGTGTTACAGCCAACAAACTGGTATATATAGAAATGAGCCATTTAGTGGAGAACAACTCTGACCTATGGGAAAAAATCAAAATGCAATACAAATTATGAGAGACTTTTAGTTATAAAAGTGATACATTGTAGCATTTGGGGAGCTGGGCCAAGATAGTGGACTAGTCACACATCTCTTCTGGTCCCTCTAACAACTAAGATTGTGTGAAACAACTGAACAAAGTAAAAACACCTTTCTGGGAGCCCCAAGACCAAGTGGAAATGTGTGAAATCAGATGGGAGACAGAAAGTGGAGAAACTGCATTCGTCAGAGACTAATCGGCAGCGCGCAGGGTCTTGCTTCCGCTGATGTAGTGGTGGAGAGGCAGCTAGGATGTAGAGGCCATCATTGTAGGCTGGCAGCATGACTGGGGATGGCTACCACAATGACCAGAGGTGCCTCATTGGAGACCATCGTTTTCAACTGAGAGGCTGAGCTTGGGGTGACCCCTCCTGGGGAGTGTGGTAGTGGCTGGAGGCAGAGTGCAGTGATGTTCTTCCCATTTCCCTTCTCTGAGCTATACCAGAAGTGAATTTCTGGTGCACTAACTGGACTGGCAGTGGCATTGTGCATGAGTGCTCTGAGGTTTACTCCCCATTACAGAGAGTGAAACAAATGGAAGTGCATAAACAAATCTTTGCTGAATTATCAGAGCAGTCCAGGGCCTGTGGCTAACTCTAAAGATTATCTCAAGATAAATGCTTGTGATTCCTCAGAGCTCAAACCTTTCCTATCTGTGTTGATTTCCCTCCCTATCCCCAGCTTATTCTACCTACTTTGTCTTCTTTGCAGAGAGGCTGAATTCTGGTGCACTATCTGAGAGGAAGTGGGTCATTTTACTTGTGTGCCCTGAGTTTTTCTCCAGGTGTGAGAGAGGGAAATAAAGGGAAGGACATGGGACAAGCCCCACTGCTTGCAATATTTTCAGTCACAGAAAAGTTTAACTTTCGTGACTCAACTTTTCCTATCCACAGGACTACACTCCCTATACCCAGCCTTTTCCCCCTCTATTCTCTGCTCTACACCTGACTCTCAGTTTTAGAGCACTATCTGGGCAGGTAGTACAGTATTTTACAGGTGTACTCAGAGCTTTGCTGTCAGACCTGGGGAGGGAAACCAAGGAAAGGCTGGAAGAAGAATTCTGCTAGCTCCCATGAGCCAGCAATTGTTTTCTTTTCAATGACTTTTTTTTGTTTTTTATTAATTACAATAAAAGAATAAAATTTCTAACATCTATCAATTATATCATCTATGATAAACCCTCAGCCCCCCCCCACGCATGTAGCCAACACAATCATTTTCTTCAATGGATAATTCTCTTGTTAAGTCCTTATAACAGGGGTCTCATACAAAATTTGTCCTTTTGACACATTGATTTCATGATCTTTTCCAAATGATACCATGCTATGAGATACTTTCTAAAATTGTCATTGATCTTTATCATAGCATAGTGTTCCACCATAGTTTGCTTATCCAGTCATCTGTTGATGGGCATTGAGGTTGATTCCAACTTTTTGCTATTGTGAACTGTGCTGTAGCAAACATTCGTGTACATGTGTCTGTTCTTATGACAACCTTTGTTTCTGAAGGATAAATTCCGAGCAGTGGAATTACAAGATCAAATGATATATCCACCTCCAGCTTCTTAAGCAAGTGCCAGACTGTTTTCCAAAGAGGTTGTACCATTTTGCAATCCCACCAGCAGTGTAGGAGAGTTCCAATTTCTCCATAGCCTCTCCAGCATTTGTTGTTTTGTGTTTTTTGGATCATGGCCAGCCTTGTTGGGCTGAGATGATATCTCATTGTAGTTTTGACTTGAATTTCTTTAGTAGATAATGATTGTGAGCATTTCTGCATGTGTCGTTCAGCTGCCTGGATATCCTCTTTAGGGAAATGTCTGTCTATCTTCTTCACCCATTGCTTCATTGGATTATTTATCTTTTTCTTGTTATATTTTGTAATGCCATGTAGATTAAGGAGATCAGATGTTGATCTGACATAGAGTTGCCAAATATTTTTTTCTCATTCTGTAGGTAGTCTTTTAATTCTTTTGATGAAGTTTTTGAATGAGCAAAACTGATTCTTAGTAATTCCCATTTACCTATTTCCTCTTCTGTTGAATGTGCTGTGTTTGTCAGATTTTGAAGTCTGTCCACATTGTGTATTAAAACTTCCATTGTCGATCCTATTTTATCTGGGATGAGCTTTATCGTTTTAGCTTTTATATTTAGGTCTTTTATCCAATTTGAGTTGATTTTTGTATAAGATATGAGATATGGGTCTTGTTTCAATTTTTTGCAGATGGATATCCAATTTTGCAAGCACCATTTGTTAAACAGACTATTCTTACCCCAGTGTAAAACCTTGGGGCCGTTGTCAAATATCAACTGTTCATAGGAGGATGATGGCATCTCTGGGGTCTCTACTCTGTTCCATTGGTCTATACGTCTCTTTTTGTACCAGTACCAGGCTGTTTTGACAACTGTAGCAGTGTAATAGGTTCTAAAGTCAGGTAGTGAGAGGCCTCCCAGTGTGTTCTTCTTCTTCAGTAGTGCTTTACTTATCCGAGGTTTCTTCCCTTTCCAAACAAAGATGATGATTTTTTTCTCCACCTCATTAAACAAAGTCACTAGAATTTGTATTGGAATTGCATTATATAAGTAAATTGCTTTCAGCAAAATAGACATTTTCACAATGTTGAGTCTTCCAATCTGTGAGCAGGGTAGATTACTCCATTTATGTAAGTCTCTTTTAGTTTCTTGTAGTAAGGTCTTATAGCTCTCTTCATGAAGATCTCTTATTTTTCTGGTGAGATTTATTCCTAGATATTTTATCTTTTGGGGGCTATAGTAAATGGAATTGATTTGGTGATTTCTTCTTTAATAATCTCACTATTGGTATAAAGGAATCCTACTGATTTACTTATGTTTATCTTGTATCCCAATACTTTGCTGAACTCCTCTATTAGTTCCAATAGTTTACTTATGGATTCCTTTGGATTCCCTGTGTAAACAACCATATCATCTGCAAAGAGGGAGTTTTTTACTTCTTCATTGCAAGTACATTGCTGCAATTTCTCCGGCTAGAACTTCTAGCACAATGTTGAATAAAAGTGGTGAGAGTGGGAATCCTTGTCTAGTTCCCGTCCTCAAAGGGAATTCTTTCAGTCTTTCACCATTCAGGATGATGAAGGCAGTTGGCTTTGCATAGATGCTACTGATTGCATTGAGGAATTTCCCCTCTATTCCTATTTTTCTGAGAGTTTTAAGCATGAATGGGTGTTAACTTTGTCAAACGCCTTTTCAGCATCCATTGACAAAATAGGGTGATTCTTATCGTTCGTGTTATTAATGTTGTTGATTACATTAATTGTTTTTCTGCTGTTGAACCAGCCTTGCATCCCTGGAATGAAACCAACTCAATCATGACACCAAGCCAAGTGCCGTCGAATGATTTTTTTTTTCAGATATGTGCTGTAGAGTTGTATTGGCTAGAATTTTGTTGAAGATTTTTGCATCCAGGTTCATGAGTGATATTGTTGTGTAATTCTTTTTTTTCTCCATTCTGAAATTTATTTTTATTTTTTTTATTGAATAAAAAAATGAAAATGTACGTACTCTGTGCTTACAATACTGGGTTAAGAGAGGAGGAGTACACAAGTGGTGTCGAAGTCCTGTTAGTACTGATCTTCTTACTAATGTGTATTGTCATCAATTTCACCCTACCAAACTTCTAACAATCTAATCTAAACCTTTGCCCCTTGCTTTCCCGCCTTCCCACCTTCCCCACCCTTGTAGCTGCCAAAGAGTCTTTTGTATTATGTATGAGTATGCTTTTAAATTTTTATCATAGGGGTCTCATATAATAATTGTCCTTCTGTCGCTGACTAGTTTCACTCAACATAATGTCCTCCAGTTGAGACCAAATTGAGAGATGTATCCTGCTATCATCGTTGTTCTTTATCAGTGTGTAGTATTCCATGGAGTATATACACCATAGTTTACCCATCCATTCTTCTGTTGTTGGGCATCTGTGTTGATTCCAACTTTTTGCTGTTGTGGACTGTGCTGCAGTGAATATTTGTGTGCATGTAGCAGTTGATGTGAATGGCCTTGATTTTGTAGGATATATTCCGAGCAGAGGAATTACTGGGTCAAATGGTATATCTATATCCATTATTTTAAGGTAATGCCAAATTGCTTTCCAAACAGGTTGCACCATTCTGCAATCCCACCAATAGGGAAGGAGAGTTCCAATCTCTCCACAGCCTCTCCAACATTTATTGTTTTGCGTTTTTTGGATCATGGCCAAGCTTGTTGTGGTGAGGTGGTATCTCATTGTCGTTTTGATTTGGATTTCTTTAATAATTAATGATCGTGAACATGTCTACATGTGTTTTTTAGCTGCCTGGATCTCTTCCTTAGAGAAGTGTCTGTCCATCTCCTTTGGCCATTGCTTAATTGGATGATTTGTCTTTTCCTTATTGATATTTTGTAGAACCTTATAGATTATGGAGATCAGGCGTTGGTCTGACATAGAGTTGCCAAATATTTTTTCCCATTCTGTAGGTGGCCTTTTAATTCTTTTGATGAAGTCTTTGGATGAGCAGAAGTGTTTAACTACTTCTAATTTATCTATTTTGTCTTCTGATAAATGTGTTTGTTTGTCAGATTTTGAAGTCTGTCTATATTGTGTATTAAAACCTCCATTGTTGACCCTATCTTACCTTGGATGAGCTTAATCGTTTTAGCTTTTATATTCAGGTCTTTTATCCAATTTGAGTTGATTTTTGTATAAGGTATGAGATACGGATCTTGTTTCAATTTTTTGCAAATGGATATCCAATTATGCCAGCACCATTTGTTAAAGAGACTGTTCTTACCCCAGTTCAAAATCTTAGGACCTTTGTCAAATATCAGCTGTTCATAAGAGGATGGTGGCATCTCTGGGGTCTCTGCTTTGTTCCATTGGTCTATACGTCTCTTTTTGTACCAATACCAGGCTGTTTTGACTACTGTGGTAGTGTAATAGGTTTTAAAGTCAGGTAGTGAGAGGCCTCCCAGCATGTTCTTCTTTTTCAGTAGTGCTTTACTTTTTCAGGGTTTCTTCCTTTCCAAATAAAGCTGATAATTTGTTTCTCCATCTCATTAAAAAATGCCACTGGAATTTGTATTGGGATTGTATTGTATAAGTAGAATGCTTTGGGCAAAATAGACATTTTCACAATATTGAGTCTTCCTATCCATGAGCAAGACAGATTACTCCACTTATGTAAGTCCCTCCTAGTTTCTTGTAGCAAAGTCTTGTAGTTTTCTCTGTAAAGATCTCTTATTTCTCTAGTTAGATTTATTCCTAGGTATTTTATCTTCTTGGGAGCTATAGTAAATGGAATTGATTTGGTGGTTTCTTCTTTAATAATTTCATTGTTGGTATAAAGGAATCCTATCGATTTAGTTATGTTTATCTTGTATCTCGATACTTTACCGAATTCTTCTATTAGCTCTAATAGTTTACTTCTGAATTTCTTTGAATTCTCTGTATAGACAATCATATCATCTGCAAACAGGGAAATCTTTACTTCTTCAGTGCCAATACAGATGCCTTTATTTCTTTGTCTAATTGCTCTGGCTAGAACTTCTAGCACAATGTTGAATAGAAGTGGTGAGAGCAGGCATCCTTGTCTAGTTCCTGTTCACAAAGAGAATTCTTTCAGTCTTTCACCATTCAGGATGATGAAAGCAGTTGGCTTTGCATAGATGCTATTGACTATATTGAGGAATTTCCCTTTTATTTCTATTTTTCTGAGAGTTTTAAGCATGAATGGATGTTGAACTTTGTCAAATGCCTTTTCTGCATCAATTGACAAAATCAGGTGATTTTTATCTTTTGTGTTATTAATATGGTTGATTACATTAATCGATTTTCTGCTGTTGAACCAGCCTTGCATCTCTGGAATGAAACCAACTTGATCATGATGAATAATTGTTTTTATATGCTGTTCAATTCTATTGGCTAGAATTTTGTTGAAGATTTTTGCATCTAGATTCATGAGTGATATTGGTCTATAATTTTCTTTTTTTGTGGGATCTTTCCCTGGTTTTCGTATCAGGGTTACGCTGGCTTCATAGAACAGATTTGGGAGTATTCCATCCCTTGCTATGGTGTGAAATAGCCGTAATAGTATTGGAGTTAACTCTTCTCTAAAAGTTTTGTAAGATTCTCTGGTGAAGCCATCTGGGCCAGGACTTTTTTTGGTTGGTAGATTTTTGATGACTTTTTCAATCTCTTCTTTTGTGATAGATTTAGTAAGACGATGTACTTTTCCTTGTGATAATCTTGGTGGATCATATGAATCTAGAAATTTGTCCATTTCCTCTAGGTTTTCAAACCTGTTAGAGTGCAGCATTTCATAGTATTCTGTTATGATATTTTTTATTTCAGCTGAGTCTGTTGTAACATCTCCCATCTCATTTCTTAATCAGTTTATTGGTATCTTCTGTTGTTTTTCTTTTGTAACTTTAACCAATGGTTTATGGATTTTGTTGATCTTTTCAAAGAACCAGCTTTTGGTTTTATCATTTTTTCAATTATTTTTCTATTCTCTAATCCATTTAGTTCTGCTCTAATCCTTATAATCTGTTTTCTTCTGGTACTTGAGGGGTTCTTCTGTTGCTGTCTTTCTGCTTCTTCAAGCTGTAAAGTTATTTCTTTAATTTGGGCTCTTTCTTCTTTCTGGATGTGTGCAGTTATACACACAAACTAACCTCTGAGCACTGCTTTTGCTATATCCCATAGATTCTGGTAGGAAATGTTTTCATTCTCATTTGAATCCATAAATTTCTTTATTTTGTCCTTAATTTCTTCTACAACCCAAGGCTTTTTGAGCAAAGTGTTACTCAGTTTCTATATGTTTGAATTTCTACCTATGAATTTTCTGTTATTGATTTCAACTTCTATACCTCTATGGTCTGAGATGACACTTTGCAGTAAATCAATGGTTTAGATTTTTATAGAGAATTGCTTTATGACCTAACACATGGTCTATTCTGGAGAATGTTCCATATGCATTGGAGAAGAAGGTGTACTTATCTGCTGATGGATGAAAAGATCTTTATATGTCTATAAGGTCAAATTGGCTGATTGTTGCAATAAGGTCTTTTACATCTTTACTGAGCTTTTTCTGGTTGATCTATCCATAACTAAAAGGGGAGTGTTGAAGTCTCCAACTATTATTGTGGAATGATCTATCTCATTTTTCAGTGTTGTCACTATTTGTTTAGTGTATTTGCCAGCCAAGTGCCATCGAGTAATCCATTCAGGTGTATAAATATTTAAAAAGTATTGTTAAGTCCTGCTTGAGCATTGAAGCTTTCAGTAATAAATAGTGACCCATCCTTGTCCACAGTAGTGGATTTTACATTAAAACCTATTTTATCAGAGATTAGTATTGCCACACCTGTTCTTCTTTGTATATTGTTAGCTTGGTATATATCATTCCATCCTTTAGTTTTTCAATTTGTTTGTATCTTTAAGTATAAAGTGTTTTTCTTGTAAGCAACATATAGACGGGTCGTGTCTTTTGATCCAGGATGTCACTCGCTGTCTCTTTACTGGAGTGTTCAGTCCATTTACATTCAATGTAATTATTGATAGGTATGTGCTTAGTGCCATCATTTTGATGTAATTACTTTTATGTTGATGTTTTCTATATTATTCTTAATGTTCTATTCTGGGCATTCTTCTTTATGGGTAGTTGTTTCAGTGGTGGTTTTGTGTTCGTTGACACTCCTGTATTGCATTTCTTATTTTGATATAATGCATTATTAATATTATCCCCCTTAACATACTAAGATTAAACCCAATTTTAACTACTTCATAACTCTGAAGCTTCCTCTGCATCTAAAACAACTGTAACTACTGTAGTGTTTACCTCTTTTAATGTGATGGTATTATAATTGTCATGATATGATCACAGATTCCCTTATTATAATACTGTAGCTTTGATGAAGTTTTGTGACTTTCTTAACTGATTAGAATTTTGGATGAAGTGTCCTGAATTGTCACCTAAAATATACATTTAGGGAAGAGCTTCTTTCAATATTTCATGTAATTTTGGTTTAGTTTTTAATGAAGCCTCTAAATTTCTCTTTATCTTCAAAAGTCTTAATTTCACCATTATATTTGATAGACGATTTTGCAGGATAAGTAATTCTAGGATGGAAGTTTTTCTCATGCAAGGCTTTGAATGTGTCTGCCCACTGTTTTGTAGCCAGCACTGTTTCTGCAGAAAAGTCGGACAAAAGCCTACAGGGTTTCCCTCAGAGTATTAGCTTTGCTTTGAGGCTTGCTGCCTTCAGAAGCATCTGTTTATGTTTTAGCTTATTAAGCCTGATTATAATATGCCTTTGCATCTTTACTTTTGGGTCTAGCTTTTTCAATGTTCAATAAGCATCTTGAATACCTATGTTCTCTTTGCTCGTAATCTCAGGAAAGTTTTCTGTCATCATCTCTACAGCAATACTATCTATATTGTCATTAATTCTCCCTTGTTCAGGAACTCCAATTAAACGTAAATTAGTTGTCTTAGTCAGCTAGGGCTGCTCTAAAAGAAGTACCACAGGTGGATGGCTTTAACAAAAAAGGTTTATTCTTACACAGTCTGGTAGGTTACAAGTCCAAATTCAGGATGTCTGTTCCAGAGGAAGGCTTTCCCCCTTGTCAGCTCTGGAGAAGAGTCCAGTATTGTGTCAGTCTTTGGCCAGGAAGCATCTTGGTGCAGGAACCTCAGTTCTGATGGAAGCGCTCTTCTCCTGGTGCAGCTTTCTTGGTGATGTGAGGTTCCCAATTCTCTGCCTGCTTCCCTTTCCTTTTATCTCTTGCAGGATGAAAGTATTAAGGGTGGGGCAAGCCATACTCCAGGGAAATTCCCTTTACAGTGGATCAGGGAGGTGATCTTACGAAGGGATTTACAGTCCCACACTATTCCTTTAACATACAACACAGCAAAATCACAAAATGGAGGACAATCATAGAATACAAGGAATCCTGGCCCAGCCACATGGCTGCACATATTTTTGGGGGACACAATTCAATCCATGACATTATTCCTCTTAATTGAGTCCTGCATGTTTCCTAATGTGTCCTTATTTTTCTTATTTCTTTTCTCTGATTTCGCTTATAAAGGCTGGTGTCAGTTAATCTGTCTTCTAGGTCATTGAATCTAACTACCATCTGTTCAATCCTACTCTTTTGGCTTTGGATAGAATTACCAAATTCTGTAATTTTCTTATTGATCTGATGTATTTCCACTCATTTATGTTCCTACAGTTCAAATAGCTTACCAAATTTTTCATTTTGTTCTACTGCATTTTATTTAATCTCTAAGAGTGTTCTGTATATAAATCTTTCGTATTCACCCTCTGATAGATTCAGAAAGGCTTCTTTATCTGTGACATTTTTTGAATCTTTATGTAGGGAATTTTCTGGAGCATTCGAAGGCTGCTTCTTTAACTGATTAATTATAGTCTGCTGCCTGCATGCTATCTAGACACTGTTTGATTTCTCTGGTATTGGATCTAAGAGAATTATTGGTCACCAGCTGTCTCTAATACTCTAGTGATTTGCCTCAGGTGGACTGTTGAGGGTAGAAGACTGTGCTTATTGGAGAGGCTGCCCTGCTTATCCAGAAACTGGGGGCTGTCGGCCAATCCTGCAATGTGGGTCAGAGAAGAGTGGGAGGAAAAGATGCCAGGCCTGTCAACAGACAGATCTCCAGGCAAATACACAGGCCTCTTAGCCTTAAATGCAAACTACACTTCTATTCAGGGAGCTGTCCAGGTGCTTAACTGTGAGCTGGGATCTGGGAGCTGTCCAATGGGTTGGCCTGAACAGGCAGTCAGGAGCAGCAGACTCCAACTGCCAGCTGATAATGAAACATTTCTTGGTGCTCAGTGTAGTCCTCACTCCAATCATTGACTGATAAGACATCAGGATTATTAAAGCTCCAATAGCCACTGTGGTTCAGAGGACTAGACTATTTGGACAGTCTAACCTACATTAAAATACATGCATATATAAGTTAGACTGTGATAGCCTAGTAATTAAATCATAACAGCTTTCTGATGGCTCAGAGACAACAGCTCTGATTAAAGAAGCAGACCATCATTACTCCAGAAAATTCCCAAAACAAAAAGAATCAAAAATTTTTCCCAATGAATAAGTCTTCCTGAAACTATCAGAGAGAGAATATAAAAGAATTATCTATACAGCCCTTCTAGATCTTAGGATGGAGACTAGGCAAAGTGCAGCAGAATAAAATGAAAACTTAAACAAGATGCATGAGTTGCTAGAAAAATCTCAAAGTTTGACAATTCAACTGAAAGTCCTAGCAGCAAGATCAAGGAATTGGAATGCAGAATTAGTGAGACTGAAGATAAAGCAACTGACACCAGCACTTATGAGGTAAAAACAGACAAAAGAATAAAAAAAAAGAAGAATCATTACGACTTGTGTGGGACTGTCAAGAGGAATAATTTAGGGTTGACTGGAGCACCAGTCAACCAGAGATAGCATAAAATACAGAGACAATTGTTGAAGAACTGCTGATAGAAAACTTCCCTGACATCATGAAACATGAGAAGATACCTATCCAAGAGGTATATTGAATTCCATAGAAGGTAGATCCCAAAAGGACACTAAGACATATTATAATCAAACCTAACAAAATGAAACATAAGGAGAATCTTTCGAAGGAAGATAGGCTTAAACTAAAATTAATGTACAAAGGAAAGTCTTTTAGACTGAACTCCAACTATTCAGCTGAAACCATATTGGCTCACTGGAAAATTCTACCAAACTTTTAAAGAGGAGATAATACCAATCCTACCAAAGGTAACTTCACAACATAGAGAAAGGATGGAACACTCCCAAATTCATTCTATGAAGCCACCGTTTTAGTGATTGGGTGCTGCTGTAACAGAAATACCACAAGTGGATGGCTTTAAAAAGAGAAATTTTATTTTGTCACAGTCAAGGAGGCTAAAAGTACAAATCCAGGGTGTTAGTTCTAGGGAAGGCTTTCTTTGCGGGCACTGGAAGAAGGTCCGCATCATCAATCTTCCCCTGAACTAGAAGCCTCTGAGGTGCAAAGACACTGGTCCTTTCCAAAGGATGCACTCAATACCCAGCACTGCTTTCTGGTGGTATGAGGTCCCCAACTCTGCTTGCTTCAGTTTCCTTTTGTCTCTTGTAGGATGAAAGGATAAAGGGTGGTTCAATCCACCTCTAGGGAAACTCCATTAGCAAGGGTGTTGCTGTCCCACCCTAATCCTCCTTTAACATAATCATCCTATTAGCCACAGACAGAGATAAGTGTTTATAACACAGGAAAATCACAAACTATTAGGAATGAATGCTCAGCCAAATGGCTACACAGAGTTCGTGGGGGACAGAGTTCAATCCATGACAATAACCCTGATACCAAAGCCAAGTAATGAAGAAAAAGAAAACTACACACCAATATCTCTCATGAGCCTACCTGCAAAAATCCTCAACAAAATCCAGCCAATATAATTCGACAATGTATCAAAAAAAAAAAAAAATAATTCACCATGACCAAGTAGGACTTATACCAGGTATGTACTGATGTTCATCATCAGAAAAACAATTAATGTAATCAACCACAAAAATGAAATAGGTAAGAATCACTTGATTCTATCAATTAATGTAGAAAATACATTTGATAAAGTCCAGCACCCATTCATGTTAAAAACTCTCAGCAAAATAGGAATAAATGGGAAATTCATCAATGCAATAAGGAATATGTATATAAAGGCAACAGCCAACATCATCCTGAATGGATAAGACTGAATTTCTCCTGAGAATGAGAATCAGACAAAGATGCCCATTGTCGCCACTTCTGTTCAACATTGTGCTAGAGGTTCTATCCAGAGCAATCAGACAAAATAAAGACATAAAGGGTATCTGCATCAGTAAAGAAAAAGTATTTGTATTTACAGATGATATGATTGTACACAAAGAAAACCCTACAGAATCCACAAATAAACTACAGGAACTAATAGAAGCATTCAGCGAAGTATCAGCATTACTGAAAATTCTAACACACAGCTTAAACAGACTACAGAATTTTACTAGCAATGCACAAACAATGGAAGAGAAAGCAGATAAATGGGGACTATTAAAAATCAAACACCTATGCTCATCCAAAGACTACCAAGAAAGCAAAAATATTGCTTACAGACTGGGAAAAAATATTTGACAACCACAGAAATAGTATTACAGGAAGACTAATTCACAATCTGAGTCATGCAGATGACACAGCTGCATGTGTCTGCTCACTAGTCTATGCCTCCAGAGGCAGCAGAGAAAGACTTCCCCTGGAGTTGATACCTTCACTTTGCACCCTAAGTCTGCTTTTCTGTAAGAAAGTAAATTTCCCTTTCTTAAAGCCATCCACTTGTGGTATTTCTGTAATAGCAGCATTAGATGACTAAGACAAGAATAAAACATTGCCTGGGCCTGAACTGTGCCCACAATCCTTGTTATGCTTTGAGCCCCATGTTAGAGCTACTGTGTCAACCCACATCATTTAGGGTCTTCCATTTTGTCACTGACACTCCATTAAGCATGATGTCCTTTTTCAGGGATTGAATCCTCTTGACAACATGTCCGAAGTATGTAAGACATAGTCTCACCATCTTTGCTTCTAAGGAGAAATCCGGCTGTACTTTTTCCAAGACAAATCTGTTGATTCTTTTGACATTAGGGGTATACACTCAATGTTCTTCTCAAACACCACAGTTCAGATATGTCAGTTCTTCTGTCCTTGTTATTCACTGCCTAGCTTTCACATGCATATGATGCAACTGAAAATTACATGGCTTGGGCCAGACACATCTTAGTCTTCAAGGGAACATCTTTGCTTTTTCATGATTTAAGGAGAGCTTTGGTAGCAGGTTTGCCCAATGCAAGGCGTCTTTTGATTTCTTGACTGCTGCTTTCATAGGCTTAGATTGTGGATCCAAGTGAAGTGCAATCCTTGACAAACTCAATCTTTTCTATATTTATCATGATATTGCTTTTGTTCCAGTTGTGAGGGTTTTTCTTTTCTTGATGTTGAGGTACAATATATACAGAAAGCTGTGGTCTTTGATCTTCATCAGTAAGTGTCCCAGGTCCTCTTCACTTACAGCAAGGTGTACCATCTGCATGATGCAGGTTGTTAATTAGTCTTCCTGTAGTGCTGTTTCTGTGGTCTTCATACATTCTAGCTTCTCTGATTATTTGCTCAGCATACAGATTTAATAGGTATGTTGGAAGAGTACAACCCTGCTGCACATTTATCCTAACTTTAAATCATGCAGTGTCCTCTTGTTCTGTTCAAAAAACTGCCTCTTGATCCACATACACATTCCTGATGAACACAAGTAAGTGTTCTGGAATTCTCATTCTCTATTCTATAATTTGTCATGATCCATACAATCGAATGCCTTTGCATAGTCAATATAACACAAGTAAACATTTCTCTGGTAGTCTCTGCTTTCAACCAAGATCCATCTGACATCACCAATGATATCCCTGGTTCGAATCCCCTGGATCTGGAGCTTCTGAGGTGCAGAAAACCCGCATCCAAAGGACACACTCTGCTTCATGTACTGCTTCTTTCATGATAGTGTGAGGTTCCCCATTCTCTGCTTGCTTCCCTTTCCTTTAGATCCTGAACAATTGCCTCAAGGCATGATCCAGTCTCACACAATGAGACTTGCCTCACCAGTGTTATTACTGTCCATCCTCTCTCATTAATAACATCATAGAGACAGGATTTAAAACATACAGGAACATGAAACAGTACCAGGAATCACAACCTAGAGAAATTGCTACATACATTTTTGGGGGAACACAATTCAATCTATTACAGTTCTGTTGCACACTGGGTCACATTGAATCAGGTCCTACCCAACAGCACTTAGCAACAACAACAACAACAACTACATAATCAATGCCCATGGAGGCAGCAGTCAAGTAATTAAATGACATATTTCTTTGGGCATATTTGCCGCAAAAGACATCTTTAAAGTGTTGAAAAACAAGATGTCACTTTGAGGATTAATCTGCACCTGACCCAAGCCATGATGTTTTCAATTGTCTCGCATGCATGCGATAACTGGACAACAAATAAAGAAGACCAAAAAAGTATTAATAATTTTGAAGTATGGAAGTGGCCAAGAATATTGCACATGCCGTTTATTTCCAGAAGAATGAACAAATCTGTCTTGGAAAAGTTATAGCGAGAATGATCTTCCAAAGTGAGGATGGCAAGACTTCCTCTCACGTACTTTGGACATGTTATCAGGAGGGACCAGTTCCAGGAGAAGGACATCATACTTAGTAAAGTAGAGGATCAGTGGAAAAAGAAGACCCTCAACAAGATGGATTGATGCAATGGCTGCAGCAGTAAATTCCAACATTTTGAGCATGGTGCAGGACCAGGCAGTGTTTTGTTTTGTTGTACAAAGAGTTGAAATGAGTAGGAACTTACTCGATGGTACCTAACAACAACAATTATTGTGGGGGGGGGTAGGGGGAGTGCATGCGTCTGTGTGTGTGAAAATACACAGCAAGAGATGTACCATTTCAACAATGTATGCACCATTCATTGACACAGATTATATTACTTAAGTTGTGCAACCATTTTCACTATCCTTTTCCAAATTATGCTACAGCATTAGCATAAACTCACTGCCCCCTAACCATTTCATCTAAACTTTCCAGTTGCTATTGGCAATTTTGATCCCAGATATGTAATTCTTTAAAAGATCACAATGGTTGAGAAGACATACTTTATTAGTTAATGTAAACTATTGTTTGGTTTAAAGGAGCCCTGGTGACACCGTAGTTAAGCATTTGGCTGCTAATTGAAAGATCAGAGGTTCCATCCTCTCAGCCACTTTGAAGGAGAATGATGTGACAGTCGGCTTGCGTAAAGATTGTTTGGTCCAAAGAAAACTTCAGGGGATGCCTTTGGTTTGAGTTTTAAGATTTAAAGATTGTTTCAGGGTAATAGATTTAGGAGTTCATCCAACCTCAGTGGCTCTAGAAGGTCTGCATTCTACTGAGAATTTGAAACCCTGCTGTACATATTCTCCCTTTTGAACATAATTCTATAGAATCTTTGACAGAAACACGTGGTAACTGTAGCCAGGACCAACCTAGTTATGGTTTCCCAGCAAAGGGGGCCGTTGTTCATGGAGGCAATTAGAAATGCATTCCAGTTCCCACCTCTCTTTCTTCCTCTGCTGCTCTTGGTGAGTGAAGACTAATTACCATAGCTTGAATGGTCAGTTGCAAGTGTCTTAGACCCTAGGCAGTACTCAATAAAATAGGAGGTAGAACAGGTATACTAAAAGCAGGAGAAGGCCCACTGACTGAGATGTCCCGTGATATTAAGACGCTAAACCTCCAAACTACTTTTTGAGAATTTTAGTGGCCCCTTGTGAGGGATTGGTATAAGGATCATTTAGGGGTAAATAGAGGCCTCGTTGTACACTCAGTTGCAAAGACCCCTTTGCTATTGTTAATAAGTAAGATATTCAACAGAGCCACAGGTCACAAAGTCACCATGTCAACCTTCATGTCAACCCTGACAACCAGAATTCTGCCAGGGCCTGGTGGGGGATGGGCCACGAGCAGGCAGCGGGTGGCTTGTTTCTTCAGAGCTACAGCTTCTGCTCTTCTGTTTCTGCTGGGCAAGGAGCAGGAGGTAGGGTTGAAGCAGTTGTGGAAAAAAGGACCAGTGGGGCCACAGCCCCTGGTCACCAGCAGAGGCAGCTGGAGGTGCCCCCATACCGCTGAGCCCTCCCCTCTCTCTAATTCCCCCAACAGGCCTGGGAGGGAAGATGGTGAGCCCTGGCCCTTGGGCGCCCTGCCCTGTGTCCTTCTTGCTGCTGCTGCTGCCACCACTGCTGCCTGATGCTAGGAGGGTTGGCCACCAAGGCCATGACTCCAAAAGTGAGAGACACAGTTGGCGCCAGGGGACAGGTGAGCACATCTCCTGCGTGGGCGGCTACGATCTCTACCTCATCTTGGACAAGTAAGTGGCCAGCAGATGCCTAAAACACAAGCCCCTGCCCACTGTGCACTAGGAAAAATTGAAAAGTAGTACGTGACGCCATACAGCCCCACAAAGAGCACTGTATCCTAGGGGCCACTGCAGGCCTTAGGAGATGCCATCTGCTATGAGAAATGGGCCCAGTCTGTTGGTCGAGTCCAAGGAACAACGTCTCTGGGGCCTCCCTGTGGCAGCCAATGGTAGCTGCAACAAAACCAGTAATCCAAGCATTTGTTCACAGGTGCTTGGAATACTGGAGATGAGAAAAAGCCACTAAAGTGTTTTAGGATGGCTGTCTATGTTTCCATCAGCTTGGCATGAATCCTTGTCTTAAATTTCCTATAGAAAGTAGCTTGGGCAGGCGATTTCTAGGAGCTGCCTTCGCAGCAGTTGTTTGAAGTGAAGTGGGGGGGCTGATTTCTTTCTTTTTTTTTTTCCACCTCAAAAATGACATATTTTTACAGGCTCGGAGAGGCAGTTTTCTTCCTTCTGTTGGGCATTTTACTTGTGCCACTGCTTAGAAGCCCTCAGCTTTGCTGTTTCTAATTGCTTTGCTTCAGTCTTCAGCAAATGGGGCCTGTCTTACAGTTCATGTACCTTCTGTCTCTGCATGGCCTTGGGAGAGTCAGACTGTGTGTGAACAGGTCCTGGGTCTTCCTGTGGTCCTGGGCCCTTTCTGAGCTGGCAAAGAAGAAAATGAAGGAGTGTCCTCAGTTTTGGAGATTTGTCTTAGTTCCACCTTCAACTCCTTCTGGGGGACTGAGAATAAAATTCGTATCTATTCAGTAGTAACCAAAACAACAAAACCCTGAAGTCTATTGCCATCGAGTCAATTCTAAATCATAGTGACCCTACAGAAAAAGGTAGAATTGCCCCATAGAGTTTTCAAGGAGTGCCTCGTGGCTTCAAACTGCCAACCATTTAGTTAGCAGCCATGGCACTTAACCACTATTCTACCAAGCTTTCCTCAGTAGTAACAATGGTACCTTGTTGTTATTGTGGAGTCTGTTCCAACTCATGGCAGCCCTGTGAATGCAGAGGAGAACTACTCCAGAAGATTTTCAAGGCTATGACCTCCCAGAAGAATATCAACAGGCCTGTTTTTTGAGATGCCTCTGGGTGGGTTCAATACTAGCCCTTCTGTAAGTAAGTCAAGCTCTTAACTGTTTGTACCACCCAGATACAACCAGCTGCGATACAACCATCAGTATAGCTGAAGCAGTTTCAGTTTCCAACTTTTTCATTGCAGTTGTCTTCTTTCATCCTCAAAACAGTGGTGGGATGTAGAGTAGCAAATCTGTTTGCACATCCTGGGTTCCTAGAGGAAGTGAAGTACCCAGTGATAGTGGTAGGACTTGGGCTTTCTGTGCTGCACTCCTTCTACCATCCCAAGCTGGATTCCCATGGCTTTACCTCCGTCTCCATGGATGCCGTGTCTCACCTCCTAAGCAGATCAGCTGTTCTAGGAGCCCCTGCTTCCTGGAAGAGAAGTCCCTCCTAACTCCCCAGCAGTGACATCTGAGCTATCTTGTTGATCCTTTGCACAGTTAGGGGCGGGGGTGACCCCACTGGAGGAGGATGGAGGGGCTTTCTGGGTTGCGACAACCTTTTCGAAGCCGTCTCTCCTGAGAAGACTTAAATCCATAAGATCTCAAATTTTGTTGTATATAGGGTCGCTATGAGTTGGAGCTGATTCAAGGGCACCTAACGACAGCAACAGCAGCGTTTAATGAAATTCAGTATTTTTCAAATGTTTGTTGGTCATTTGTATTTCTTTTTTGGTGGAATGTCTATTCAAGTTCTTTGCCTGTTTTTTGATTGAGTTGTTTGTCTTGTGTCCTCAACTTGTAGATGTTCTTTCTATGTTCTGGACATTAAATCCTTATCAGATACATTGTTCCCTAAAGTTTTCTTCTGTGCTATAGGTTCCCTCTTCATTTTATTGATAAAATTCTTTAATGAATAATTTTAAAAAAAATGATCAATTCCAACTTATCTAGCTTTCTTTAATTTTTTTTCAGCAATGTTTTATATTTTTCAGTGTACAAGTCTTTCACTTTCCTGGATATGTTTACTACTAGGTATTTTATTTTTTGTTATTATAAATGTAATTTTTTAAAAAAATTATCCTTAAAATTTCTCGTTACCGGTGTATAGATTTTGTACCCTGAAAATTTACTGAATTCATTTATTAGTCTAGTTGCTTTGCAGGGGCTTCTTTGGGTCATGTCATTTATGTGCACATAGTTTTACTTCTTCCTTTCGTTTGAATACTTTTCACTGCCTAACTGGTTAGGCTGTAACTTCTAGGACCACATCATGTAGCGGTGGCAAGAGCAGGAATTCTTGTCTTGTTCCTGATGCTAGATAGAAAACTTTCAGTCTTTCACCACTGAGTATGATTTTTCACAAATGCCTTTTAGCATGTGTATATTTCCCTCTAAAACCTGCCATCACTGCATCCAATAAGTTTTTGTATGCTGTGTTGTTTTAACTTATTTTATTCTCTAAGTATTTGCTCATTATTGTTTTTCTTCTTTGACTGTTGGTTGTTTAATAAAGTGTTCATTTTCACTTACTGTGCTACATCCAGTTTTCTTTCTTACTGATTTCTAGTTATATTCCATTGTGAAAATAGAAGATTATTTGTATGATTTCAATCTTTTTAAATTTATTGAGACTTGTTTTGTACCCCAGCATATGGTCTATTTTGAAGAAAGAGCCATGCACCTAGAGAAGAGAGTGTATTGTGCTGATATTGGATGGAGTGTTCTATATACATGACTTTAGATCTAATTGGTTATAAGATTTTCAAAACCTCTCTTTTCTTTGTTTGGCTCTTGTCTAGAGGGTCAATCCATTATTGAAAGTGGTGCATTGAAGTCTCCTACTATTATTGCACAACTCTTTTGCCTTTCAGTTTGTCGGTGCTGGCTTCATGCATATTGGGACTCAAATGTTAACTGGGTATGTATTCATCATTGTTACATCTTGATGAGTGGAGCCTTTTATTGTTATGTTATGACTGACTTTGGCTTCTGAGAAAAGAGTTTTACTTTGAAATCTATTTTATCTTTTTTAAAAAATTTTTTTATTTAATATAACTGAGTGAAAATGTACATTCCCGTATAAATTTACATATCCACCTATATTCAGCTTCCCCTGCTCTCCCTGCCCGGTGACAGCACACTATTCCTCTCTGCTCCATACATGTCTCGTTCTCCCAACAGTCTCTTTTTTCCCTCCTCTCCACCCACTCTCCTTCCTGCAGCCAGAGGTCAGCAGGATGACATCCTATAGATGTATAGAACCATAAAGTGCATCCAATATATGGTCACTGCATCGCCAAGTCCAATCCATTCCTGTCTTACGTGTGGACCTTCGTTATGATTTATGGTCAAGAGCAGCATCAGGGTGAGGGGCCATGCTCCCAGGGAAACCCCAAAACCACTGAACCATCAATTGAGGTCTTTTAGTGGGAATCTCAGGGTGCACCCCTTTTTATTCTTGTGTTGCCAGTGAGACTTAACTTAGTGAGCTCCATTGTGGCTATCACTGGTGGTGGCCGGGCACCATCCGGTTCTTCCAGTCCCAAGTCGATGTAGGCACCCACTGATGTGGGTCTCTTTGTCTTCTGGGTTGTCTTTTCCCCATGTCATTTTGGTCCTCGGTGAGCATCTGTTCCTGCTGAGTTGGGACCATTTGCTGTGCCCTCGGATGGCAGCTTGGCAGCTTTGAAGACCCCAGACGCCACTCACCAACGTGGGGTGCAGAGAGCCCTCTTAGCAAAATGCTAGTTGTGCCAATTGGCCTCGCTTTCGCTTAAGAGAATGGTCCCCTGCCCCCTGCCCCAGCTACTCTATCCTTGCAATATTGGGTTAAGATGGAAGGAGTACTCATGTTATGTTTAAGTCTTAATATTGTTCTTGTTTCTAATGTGTGCTATCACCGATTTCACCCAACCAGATACCTAGCAACTATCTAATCTAAACCCTCCCCCTTCCCTCCCTCCCCTCCCTTGCAGCTGTCAAAAAGTCTTTTTTTCTATACACAAGTCTGTTTTTGAGATCTTATCGTAGAGGTCTCATACAATATTTGTCCTTTTGTCACTGACTACTTTCACTCAACATAATGTCTTCCAGTTGAAACCAGGTCATGAGATGTTTCCTGAAGCCATCGTTGTTCTTTATCATTGCGTAGTGCTCCATTGAGTATATATACCATAGTTCACCTATCCATTCTTCTGTTGTTGGGCATCTGGGTTGATTCCATCTTTTTGCTATCGTGGACTGTGCTGCATGAAATCTATTTTTTCTGATATTAAAAAATCCATCCTAGCTCTCTCAATTACTCTTTGCATGGAATTTTTTTTTTTTTTCACCCTTTCACTTTTGAGCAATATCTACATTGGTCATGATTGTTTAATCCAGCCTGACAATCTCTGTTTTCATTTAGAGAATTTAATCCACTTACATTCAAAGTAATTACACCTCAGGAAAAACTTCTGCCATTGTGCTTGTGTGTATATATATACGTACCTTATACCTTTTTTCCCTCATTTCCTTTAAAACTGCCTCCTTTTGTGTTTAGTTAATTTTTGTAATGAATAATTTTGACTCTCTTCTTTTCTTTTGTGTGTTTTTTTATTTTTTATTATTTTACTTTTATTTTTTTTTATTATGACTGAGTGAAAATGTACATTCCTGTATAAATCTACATGCTGACCTATATGCAGCTTCTGCTTCTGTGTATTTTTTAAGATATCCTCTTTGGGGTTATGATGATTGTATGCAACACACTACATTTATAAAAACCTAGTTGTTGTGGGTTGAACTGTGCCTCCCAGATGCCCCTTGGAAACCCCATGGGGCAGTTCTACTCTGACTCGTAAGGTCCCTAGGAGTCAGAATTGACTTGATGGCAACAGGCTTGGGTTTTTTGGATGTTATACTTGTTGTTATAATCCCATTGGGGAATAAATTTTCTTTGTTATATTAATCAGTCAGTGTTAGTGTAGGGTGTGATTTAAGTCCATTTATTTTGAGATCTAAAAAAGAAGATTAAACAAGCAAGCAAGCAAGCACAAGATAGGGGAAGATGAATGCCACAGCACATGAGATCTCTAAGAAAAAGAAGCTGAGGAGACAAGGATTTTTCTCCAGAGCCAACACACAGAGGAAGTCTTCCCCTAGAGCCAGTACCCTGAATGCAAACTTCTAGCTACTGAAACAGCAAAAAAATATATTTCTGTTAAAGCCACCCACTTGTGATTTTTCTGTTATACCAGCACCAGATAACTAAGATGCTGTATTGGTACCTGCTCAATTGCAATAATGGAAAAAGATCACTCTATTCTGACACTGTTCCTTCTGCATTTTATATTCTTGTTATCATAAAGTGCATTTTTGTGTATTTCATGCCAAATAACATGAATTTATTCTTGTGCATTTGTCACTTTTAGATCATGAAGGACATAATGAGAATTTCTTGTATACGAGGTCTGGCAACTGAGTCTCGAACTTAATTGTTCTAAGCTCTATATTCCTCATTGCTGAATATCACTACAGTCACCTTCGAAGTACTCCCCCTGGGAAGGTATACACTGACACCAGTGTCTAGTCCACCCTTCAAAGCAATTTTGGAACTCTTTCTGGAGTGGCCATTGCACAAGGTGGGCATGGTGGCAAGTTCACAAACTGAATGGTATAGTTCTCTGTGAGGGAGTTTTTAGCCAGTAAACAGGTAAGTGTACTGGAACAGCCTCCTTACTCACCTGATCTGGCCTCCAACAAGATTTTTCTTTACCTGAAGGTAAAGGAGATATTGAAAAGAAGACATTTAGACGACATTCAGGGCACGAAGGGTAATACGACAACAGCCATTCCGGAAAAAGAGTTCCAAAATTGCTTTGAAGGGTAGACTAGGCACCGGCATTGGTGCATAGCTTCTTAAGGGGAGTACTTCATAGGTGACCGTAGTGATGTTCAGCAAGGAGGCACGCAGCACATTTTCTGGGACGAGTTTGCGAACCTTATTCCAAGTCCTTGTACGATGACTTGTTTCTCTCTCACTGCTTTGAAGATTCTCACTTTATCTCTGCTTGTTTGAGGGATTTGTTATAATCTGCCTAAATGTGGGTCTCTTTGAATTTATCCCAATGGAGTTCATTGCTCTTCTTGGATGCCAAATTTGGGAAAATTTCTGCCACAATTTCTTCAAATGTTCTTTATGTCACTTCTTCCTCCTCCTGGTACTTCCACAATGCAGTGTTAGTTCATTTACTGCTGGTGCCTGCTGCTGGGTGTTTGCTGCTGTTCTTCTTCTTCTGACTCAGTAATTTCAGTTGTCCTGTCTTCACATTTGCTGACTCTTCCTTCTGTGAGGTGAAATAAGACTGCTGAGTCCTTCTATTAAAAATTTTATTCCAGCTATTGCGTTTTTATGCTCCAATAAATCAGTTTGATTCATTTTTCATAGTTTCTATTCCTTTATTGAAATTCTCATTTTGTTCATATATGATTTTCCCGACTTTTTATTCTTTTGGCCTTTTAATTAAAAAAATGAATAGACATTTTTGTTGTTGAGAATGTACACAGCAGAACATACACCAGTTCAATAATTTCTATATGTACAATCCAGTGACACTGATTACAGTTTCCAAGTTGTACTGATATTCCTACTCCCCTTTTCTAAGTTTGTCGTACTCTCCTTAATAGAAACTCACTGCCCTGTAAGCTTTCTCTCTAAAATTTCAAGTTGCTGTTGTCCATTTGACCCCATACAGGTTGTTGTTTAAAAGAGGAATGCTTAAGACAGTCATTCTTTACTAATTAAACTAAAATGCTGTATGGTCTTAAGAAGACATAAGGGGGTATTTTTGGTTTGACATTTAAAGATTATCTCAGGGCAACAATGTGTGGATGCACTGTATGTTTTTAGAAGGAAGGGGTTTGTTTTGTGTTGTTTTCTTAATATGTGTAATTTTCTGTCCTCAAACACTTTGAAAAACAGCATTTGGAGGAATGCTGTTGTAGAACTTTAAAAAATTAACTAGGATCCAGGAAATTAACCAAGTGCGGAGAAACTTTTAGGGGTGGATGCTTGTGGCCTTGGAAAAAGCCAGCCTGAAATGGAGAGTAAAAATGGTTTTGATCAAGGTAGGAGAAAGAGTGTTTCCAGTTGCATTGCTACTAGTGAATTCTGGGGACTTTGGACTTGAGATTCCTGGGCAACGATAGAATTTATGTTTAAATTGGTTTCTGTCTTCCTTACTCTGGCACTACCAGTTTTTAGCTGTGTGACCCCCCAAGGCTGTTTTTCCTCAACAGTAACGGGAAATTGACAGGTAACAAGAGAAAACACTTAGCACCCTGCCTGGACGTAGTAGGTGCTCAACAAATGTAGGCTTGACCTTCGCCTCATGATTACCTTGCCTAAAAACCTGGTTTCCTTCTTCATTTGATAGTGTTTTAGCCTTTTGTCTCAAGGTGACATCCTACCTTAAAGTCTAAAGTCAATTAGTTTTGTAATTTGAAGTCTCCAGTGATTTATTTTATTATTATTATTATTTGGTAGTTTTACCACAAGCATAAATCATTTTACACAGCCTTGGACTGATACTATTATAGCTTTTTAATTTTGTATTTGTAGCAAATAGTATGTTTTGCATTAATACAAATGAGATATAACAAGTTAGCCTATCACACCCTTGTGCAATGTGCCAGTATAGAGAACCTTGGAACTTTTGTGTGTGTGTGATTTACGTGAAATTTTACAGCTTAATTTCTTATTAAAAAAAATTTATACTTTCTTGGTAACATTGGCTGCAGTCACCACAATGTGGCAATATGCTCCTCCTTTTCCTGTGTCCATTTGTCTAGTTCCTGTCACTTCCTGCCTTCTCATTCTGATTTTGGATGGGAGCTTCCCATTTGATCTAGTGTATTTGATTGAACTAAGAAGCATGTTGCTCATAGTGCTATTTTTTGTAGACCTGTCTGATATTTCTCTGAAAACTAAGCTTCAAGAATGATTTCAGTTCTGGGTTAGCAGAGTGTCCAGGGATAATAGTATCAGGAGGCCCCAGTCACCATCAGACAAGTAAGTCAGATCTTTTTATACGGATTTGAATTCTGTTCTACATTTTTCTCCTGCTCTGAGTTTCTCTGTTGTGATCCCTGTCACGAATGTTGGTGGTGGTGGCCAGGCACCATCTAGTTCTTCTGGTCTGAGGCTGGTAGAGTCTCTGGTTCATGTGATCCTTTAGTCTTTCAGACTAGCTGTCTTCATTCTTCTTTGCTACGGGTAGGTTGTGACAAATAAGTGTATCTTCAATCACCACTTGCTGTTTTAAGATGTCAAATGCTAATAATCAAAGTGAAATGTAGAATATTTCCTTTATGAACTATGTTATGCCAATTAAACTATGTTATGCACTCTGACACTGTGGTCCCAATCCTTGCTAATCTGCTTTAGCTTTGGTCCAGTTGTGCTGACTTCCTCTATATTGTGTGTTTTCCTTCCCGTCACCAAAGTTGGCACTTGTCTACTAGCCAGTCAGTGATTTTCTCTCTCCCTCCAGCCCCACCCTTGTAACCCTCAAAGAATGCTTTTATCTATGTGTAAACCTTTTCGTGAGTTCTTATAGTAGTAGCCTCATACAATATTTGTCCTTTTATAACTGACTTATTTTCACTCACCATACAGTCCTCCAGACTCAACCACATTTGAGATGTTCTCGAGATTCACTATAGTTCTTTATGGTAGCATAGTATTTCGTTTGTATGTACCATACTTTGTTTATCCATTCGTCTGTTGATGGGCACCTAGTTTGTTTCTATCTTTTTGCTTTCACGAACAGTGCTGCTGTGAACATGGGTCTTCATATATCTATTTGTGCGACAGCTCTTATTTCTCTAGGATATATTTAAAGGAGTGGGGTTGCTAGAAAATATGATACTTTTGTTTCTAGTTTTTTTAAGGAAGCACCAAATCATTTTCCAAATTAGTTGTACCATTTTACATTCCCATCAGCATTGCATAGGTGTTCTGGCCTCTACACAACCTCTCTAACTTTTATTATGCTGTGTTTTTTGGATCAGTGTCTGCCTTGTTGTGATGATATAATACTGTAGTTCTCATTTACATTCCTCTTCTGGCTAACGATAGTGAGCATTTCCCTGTGTATCTGTTAGTTAGCTGAATATCTTCTTCAGTGAAGTGTCTGTTCATATCCTTTGCCCATTATTTAATTGGAGTGTTTGTCTTTTTGTTGTTGAGAGCATGTAACATTTTGTAGATTTTAGAGATTAGACCCTTATCGGATATGTCATAGCCAATTTTTCTTTTCCCCAGGCTTTAGGTTCTCTTCTTACTCTTTTGGTGAAGTCTTTTAACAAGCACAAGTGTTTGATATTTAGGGCTCCTGATTATCTCATTTCTCTTCTAGTGTTTCTACATTGTTAGTTACGGTTTGTATACTATTTATGTAATGTATGGGGGCCACTAGAATAATTCCTATTTTTTCTTCCATGATCTTTATTGTTTCAGATTTTAAATTTAGATTTTTGAACCATTTAATTTAGTTTTTATGTACATTGTGGGATCCTGATTCATTCTTCCCCAGACAGATACCCAATTATACCAGCACTATTTGTTAAACAAATAGTCTGTTCACCCATTTAATGGCCGCAGGGCCTTTGTCAAATATCAGCATCTCATAAATCGGTGTATTTGTATCTAGCTTCTCAGTTCTGTTCCACTGGTCTCTGTGTCTGTTGTTGTAGCCAGCTGTTTGGACTACTGCTGTGGTATGCTGTAGTATGAATCCTCCCACTTTGCTCTTCTTCAGCAATCAGACCCTCTTCTTTTTCCATATAAAGTTGGTGATTTGTTTCTGCATCTTATTAAAAAATGCTTTCAGAATTTAAATACAGATTGCATTGTATCTATAGATCACTTTGAGTAGAAGTGACATTTTCCCAATGTTGAATCTTCCTATCCACAGGCAGAGTATGGTCCTCCACTTGTCTAGATCTCTTTTGGTTTCTTGCAGTAGCGTTTTATAGTTTTGTTTGTGCAGGTCTTTTACATCCCTGGTTAAATTTATTCCTAAATATTTTGTTTTCTTGGGGTCCTTTGTAAATGGTATTGATTTGATGACTTCCTTTTCAAAGTTCTCTATGTTGATGTGGAGAAATTTTAACTGATTTTTGTATGTTGATACTGGTGTACGGAATGTAGAAGTTGGAAACAAAGAAGAAAGATTGGTAGCAGGAAAATGTGGCCTTGGTGATAGTAACAATGGTGGAGATCACATAATAGAGTTTTTGAAAGCCAATGACTTCATGACAACTTTTCTTTTTTCAACAACATAAGCAGTGATGATGGAACACACAGGAATCAAATTGACTACATTTGTGGAAAGGGATGATGGGAAAACTGAACTATCTTCAGTCACAACAAGGCAAGGGGCCAAATGTGGAGCAAATGCATCAATTGCACATATACAAGTTCAAGATGAAACTGAAGAAAATTAGAACAAGTCCAGGAGAGCCAAAATATAACCTTGGTTATATCCTACCAGAATTTGGAGACCATCTCACAAATAGACTTGAAATGGTGAATGACTGAAGACCAGACAAGTTGTTGAATGGCATCAAGCACATTATAGAAGAAGAAAACAAGAGGTCATTTAAAGAAACAGGAGAGAAAGACTGCTTAACACAGAATCACTATGCCCCCAAATTGGTCAATTTTCAACCATTTCAGAAGGTAGCATATGAATAGAAGCCAACTGTACTGAAGGAAGGCATCCAAGCTACAGTTAAGACACTGGCAAAAAAAAAAAAAAAAAAAGAAAGAAAAGAAACAAGGGCAAGGGCAAGAGCAAGGGCTCCAGCAATTGATGAAATACCAGTTAAGATGTTTCAACAGACTAATGCAGCCCTGGAAGTACTCACTTATCTTTGCCAAGAAATCTGGGAGACAGCTAACTGACCAACCAACTGGAAGAGATCCATGTTTGTCCCTATTCCAAAGAACAATGATCCAACCCAATGGGAATATTGTTGAATAATATCATTAATATCACCACATAAGTCAAATTTTGCTGAAGATAATCCTGAAGTGGCTCCAACAGTGTATCAACAGGAAACTGCCAAAAGTTCAAGTTGCATTTAGAAGAGGATGTGGAACTAGGGTTACAATTACTGATGGCAGATGTCAGAACAATGACTGACTCACTGCAGGAGAGGCCACTCAGGTGGGATGCCATCTTGGTCAGCTGAGAGGTGGAGTTAGCCATGCCTGAGATCTCACCTGGGGCTAATTCCCATGCTGAGCAACAGGGCCAGTCTGGATAGTGCTTCTCCCAGCAGAAAAGCCATTTCTAAGATAATCGTACCTAGAAAACACAGTGGGGGCTGGAGGCCACTTGTGGCAGTGTCCTAACTCCTCCCTTCATTGAGCCACGTCATATTGTCTGGGGACGCCCTATGAGGTGTCAACTTTGTAAGCCGGCAGGCAGGGCTTGCCACTGCTGAGGGCTAGCTACTTTTGGCAGCACCCCCTCAGCAGAAAAGCAGTTTTTAAGATAAACGCATCTAGAGAATGCAGTGGTTCCTGGCAGCCAAGTGTGGTAGCATCCTTCTCTTCTTCCTTCCCTGAGTTACACCATAGTCTCAACTGACATGATGCTGGAGAGTTGGCACAGGCAGCTTGCCACATTTAGCAGCCAGGATGCAGGGCCTGCCACCCCTGAGCACCCAGTTGAGGCCAGCCACTAAGCCAAGCAGCACTGTAGGGCTCGACAGGGCCTATATTGCCAGAGAAGCCATGCATAAGTCAGCTGTGCCTAGAGAACACAGAGGCAGCTGGTGATGAAATGTATCAGTGCCCTTACTCACTCCCTTCTTAGAACTGTGCCACAGCTCCCATTGGTGTAACACTGAAGAAAATGAACAGCTTCTTGATGGCATGAAGGCAATAATCAATATCTAACCATTTAAAGAAGCAGACAACCATGTCTCTGGAAAACTCCCAAAATAAAGAATCAAAAAACTTCCCAGGTGAAGAAGCTTTTCTGAAATTATCAGAGGTAGAATAGAAATGAATTATGTACAGGGTCTTTTTAGAGACTGAACAAAATGCAGCAGAACAAAATGAAAAATTAAGTAAGCTATATGAACTACTAGAAAATCAATGGTCTGAAATCCAGCAGATCAATAATAAAACTACAGAATTAGACAATTCAGTGCAAACCCAAAAGGGCAGGATTGAGGAAATGGAATGCAGAATCAGCGAGCTTGAACATAAAGCAAATGACAGCAGCATTTACAACGAGAAATCAGAGAAAAGAAATAGGAAAAAGATAGAAGCATTAAGAAGCATGTAGGGCTATATCAAGAGGCATAATCTACAAAAACTTCAGTTCCTGAACAGGGTGTGATAGCAGAAAATACAGAGAGAATTTTTAAAGAGTTGCTGACAGAAAACTTTCCTGAAATTATGAAAGAGAATATAGCTATTCAAGATGCTTACTGAATGCCACAAAAACCAGACTCCAAAAGAAAGACACCAAGACATATTATAATCAGGCTTAAAAAAGTGAAACATCAAGAGAGGCTCCTAAAGTCAGTGAAGCTTAAAGCAAAACTAATGTACAAAGGG
Organism: Heterohyrax brucei; assembly: GCA_028571685.1. NCBI lineage: Eukaryota > Metazoa > Chordata > Mammalia > Hyracoidea > Procaviidae > Heterohyrax > Heterohyrax brucei. The sequence continues at coordinate 83,641,969 of CM053154.1, read as the reverse complement.
AAGCCCTGTAGGCTTTTATCTGACTTCTTGGCAGAAATCATGTTGGCAAGAAGATAGTGGAATTACACATACAAAGTCTTGAAGGAGAAAAACTTCCAACCAAAAATTATATATCCTACAAAATTTTCTCTCAAATATAACAGTGAAATTAAGACATTCACAGATAAACAGAAGCTTACGGGCTTTGGAAAAGCCAAACCAAAACGACAAGAAATACTGAAAGGAGCTCTTTGTTTAGAAAAAATGATTACATCAAATGTCTACTTAAGGATGAAATGCAGGACACAACATCCAGAGTCCTGCTGAGTTAGGGAAGTTGCTAAGCTTAATCAAAGTTAAAATATTAAAAGTAGGGGGCCGGTGGTCTTAACATGAAAACTATGACATTATCACACTATGAATAGGGATATGTTACAGTAGATACAACCCTTTTGTATGGAGAGGAAATTAGGAGGATATACAGAAGTGAAAGATTGGTTTAAACTTAGAACATCAAGTGGAATCAAAGGGGGAGCCACAGAACAAACTAACAACGTGACATATCAAAACAAGAAACACAATACAGGAGTCTCAGCAAGCACAAAACCAACACCGAAAAGGATGAAAAGTAAACCCAGAAAGAAAAATGACCCAGAGTGGAACAATAAAGGAACAAAGATAGCATCAACAACATAAAAATAAAAGCACCAAAATGATAGCACTAAACACATACCTATTAATAATTACACTGAATGTAAATGGACTGAATGCTCCATTAAAGAGCTGAGAGTGATAGCTTAAATCAAAAACATGATCCGTCTATGTGCTGCGTATGAGAAAGACACCTTAGACTGAAAGATATGAACAAACTGAAAATCAAAGGATGGAAAAATATACACCAAGTTAACAACATACAAAGAAGAGCAATACTACCTCAGATAAAACAGATTTTAATGTAAAATCCACCACCATGGACAAGGGTGGTCACTATTTATTGCTGAAAAGTTCAATACATAAACAAGATATAACACTATTAAATATTTATGCACCCAATGCCAGAACACCTAAATGCATCAAGCAAACACTGATATCACTGAAAAAGGAGACAGATTGCTCCACAATAATATGTGAGACTTCCACACTCCACTTTTAGTAATGGACAGATCATCCAGAAAAAATCTCAGTAAAGATACAGAAGATCTACTGCAACAATAAACCAAGTAGACCTCATTGACACATGTAGAACTTTTTACCCAATGATAGATAACTACCCCTTCTTTTCCAATGCACATGGAGCATTCTCTAGAATAGACCATGTATTAGGTCATAAAGCAAGTCTCAACAAAATCCAATCCATTGAATTATTGCAAGGTGTTTTCTCAGACCATGAAGCCGTAAAAGTTGAAATCAATAGCAGAAAAAGTACAGGTAGAAATCTGAACTTATGGAAACTGAACAACCCCTTGCTCAAAAAGCCATGGGTTATAGAAGAGAACAAAGACTCAGTAAAGAAACTGATGGAATCCAATGAGAATGAAAAGATAGCCTACCAAAACCTATGGGATAGAGCAAAAGCAGTGCTCAGAGGTCCATTTATCTCTGTAAATGTACACATCAGGAAAGAAGAAAGGGCCCAAGCCAAAGAATTAACCCTACAACTTGGACAAGCAGAAAGAGAACAACAAAAGAACCCGTTGGGCATCAGAAGAGCACAGATCACAAAGATTTGAGCAGAACTAAATGAATTTGAGAATAGAAGGATAACTTCAAAGAATGAACAAACCCAAAGCTGGTGTTCTGAAAAGACCAACAAAATTGATAAACCACTGGCTAGACTTACAAAAGAAAAACAGGAGAGGAAACAAATGACCCGAATAAGAAATGAGATAGGAGCTATCACAACAGACCCATAATTTATTATGACCACGCAGTCAAATGCCTTCGTATAGCCAATAAAACACAGGTAAAAATCTTTCCCGTAGTATTCTACTATGATACTTTTGATTTGACTGCATGGAACGTAATAAATTATGGGTAATACTATAAAGAGTCGAAATTCCATAGCACTTAATTGTGCTCCTGATGAACCTATTTATAGATTGAGAGGCAGTCATTTGAAAAGAAGGGACATTGAGTGTTTAAGGATAGGATAGATGTGAACCTGGGTTATATCCTTTAACCCTGTTTGTTCAATGTGTATGCTGAGCAAATAATCAAAGACATTTGATATTAGGAAGAAGAATAGGGTGTGAGAGTTGGAGAGAGTCTCATTAACATCTTTGCTATACTTATGACACATCCTTGCTTGCTGAAAGTGAAGAGGACTTGAAACACTTACTGATGAAGATTGAAGACCACAGCCTTCAACTTAAAGACAAAAGAAAATCTCACACTGGACCACTATGCAACATTCTAATAATCAGAGAAAAGATTGATGTTGCCCTAGATTTCACTTTCCTTGGATTCATTTAATGGTCATGGCAGCAGCAGTCAGGAAATCAAACAATGCATTAGGTTGGTCAAATCTGCTCCAAAAAACCTCTTTAAAGCATTAAAAAGCAAAGATATCGCCTTGAAGACTAAGATTCCCAGACCAAGCTCTGGTGTTTCAGTCTCCTGATATGCATAAGAAAGCTGGACAATGAATATGAAGACTGAAAAATTAACACCTTTGAATTATGACATTGGAGAAGAACAATGATAGTAACACGCCCTGCTAAAGGAATGCCCAAATCTGTCTTGGAATAAATACAGCCAGAATGCTCCTTAGAAGAAAGATGTTGTCTTATCCGTTTTGGACACATTATAAGAAAGGATCCATCCTGGGAAAAAGACGTAATGCCTGGTAAAGTAGAGGATCAGCAAAAAAAATAAAAATAAAAATAAGAGGAAGACCCTCAATTGACACATTGCCTGCAACAATAGGCTCAATGATTCTAAGTATGGGATAGGGCTGGGTAATGTTTTATCCTGTTATAAAAATGATTACGAGTCAGAACTCAGTCTTAAGTACCTAATAGGATGTTCATGGAGGATACTGGCTTGTAGGTTTCTTTTTTCGTGATGATTTTGCCTGACTTTGGTATAAGGGTTATGCTGGTTTCGTAGGATAAGTCTGGGAGTATGCCTTCCTTTTCTGTGCTCTGAAATATCTTTAGTAGTACTGGTGTTAACTGTTCTCTAAAGGTTTGGTAGAATTCTTTGGTGAATCTGTCTTGGCAAGGGCTTTTGTTGTTGTTGGAGATTTTTTTTGTTAACTCTTCAGTCTCTTGTTACCCGTTTGTTAATTTTTCTACCTTTGTATTAGTTTAGGTAGGTAGTATGTTTCTAGATATTTGTCCATTTCTCTGGATTTTCAAGGTTGTTTTTTATTATTACTAAACAAAAAATGAAAGTGTGCATACTCTGTGCTTACAATACTAGGTTAAGAAAGGAGGAGCACACATGTTGTGTTGAAGTCCCATTAATATTGATCTTCTTACTAATGTGTATTGTCACCAATTTCACCCAACCAAATTTCTAACAACTAACTAATCTAAACCCTCACCCCTTGCCCTCCTGCCCTCCCCACCCTCCCCATCCTTGTAGCCATCAAAGTCTTTTCTATTATGTATGAGTATGCTTTTAAGTTTTTACCATAGGGGTCTCATACAATAATTGTCCTTCTGTCGCTGACTAGTTCCATTCAACATAATGTCCTCCAGTTGAGACCAAATTGAGAGATGTTTCCTGCTATCATCGTTGTTCCTTATCAGTGTATAGTACTCTACTGAGTATATATACCAAAGTTTACCTATCCATTCTTCTGTTGTTGGGCATCTGGGTTGATTCCAACTTTTTGCTGTCGTGGATTGTGCTGCAATGAACATTCGTATGCATGTAGCAGTTGGTGTGAATGGCCTTGATTTTGTAGGATATATTCTGAGCAGTGGAATTACTGGGTCAAATGGCATATCTATATCCACTATTTTAAGGTAAAGTTAAATTGCTTTCCAAAGAGGTTGCACCATTCTGCAATCCCACCAACAGTGAAGGAGAGTACCAATCTCTTCACAGCCTTTCCAGCATTTACTGTATTATGTTTTTTGGATCATGGCCAATCTTGTTGGGGTGAGATGGTATCTCATTGTCATTTTGATTTGAATTTCTTTAATAGTTAATGATCATGCACATGTCCACATGTGTTTTTTGGCTGCATGGATCTCCTCTTTAGAGAAGTGTCTGTCCATCTCCTTTGCCCATCACTTAATTGGATGCTACGTCTTTTTCTTATTGATATTTTGTAGAACCTTATAGATTATGGAGATCAGGTGTTGGTCTGACATAGAGTTGTCAAATATTTTTTCCCATTCTGTAGATGGTCTTTTAATTCTTTTGATGAAGTCTTTCGATGAACAGAAGTGTTTGATTAATTCTCATTTATCTATTTTGTCTTCTGATAAATGTGTTTGTCAGATTTTGAAGTCTGTCTATACTGCATATTAAAACCAGAGTGACTATATGTTGTATGCACTTTATGGTTCTATACATCTATAGGATATCAGCCTGCTGACCTCTGATTAGAGGAAGGAGAGTGGTTGGAGAGGAGGGAAAAGGAGACTGTTGGGAGGATGAGACATGTATGCAGCAGAGAGGAAGAGTGTGCTGTCACTGGACAGGGAGAGCAATGGAAGCTGCATATAGGTGGGCATGTAAATTTATACAGGAATGTACATTTTCACTCAGTCATATCAAAAAGAAATTAAAAAAAAATTCATTGTTGACCCTATCTTATCTTGGATGAGCTTTATTGTTTTAGCTTTTATATTCAGGTGTTTTATCCAGTTGGAGTTGATTTTTGTATAAGGTAAGGTGTGAGATACGGGTCTTGTTTCAATTTTTTGCAGATGGATATCCAATTATGCCAGCACCGTTTGTTCTTACCTCAGTTCAAAATCTTAGGACCTTTGTCAAATATCAGCTGTTCATAGGAGGATGGTGGCATCTCTGGTGTCTCTACCCTGTTCCATTGGTCTATATGTCTCCTTTTGTACCAATACCAGGCTGTTTTGACTACTGTGGTAGTGTAATAGGTTTTAAAGTCAGATACTGAGAGGCCTACCAGTATGTTCCTCTTTTTCAGTAGTGCTTTACATATTAGGAGTTTCTTCCCTTTCCAATAAAGCTGATAATTTGTTTCTCCATCTCATTAAAAATGTCACTGGAATTTGTGTTGGGATTGCATTATGTAAGTAGAGTGCTTTGGGCAAAATAGACATTTTCACAATATTAGGTCTTCCTATCCATGAGCAGGGCAGATTACTCCACTTATGTAAGTCTCTCCTAGTTTCTTTTAGCAATGTCTTGTAGTTTTCTCTGTAAAGATCTCTTATTTCTCTAGTTAGATTTATTCCTAGGTATTTTATCTCCTTGGGTGTTATAGCAAATGCAATTGATTTGGTGATTTCTTCATTAATAATTTCATTGCTGGTATAGAGGAATCCTACCGATTTAGTTATATTTATCTTATATCCCGATACTTTGCCGAATTCTTCTATTAGCTCTAATAGTTTGCTTATGGATTTCTTTGGACTCTGTATAAACAATCATATCATCTGCAAAGAGGGAAATCTTTACTTCTTCAGTACCAATATGGATGCCTTTTATTTCTTTGTCTTGTCTAATTGTTCTGGCTAGAATTTCTAGCACAATGGTGAATAGAAGTGGTGAGAGTGGGCATTGTTGTCTAGTTCCCGTTCTCAGAGGGAATTCTTTCAGTCTTTCACCATTCAGGATGATGAAAGCAGTTGGCTTTGCATAGATGCTATTGATTATATTGAGGAATTTCCCTTTTATTCCTATTTTTCTGAGAGTTTTAAGCATGAATGGGTGTTGAACTTTGTCAAATGCCTTTTCTGTGTCAATTAACAAAATCAGGTGATTTTTATCTTTTGTGTTATTAATATGGTTGATTACATTAATCGTTTTTCTGCTGTTGAACCAGCCTTGCGTCTCTGGAATGAAACCAGCTTGATCATGATGAATGATTTCTTTTATATGCTGTTGAATTCTATTGGCTAGAATTTTGTTGAAGATTTTTGCATCTAGATTCATCAGTGATATTGGTCTGTAATTTTATTTTTTTGTGGGATCTTTCCCCGGTTTTGGTATCAGGGTTATGCTGGCTTCATGAAATGAATTTGGAAGTATTTCATCTCTTTCTATGGTGTGAAATAGCCTCATTAATATTGGAGTTAATTCTTCTCTAAAAGTTTGGTAGAATTCTCAGGTAAAGCCATCTGGGTCAGGACTTTTTTTGATTAGTAGATTTTTGATGACTTCCTCAATCTCTTCTTTTGTGATAGATTTATTAAATTGATCTATTTCTCCTTGTAATAGTCTTGTTGAGTCATATGAATCTAGAAATTTGTCCGTTTCCCCCAGATTTTCAAACCTGTCAGAGTATAGCTTTTCATAGTATTCTGTTATGATATATTTTATTTCAGATGGGTCTGATGTAATATCTCCCAACTCATTTCTTAATCAGGTTATTTGTATCTTCTGTTGTTTTTCTTTTGTAAGTTTAGCCAATGGTTTATCAATTTGTTGATCTTTTCAAAAAAAAAAACAGCTTTTGGTTTTGAAATTTTTTCAATTGTTTTTCTATTCTCTAATTCATTTAGTTCTGCTCTAATCTTTATGATCTGTTTTCTTCTGGTGCCTGAGGGGTTTCTTTGTTGCTCTCTTTCTACTTGTTCAAGCTGTGAGGTTAATTCTTTAATTTCTGTTCTTTCTTCTTTCCAGAAGTGTGCATTTATAGAGAAAAACTAACCTCTGAGCATTGCTTTTGCTATGTCCCATAAATTCTGATAGGATGTGTTTTCATTCTCATTTGAATCCATAAATTTCGTTAATGTGTCTTTAATTTCTTTTATAACCCAAGGCTTTGTGAGTAAAGTGTTGTTCAGTTTTCACAAGTTGGAATTTTTACCCATGAATTTTCTGTTATTGATTTCAACTTTTATAGCTCTGTGTTCTGAGAAGGTACTTTGCAATAAAACAATGTTTGGGACTTTATGGAGAATTGTTTTATGACCTAACGTATGGTCTATTCTGGAGAATGTTTCATGTGCTTTGGAGAAGAAGGTGTATTTATCTGTTGATGGATGAAAAGATCTGTATATGTCGGTAAGGTCAAGTTGGTTGATTGTTGTAATAAGATTTTCTGTATCTTTACTGAGTTTTTTTCTGGATGATCTATCCTTAACTGAAAGGGGAGTGTTAAAGTCCCCAGCTAAGTGGAATGATCAAATCTCATTTTTCAATGTTGTCAGTATTTGTTCAATGTATTTAGGTGCTTTGGTATTGGGTGCATAAATATTTAATATTGTTAAGTCTTGCTTGAGTGTTGAACCTTTCAGCAATAAATAGTGACCATCCTTGTCCACAATAGTGGATTTTACATTAAAATCTATTTTATCTGAGATTATTATTGCCACACCTGCTCTTTTTCATGCATTATTAGCTTGATATGTATTACTCTAACCTTTAATTCTCAACCTGTTCTTATCTTTAAGTCTAAGATGTGTTTGTTGTAAGCAACATATAGATGAGTCATGTCTTTTGATCCACGATATCACTCGCTATCTCTTTTCCATTTACATTCAATGTGATTATTGATAGGTATATGTTTAGTGGTGTTCTTGTAACATGTTTATTTTCATGTTGATGTTTTCTCTGTTGTTCTTATTAATCTGTTCTGGGACATTCTTCTTTATGGACGGTATGAGTTTTGATTTTATATTTGTTGAGACTCCTGTATTGTAATTTTTAATTTCAAATGATGTATTGTTGGTCTGTTCTATGGCTACATACCTAATCCCCCTTAACATACAATTATTGAAATCAATTTTAACCATTTTAGGAGTCAGAAACTTGCTGCATCAAAAACAACTGTAACTATTGTATTGTGTCCCTCTTTTAATGTGATGATATTATAGTTGTTATGATATGATCATGGATTCCCTTATTATAATACTGTAGCTTTTGGCTTGGTTTGGTGAAGTTTTGTGCCTTCCTTAACTGATTAGAAATCTGGATGAAGTGCCTTAAATTATCCCCTAAAACATATATTTAGGGAAGAGCTTCTTTCAATATTTCATGTAATTTGGGTTTAGTTTTGCAGTATATATAATTCTTTGTTGGAAGTTTTTCTTCTTCAAGACTTTGAATGTGTCACCTCACTGCCTTCTTCACAATGTCATTTCTGCCAAGAAGTCAGACAAAAGTGTACAGGGCTTCCCCCTGAATGTTAGTTTTGCTTTAAGCCTCGCTGCCTTTAAAAACCTCTCTTTATGTTTCATTTTGTTAAGCTTGATTATAACTCATCTTGGTGTGTTTCTTTTGGGGTCTAGTTTATGTGGCATTTGATCACTTGTCTGGAATACCTATGTTCTCTCCTTTCATAATTTCAGCAAAGTTTTCTGTCCACAACTCTACAACAATACTCTCTGTATTTTCTTCTATCCCTCCCTGTTCAGGAACACCTATTATTTGAAGATTATTCATCTTAATAGAGTGCTACATGCTTCTTAATGCTTCTTAATTTTTCATATTTCTTTTCTCAGATTTCGCCTAAAAAAATGCTGATGTCAGTTGTTCTGTCCTCAAGCTCACTAACTGACTTCCATCTCCTCAGTTCTGCTCTTTTGATTTTGGATTGAATCCCCTACTTCTGTAATGTGTTATTGATCTGCTGCGTTTCAGAGCATTGATGTTTCATCAGTTCAAATAACTTAATTAACTTTTCATTTTTTTCTTCTGCATTTTGCTTTATATGTAGGAGGGCTCTATACATAATTATTTTGTACTCAACCTCCTTCTTCATCTGGGAAGTTTTTTGGTTCTTTATTTTGGAAGTTTTCTGGAGCCAAGGTGGGCTGCTTCTTTAAATGGTTAGATATTTATTGTTGTCTTTGTAGCATTCAGAAGCTGTTCATTTTCTCTGGTGTTACCCCAACAGGAGTTGAAGTGTAGTTCAAGAGGGGAGTTGGTCACCAGCTGTCTCTGTGTACTGTATTTACTGGCCCCAGGTGGACCCACTGGGATGGCATGCTGTACCTCGTGGCTGGCAAAGATGGTGCCCTACTTATAGAGTCACTGGGGGACCATCAGCTGACTCTATGATGTGGCTCCATGAAGGGGTAGGAGAAGCTACTCAGCAGTCAGTTCTCTGGGTGATCTTATTTTAAAAAGATACTTTACTGCTAAGGAAGGAGCTGTCCAGCAGCTGTGAAATCAGTCAGACCCTCAGGTGTGACGGACCACACCTTCCTGCTGACAACAAAATCACCTCATAGGATGTCCCCAGACGCTATGACATGGTTCAATGTAGGGAGGGGCTATGGCCTTGCTGCCATTCTCTGCCAGGCTCCACCCGTAACTCTAGGCACCAGTGTCCTAAACACAGCTTTTCTGCAGGAGAAGCAGTTTCTAGAGAGGAGTTGCTGCTCTGTGTGAGAATTAGTCCAAGCTAAGACCTCCAGGTGGGTGACTCCACCTCCCAGCTGACCAAGATGGCATCCCGCTCAATGGCACAGCTCAGAAAAGAGAGGGTGGAGGGGCAGTGATGCCCTCAGTCAGCAGCCAAGCTCTGAATATGTGGTTATCCCAAGCACAGTCTCTCTGTTGTGTTATATGCTGTTTACTTGAGTGTTACACTTCAGCAGGTTAGCCAGCACATGTCCAGTCCCCACCTCCTGGGTACCAAAGGTGTCAGTACCTACAGTCCTCCCAGATGGTGAGTTAGCAGAAACAGAACTCAGCATGTTGCTGCCTCATCTTTGAGAGAGGTAGTCACTCCATTACTGGTGTCTATTCCAAGCTGACAATCCTGTGTCAGATCCTAGGGCTCCCCAGATATCCACACTGCTCCGTTCAGTAATCATTCCAGGCCTTGGTTCTTAGAAGGAATTGAGGGAGATGTGTGTAGTCCACCATCTTGGCCCTGCACCAGCTGAGAGTTTTTTTATCAGGAAGAGGTGCTGGATTTTGTCAGATGCTTTCTGCATTGATGTGTCTGTGTCACCTTAACTTCATCTCTTTGTGAAAGATCTATGTTTGCACTATTTAGTCCATTTTTGCTCAGTGTCATCATTTACATATTGACCTGTTTCTCTGTTTTCAGTCTTTTAGCTTTAACTTATTTTTGTGACTTCCATATCTCAGTTAATATATGGATGTTCTGTTCTGTGTTCTAGTTTTGAGTTGTCTGATATTGTTGGTTCTCTAGTAGGGGACTCCCTTTAATATTTCTTATAATTTTGTTTTAGTTTTTTTTAAAAAATTCCTTTCTGTTTATTTGGAAATGCCCTAATATCCCCATTACAATTGAGAGACAGTTTTATTGGATATATAATGATTCTTGGCTGTCAGTTTTTCTCTTTCAAGTCCTTATATATGTTATCCTATTGCCTTCTTGCCTGCATGGTTTTTGTGAGTAGTAAAAGCTTGGTCTTACTGACTCTCCTTTGTAGGTAACTTTTCCTGTATCCCTAGCCATTCTCAAGATCCTGTCTTTACCTTTAGTCTTGGCAAGCTTGACTAGAATATATTTGGGGACTTCTGGGGGGTGATCTACCCTGTGTGGGGTTTGTTAAGCTTCTTTGATGGATATCTTCTGATCTGTCGTGATATCATGGAAACTTTCTGCCAACAGATCTTCAACAGTTTTCTCTGTATATTCTACTCCCCACCTTCTAGCCCTCCCACCATCCATTCTGGTACTCTACATACTCATCGATTTTTCCTCTTAATAGTGTCCCACATAATTCTTAGTGTTTGTTTATTGTTTAAAATTCTTTATCAGGATTTTTGCTCATATAAATTAGTTTCAAGGGATTTATATTCAGTCTCAATAATCTGGACTTCCATTGCCTCACTTCTGTTTCTCTGGCCTTCTACTGAGTTGTCTTATTCTGAAATTTCATTGATAATGTTTTAAGTTTCTAGTTGTTGTCTCTCAGTGGTTCATGGCAGCCTGTGAAATCTGTCATTCTGTTGTATTGTTTTCCTGAATTCCTCTATTGCTTTGTCTGTGCATTCCTTGGCTTAGTCTGAGTTTTGAATGACCTCCTTCCTGATTTCTTTAAGAGCTGTTTTTATGTTAATGCTTTGAATTCTAACTTTGATAATTTCTTGACCTTCTCTTCCTCCGTGGTTTTTTGCTTTCTGGAATCATCATGACATGTTTCTTTATGTGATTTGTTATTCACTGTTGTCTCTAAGCCACCAATAAGTTGTTATGTTTATTTATTGTATATTTGCTTGCTGTGTCCTAGCTTTTTGTTTTGTTGTACCCAAGTAGGCTGGGCATGTGAGCTACTCTAGTTATAGACATTTCTTAAGCTCTCATGTTCTGTCACCATCTGGTTAGAGTAGCTACTATGTGTGTGAGTCCAGAAGTCTATTCACCTTTCTGGTGCAGATTCAGCTCAAGTGTGCAGGTTGTTGGTCACTAAGTGTGTAGTGATTTCTTGGAGAGCTCTCTATATCAGTCTTTGGAATTATTTATCAGCTAGTTCCATTGGCTTATCTTCCCCTGGAAGCTTTTATAGTTCTCTATTTTGGTCACTTGTTGGAGCAATCTTATCATGCTTCTTTATGTGATTTTGATACTGACTGTTGTCTCCCAGGTATCAATAACCATTGTGTTTATTTGTTTGTTCATTCTTCCATTCACTCAATCTCTCATTTGTTTATTTATTTATTGTGTTTTTTATTTACTACATTCTATCTTCTTGTTTTGTTTTGTTATGCCATGCCCAAGTAGGCTGGCCATATGACATACTTTAGTTGTTGGTGTCATTAAAACTCCTACATACTTTCTCCAGATGCACAGAACAGCTAATAGGTGTGTGAGCCAAGCAGTCTGTTCTCTGTTTTTGTGGGGATATCGTTATTCAGGGCATAGGTGTCTGGGTCATTTGTCACCTAGAGTGTGGTGCAGACTCTCACCTAGCCTCCTAGGCTGGCAGGGATGTGGAGGTCTGGCATTTTGGAATAGGCACAGGTCTCTGGTTTTAGTGGTGGATGATGTATAGGGCAAGGCAGAGTCTGATGGCTGCCCCCAAATGCCTGGATGGAAGATGTCTCCCTGTCCCCTATAGCACCTATAGTGGAGTATGCAGTGCAGCCAGTCTTTGAGTGTCCAGTGTCACTGTCTGGAGGGACTGGAAGGCCCCACTAATTCTCAGATCCTTGCTGTGGGTGGCTAGATGGAGTGAGTGGTGCAAGCAGTCTTCAGGCCTCTGATGTACATGAGTGAAGCCCCTTCTTAGGGCACAAGATGGTGTTGAATGTCACAAATATGCAGCTCCTTCTTGATTGTTGCAGCTGAAAATAAGCTTGTGGTGTATGCCCTACTGTTTTATGCTAATAAGGGCACGTAGGGTTGAATTAGCCCGCAAGGGGCTAGGTGAGGGCAAAGCATGCTACAGATCCATGAGCCCTGTACACCAGTGGCTAGGCTAAGAAGCAGGACCTCTCAACCAGCACTGAGTTCGTAGTTTAGAAGATCTGGCATTTTTTAATGCTGTGGGACTAGTGTCAGATTGGGGTGGGGAATCGCTGAGAGGAGGGGAGTACATTTCTGTTGTGATGCTCTTGTCAGGAAAAAGGATTGTTTTGCCAGCATGGCCAGTAGATTGGGAGCTTACACTTAACCTTTGCAGGTCTGGTGTTGTTCCTGATAGTTTCTTAGAGGTACATGCAGTTTCACTGCTGCTTGGCTGCATTGGATGTGGTGGGCCTTGGCTTGAAATGTTGTTGCTTGCCTCAGCCTGTGTACTCTGTGTGGACTCAGCTAGCATGGAGCTGGCAATCTCATGATTTGTGGTTCCCCTTTTTCACTGATTTTGAATTGTCTCTCCTACTTTCTGCGCACTCCTGTTATTCAGCTTTGTCTTTGGTGATTAAGGTACCTAGTTTGTCACATATATTCAATTTACTTGTGTTTTCAAGTCTTTGTAGTAAGAAGTATGACAGAAAGTGTCTGACTGTTCTACCATCTTAATCCTGCCTCCCCTCCTTTAAAAAATATATTTTTTTTTCATTGTATTTTTGGTGAAAGTTTACACAGAAAAATAAGTTTTCATTTGATAAATTCTATACATATTTTTGAGTGATATTAGTTATACTTTTCCAAATGTGTCAGTGTTCTTTTTCTGTAACAGTTTCTATGTGTTCAGTTTAGTGATTGATTACATTATTCAAATTGTGTAACCATTATGACTCTGCTTTTATAAGTTTTTCCTCCCTTGCGAACATAAACTCACTGCCCCCTATGGTTACCATCTAATCTTTTAAGTTGCTGCTGTCAGTTTATGCCATATAGACAGCTCTTAAAAGAGCATAATGTTCAAGTCACACTTTTTTTTACTCTAGTTAAGCTAAACTACTGTTCAGTCCCAATATGACTTTAGGGGATCTTTTTGCTTTTAGATCATCTCAAGACAATAGTTTCAGTTCATCCATCCTCCATAGATCCGGTGAGTACAGAGTTCATGAAAATTTGAAATTATTTTATGCATTTTCCCCCTTCTGATCAGGATTTTTCTGTGGGATCATTGATTAAAATGTTTAGCAATAGTAGCTGGGCTTCATCAAGTTCTTCTGGTATCATGGCAAGGAGATAGCTCTTCAGAGAGGCAGTTATCCACACATTCCATATCCTCCTCGTACATGTAGCTCTCCTTCCTTTTTCACTCCAAGTGAATTGAAGTTAATTGCTGTGTTTTGAATGACCACTTGCAAACTATTAAAACACCAAATACTATGCAGTGAACTAAGGGGTAGAACAGAAGCACTGAACAGTTTAAAAGGCCAATTAACTAGGATATCCCATGAAACTATGATCCTAAACCTTCAAACCAAAGAAGCAAAGTCAATGAGCTGTTTCATTACACATAAGAAGCCTCAGCATCTACTCTTTCTTTATTCCACTGTTGTAAATATATCTATAGGGCCATTCTACCCTGACCTCCAGCATCACTGTGAGTCAGAACCGACTAGACAGCAGTGGGTAAATATATCTATCATGTAACTTTTTTTCTCTCTCTCTTTTTTAAAATTATGATTGAATGAAAATGTACATTCCCATATAAATTTGCATACCTACCTATATGCAGCTTCCACTGCTCTCCCTGCCCAGTGACAGCACAATCTTCCTCTCTGCTCCATACATGTCACATCCTCCCAACAGTCTCCTTTCCCCTCTTCTCCACCCACTCCCCTTCCTCCAGTAAGAGGTCAGCAGGACGATATCCTATAGATGCATAGAACCATAAAGTGCACCCAAGATATGGTCACTCTGCATCGCCAAGTCCAATCCATTCCTGTCCGAAGAGTGGACCTTTATTATGATATATGGGCAGAGGCAGCATCAGGGCCAGGGGCCATGGTCCCAGGGAAACCCGTAAGCGCCCAGACCATCAATTGCGGTCTTTTATTGGAGATCTCAGGGTGCATCCCTTTTTATTCCTTCAACTTTTTACAGGTGTACAACTTGTTAACAGCAATTACAATAATCGGCTCTGCAAACCTGACTGCAATGTACATGATTTTTCTATTACTGTTAACACTTTTGCCCCTACCCCTACCCTCTTATCCACAAATAAACCTTGTTCTCTGTACATTTGCCTTTGGTTGTCTTTTTACAAAAGGAAGTTAATACAATATTTGTCCTTTTGTGATTGGCTTATCTTACTCAGCATAATGTCAAGTTCCATCCCTATCATGACATATATTGAGCCTTCATTTCTCCTGTTAGCTGAGTAGTGTTCTATTGTATATATGTATACAATTTGTTTATCCATTCATCTGTTAATGAGCATTTAGGCAGTCTCCACATTTTGGCTATTGTGAACAGTATGGTTCGCTGCACTCTCTTTTTTCAGTCTCAGTTTTCAAGTTATTTATACGTAGGAATGAAATTGCTGAGTCATATGGTAGTTTTGTTTTTAGTTTTTTGAGGAACTTCAATGCTGTTTTCCACAAAGCCTGTACCATTTTGCATCCCAATCAGCAATAGATAAGAGTTCCAGTTTCCCCACATCTTTGCTGATGTTGGTTATTATTATTACCTTTTAATCTTAGCCATCCTCATTGGAGTGAGACGGTATCTCAGTGTGGTTTTGATTTGCCTCTATGTGATGGCTAATGATGCTGAGCATCTTTTCATGTGTTTGGTGGCTATTTGAATGTCCTTTTTGGTGAAATATCTACTTGAGTCTTTGCCCATTTAATGACTGGGTCATTTATGGTTTTGTTGTTACAGTGTTAAAGTTTTATGTACGTATTTTGGTTATGAAATTCTGGAAGAATATATTGTCTCTGAATATATTCTCTCAGTCAGTAGCTTGTCTTTTCACTTTTTTTTTGTAAAGTCTGTTGATGAACAAAATTTTTAAATTTTTATGAGGTCCCATTTATTATTTGGTCTTTTGCTGCATGTGCTTTTTTTATTATTATATTAGGTAATCCACTCTTGAAAGTTAGGCCCGACAGTGTTGCCCTTGGTTGTTCATCTCATAATTTTATGATTTTAGTTTGCTAAAATCCTTTAGTTTGCTAGAACCCTTAAGTCATTTAGAATTTGTTTTTGTATATGGTATGAGACATGGATCCTGTTTTATTCTTCTGCATGTGGAAGTCCAATTTTCCATCATTTATCAAAATCCAATTTTCCATCATTTATTGAAAATCCAAATTTAAAATATTTTTTCCTAGAGCATCATTTCCCTATCAAATGTATTTAGCATGCTTTTCAAAAATCAGTTGGCTGTAGATATGTAAAATTATTTTTGAACTGTCAGTTTTATTTCGTTTGTCTATGTGTCTACTGTTTCACCAAGACCAGGTTGTTTTGATTACTGTAGATTCTTAGTGTGTTTTAAAATGAGGAAATGTGAGCTTTTCCATTTTGTTTTTCACTTTCCAGAATGCTTTAGTTATTTGTGGCCTCTTCCCATGCCATATAAAGTAGAGAGTTGTTTCCAACTCGACAGCACTTGGCTGGCTGGCTGGCTGTTTTTGTGTTTTTTTTTTTTTCTATTTCTGTAAAGAAAGCTATTGGAATTTTGGTTGGGATTGTATCGAATCTATAGATTTATCTGGGTAATAATGTCATCTTAATGATATCAAGTCTTCTAATCCATGAATGCAGAACATCTCTCTGTTTACTGAAGGCTTCTTTAAGTTCCTTCAGCAGTGTCTCACAGTTTTCGTTTTATATGTCTTTCACATTGCTTCTTAGATTTATTCCTAGGTATTTCATTATCTTAGATGCTATTGCAAATGGAATTTCCCCCCTAATTTTCCTTAGAGATTTCTCTTTGCTGGCATATAGAAACTCAAATAATTTCTGTTTCTTGACCTTGTACCCTGCAACTTCACTAAATTCATCTATTCCAGAAGTTTTCTTGTGGACTCTAGGATTTTCTGTGTAGGGATAATATCATCCCTGAACAGATGTATCCAATCAGGATACCTCTTATTTCTTTTATTGTCTTATTGCTTTAGCTGGGACTTCTGTTACAATATTAAATAGAAACAATAATTCCAAAAGAAATGAATTTCAAATCTTTCAGTCCTTCTCCATTAAATAAAATGTTGGCTGTTGGCTTTTTACATATGCTGTGAATCAAACCAAAGAGTTTTTCTTTTATTTCAATTTTTGTTAAGATTTTCATCAATAAAAGGCACTAGATTTTATCAAACACATTTTGGGCATCCATAGACATGATTATGTTGCTCATTTCCTTTGTTCTATTGATGTGATATAGTCCAGTGATTGATTTTCTAATGTTGAACCAGGGTCATTCTTTATTTTGTTTTCTGGGTATTCTTTTAGTTGTTTGAGTATATGTAATATTTTGTTTTATAATCTTCTAGTCTGTCCATTATTTGAACTTCTGTTGGGACAACTTCTGTCAGTCCTCTTTGTTCTTTTAAATTAGGCTGCCCTTTAATGTGTTTTTTAATTAAAACGAATGTGTTTTGTATTATGATCACAGTGGCACTCAGTCTTCCCCTTTGCTCATACAGCATTTTTTTTAACTCTTGAAGATTAATAATCCATCTCCTTAATGATTTCCCTTAACTATTTTTCAGTGATTTTTTTTTATACGTGTATGGATACCTAACACTCTGTTTTAAGCCCTTTTTCCAGCTGGTGTTTTTAAAGACATTTCGTTGTACTCTCTTATGCCTTGCAAATGGCTGTGTCTCTGAGTCCTTTTACAACACTTGGACTGGCATGCAGCAAACTTGGTCTGACTTTCAATCAGCGTGACATGAAAGCAGAGGGCTCTCCTAGGTATCAAGGTACACGTGCATCTATCTTTGAGCATGTTCATGATCCACTTAATTCCCCATTTGCAAAACTCTGGATTCCAAAAGAAACACACACTTTGGTTTTTCTTTCAGCCCTTAGGCATTAAATTTATGTGCCAGTCATACTTTTAACCACAAGTGAGAACGGATGGCTATGGGATCACAGTATTTGGGAATTGCTCATTATCTTTCCTTGCCCTGTGTGAATCGTGAGACAGATCTCACAGAAAGAAGTGCCCACGTTAGTCCTTTAGGCAGATAGCCCCCAGCCAGTGCAGAGCAGACTTTCCCTATAATCTACTAGCCAAGTATGCTCTGCCCTCTTCGTACCAAGAGATCTTCTCCCACCTCTTAATAGGTACTCTGTCCACCTCCACCACATTCAGATGGCAGAACCACCAGGCTACAAATGGTGATAGCCTCAGCCAAGTAGAAAGCCAAAGCTTTTCTATCATTTATAAGTAAGCTTTATCTAGATATAGTGTTAGCTTAATTGTTGCAGATGTTACTTTTCAATTGCTTTTCAGATTTTTGAGAAAACTGATACTGTTATTTTCCTTGGTGGTCTTTTGGAGAGGACAGGGGCAACGTGGAACTACTGACATCATCATCTTCTAAAAATAATCCCAACAAAAGGCCTTTTAACATATGAGACAGAGCTGCCTCCGACCCTCCCTCTACAGTTGGCTGCATAGTGTCCCCACTTTCTTGGTATCCTTCATCATTTTAGGGCTTGCTGGGATAAGTCACAAAACCTGCAACTCAGTACCGAAAGCAACCCATGCATCAGGAGAAACTTCGATGGGGCTAGAATCATAGCAAAAGCTTCAAGCAGAAACGCAGTCCTGGTGGTCCCCAGACCTCAGAGGCCACATCATGTCATTTTAACCCTTACTTGGTCCTGTTACCATCTAGTGCTGCTGTAACAGAAATACCACAAGTGGATGGCTTTAACAAAGAGAAGTTTATTCTCTCACAGTCCAGTAGGCTACAAGACCAAATTCAGGGCACTAGTTCTAGGGGAAGGCTTTCTGTCTGTGAGGCCTCTGGAGAAAGGTCTTTTTGATGCTTCAGTTAGTCTGGGAGCATGTCAGTGCAGGAATCTCAGATACAAAGGACACACTGTGCTCCCTGTGATTACCTACTGGTAATGTGAGCTCCCTACTCTCTGCTCACTTCCTTTTATCTCTTTTAAGGTAAAAAGTGGTGCAGACCATACCCCAGAGACTACCTGTACCTTGGATGAGGGATGTGACCTTAATAGAAGGTGTTATAGTCCCACCCTAATCCTCTTTAATGTGATCCAATCTTGCCCCTTAAACACAGGCAGAGACTAGGATTTATAATACGTAAGAGAATTTCAATCACAAAATAGAGGACAACTACACAATTCTGGGAATCATGACCCAGTCAAACTGATGCCCACATTTTTAGGGGGACATAAGTCAGTCAGTGACAGCTGGCCACTGCCTGCCTCTTACTCTGTCCAACAGAGGTAGCCTGTCTTGCAGGAGAAAGTACTGTCAGAACACTGATGTTTACAGTTCCAACCAAGGACGAACAATGCCAAGTTCTCTTTCTAGCCTCAAAGTACAGTGTGTAGCTCTGACTGAGTGCTGTGCTGTACCATGCTGTGTGTGTGTGTGTGTGTGTGTGTGTGTATTTCCTCACAAGTAGTATTTCATTTCCATTTTGCTCTATTGTCTTGTCTTCTGTGTGCTGCACTCTCTTGTCAGGAAACCAAATGCACACCACTGCCCCTTCATGATCTTGCTGTCCTCCTCCACACTTTGTATGCAGGGGACAAGGAGAGTGGAGTCTGTGGCCAATTTGGGTTCAGAGTTTAATGTGCAGGATACTCATTAGGATGTTGATGCCTCAGCATCAACACCTGAGGGTATGGAAGGGAAGAAGTAACATTAGATGGAGCTTTGATGCAAGACCTGTAGCCTAAGTTCTGGAGCTGAAATGTTCCCTAGAGCCACTTGGAGATGGGTCAAAATGACAGCCTTACTGTCACTGTAGATGGCCATCTTGGCAATGGTGTAACCTTGGCTACGCAACTGTGCAGCTGAGGCCGTGCCAGAAAGAGTTTACAGTGGAAGAATCTAGCCCTTCTTTGAAGCATCATTCAGACCAAGGTTTGTGTGTCTCTCATGACACGTCAGCTAGCTCAGGTAAGTGAACTAGTTGATAAATGGTATTTCTTCCAGATGGCCTTGTCATTTCTCTTCATATCTCTTCAGTGCTCCTTACAACCCTCCAAGAAGCTGTCTGTGGCTTGTGCACTATGTCCTAGAGCAGAGGGTATTCTAGCCAGTCCACAAGGGTCAGGGTATAGGAGTCTCCTGGGTCTAGTCCTGAGACCTACAATCTCTTCATCCTGAAGGATTGTTAGCCTTTTCCAGTTTGGAAGGTGTCCCTTTGCTCCCTCAGCCAGTACCTGTCATGCTCAGGATGCCCTTCTGGCCAGCTCTTGCTGCCCACAGGATTTCAGGGACCTCTCTGTAAACTGTTTAGTATCCCAGTAGACCATTGTATCCGCATGCTTGGTAGTAGCCCCAGATGACTTTTATGGTCTGATCTCTGTAAGTTCAGATGATGGGAAGATGGAGAAGGGCAGATAGAGATTTTGTCCTGAAAGACGTTTCCAACACTGTCATGTTTACCTGGGTTTAGTAATTCACAGCTCAGAGACTGGTTAGGGTGTACAGATTGTGTAGATGTTATAAACTGTCAGACCCAGGCTGCACAATGCATGTCTATCTGTGTTCGCATACCCAGTGACAAGTGATGCACTCTCTACAAAGCCTCTATATTCATTTTTAGAGAGAATTCTAAATTTTATGCTCTCATACACGTAAGAGCATTTTTTAGACCATGCAATATTGGCCTCATGTGTAACAAGAAGACTACC
This sequence comes from Heterohyrax brucei, assembly GCA_028571685.1. Taxonomy (NCBI): domain Eukaryota; kingdom Metazoa; phylum Chordata; class Mammalia; order Hyracoidea; family Procaviidae; genus Heterohyrax; species Heterohyrax brucei. The sequence goes on along the minus strand of CM053154.1, from coordinate 83,621,703 downwards.
ATCCCCTTAGCAGTACTTCCCCCCTTTCTTGTTTATTATTTTGACTACTGTTATGTACTCCAGGCATATTTTGTGTTCTAGGCTGAAAAGGTGCCCTTCTCTGCCTTACTGTAAGTTGTGGCTCTCTCTCCCTCCCTTCATCCTGGTCCTTTGGTTTCAGGCTGAAATTGTCTGAGTTGTGCAACCATTTTTACCATCCTTTTATGAGTTGTTCCTCCCTCATTGTGCGTTCTTAGAACTCAGAAAGATATTTTTTACTAATTACGCTAAATTGTTGTTTGATTTTTAAAAGACTTCAGGGTTATTTTTGGTTTAAAGTTTAAAAATTATCTCAGGGCAACAGTTTCAGTTTATCCAGCCTCTGTGGTTCTAAAATGGTGGAGTCCATGAGAATTTGAAATTTTGTTTCTCATTTTTCCCTTTTTGATCAAGGTTTTTCTATACAATCTTTTATCAAAATGTTTGGTAATGGCATCCAGGCACCTCCAGTTCTTCTGGTCTCATAATCTCAAATTTTAATAGTGGATACGTTCGTCAAATATTTAGCAGTCCTCATCCATCATTCCATTTAGGAGTAGGGCGTTAAAACATGATTACAAGCTCTGCATACCAAAAACATTGTTTGCACTGTTTTGTGCTGCCTCCTTCCTAGAGATCTGTGCATCTCCTGTGAGCCTTTCTACTACCCATACTGGCTTTTGTAATTGTTCTATACGTTAGACCCTTTTTCAAAATCATCTCAAGTTAGAAGCTTTCCAAGACTTAGGTGAACAGGTTGAAGGACCTCACTTCTCATAAATCTTCTTGTTACTATTCTTCCTTGAAGATCTTTTTCACTTAGGGATAAAAGAGAAAAATAATGAGAAAAGAAGACCCCTGAGGGTTGCCATGAGTCAGATCCAACTCGACGGCACTTGGCTTGGCTTGGAGTGATACAAAAGGCTTGTGCTGAGTGACTTCTAACCTCAAGGTTCATGGTTCAATCCCATCCAGCAGTACTGCAAAGAAAGGCCTGGTGATGGATTAAAGCCAAGAAAATTCTATGCAGCAGCAACACGTGGGAAACGGACTCAATGGCTCAATCTTAAAAAAAACTGAGGATGGAAATGTGCAGTGCTACTGTTAGTCAGGGAAGTCAGTGGTCTTGTACTCTTGCCTGGTGTTTCCAAAAGCAAACTCAGTGCTGTGAGTTGGCTTTTGGAGTCCAGCACTTCGCTCCCCAGCCACTGACAGCCACTCTGGCATCGTGCCTGCCAAGTGCAGTCAGTAGAGCATTGGTTTGCCAGTTAGTTGTTGCCGTTGATTCAGTTCTGACTCGTAGCAACCCTGTGTAAAACAGAACAAAATGCTACCTGATCCTGCACCATCCTCACAACTGTTGATATGCTTGAGCCCATCGTTGCAGCTGCTGGGTCGGTCAGTCCCTCTCTTTAAGGGTCTTACTCTTCTTTGCTGGTCCTCTAGCAAGCATGATATCCTTCTCTAGGGACTGATCCTTCCTGATAACATACAAAGCATGAAGATCAAGTCTCACCATCCTGTCTGTACGTCTCCCAAGACATATTTGTTCATTCTTTTGGCAGTCCATGGTATGTTTCTTATTCTTTGCCAACACCGTAATTCAAAGGCATCAATTCTTCCTCATTCTTCCTTATTCATTGCCCAGCTTTCACACGGCGGTTAGAGACAGGTTCATATCTGTGATAGCTGTGGAAATTGTGGAAAATTGATTGGTGTGTCTGAGCCTATTTTCTAACATGTAGAATGGGAATAATGGAAATAATATAGAGTTGTTCAAGAACTAGAAGTCATCTACGTAAAGCACCTTGAACATAAGTGCTCAATAAATTATACTCTCGATATCAGGAGAATCATTTAGTGCATAGTTTCCTCACTGTTGACAGTTTTAGATGCAGTCTAGAATAGGCAGTAGGGGTGATGGAAAGAAGATAACAAGCAACCTCGGGTATATGGGAATCACCACACATAAACATTATGAGATACACAACTTTTATAGATACAGTAATTTATGGTGGAGGAAGGGCCTTGTGGTATGTACCTCTGGCTTCTATGACTTACAAAAGAAAAGAGCCCATGAAGATCCAGAGAGTGATCATGGCTAAGGGATGAGGAGTCCTGTGTACCAGCCACGATTTCACCATTTACTGTTGCATGACATTGGACAAATCTGTTAAAACCTGAGCCTCCCTTTTCTCCTCCATAGTCAGAGATAATTTCTGTTTCTGTGCTGCAGTGGAGATCACAGAACCGTGGGATTGCAGAGACCTTTAAACACAGGGCATATAAGGCAGATGTGAGTGATTTCCCACCTAGATAGAAGGTTCTAAAGTTCATTCCCCCTTCGGCCTCCTTCCTCCCCATCCAGACACTAAATATCAGATTGGATGTCCATTTGTCAAATGACAGAAAGAACCTGTCACTAGGGACGTGAAGGGCCTATGCTTTTACCTGCTAGTCAGGGCATGATGATGCAAGCACTACAATGGTCTAGGAGTACCCCCATCCCTCTTCCCAGAAATGCTGCTGGGAAAAGCCTTCATTGCCAAGAGTGGCTCAGCTTTTCAAGCTGTTGAAAAAGCAGGAAAATAAAAGGATATGAGTGGTCTATCCTCCCTTGATGAAGGAATGTCTCTTCTATTTCTGGGTGCAGAGAAATATGAAGGAACAAACAGGATTTAGGGGGTCTATTGTTTTCTCAGTGTTATCACAAAAAAGTGCTACAAACTGGATGATCTATAAGAAGAGAAATTTGTTGTCTCACCATTCTGAAGGAAGCTAGTTCTAACTTAGGATGTTTGTACAGACATACTTTCTCCACAGGCTTTTGGTGAAAATCTATTCTTGTCTCCTCTGCCTTCTGGCACCCCAGGCATTCTTTGACAAGTAGATGCATCTTTACATGGCTGTCTTCCCTAATCTATTTCTGTATCTCTTCTCCTCTTTTGTAAGGATTCACTCATATTGGATTAGGACCAACTGACTCCTGCTGGTGCAAGTGATTCTACTCCTCTGCTAACCTAAAGCTTGGTGGGTCAAATCCACCCAGCAGAGCCATGTATGAAAGGCCTGGGGATCTTGTCTACAAAATTAGATCCAGTGAAAATCTTGTGTAGTTAAGTTATACTCTGAAATGCATGTGGTTGCAATAGTTAGAATCAACTTCATGGCAACAGGTTTTTTACTCTGTATGAGCCTATGTTAATTTAACTGATGATATCTTCAAAAATCCTATTCCATACAGGATCATGTTCATAAGCAGAGGGGTTAGGACTTCTCAGTTCACTCCTTAACTTGTGTCTTAGTTTTTAGTTCTACTCCAACAGAAATACCACCTGTGGGTGGCTTCACAGTTTAAGAGGTTGGAGGTCCGAATTCAGGGATAGATCTCTTGACTCTAGGGGAAAGTCCTTGTCTCTCTCAGCTTCTTTTCTTCCGTTTCTTCTGTTCTGTGGTAGTCTCCAGGAGGCATCGATTTTTTCCTATTTGTGCTTGCTTTTCTCTATGCCTAATCTGTTCTTTTCATGTTTTAGAAGTTATTAATTTAAGACATACCATGCCCTCCTTAACAAAGCAAAATAATAAAAATAATAACTACTATCAGGTCATATTACATCCAAGTATAAAACCCATAAACCTATTGCTGTAAAATCAATTGCAACTCACAACAACCCTATAGAGCAGAATAGAACAATCCCATATGGTTTCTATGGCTGTAATCTCTTCAGAAGAAGACTGCTGCATCTTTCTCCCCAGAAGTGGCTGGTAAGTTCAATCTACAGAACTTTCTGTTACAGCCAGGCATTCAACCACTGAGCTGCCAGAAAGCTTATCCACAAGTATTAGGGTTAGGATTTACAACATATATTTTGGGGAACTTCAATTCAATCAAAACCTGAAGTGCATGAGAAAGAGTTGAGAAGTCAAAATCAGACTTCCAAATGAACCCCTAAGGGAGCAGCTGAAGCATGATCAAGAATTCAGGAGTCCAGCAAGAGAGTTTACAGAGTAAGCTTGGGTTATTCTCTAAGCCTGGGGCTGCTGGTTTCCAGGGGCTTTTGATAGGAGTGGTGTAGAGAAGCCATCCTTCCCTATCTAACTACATCCTTTTAAGTGTCCAGAGAGGAGCAGGTAACTGAATACAGTTAATTCTCAAGAGCAGAAGGAGACAAGACACCCAGCTACGTATCAGAATTGTTTGGTGGCTTTTCCAACCAGTACATCCAATAAGAAGTAGAAATTATGGGACAATTTTATTAATATCACACAGAAAATTTTGTTAAAGATACTAAAAAACCTGCATCAGCACATCAACAAAAAATTGCCAGAAATTCAAGCTGAATTTAGAAGAGGATGTGGAACAAGAGATATCATTATTCATGTCAGATAGATCTTTACTGAAAATAGAGAATACCAGAAAGATCTTCACTTATGTTTTATTGACTGTGCAAAGGCATTCAGCTATGTAAATTATAATGCATTATAAATTACAGATCAAAGAATGGGAATTCCAGAATACTTAATTGTGCTCATAAGGAACCTATATATAGAGCAAGAGGCAATTGTTTAAACAGAGCAAGAGGATATGGCCTGGTTTAAAGTCAGGAAAGTTGTGTATCTGGGTTGTATTCTCTCACTGTACTTATTCAGTCTGTGTGCTGAGAAAATTTAATTATAAATACCTGACTATATATGAAGAATAATAAAGCATCAGTTTGGGAGAAGGATTGATTAACAACCTGAGATATACAGATGATACATTACTTGAAGAAAATGAAGAGAACTTAAAGCACTTACTCATGAAGATCAAATATTATAGCCTTCAGTATGGATTTCCCCTCAACATAAAGAAAACAAAAATAAATCCTCACAAGTGGACCAACAAGCAACATCATGATAAATGGAGAAAAGATTAACATTGTCAAGGATTACATTTTCACTTGGATCCGCAATCATTGCCCACGGAAGCTACAGTCAAGAAATTAAATGACACATTGCATCAGAAAAATCTTCTGCCAAAGATCTCTTTAAAATATTGAAAAACAATAATGTAATTTTGAGGACTAAGGTGACTCTGACCCAAGTCACAATATATTTTATGTTGCCTCATAAGTATATGAATGCTAGACTGCCAGAAGAATCAGCAAGTCTGTCTTGGAAGACACACACTCAGTGTTCCTTGGAAGTGAGGATAGCAAGACTTCAACTCTGGTGCCTTGGACATGTTATCAAGAAGGACGAGTCTCTGGAGAAGAACATCATGATTAGCATGGCAGAGGATCAGCACAAAAGTGAAAGGCCCTTGTTGAGATAACTTGACACTGTGGTTTTAACAATGGGCTCAAACATAGAAAAGTTTGTGAGTATAGCGAAGGACTGGCAAGTGTCCTCTTCCTTTGTGGATAAAGTCTCTATGAGTCAGACTGGACAACACCTAACAGCAACAAACATCCTCACCCATTCCTTGGCTACACAGCCTCCGCCAAGGGAAGTATACCATCCTGGTTGTCCTGGACTTTCCTGGATTAGCACTGATTGTCCCTCATCCCAGTAAGCCCCTATTCCCTGAAAAATGAGTACAGACAATTTGCACACCCAACAGTCACCCTGATGAGAGTCACCACACAATATGTCCCTTGTGGTCTCTCTGGTTTTGTCACAGAAAGTGTTTGTTGAAGTGGGAGGAATTTGTTGAAGGGCCTACTAGAACACTGGGAAAGGCAGAAGTTCTATTCACAGATAGAGGAAGTGGCCCCCTAACTCCTGTCTCCTTCGTTTTCAGGTCGGGCAGTGTGAACAATGACTGGATGTATGTTTACAACTTTGCAGTGGACATAGTGCGAAATGTCATGAAGTACGACTTCTCCGTGTTACAGGCTTCTCTGTGCTGCAGAGTGCAGAACACATCTGTTTTAGACTGGGTGGGCATAGTATCCCTGGGGTAGGAAGCATGCAGCCCTGGGCAGCACTGAAATACAAGAGAGGATTTCTCAGGTCTCAGCAGCTTCTGTTGGCTTCTGACTGAACCAGATCATATTTCAGGAAGAAGTCTGTTACTAAAAACAAGGCTGGGAAAGGAAATTAGAATAGGCACACTACTGGTGAACACCTGGTTTGTGTAGTGACGAGGGTCAAAATAAAAAAACAAAGAACCTGCCCTGGGATCTTAGAGGAAAATAAAGAATCTTGAAAAGGCCAAAGATGGCTTCCCAGAGAATATGGAGATGTGAACTGGTCTTGTATGTTGGGGAAAAGACAGAGTAACAGGAACTCTCGGGGGACATCTAGTGAAGTGAGTTGTTTAGTTTGGCTAGGGAGGGCTGACAGTTGAGGCTGGACAGGTCAGCTTGGGCCTCAACTGTAAGGGTTCAGAATTCGAGGTAAACAGGCATGGTCAAGATTTCAAAGGGAATGTTCAAGATTGTGCTGTAGGAAGGTAAGTCAGATAAATGAAGGGAAAATGAGTTGGAGTAAGCCAGGAGTAGTAGGGAGCTTAGGTTGCAATTTATGGTAGCAATTCATCTAAGCGATGATTACATAGTAGTGAACCAAAAGACACTGGTCAGGAACAGAAAAGGGAGGAATATCTGTGAATGGCTCCCAAGAGGGACAATAATCTCTTTGAGGTGGAAGGAAGGAGAAGGAGAAGGAGAAACAAAAGGAGGCTGAAAAAAAAGGTAAAGACACAAAGTATCTTTCAGTAGAAGGGAGATGAATTGCAAGGACCTCATGGAAGCATCGGACCATGTGTAGGTCTCTATCTTGTTGCATGTGTGTAGTGAGTTTGTAGGTGGCATGCAGGTGAGTTAGCTTATTTCTGTGCGTGTATGCACATGCTTGTGGGTGCCTTAATGTATGTGTATGCATGTACTCACTTCAGCTGCACACATGCAGGTGCCTGTGGGTGTGTGTACGTGTGTGCATATGTGTGCGTGTATGAGTGCCTGTCTTTGCAGGTATGGCTGGCCTAAGGATGGACTGAGGTGTTATCCTGGTACTCAGGGAAACCCTGGAAGTTCTTCCCTTATATTATGAGAACTCCCTGGGTTAGGATGGGCCCAAAGAGATGGGACAGGAAATAAGGAAATGACCTGCATGCTTCTGGCCTGCTCCTGAGACCTTCCCTGTGTGTAGCTTTTCACTTGTGGTGCTTTCTCCCCAGCCCAAAGCTGCGGCTGTCCTTAATCATCTATGCCACCTATGGTACCACCATCATGAAGCTCACTTCAGAAATGTAAGTTCTATTCTGACCCCTCAAGCAGACCTGGCAGGATGGGGTGAAGGGAGAGTGAGGGTGAGGAGGTTTCCCACAGATCTCTCAGTGCCTGCCCTTATGCCCACATCAACTTCCAGGCCTCCGGGATCAATGGCTATGCTGAATGACCCTGATGGCACCTATAAACCTCTGAGTTTCCATGCCCTCTCCTTCCTTCATCTTCTCGTATGTGACTGCCCTGCATCTGTCCTGAAACCTTGCCCTTCTCTAGGCTACTAGAGGAGAAGAGACAGAGCAGGAACCACACAGGGACGATGAGAGAGGCTTTTTTGGAAGGGAGCTTGGTCCATGGTGAATATAAGCACGGGGCTCCGTGGGTGGAGTACGGAACACAAAGCTAAGCTTGTCACATTAGGAAGGCCAAAGGGGTAGGTACCCTATGTGGGCTACAGGTGGGCCTCTGGTTGGACAGCTAAGGATACTTTATAGATGCAAGTTCAGAGTGAGGACTGGAAGGGATGCACAAAAGCCAGCCAGCTGGGTCAAGAGCGGCGCCTCTGGGCCCTTTTCCTAAGTCTGGCCCTGAGAAAGAGTGCCAGTAGGCTGGCAGCTATTCCCTGGGCTGGGACATGGCTTTGTGGGGGGGGGGGGGGGTGTGGTTTGAGTTTGGAAGAGTGGGCTTGAAGTGGAAAAAAGCAAGTCCAGGAGGGAGGACTCTAGTATGGGAAGAGACAGAGGAAGTGGGTCCCTCAGGCAGTCTGGGGACAGAACTTAGGGATAAGGAGGAGGCCACACCTCCTCAAACTCAGGGAGGCTATGTCATAGCCTAGACAACTAGAAGTTGTGGTAGGAGACTCTTGGGGACCATCTGGGACCACTCTGCCTAAAGGAAGGTAACAGGAGTAAGAGTGAGAGTGGGAACAAAGGGGAGCGGAGACAATGTGAAAGTCCATGTGTGTGTGTGTTTGTGTTTTTTGGTGGGTGTGTGGGTGTGTGTGGTGAGAAGGTGTGTTCAGGGAAGAAAACAGCTAGAAGTCAGCTCAGGACCTTGCCAGACCACCTAGGATCCTACACAGATGCTAGGCTAAAGTTAAGAGAACTTGGGATTAGCCATTCTCAAAAGCACCCTGTTGCCCCATGGGGGAGAAGGGGTGAGGTAAAGGGTCAGCGCTGGAGCCTGCAGAATGGGGCATGTAGCAGGGCCTACAGAACCTGGGAGAGGAGGGAGCCGTGGTGGCTCTGGAGGGTCTGTTGAGAAGGTAGCCTAGGGGCAGGGTTTTTGAAGGTGACCCTGCACGGTGGGCAGGCCCAGGGAGATGTTTTTTCTGGGTTGCTGGAAAGCAGAGTGAAAGAGCCCAGGCAGCAGAGGGGCTGCAATCCCCTAGTGGTGAGAACAGGGAAGAGGCTGAGGGGGACTCTGAAGAGCAGGGGTCACTTCAAGTGGAGAAGAGTTACTGAGGGAGGCAGAAATCAGGTGACCTAGCCATGCTTGGAGCTGAGAGAAAAGGATGGCTTGACTTGAGGGGGCACAAAGGAGAGCTTGCTAAGCAAAAACCCAGCCTGTACCGGCAGGCCAGAAACTGACCAGATGAAAAGGGGGGGCTGAAGAACAATGTGGAGGTGCTCCTGAGAAAACAGAACTTAGCCTAAAAGTGGCAGGAGGTTGCTGATGGGGCTGGAGGTTAGGAGAGGAGGGCATTTGTCCTGGGCAAGGCAGGGTCTAGGTTGGCCTCCACTGGACATGAGATCCAAGCCTCCTCACTTTCTTGCTGCATCTGGGGCCCTTAAACCTCCCCCTACAGTGGTGTCTTTTCTGCATCATGAAACCTGCCTTCAGGGGCTATGTTCTCCAGAGCGCTAAGGTTCCATCTCAACCAGTTCATACAGGATTAGCCTGAACCCATGCCAATCCATCAGAGCTTCCTTCAGAGCCAGCCTTTCCTGTTCCCATAAGTCCCATCTACATTAATATCAGCTGACAGGCCATAAGCCCACAGTGACCTAAGGACTGTGGCTTGGCCTCTGGTCAACAGCCTTGGGGGTTCTCTTCTCCCACTCTTTTGTTTCAGAGGCACTTGAACTGAAGGAACCCCAACACATGAATGAAGGACATTTGCAACTTCTTTAGCACCAATTCAAGGGGCATGAGGCTGGTGGAGACCGCTTCCCTCCTAGGTGTCTGCAGCAGTGGGAAAGGGAGCAGGGTAGCTTTTCCGAAACTCAGCCATACCCTTCTCCCCAGAAGGTAGTGTGCTCAGGAACCATTGTGTGCTTCGTGTTAGCACCAGTTGCACTGCATTCTGGAGTCACAGTTGCTCATCTGTAGAATGCTCCTCACCTCCGCCATGTGAGATGAAGGGCCTGCTGTTGAGTCCCTATGGTCTGGGTGCCATGAAACAGGCACAAGCTCAGAGGAAGCCAGGCCATACCCCTGGGGCCTACAGACTGGGGACAGATAAGGTCACAGCAATTTCTTCTTTTGTCAGAAATATAGAGAGGCCTGGGGTCCCATGTGGCATGACAGGGCTGCTTGACCTGGGTCCTCTCTCGTCTTCCTGGGACTGGGCAGTGCAGGAGGGCCCACCCAGCCTAAGCACATGGCTGAACACTCAACCGACTCCCTGTACCCTTCCTCCTTTTCTTTTTTATTTTCTCAGGGATGATATAGAAGATGGCCTTAACAAACTCCTTAATGTAAAGCCTCAAGGAGCCACATACATGCAAGAAGGATTTAAACGGGTACAGACTACTAGAACTCTGGGAATGTATGCAAGTTTATGAAGTTCTTAGAGCCTTACTTGGGTTATCTAACTTCCTGCCTTTCAATGTTTCTTCATGTTGTTGCAGGCGATTGAGCAGATGGAGTTATCAAATGCTGGAGGTATGATGTGACCTTAGACATTGTTATCACTATGGAGGACAGAGGTAGGCTTGGGTATCACAGAGGTCCAGACTCAAGTCCCAGCTCAACCACTTTCTAGCTCTGAGTCTTGGAACAAATTCCTTAACTTCTCTGTGCTACAGTTTGCTCCTCTGTAAAAGGAGGATAATAAAACACCACCCCAAATGATTTTTGTGAGAATTAAGTGAGCTAACACAACTTTATTCTTTGTCCTTAATCAATGTGAGGTGCTGACACCTGGGAGCCCTGGTTATGCAATGGTTAAGAACTCAGCTGCTAACTGAAAGGCTAACAGATCAAATCTACCATCCACTCCTTGGAAACTCTATTGGGCAGTTCTATCTTCTCTGACCTGTGTTTGCTATGAGTTGGAATTTACTTGGTGCCAACAGGATTTTGGTTTGGGCTTGTACCTGAGGACACTTTCCTCTTTTGACCTCCTGTTGGGAATTTACAGAAGAAAAGAGAATAGACAAGGGACATGCAGTAAACTCAGGATTCAATTTGCAGAAAATAAGGGTCTTAATTTCCCCCTTTGCTGACCACACTCTTTTCTCTGTCACATTCATAGCTTCTGATTCCTTTTCCTTTCTACTTCTTCTGGTTATTGACATTCATCCTTTGACTATTTCTGCCACAGTGTAAAAAGCTCTCCACATCCCACAGCCAGCTTTATTCTAGGCTATAGGGCCACAAGTTTTGTTAGGAGAGACATGAAGGCCATCCAGCAAAGCCTCCTACTTTGGAAAGGCATTGAGTTGGGCCTGTGGTCTGCTTCAGTACCTCTGAATTGAACATCAGGGCCTATAGATGCCAGCAGAATTTCCTGTAGTTGCCACAGAAAGCAGAGTCGTGGGTCTTCCTGGAACATGCAGAAACCCTGTAGCCAAGTTTGGCCATTTCCTCTCTGAAAGTTTTAAGCTTATGGAGTATAATAATTGGAATTTCCCTTCAAAGCCATATGCTGTCTGGTGGTTGTAAGGACCTAGACAGCCTGGTGGCAAAAGCCTGAAATGGGTTCAGTCTTCTCCAGGAAGTGGGTCATGGACTAAGGTCCCTTGTCACTGGAGGAACCCTCCTCAAATTTATCGAGGGCTCTGGATGATGAGGGCTGGAGTCTTGATGAGCTGGCATCCTGTGTCCTCAGCCACTTTTCCCTAGAAGGATGAAGCATATGGACCTTTGACTACACCCTGCTTTGGTCCAGACTCTGGCCTTGGCAGCTGGCCACAGACCGGTCTCTGGGAGGTTGCTTCTATTACCTCTCCTGGCCCAGCAGCTCTGTGTTTCTCTCTCCTGCAGGTGTCAAAGTCCCCACAGTAATCATAGCTATGACAGATGGAACACTGGAACCAAACCCTCTGAAAGAAACTGTGGAGCTGGTAAGCTCAGTCCTTCCTTTCCAGACATTTTCTCCTCCAAGTATTTTGATGGTTTATATTTAATACCTTCTTTCTCCTAGGCTAATAAAGTTCGCAGCATGGGGGTGACTGTTTACTGCGTGGGTGTAAAGGAATATAAGCAAGAACAGGTAATTCAGAACAGTTAGTCAGGCTGGGGGAGGGTATCAAAACTGCTTTGCCTAGAGATGATACTCTAACCCACTTCAAAAGATCTGGGGCAACAGGCATCCACTGCAGAAGCTAGTAACAAGGTGTTTTGTAAAACCTATGACACTGGACGTGAAGGTGGAGTTTGTCCCTCCTTAACAGAGTCCTCCTGGCAGAAGCAAGGTTTTAGCCCTCAGAGTGTAACGTTCAACTGTCCCCAAGGCACAACAGCAAGCTACTGTATTCTGTGCCTGGGACCCCTCTGTGTCCCCACACTCTGACTGTGAGGCTCAAGCCATCTCCTTTCCCTTAGCTGGACGTGATTGCAGACTCCAAGGAACACGCGATTGGGGTGACAGGGGGATTCCCTGCCCTGGGAAGTGTCACTGGTGAAGTAAGTTGGCACTGGGTGTGGGAGGGGGATGGGCAGTTTCTCATCAATACTCGCCATGTTCATACTGCTTGCCTCTTCCTGCCCCACCTTGCATTCTAGCTCTCGAAAAATAGCTGCATTCAAATTGTGTCTCTGGAGCCTTCTCATGTCTGTGCAGGAGGTAAGATTTGAGGGGTGATTGCTATAGTCAGGGGTATGCGTGAGTGTGTGTCAGTGTCGGGGGGTGAGAAGTGAGTGACTGCGGGGTGAATATACGTGAATGTGTTGGGTTTAGGTTGTTTAGTGTAGATATGTGTACATGGGTTATGTGGTGTGAGGCTGTGTGCAGCGGGTGTGCGTAGTTATATGGAGTACATGTGCGAGTTTTGGTATATCTGTGATATGAGGATGTGTGGGGGAGGTATATGTGGAGTGTATATGAGGATATGTGCACATATATGTGGTATGATGGTTGTGGGCAGTATATATATATACACATATATACACAGTATATATATATACAGGTGTATATATATATATACACCTGTATATGATGGGCATATACAGGTGTGTGTGGCAGGAATGTGGTGTGACAGTGTGTAAGCTGGGTATATGTTTATGATGTGAGTGTGATAGGATGGATGTGCATTACATGTATGTGCAGGTTTGTTTCAGTATACAGATGAAGGGTCTGTGTAAGGCGAAGGTGCGCACAGTGTGTATATATGTGTGGTATAGCTGAATATTTGGGGATGTTTTGGGGATGAGTATACATGGATGTCCGGGGTAGAGGTAAGTGGGTCTGATGTGAGGTCTGTAATATGAAGAGTATGAATTAAGCATATATGAATGTAGGGGGTGTGTGCTTTGAGAATATTTGGATATGTGGGGTGTATGTGATGATGAGTGTGTGGGCATACCTGATTCTCTAATCGTCGTTATCAAATATGAAAATCCAGTCAAAGCCTGGCTTTTTTATTTGAGATTTTCAATTATGCTGTGTTATCAAGGGGGGCAGATCTTTATTGAACTTATGCAAATAATTATATGTCCATAAAAATAAGAATACTCATTAAGAGTTTTCCATTACTAGAGAAATTAGACAGGGAGAAAAGGTAAAGGTTGTATTTTTGTTTACATAAATATAGGTTAGTAAATTATTACAAATTATGGTTTAGGAGAAAATAAAGATATTTCTTATATCCAGAAAACACAATATCAAAACATCAGCTGTATTTAATAAATAATTCATAACAGCCCTTCTGTCTATTCAGTCCGGTTTTCCTCCCTCTCCTTGAGCAGCAGTCCTGTGAATCCATCAGCTTTGCCACAAAATTTTAGCATTCTTTTTTTTCAATTTTTTTATTGTGATTCAATGAAAATGTACATTCCTGTATAAAGTTGCATGCTCACCTATATGCAGCTTCCACTGCTCTCCCTGCACGGTGACAGCACACTCTTCCTCTCTTCTGGCATTCTTGATTCAATCCACTGTCATAAGTGGTACCATTTGGAAGCCACACCCAAATATCTAGCATGTTCCTTTCCATGATCCCTTCTTGCTGAATGTCTCTGGCCTGTAGCTTATTGTAAGCACCTTTAGGATATCATAAAAAGAACTATCTGCAAATAACAAAATTTTAAAATGGCCACAGTTAACTTATTATTATAAATAATTTTTTCAAGTGAAAGACCCAATGAGAATTCATTACAAAAGTAACACAAAGCAAAATAAAAAAAGACACTCTAAAAATCTTCAGACAAAATTGCTCTAACATTATTTGCCTTATTTCGAAGAGTGGATAGTGCATCTAATTTATAAAAATAGATGACCATGATCTTCAGTGAGAAAAGAAATTTAAATACAACATATAATATCCTGAGACATAACATAATGTGAATATAAAGCATATAGTTAGGGTATACCAGGAATACATCAAGATTATCTTGTTTTCTAAAATTCTGAATATTAATAAAACTATATGCATGTGATATAAATCTGCAGTTGAAATCTGATGCTAGATTTAAATTAAAGAAAAAATTACATCAAGTTTAAACAAAAATTTTAAATTGAAATTATGTCTGACAATATTGTACTTTTGTTATTTAATATCTGGCCAAGAAGAACCAGGAATATCATGAAAAATATGGAAGTGACACTCATTTAATTTTAATCTGAAGAAAACTAAACTTGCTTAATTTGTTAGCATTTCTCATGCAATTCACAACATTTTAACAAATCTTATTAAAAACCATTGCCATCAAGTAAATTCCATCTTGTGGTGACACTGTACAGCAGAGAACTGCCCTATAGGGTTGCCAAAGAGCATATGGTGGATTCAAATTCCCAGCCTTCTGGTTACCAGCCAATCTCTTAAGCACTTGTGCCAACATTTTTCACCTTATAAAGTTGTTCCTGTTAGATGCTGTCAAGTTGGTTCCAACGCATGTAGATACTATGGTTGTAGAATGAAAGGCTGTGCAGTTTTGTACCATACCAACAGTCAATGTTATGCTTAAGCCCATTGTTGGGGCCACTGTATCAGTGCACCCTGTGAAGGGTCTTCCTCTTTTTCGGTGACCCTCTATTTTATCAGATACCCTGGTGGAGCAGTGGGTAAAGTGCTACGTCAGCTAACCAAAAGCTCATCAGTTCAAATCTGCTAGATGCTCTCTGGAAACTCTATGGGGCAGTTCGACTCTGATCTCTAGGATCGCTATGAGTCTGACCTGACTCGACAGCAGTGGGTTTGGTTTTGGTTTTCTGTTTTATCAAGCATGCTGTCCTTCTCTGGGAATTGATCCCTCTGACAACCTGTCCAAAATATATGACATGGTCTTACCATCTGTGCTTTGAAGGAGCACTCTGGTTATACTTCTTCCCGGACGGAACTGTTCATTCTTTTGACAGTCTATGGTATATTCAGTATTCTTCTGCAACACCGCAACTAAGTCACCAATTCTTTATGTGTCTTCCTTATACATTTTATAGCTTTCATGTGCTTATTACACAACTAAAATACCCTGGCTTGAGTCAAGCACATCTTAGTCTTCCAGGTGACTTCTTTTCAACACTTTAAAGAAGTCTTTTGCAGCATATTTTCCTAATGCAATTTGTATTTTGATTCAGCCAGAAATTTGGCCATTGTCTATCAATATACTGCTGCAGCCACTTTTTTTTATTTTTTTATTTTTTCTTTTTTATTTAACATGACTGAGTGAAAATGTACATTCCTGTATAAATTTACATGCCCAGCTATATGCAGCTTTCACTGCTCTCCTTGTCCGGTGACAGCACACTATTCCTCTCTGCTCCATACATGTCTCATCCTCCCAACAGCCTCCTATCCACTCCTCTCCACCCACTCTCCTTCCTCCAGCCAGAGGTCAGCAGAATGATATCCTATAGATCTCTAGAACCATAAAGTGCAACCAATATATGGTCACTCTGCACTGCCAAGTCTAGTCCATTCCTGTCCAAAGAGTGGACCTTTGTTATAATTTATGGGTAAGGACAGCATCAGGGCCAGGGGCCATGCTCTCAGGTGAACCCCGAAACCACTGGGCCATCAATTGAGGTCTTTTAGTGGAGATTTCAGGATGCACTCCTTTTTATTCTTGTGTTGCCAATGAGACTCAACCTAGTGAGCTCCATCATGGCTATCACTGGTGGTGGCTGAGCACCATCCGGTTCTTCTGGTCCCAAGTCGATGAAGGCACCCACTCTTGAGGGTCTCTCTGTCTTATAGGTTGTGTTTAGGGCACCCATTCCTGCTGAGTTGGGACCATTTGCTGTGTCCTCGGATGGCAGCTTGGCAGGTTTTAAGACCCCAGTCGCCACTCACCAATGTGGGGTGCAGAGAGCCCTCTTAGCAAAAGGCTACTTGTGCCATTTGACCTCGATTTCACCTAAAAGCATGGTCCCCTGCCCTCCACCCTAGCTACTCTATCCTTGCAATACTGGGTTAAGATAGAAGGAGTACTCAAGTTATGCTGAAGTTCACATAATGTTGTTCTTGTTTCTAATGTGTGCTATCACTGCTTTCTCCCAATCAGACTTCTAGCAACTATCTAAACTAAACTCTCCCCCCTCACCCTCCCTTCCTCCCCACCTTTGCAGCTGTCAAAGAGTCTTTTCTTCTATACACAAGTCTGTTTTTGAGATCTTATCGTAGAGGTCTCATACAGTATTTGTCCTTTTGTCGCTGACTACTTTCACTCAGCATAATATCTTCCAGTTGAAACCAGGTTAGGATATGTTTCCTGGAATCATAGTTATTCTTTATCATTGCGTAGTGCTCCATTGAGTATATGTACCATAGTTTACCTATCCATTTTTCTGTTGTTGCGCATCTGGGTTGTTTCCATTGTTTTGCTATCGTGGACTGTGCTGCGATAAACATTCTTGTGCATGTGTCCGTTGGTGTGAAAGGCCTTGATTCTGTAGGATATATTCCAAGTAGTTGAATTACTGGGTCAAATGGTATATCAATTGTCCATTTTTTTAAGGAAGCACCAGATTGCTTTCCAAAGAGGCTGGACCATTTTGCAACCCCACCAACAGTGTAGGAGGGTTCCACTTTCTCCACAGCCTCTCCAGCATTTGTTGTTTTGTGTTTTCTGGATCATGGCCAATCTTGTTGCGGTGAGATGGTATCTCATTGTTGTCTTGATTTGAGTTTCTTTAATAACTAAAGATTGTGAACATGTCCGCATGTGTTTTTTGGCTGCCTGGATCTCCTCTTCAGTGAAATGTCTGTCCATCTCCTTTGACGATCACTTAATTGGATGGTTTATCTTCTTCTTACTGGTATTCTGTAGTATCTTATAGATTATGGAGATCAGATGTCGGTCTGACATAGAGTTGCCAAATATTTTTTCTCATTCTGTGGGTGTTCTTTTAATTCTATTAATAAAGTCTTTGGATGAGCAAAAGTGTTTGATTCTTAATAGTTCCCATTTCTCTGTTTTTTCTTCTGTTGACTGTGGTTTCTTTGACAGATTTTGGAGTCTGTCCTCATTGTATATTAAAACTTCCATTGTTGTTCCTATCTTTTCTTCGATGAGCTTTATCATTTTAGGTTTGATATTTAGGTCTCTTATCCAGTTGGAGTTGGTTTTTGTGTAAGGTGTAAGATATGGATCTTGATTCAGTTTATTGCAGATGTATAACCAATTTTGCCAGCACCATTTGTTGAAGAGACTGTTTTTACCCCAGTTTAATCTCTTAGGGCCTTTATCGAATATCAACTGTTCATAGGCAGATGGAGTCATCTCTGGGGTCTCAATTCTGTTCCATTGATCCATCTGTCTGTTCTTGTACCAGTACCAGGCTGTTTTGACCACTGTGGCCGTGTGGTATATTCTAAGGTTGGGTAATGAGAAGCCCCCCAGTGTGTTCTTCTTCTTTAGTAGTACCTTACTTATCCGGGGCTTCTTCCTTTTCCAAACAAAATTGGTGATCTGTTTCTCCATCTCATTAAAGAATGATGCTGGAACTTGCATTGGAGTTGCGTTATATAAATAAATTGCTTTGGGTAAAATAGGCGTTTTCACAATGTTAAGTCTTCCTATCCGTGAGCAGGGTAGGTTTTTCCATTTATCTAAGTCTCTCTTAGTTTCTTGTAGTAAGGGCTTGTAGTTCTCCTTGTAAAGATCTGTTGTTTCTCTGGTTAGATTAATTCCTAGGTACCTTGTCTTCTTAGGGGCTATCATAAAGGGTATTGATTTGATAATTTCTTCCTTAACAGTCTCGTTGTTGGTATAAAGGAATACTACTGATTTACTTGTGTTTATCTTGTATCCTGAGACTTTGCTCAACTCTTCTATCAGTTTGAGTAGCTTACTTATGGATTCCTTGGGGTTCTCTGCATCTACAATCGTATCATCTGCAAACAGGGAGATTTTAACTTCCTCTTTGCCAATGCAGATGCCCTTTATTTTTTGGTCTTGTCTGATTGCTCTGGGTAGAACTTCTAGCACAATGTTGAATAGGAGAGGTGACAGTGGGCATCCTTTTCTAGTTCCTGATCTCAAGGGAAAGTCTTTCAGTCTCTCTCCATTCAGGATGATGTGAGCAATTGGCTTTGTATAAATGGCCCTTATTGTGTTGAGGAATTTGCCATCTATGCCCATTTTGCTAAGAGTTTTTAGCATGAATGGGTGTTGAACTTTATCAAATGCCTTTTCTGCATCAATGGACAAAATCAGGTGATCCTTGTCTGTTGTGTTATTTATGTGGTTAATCACACTGATTGTTTTTCTGATGCTGAATCAGCCTTGCATCCCTGGTATGAATCCCACTTGGTCATGATGGATTATTTTCTTGATATGTTGTTGTATTCTGTTAGCAATAATTTTGGTAAAGATTTTTGCATCTAGATTCATCAGTGATATCAGTCTGTAGTTCTCTTTCTTTGTAGGGTCTTTCCCTGGCTTAGGTATCAGGGTTATGCTGGCTTCATAGAATGAGTTTGGGAGTACTCCATCCCTTTCTATACTGTGAAATAGTCTGAGTAGTATCAGAGATAACTCTTCTCTAAATGCTTGCTAGAATTCTGCCGTGAAGCCATCTGGGCCCAGACTTATTTAAGTTGGCAGTGTTTTGATGACCTTTTCAATCTCTTCCTTTGTGATGGGTTTATTAAGTTGTTCTGCTTCACGTTGTGATAATATGGGTAGGTGGTTTGAGTCAAGGAATTTATCCATTTCCCTTAGGTTTTCAAATTTGTTACAGGACAGTTTTTCATAGTATTCTGTTATGATATTTTTGATTTCTGTTACATCTGTGGTGACAACTCCCCTCTCATTTCTAATTTGGGTTATTTGTTTCCTTTCCTGTTTTTCTTTAGTAAGTTTAACCAGTGGTTTGTCAATTTTGTTGATCTTTTCAAAAAGCCAGCTTTTGGTCTTTTCAATTTTTTCAATTGTTTTTCTATTCTCTAATTCATTTAGCTCTGCTCTAATCTTTATGATCTCGTTTCTTCTGGTGCCTGAGGGGTTCCTCTGTTGTTTTCTTTCTATTTGTTCAAGCTGTAGAGTTAGTTCCTTGATTTGATTTCTTTCTTCCTTCCAGATGTGTGCATATATGGAGATAAACAGACCTGTGAGCACTGCTTTGGCTGTATCACATAGGTTCTGGTAGGAAGTATTTTCGTTCTCATTGGAAGCCATGAATTTCCTTATTTCATCCTTGATTTCCTCTATAACCCACGCTTTTTTGAGCAAGATGTTGTTCAGTTTCCAAGAGTTCCACTTTCTATGTTTTTTCTGCTATTGATTTCAACTTTGATGGCTTTATCTGAGAAGATGCTTTGCAGTAATTCAGTGGTGTAGATTTTGTTGAGCATTGCATTATGGCCTATCACATGGTCAGTTCTGGAGAATGTTCCATGTGCATTGGAGAAGAAGGTGTAGTTGTCTGCTGATGGGTGGGAAGTTCTGTATATCTGTATATATCAATGAGGTTTAGTTGGTTAATTGTGGCAGTGAGATCTTCTGTATCTTTACTGAGCTTTTTTCTAGATGATGTGTCTAGTAATGAGAGTGGAGTGTTAAAGTCTCCCACTATTATTGTGGAGTCATCTAACTCTCTTTTGAGCATAGTCAGTGTTTCTTTGACGTATTTAGGTGCTCTGATATTAGGTGCATAAATATTTAATATAGTTAAGTCTTGCTTGTGTACTGAACCTTTCAGCAATAAATAGTGTCCATCTTTGTCCACGATGGTGGATTTGACATTAAAATTGATTTTGTCTGAGATTAGAATTGTCACCCCTGCTCTTCTTTGTTCATTGTTAGCTTGATATATGTTCTTCCATCCTTTAATTTTCAGTTTGTTCCTATCTTTAGGTCTCAAGTGAGTTTCTTGTAGACAACATATGGATGGATCATGTCTTTTGATCCAAGATGACACTCTGTGTCTCTTACTGGAGCATTCAGTCCATTCACATTCAATGTAATTGTTGATAGGTATGTGCTCACTGCTGCCATTGTGATATGTTTATTTTTATGTTGATGTTTTCTCTGTTGATCTTATTAGTCTGTTCTGGAATATTCTTTTTTGTGAGTTGATTTTTCACATTTTTCAGAGCTGGTTTTGTAGTTGTTGAGACTCGTGTGTTAGATTTCTTGAAATGTTATGATACATGTTTGTTGTGCTTTACAGCTTGTCCCTATTATCCCCCTTAATAAACTACATATAAACTCAGTTTTAATTACTACCAGTCTTGTCATCTTCCTCTCCATCTGGAAGGACTATAACAACTGTAATACATCCCTCCTTTTATTATGATGTCACCATAGTTTTCATGATGATCACTGGATTGCTTCTTTCCGTATCAAAGCCGTGATTGACTTTGTAGCCTTCCCTAAATGAGTAGAGTATTGAGTAGTGTGTCGCTCTAAAATATAAAGTTAGTGGTTTCATTCTTCTAAGCCAGAGCCAAGAACTTCTTTCAGTATTTCTTGTAGTTTGGGTTCGGTTTTTACAAAGTCTCTGAGTTTCTGTTTATCTGGGAATGCCTTAATTTCATTTTCGTATTTGAAAGATAGTTTTGCAGGATATATAATTCTTGGTTGGAAGTTCTTCTCCTTCAAGGCTTTCAATGTGTCATGCCACTGTCTCCGTGCCAGCATGGTTTCTGCTGAGAAATCTGACAAGAGCTTACAGGGTTTCCCTCTGAATGCTAGCTTTGCTTTGAGTTTTGCTGCCTTTAAGAGTTGTTGCTTATGTTTCATTTTGTTAAGCTTGATTATAATATGTCTTGGAGTCTTTCTTTAGAGATCTATATTGGGTGGTGTACGATATGCATCTGAGATGTCTATATTCTCTTCCTTCATGATTTCTGGGAAGTTTTCTTCAGCAGCTCAGCAACGATACTCTCTGTGTTCTCAGATGTCTCACCCTGTTCAGGGACTCCAATTAATCGAAGGTTGTTCCTCTTAAGAGAGTCCCACATGCTTCTTAATGTTTCTTCATTTTTCTTGTTTCTTTTTTCTGATTTCTGCTCATAGACGCTGGCATCAGTAGCTCTGCTTCCAAGTCAGAAATTCTTTTTTCCATTTGTTCCATTCTGTTTTCTTGGCTTTGCATGGAAGTTTCTATGTCTTTGATTTTCTTCTTGATCTGTTGGATTTCAGAGTACTGGTGTTCTATCAGATTGAACAACTTGCTTAATTTTTCACTTTGTTCTGCTGCATTTTGTATAAGGTCTAGAGGGGCTCTGTATATAATCATTTTGTATTCACTTCCTGATGCTTTCATAAAAGTTTTTTCATCTGGAAAACTCCTTGGTTGTTTTGTTTGGGAGCCTTCTGAAGCCATGGGTGATTTCTTGAATGCCACAATTGTCTGTTGCTTTTTGGGTCCCATGTGAGTATGTAGAGGCTGGAAGAGGTGCTGTGAGGATGGATTGCAAATGTTTCTCTAGGCTGTCTTAAAATGTAAAGCAAAAGGTATCTGACCACTTCACAAGTCAGTTAGGTTTTCAGGTGTAGAGGTCCCTCTTCTCATCTGACAAAGTAAGCGACACTATATCCAACCCCAGATGATAACCAACTAGTTCTGAATAGAGCTTTGCTACTGCCCTGTTGGCCTCTGCTGACATGGCCTAGCCTTAGGCGACACTGCGTCGAGTACTGCTTTTGTGATAGAGAAGTGCTCTCTTGTGGGCAGGCTCTGGCTCCCAAGCTAAGAATTAGGTCCAGCTGTGGCCACCGTATCCAAATTGGCGCCCTCCACACAGGCAGCAGATAGAGGGGCTAAAGGTGCTGAGAGGTAGAGATTCCTCTGCTTCTGTTGCAGGGCCTGCACCATAGGTGGCACTGGGAAAATTACTGCTTTTCTGTGGGAGAAGCGCTGTCCTGTTTGCAGGCGTTGGCTCCCAGGCTAAGAATTAGGTTCCACTAAAATCTTGATACAAACATGGCGTCCCACATACTGACTGCGGAATTCCATTCAAACCCTGCTGATTCAGATATAAAACAAAATGCTGAAAGTGACTAGATTAACAGAGTCCTAAGCCTGGCTCTCAAAATATGGGAATTTCACCTGCCTATCCCCACAGCAGTGCATCTGAGTCTAGTCACTAGACAAGACCCAGCTCCGCCCTCCAGCCAAGACAGAGAAAAAAATGTCAAAATGGTGCCTTTACTTTCCGTCTGTGAGAGCCAGGGCTAGCCAGGAGTGGGAGTCAGTGACAGAGAGGAGGTTTTTTGCTCAGCAGTATGAAGTCCCAATTAACAGCCCTGTGCCATGTCCTGAGGCTGATTAGGTGATCAGAAGGCTCCGTTTGATTATCAATTCAGGTCTTGGTTTCCAGAGGGATAGAAGGAGACGTGGGCTTAGTCCGCCATCTTGACTCCGCCCCCTGCAGCCACTGTTGAATGATTTCCAGCAACATTGTATTTGCATGTGATTTTGATGAAACTGTTCAGCAATTTCTATATTTGGGTGGCTGTCCTTTCTTGGCAATAGGCATAAATATGGATTTTTGCCGTTGACTGGCCAGGTAGCTGTCTTCCAGATTTCTTGGAATAGATGAGTCAACACTTCTAGTCCTGTATCTGTTTGTTGAAACATCATAACTGATACTCCTTCAATTCCAAGTGCCTTATTTTTCACCAGTACCTTCGGTGAAACTTGGAGTTCTTCCTTCAGTACCGTCGGTTCCCTATCGTATATTAATTCTAGAAATGGATAAACATCGACCAAATATTTTTGGTGTAATGACTCTGTGTATTCACTCCATTTTTTGATGCTTCATGTGTTGTTTCATATTTTCCCTGTGGAATCCTCCACTATTGCAAATCAAGATTTGAATTTTTCTTCATTTCTTTGAGCTTAAGAAATGCTGAGTGTGTGCTTCCCTTTTTCTGTCTCCAGCTCCTTGCACATGTCATCATGATACTTTATCTTCTCAGGGTGCCCTTTGAAATCTTCAATTCAGTTCTTTTACTTCATCATTTCTTCCTTTTGCTTTAGCTAGTTGATATTCAAGAGCAGGTTTCAGAGTCCCTCTTGACAGTCAGTTTTTTTTTTCTTTTCTACTTTCTTATCTTTTTAATGACCTCTTGCTTTCTTCATGTATGATATCCCTGATGCCATTCCAGTTCATCTGGTCTTTGGTCATTAGTGTTCAGTGTGTCAAATTCATTCTTGAGATGGTCTCTAAAATTAAAGTAGTACTTTGGCTCTTATGGACTTTTCCTAATTTTCTTCAGTTTCAGTTTGAACTTGCATATGAGCAACTGACAGTTTGCTCCACAGTCGGCACCTGGCCTTGTTCTGACTGCTGATACCGACAGGCTTTCCATTGTCTCTTTACACAGATGTAGTCAATTTGATTCTTGCATATTCCATCTGGTGAAGTCTGCATGCATAGTCACTGTTTATGTTGGTGAATACAAGTAGTTGCAATGAAGAAATTGCTGGTCTTGCAAAATTCTATTGCACAATCTCTGGCATCATTTGTATCACCAAAGGCTCATATTCTAACTTCCAATCCTTCTTTGTTTCCAGCTTTTGCATTCCAGTCACCAATAATTATCAATGCATCATGATTGTATTTGCAATCAATTTCAGACTGCAGAAGCTGGTAAAAAATCTTCAATTTCTTCATCTTTGGCCTTACTGGTTAGTGCTTAAATTTGAATAATAGTTGTAATAAATGGCCTTCCTTATAGATGTATAGATGTTATCCTCTTCCTGACAGCACTGTATTACTGCAAGATAGATCCTGAAATGTTCTTTTTGATGATGAATTCAACATCATTCCTGTTCAAGTTGTCATTCCTGGCATCGTAGACCTTATGATTTTCCCACTCACAATGTTCTTTTCAGCTCACTAATGCCTAGGATTTGATGTTTATGCATCCCATTTCATTTTTGATGATTTCCAGTTTCCTAAGTTTGTACTTCATGTACTCCATATTCTGACTATTAATAGATATTTGTAGCTATTTCTTCATTCTTCATCCGCATCAGCAAATGAAGGATCCAAAAGCCTGACTCTGTCTACATCATTAAGTCTCTGTTTTGAGGAGGTATCTCTTCCAGTCATCTTTTGAGTGGCTTCCAACCTGGGGGGCTCATCTTCTGACACTGTATTAAACAATATTCCACTGCTAGTCATACAATTTTTGCTGGCTGATTCTTTTTGGAAACAGTCTGTTGAGTCCTTCCTCCTAGTCTATCTTGTTCTGGAAGTTCTGCTAAAATCTCTGTGTTGTGGGTGACCCTGCTGGCTTCTGAATACCAGTGGGGTAGCTTCAGATCATAACAGCAACTTACAAGCCCTCATAATATGACAAACTGTAGACAAGTGGTGGCCTTATAAAGTAGGAATAATTATTTTGTGAGTTTTCAATATTTCAAAGTGGACAGGAGTTTATCACAGATGGCTGAGAAGTATTTGAATACCTATTTAGCCAACGCGACAGTGAAAGATCTTGAAAGTCAAAAGCTTAACTGTTTCAAAAGCCAGGAGACTTGGTTTCTTAGACTAAGATATAAACGTCAACATAAACTCAGCTTATTTTAATGAAACACAGAACTTTGCCTCTAAGGCGGTTAAGACAGAAGAAAGAATAATGTTATATGCTATAGGTGAAAGCAATAAACAGTAAGCCAAAGAAGAAGCAAAACTTTCAAAATTGAGGGAACTTCTCTAAGATTTTAACACATTTCCTAGCCTTTCAGACAGGTTTTACAAACTAAGGCAAACAGAATTTACTTACAAATTTTGTCCTTTAGTATGCTTTCATATTCTGGAACAAACTGACACTATATTTTAGGTTTAATCACAGGGGGGTTTTGAGGTCAGAACTAATTTCACAATATTGTTAAGGTATTAATAACATGCAGTGCATCCACTATTGTTATCTCCAAATGATTTGTAAGTGAACGTGTTAATTATTTTTCTGTTTTAATTTCTTATGTAGTTAAATTTAATAATTATCCCTCCTGCCTCAGTGCACGCACATACTCTTTAATGATCTCAGTAAGTCTGAAGACTAAAAAGGCATTTGGAGACAGAGTATAATAAAACTATTACTGCTTTTGGGGTAAAAATTATTATTTTTTCCTTGAAAAACAAAAGCATGTATAAAATCATATTCCTCTAAAACTGTTTGTTCTCTCCAGCACAAGCACCATAATTTTTAAGAAAAGTTCTATTACACTGAGAAATGTAGGGGGGTAAATAATGAGGAGCAATGCCATTCATAAAACTTTTTAGCAGACCACACATACAACACTACTTTCCTTAGTTACACATGTAGTACAACTTATGAAAGTGGCAAAGTATAAATACATTTATTAACAGACCTGAAGTTATAGTAAGATATAAATAAAAAAGCATAACTTAAAATTGGCTTAGTAATCAGTATTTCAGTATTCTATTTCACATGTTTCCCTGGAGTCAAGTCCATTCCATTTCAGAGTAACTGCCCCATAGATTTTCTAAGAAGTAACTGGTAGATTCAAACATTGACATTTAGGTTAGCAGCCTGAGCTTTAACCACTGTACCTCCAAGGCTCCATTTCCTATCTTAGGAATGATTTAAGTATCTGATTATTAGCCATTAACTAACTCAAATTTATGTCAGTTCAAGATTTGAAAGTTTCATAAAATCCTTAGAAATAATATAATCTTCAAGCTTATGTGTCACACAATGTAATTATTGCTGAAATAATTTGTCAGAATTATAATGCAGTTTGGTTAAGTATAAATTTACGTGTTTCCTAATCCTAAATATTTAGTAAAGGTAAGACTAGATAATTATATCAGTAACCTTGTATAAGTTAGGAAAAGCCTATTGAAGCAAAACAAAAATGTATACTTATACTTAACAATGGTAACTCAGAAAACAGCTTTTTATTAACTCAGAATTATTAAACTAGTCTAGTTTCTTCAAGGATCTACCAAAATCATGTGAACTTCGATTTTTAGTTCTTGGTTTAGTTTCTGTAATGCTTCTTCTTTAGTATAGAAAATATTTGAGATTTACCTTCTTTAATATTAGGGGCTTTGAGGAATATCCAATTTATATGAGCACTTACTTAACTTCAACCAGAATAAATTTGTTCAAGGAATATTATAGTCTGCTTTAATAACACCATACAGGAAAATACTACATTTCCATAACCCTGCCTTCTACATGCTTTATTAGAGAATAAATTTAGGATATATTTTCTGTTTTAGACCTTGTTACATTAATCAAAGGAAGCAATCCGTCCCTTGTTTAGTGCACTTCCAGATGAACCAATTTATGTCAAAAAGTTTCTCCAAGTAGCTCCTGAGTGCTAAAATCCTAAGACAGCTGCAGGAGGCAGTTTGTCTAGAAAGGGAAGAGTTGAGACTTAAAACCCGATCTACCCTGGTGTTGCACAGGAAAAAAAAAAAAACTCAGAATGCTGTCTTTAGTTCATAACAAATTTCTCAGGACAAGCTCTCATCCAGTGTTACAGGTGACTTACTGCACAATTTGTCCATGTGGACACCATTATTGGTGAAAACCACAAATTCTTCTTCTGTGAGCCAACTCAAACAGTAGGCATGTAGGGTCTATGCCTGTGTTCCACCTTATAATATCTTTTTATGGCAATCCACAACAGTATAAGATTTTTAAAGCAATCCAACATAAGGCAACAGACACACATAGCAGATGCTGCAATTCCAAGCTATTTTTAGTAAGGTCGGTCTATTTTAAATTATTTAAAAATGCACACAACTTCCTGATTGCCAAACCCAACACTCCTTCCTTTGGACTTAGTGCAAGGAAATTACTCAAATAAAGCCTTTCTGAGGCCTCTGTCAGATCAGTTCATTTTCCTCGAACAATCCAAGGAGAGTACTCAGAAAATGCAGATGGGAACTCATTACAAAGCACAAGGGCCAAACACAAATTCCTCAAACTGGAAAGAAAAAGAGCAGATGGGAACCAAGTTCCCCAAACAGAGCAAAGGGGTGACATATCAAAGGAAAGTGTGTCCCAAACTGTTCAGATATAAACCAAACAATTTAACAAAAAAGGAACAAGACTCAAATCTGGGAGACATTCACTAAGTTCTTCAGCCACAGTGGAAGGACAAGGGGCACAAAGTTTAGTCTTCATTCTGCGTCCTGCTTCTAACACCAAAAACTGTCAGGAATAACCAAGACTCAAAGAAATTGAAACACAAGGTTTAATGTGAGCAGTTCATCTGCATGCACGTAAGAAGACAAATCTGATTCTTAACAAAAAAAAAATACTTGATGTAGACTAGTTAAAATTAAGGTTATAAAGAGGAGGGAATGGAGAAAAAGAGAAGATCACCATTAGTAATCAGCTAATATTAGATTGTTAGGGAAATTACCTAAAGTTACATTCTTTGCATTATATAAACTCTGTGTTAGCTTATGGTTAACAAATTTCTTGATCATAAAGGAGCTTGTAGATTTAATCACTGTTAAACTGAGCCTCAGTTTCCTTATTAACACTCCTTAAAGCCAGGAAGAAGACGATTTTTAAAAGCTAATAGTTTTACAGGTTGGTGGAGAAGAGTGAATTTCTTGTTTCATGAATAAGAAAATCCCTTAAAACTAAAGTAAAATGTCTGTTATTAATTTTCTTTGGACTACTATGAGTGATGGTGGTATGCTTTGAAGTGTGGAGGTAGGTGTAGGGGATTGCCCTATGAGGAGTGGCTTGGGACTGGGGGATGTAATTTGAAAGGTGGGGATGTAAATACTGAGTGTTCTAGTATAAGGCACACCAGAGATAAGGATACAGAGGCTACAGGGGAGGGAGAGAGGTGAAGGTATAGTCCTCAGTGTGATGGGAGAACTGCACTCTGAGGGGTGGAGGTGGATCTGAGAATATCCACACCCACTGAATCTTTCTATTTCTCGTGATTCAAGTTACCCAAACATTAGGCAGCCTGACAGCTTCATTTCTCCCATCATGTAACCTGAACATGCAGGCCCTGACATCTGAGCAGCCACATTAAATCCCAGGTAAAGACGCCAGTTGTAACTTCTCAGGCACAAAGGCAAAGCTAAGGTGACGGGTGCCCACTGACACCTACTCAGCGCACTGGCTCTGCCCATGTAGCCCAGTATTCTTAGTTCTGATATTTTATAAAATATCATCTTGTCAGAAGTTGCCATGTACATGGTGACAGTCACTTGCCAGAAAGGATGAGGCAAGAGCCTGGAACCAAAATGAAACAAAATAAGCCTTTTGTTGTTGTTGTCTTGTTTGTTTTAAATATTTTATTGTGCTTTAAATGAAAGTTTTCAGTTCAAGTCAATTTGTCAGACAAAAGCTTATACATACATTGCTATGTCTGTGTGAGCTGCAATAGAGACTCCCTTGCAGCCCGAGGCTTGAATTTTTTCTTCAGTTCTTTCAGCCTGAGGAATGCTGCTTATGTTCTCTTTAGGTTTTCTATCTCCCTACTCTCCTCCTCTTCACCCTATATTTCCAGTGTCCATTCAACCAGCTTCTGTCCTCCTCTGGCCTCTCATCTCACCTCTGGACAGTAGCTGCCCAGTTAGCCTCATGTATCTACCTAAGCCAAGAAATGCACTCTTCACCAGTATCATTTTATGTCTTACAAACTAGTCCAATCTTTGTCTGAAGAGCTGGCTTTGGAAATGGTTCCAGTGCTGGGCTAACAGAGAGTCCAGAAACCATGTCTTTCAGGGACCCTCCAGTCTGTTGGACCATCAAGTCTAGTTTATTTAATACAGTTTGAGTTCTACATCCGTTTTTCTCCTGCTACTTCAGGGACTCCTTCTTGTCTTCTCTGTCAGGGCAGCCATTGGTAGTGTCTGGGTACCATTTAGTTCTTTTGGTCTCATGCCAATGTAGTCTCTGGACTATGTGGCCCTTTCTGTCTCTTGAAGGAATGAACCATTTTTACAGGAGATCACTCAGAAGAGATTAATGAATGCACCAAATGGAGCTGGAACAACCCTTCATAATCTGGACATGGGTATGTCTTCCCCACACCATCCCAGCCTCCTGGGCCTGTGAAGACCTGAGCCTACAACCAGGCCTCAAAGGCCTACCCTCACTAGAGAGACAGGTCTGCATGCAGGTGCACTGGGCTACAGTGCCCCTTATCTTCTAGGACTGGACCACCCATTCTCTGAGATGCCTACTCAGAAGGCCCCTACATACCTGTCAGTTTGTGGTACAGACATTGGAAGATATACGACTGGTGTTTGGATACTACTTTGGCTCATCCACGATGGGCAGGTTTCAGTTACGTTTCCAGACTAAGACGTGCTAGTAAGGAGGATCTAGCATTCTACTTCTGAAAAGAATTAGCCACTGAAAACCTAATGAGTAACAACAGAACGTTGTCTGATACAGAACTGGAAGACAAGCCCCTCAGGTTGGAACACATTCAAAAGACTACTGGGAAGAGCTGCCTCTTCAAAGCGAAGTCAACCTTAATAATGTGGATGGAGTCAAGCTTTCGGGATTTTCATTTGCTGCTGTGACACGTCTCAAAATGAGAACAGCTATAAATATCCATTAATCAGAATTTAGAATGTAAGAAATATGAACCCAGGGAAATTGAAAATCGTCAAAACTGAATTGGAACACATAGACATCAATATCCTAAGCATTCACGAGCTGAAATTGAACAACACGTGCTGTTTTGAATTGGGCAATCATATGACCTACTTTGCTGGGACTGACAACTTGTAGAGAAAGGGCACTGCATTCATTATCAAAAAGAACATTTCAAGATTGATCTAAGGATATTACTGTCAGTGACAGGATAATATCTATATGCCTACAGGGAAGACCAGTTAATATGCCTATTATTCAAATTTAAGCAGCAACCACTGAGGCCAAAGGTGAAGAAACAGAAGACTTTAACCAGCTTGTGTGTTTTGAAATTTACTAAACATGCAATAAGGATGCAGTGATAATTTCTGATAATTGCAATGTAGAAGTTGGAAACAAGTAAGGATTGGTAGTGGGAAAATACAGCCTTGGTAACAGAAATGATAGGATTTTTCCAAACTAACAACTTCCTCATTGCAAATACCTTTCTTACCAACATAAATCGCAGCTACATATATGGACATCTCCAGAAGGAATACAGAGAAATCAGATCAACCACATCAGTGAAAAGAGACAATGCAAATACTCGGTATCATCAGTCAGGAGCCATTTGCAGAACAGACTATCAGTTGCTCATATTCAATTTCAAATTGAAACTGAAGAAAATCAAAACAAGTCCATCAGATCCAAAGTACAACCTTGAGTAAATCCCACCCGAGTTTAGAGACCACTGCAATAGATTTGACACATTGAACACAAATGACCAAAGCCCTGACAAGTTGGGGAACGACATCAAGGGTATCATACATGAAGAAAGCAAGAGATCATTAAAAGGACAGGAAAGAAAGAAAAGACAAAAGCAGAATTCAGAGGAGACTCTGAAGTTTCTCCTGAACACTGAATAGCTAAAGCAAGTGGAGGACAGGGTAACAAAAAGAACTGAAAATTTCAGAGGAAAGCCTTAGAAGACAAAGGATTCTAATGATGTGCAAAGAGCTGCAGATACAAAACCAAAAAGGAAAAACACATGCCACATTTCTCAAGCAGAAAGAATTGAATTAAAAATTCAAGCCTCGAGTTGCAATAGAATAAAGATCCTGTGGCGAAAATATTAAATGATGCATGAAGCATCAAAAGAAGATGGAAGGAATACATAGTCATTATACCAAAAAGAACGGGTTGGTGTTCAAACACTTCAAGAGGTAGCATGTGATTAGGAACTGCTAATACTGAACAAAGAAGTTCAAGCTGCACTGAAGAAGGCATTGGTGAAAAACAAGACTCCTGGAAAGGATGGAGTATCAACTGAGATGTTTCAACAAACAGATACATGGCTGAAAGTGCTAACTAGTCTGTGCCAAGAAATGTGGAAGGTAGCTACCTGGCCAACCATATTTATGTCTATTCCCAAGAAAGGTGATCCAACCAAATGTGGAAATAATTGAACAGTATCATTAATATCAGACACAAGTAAAATTTTGCTGAAAATCATTCAAAAGCAGCTGCAGCAGCACATTGACAGGAAACTAAGGCACTCAAGCTGGATTAACAAGAGGTCAGGAAACCGGGGATAGCATTGCTGATGTCAGATGGATTTGGGCTAAAAAGTAGAGAATACCAGATTTCCCATGCAAAGGCAATCAACTATGTGGATGATAACAAATTGCAGATAACATTGTAGAGAATGGAAATTCCAGAACCCTTAAATGTGCTTATGAGGAACCTGTAAACTGATTAAAAGACAGTCATTTGAACAGAATAAGGGAACACTGCATGGTTTAAAATCAGCAGATGTGTGAATCAGGGTTATATCCTTCACCAAACATATTTAATCTGTGTACCAAGCAAAAAAAACTGAGAAGCTGGGCTATATGAGGAACAGAGTGTCAGAATTGGAGGAGAACTTATTAACAATCTGCCTTATGCAGATGACACAAACTTGTTTGCTGAAAGTGAGGAGGACTTGAAATAATTACTGATGAAGACTACCTCCTTCAATGTGTATTATATCTCAACATCAAGAGAATGAAAGTCCTCACAACTGAATCAATAAACAACATCATGATAAATAGGGAAAAGATTGAGGTTGCCAGGGATTTTATTTACTTGGATCCACAATCAATGCCCTCAAGAAATCAAAAGATGCATAATGAGCTCTTTGAAGTGTTGAGAAGTAAAGATGTCATCTTGAAAACTAAGATGAGCCTCACCCAAGCCATATATTGAGTGACGTCATATATGCATGTGAAAGTTGGATAATCAATAAGGAAGACAGAAGTAACACCTTTGAACTGTTGTGGTGGAGAAGAATGTTGAATGTATCATGAACTGCCAAAAGAACAAACAGATCTGTCTTGGAGGTAGAACTGATGGCAAGACTCAGTCTTACTTTGGACATGTTGTAGGAAGGATCATCCCTAGAGGAGGACATCATACTTGTTAAAATACAGGGTCAGTGATAAAGTCTAGGACCCTACTGACATTTTGGTTAGCAGACGTAGCACTTAACCACTGCTGCACCACAGTTTCCTTTCTTTTTGAGGCACATAGACATTACGTATATCATATGATGAATTTACACAATCCCAGTTTGATACCAAACATTGCCATTACTCAGAAAATCCCTTCCAGTTCTTCCCAGACAATCTCTGCCCAGAGACAGCTACTGTTCTCTTTCTCTTGACTTGCTTTAGAACATCTGATCAGTGGAATCACACATTATGACCTCTTGCTGTCTGGTTGATGCCTATGGCACAATGTTTCGGGCATTCATATCATGTGTAAGGAGAGTATGTCTGTGGCTTTTTAACCCTTGGAGGCGGCTGGAGGTGGCATCTGATGTTCTTTCATCTGCCTATGATTAGTCCAGAAAGAGTGAGCCCATTAGAGAGAACTTACCCAGTGGTGGCACATAGTAGGACCCAGTACAGGAAAGGATTTTCTGTTACATGGACAGAACAGATATATTTATTTCATTAGTCCTCCTTTGATTTATACTCAGATTTTTCCTAATTTGCCTTTGTTAAGAGCCACTCTGTAGTGAATATCCCTTGCTTACCTCTGATTTCATGTGTCAGGATTTCCCTGAGGCTGACACTGCAAGTGGAGTTGCTGTGTTAAAGAGAAATGTGTATTAAAAATCAATCAGAAGTGACATTTGTGCCTGGAAGAGGCTGTACCAAGCAACACGGGACATTGCCAGATTCCTACCCATCCCCACTGCCAGATACTGTTTGTCTGCACGTATGTCAGTCTGAGGGCAAGTTTGCCTTCACTGGCTGCTTCTAGTTACAGCCAGGTTTTATTAGTCTAGGGTGCCATCTTGGAAACAATGCTTCTTTCAATAAACAATCCTAGAGTATAAACTGGAATTGTCCCTTTTGTAACACAAGGAGGTAAGGCTTGGTACAGGCTGAGTCTTGCTGATGAAAGGGTCCATAGGAGAGACAAGCCTTGCTGTTGTCGAAGAAAAAAGTTAATAACATCTTACCGTGATTTTAGGATTTTTCATACCCAAGAAACCAAATAGTTTAGTAATTATTAATACTGTAATTTTTGCATATGTTTGTTTATTTTAATGGATACTACATTAATTATAGCAACTGATTTAAGAAAAATTAAAACCTTATAATGTTGAGTCTTCTTATCTTATTACAGGCTTCAACTTTATGATTTTTCAGGATTTATATTTCTTGACTTTTACTTTCTTCATTTGGTACTACAATTGTTTCCTAGATTTATTTCTAGTTACTTTCTTTTTAAAAAAATTATTTATTGTAATTGAGTGAAAGTGTACCATCCAGTATAAATCTGTATACTCACCTATGTACATCTCCTGCTGTTCTCCCTGCCCGGTGACAGCATACTTCCCTCATCCATTCTATACACATCGTATCCTACTAACAATTTCCTGTCCTCTCCTCTCCACCATCTTCCCCCCTCCAGTAAGGGACCAGAAGGATGAAATCCTATAGATGCATAGAATCATAAAGTGCACACACGATATGGTCACTCTGTGTTGTCCACTGCAACCCAGTCCTTTCCAAAGACTTGGCCACGGTAATGATTTATGGACAGGTGCAGCATCAGAACCAGGGCCACCCTCTCAAGGGAACCCTGAGGCCCCTGGTCCATTAATAACAGCCTGTTAGTGGAGTTCTCAGGGTGTACCCCTTTTTATTCTCATGTTGCCAGTGAGACTCATCTTTGTGAGTCCCACCACAGCTATCCCTGGTGGTGGCCAGGCACCATCTGGTTCCTCCAGTCATATGTTGATGTAGTCAGCCACTCACGTGGGTCTGTCTGTCATCTGGGTTCTCTTTCCTCCATGTCTTTTTGGTCCTTGGTGATCATCTGTCACTGTGGAGTTGGGACCATGTGGTATACCTCAGATGGCAGCTTGTTAGCTTTTAAGACACCAGACACCACTCAACAATATGGGGTGCAGCAATGCAGTAGTTATGCCTATTGGCCTCAGTGTACCCTGAGAGCATGGTCCTCAGAGCCCTGCCCCTGCTACTCTGTCCTTGTAATGTTGGGTTAAGATGGGAGGAGTAATCATGTTACATTGAAGTCCAGTTAACCTCATTTTCTTTCTAATGTGTGCTGTCACTGATTTCACCCAACCAAACTTCTATAAACTATCTAATCTATACTGCACCCTCCTTCTCCCTCCCATCTCCCCTTGCAGCCATCAAAGAGTCTTCTCTTCTATACATGAGTCTGTTTTTAAGTTCTTATAGTAGGAGTCTCATACAATATTTGTCTTTTTGCTGCTGACTACTTATACTCAACATAATGTCTCCAGTTAAAACCAGGTAATGAGATGCTTCCTAAAATCATCATTGTTCTTCATCATTTCATAGAGTCCCATTGAATATATATACCATAGTTTATTTATCCGTTCTTCTGTTGTTGGGCACCTGGGTTGATTCCATCTTTTTGCCATTGTGGACTGTAGGGCAATAAACATCTGTGTGCATGTATCTGTTGGTGTGAATGCCCTTGATTCTGTAGGATATATTCCAACAGTGGAATTACTGGGTCAAATGCTATATTTATTTTCAACTTTTAAGGAAGAGCCAGGTTGCTTTCCAAAGAGGTTATACCATTTTGCAATCCCACCAACAGTGTAGGAGAGTTCCAACTTCTCCACAGCTTCTCCAGCATTTGTTGTTTTGTGTTTTTTGGATCATGGCCAACCTTGCTGGGGTGAGAGAATATCTCATTACAGTTTTGATTTGAATTTGTTTAATAGCTAATGATCATGAGCAATTCTGCATGTGTCTTTTGGCTGCCTGGATGTCCTCTTTAGAGAAGTGTCTGTCCATCTCCTTTGCCCATCACTTAAGTGGATTATTTATCCTTTCCTTATTGATATTTTGTAGTACCTTATAGACTATGGAGATCAGATGTGAGTCTGACATATAGTTGCCAAGTATTTTTCCCATTCTGTAGGTGGTCTTTTAATTCTTTGGATGAGCAAATGTATTTGATTCTTAGTAGTTCCCATTTATCTATTTTCTGTTTATTGTGCTTTGTCAGATTTTGAAGTTTGTCTACATTGTGTATTAAAACTTCCATTGCTGATCCCATTTTTTCTTGGATGAGCTTTATCATTTTAAATTTGATATTTAGGTCCTTTATCCATTTTGAGTTGGTTTTTGTATGAGATATGAGATATGAGTCTTGTTTCAGTTTTGTTTTTTTTTTTTTAACAAAGGAAAGTCTATTCTTACACAGTCCGGTAGGCTACAAGTCCATATTCAGGGTGTCTGCTCAAGGGGAAGGCTTTTCCCCCGAGTTGGTGCTGGAGAGAAGTCCGGTATTGCATCAGTCTTTGTCCCGGGAGCACCTTGGTGTAGAAACCTCAGGTCTGAAGGACGAGACTGGTACTGCTCTCTTTTTTTTTTTATTTAATATGACTGAGTGAAAATGTACATTCCCGTGTAAATTTACATGCCCACCTATATGCAGCTTCCACTGCTCTCCCTATTTGGTGACAACACACTATTCCTGTCTGCTCCATACATGTCTGATCCTCCCAGCAGTCTCCTTTCCCCTCCTCTCCACCCACTTTCCTTCCTCCAGCCAGAGGTCAGCAGGATGATATCCTATAGATGTATAGAATCATAAAGTGCATCCAGTATATAGTCACTCTACATTGCCAAGTCCAATCCATTCGTGTTCAAAGAGTGGACCTTCGTTAAATTTATGGTCAAGGGCAGCGTTTTTTAACAAATGGATAGCCAATTTTGCAAGCACAGTTTGTTAAACAGTTTACTTTTACCCCAGCTTGCAATCTTAGGGCCTTTGTCGAATATCAATTGTTCACAGGAGGATAGTGGCATCTCTGGGGTCTCAACTCTATTTCATTGATCTATATGTCTCTTTTTTGTACCAGTAAAAGGCTGTTTTGACTACTGTGGCAATGTAATAGTCTCTAAAGTCAGGTAGTCAGAGGCCTCCCAATATGTTTGTCTTCTTCAGTAGTGCTTTACTTATCTGAGGTTTCTTCCCTTTCCAGACAAAGTTGGTGATTTTTTTCTCCATCTCACTAAAAAATGACACTGGATTTGTATTGGGATTGCATTATGTGTGTAGATTGCTTTGGGCAAAATAAACATTTTCACAATGTAAAATCTTCCTATCTGTGAGCAGGGTAAGTTTCTCCATTTATGTAAATCTCTCTTAGTTTCTTGTAGTAAGGTCTTGTAGTTCTCTTTGTAAGGGTCTGTTGTTTCTCTAGTTAGATTTATTCCTAGGTATTTTATCTTCTACCATTTACTAATGGTATTCATTTGGTGATTTCTTCTTTAGCAATCTCTGTTGGTATGAAGGAATTCTACTGATTTACTTATGTTTATCTTTATCCTGATAGTTTGCTGAAAGGATTCTCTGTGTATACAATCATATCATCTGCAAACAGGGAGATTCTTTACTTCTTCTTTGCTGATGCAGATGCCCTTCATTTCTTTATCTTGTCTAACTGTTCTGGCCAGAACTTCTAGTACAGTGTTGAATAGGAGAGGTGAGAGTGGACATCCTTCCCTTTGTCAAGGAAATTGTTTCAGTCTCTCCATTCAGGATGATGAAGAAGGCAGTTGGCTTTATATAAACTGCCCTTATTGCATTGAGGAATTTACAGGCCATTTGTATTTTGTTGAGAGTTTTTAGCATGAATGGGTGTTGGACTTTATCAAATGCCTTTTCTGCATCAATAGACAAAATCAAGTGATTCTTGTCTTTTGTGCTATTTGTGTTATTGATCACATTAATTGTTTTTCTGATGTTGAACCAGCCTTGCATCCCTGGTATGAATCCAACTTGGTCATGATGAATTATTTTTTTGATATGTTGTTGGATTCTATTGGCTAGTATTTTGTCGAAGATTTTTGCATCTAGGTTCATGAGTGATATTGGTCTATAGTTCTCCTTTTTGGTTGGGTCTTTTCCTGGCTTTGGTATCAGGGTTATGCTGGCTTCAGAGAATGAATTTGGGAGTCTTCCATCCCTTTCTATGCTGTGAAATAGTCTCAGTAGTATTGGTGCTAACTCTTTTCTAAAAGCTTGGTAGAATTCTGCAGTGAAACGAACTGGGCCAGGGCTTTTTTGATAGTTTTTTGATGACTTTTTCAATCTCTTCCTTTGTGATGGGTTTATTAAGTTGTTCTGTTTCACCTTGTGATAATTTTGGTAGGTGATATGAATCAAGGAATTTGTCCATTTCCTCTAGGTTTTCAAATTTTTTAGAGTACAGTCTTTTGTAGTATTCTGTTACAATATTTTTTATTTCTGTTAGATCTGTTGGGACATCACCCTTTCGTTTCTTATTTGGGTTGTTTCCTTTCCTGTTTTTCTTCAGTAAGTTTAGCCAATGGTTTATTAATTTTGTTTGATACTTTCAAGAAACCAGCTTTTGGTCTTATGAATTTTTTCAATTGTTCTTCTAATCTCTAAGTCATTTAGTTCTGCTCCAGACTTTAGGATCTGTTTTCTTCTGCTGGCTGTGGGGTTCCTCTGTTGCTCTTTCTACTTGTTCAAGCTATAAGGTTAGTTCTTTGGTTTGAGTTCTTTCTTCCTTCTGGATGTGTACATTTATAGAGAGAATCTGACCCTTGAGCACTGCTTTGGCTGTATCCCATAGATTCTGGTAGGAAATGTTTTTATTCTCATTTGAATCCATGCCAAGCCAAGTGTCACTGAGTCGGACCCAACTCATGGCAACCATAGGGGCCAGGGTAGAATTGAATCCACAAATTTCTTTATTTCATCCTTGATTTCTTCTGTAACTCATGGATTTTTGAGCAAGATATTGTTCAGTTTCCATGAATTCCACTTTCTATCTATGTTTTTTTCTGCTATTGATTTTTACTTTTATGGCTTTATGGTTTGAGAAGATGCTTTGCAATAATTCTCTGAGATGGATTTCGTTGAGATTTTCTTTATGTCCTGACACATGGTCTATTCTGGAAAATGTTCCATGTGCACTGGGAAAGAAGGTATCATTATTTGCTGATGGATAGAAATTTCTGTATAGGTAATGAAGTCTAGCTGGTTAATTGTGGCAATAAGATCTTCTGTGTCTTTACTGAGCTTTTTTCTAGAAGATCTCTCCAGTATTGACAGAGGAGTGTTGAAGTCTTCCACTATTATTGTGAAGACATCTATCACATTTTTTAATGCAGTTAGTGTTTCTCTGATGAATTTAGATGCTCTAGTATTGGGTCCATAAGTACTTAATATTGTTAAGTCCTGCTTTTGTGTTGAATCTTTCACCAATAGTGTCCATCCTTGTTGATCATGGAGGATTTTACATTAAAATCTATTTTATCTGAGATTAGTGTTGCCACACCTGCTCTTCTTTGTATATTGTTAGCTCGGTATATACTCTTCCATCCTTTAATTTTCAGTTTGTTCATATCTCTAAGTTTAAGATGATTTTCTTGTAAGCAGCATATAGACAGGTTGTGTCGTTTGATCCAAGATGTCAGTCATTGTCTCTTTACTGGACTGTTCAGTCCATTTACATTCAATGTAATTATCGAGAGGCATGTGTTTAGTGTTGTCATTTTTGTGATGTATTTATTTTTGTGTTGATGTTTTCTCTGTTGTTCTTAACATTCCATTCTGGGACATTCTTCTTTATGGGTTGATTTTTCACCCTTTTCAGTGTTGGTTTTGTGTTTGTTGAAACTCCTGTATTATGTTTCTTGAGTTGATATATTACGTCTTTATTGTGCTTTGCAGCTACCCCTGTGATTCCCCTTAATGATCTATGTTTAAACCCAGTTTTAACTTCTACATATCTTATTAAGTTCATCTCTTTCTAGAAGGACTATAACTACTGTAACACATCCTTCTTTTTAACATGATGTCATAGTTTTCATGATATGATTATTGGATCACTTCTTTTAATATAGCTATGAGTTTTGTGCCTTCTCTAACTGTGTAGGTTTCTGGATGGTGTATCTTGTATTGCCTCCTTAAATATAGAGTTAATGGTTTTGTTCTTCTAAGCCAAGAGCTTCTTTCAGTACTTCTTGTAGCTTTGGTTTGGTTTTTATGGAGTCTCTGAGTTTCTGTTTATCTGCGAATGTCTTAATTTCATTTTCCTATCTAAGAGATAGTTTTGCAGGATATATAATTCTTGGTTGAAAGTTCTTCTCCTTCAAGGCTTTGAATGTGTCACTCCATTGCCTTTGTGCCAGCATCCTTTCTGTTGAGAAGTCAGATGAAAGCCTACAGGGTTTCCCTCTGAATGTTAGCTTTGCTTGGAGTCTTGCTGACTTTAAGAGTTTCTGCTTGTGTTTCATTGTGTTAAGCTTGATTATAATATGTCTTGGAGTCTTTCTTTTGGGATCTATATTGAATGGCATTTGATATGCATCTTGGATATTTATATTCTCTTCTTTCATAATTTCCGGGAAGTTTTCTGTCACCAGCTCAACAACAATACTCTCTGTGTTTTCATGTGTCCCTCCCTGCTCAGGAACTCCAATTAATTGTAGATTGTTCCTCTTATAGAACCCCACATGTTTCTTAATGCTTCTTCATTTTTCTTGTTTCTTTTCTCTGATTTCTCCTCATAGATGCTGGACTCAGTAGCTCTGTCTTCTAAGTCAGAGAGCTATTTTCCATTTGTCCCATTTGGTTTTCCTGGCTTTGAATTGAATTTTCTATGTCTTTGACTTTTTTTTTATTGATCTGTTGGATTTCAGAATACTGGTATTTCGTCAGTTCAAACAGCTTGCTTAATTTTTCATTTTGCTGTGCTGCATTTTGTATAAGGTCTGGGAGGGATATATATATATATAATCCTTTCTTACTTTATCTCTAATAGTTCCAGAAAGGCTTCTTCATCTGGGGACTTTCTAGAGCCATAAATAAATTATTTATTTTAAGTTTCTGTCCAAAGTTTGTTGCTTTTAGGGCATCTAGAGGTTTTTTAGTTTCTCCGGTGTTACCTTAATAGGACCTAAAGCACAGTCTGGTAAGGAAGGTGATCATCAGTCACCTCTGTGTACTCCAGTGACTGGGCCCTGTGAAATTCCCTGGGGTAGCAGGCTCCACCTCCTGATTGGCAAAGACATGGCCCCATTTAGGAAGTCACTGGGGGGCCATCAGCTAACCCTATGATGTGAGTCAGCAAAGGCTGGAAGAGATGCCATCAGGATGCACTGCTGTTATTTCTCTAAGTTAGTCTTAGATTGGAAGATAAAAGCTATCTGACAGCTTTCAGAATCAGTCAGGCTGTCAGGTGTGCAAGCCCCTCTTCCCAGCTGGCAAAGTAAGCACCTCTATATCCAACTCCAGATTCTGTAAACTAGTTCAAAGTACAGAAATGCTACTGCCCTTCTGTCATATGCTGCTGGGTCCCACCCATAAGGTCACACTGTGCCAAACACAGCCTCTCTGTTGGAAAAGTGCCCCCCAGGCTGGCACTGCCTCCTAGTCTGGGAGTTAGTCCCTGTTGATGCTTCTGTTTGAGTAACTCCTCCTCCCAGTCGAACAAAATGGTGTCCCTCACAATCTCTCCCACTCACTGTGGAATAGCTGATTCTATGGCGGAGGTTTGGAAAGAGAGAGTGGAGGGGCCGAAATGCACTGAGTCCACAGCCAGGCTTTCAAAATGTGGCTGGCTATTCCATCTGCTGGTCTCATCAGCAGTGAGGCTGAGCTTTGCTGCCACTTAAGCCCAAGCCCTGCCTCTCAGCTAAGACACACACAGAAAGTTGAAAGTTACCTTCAGTCCACAATAGCTGGGATTCAACGAGGGTGAGGCTCAGTGAAAGAGAAGCAATTTCCTGTTCAGTGGCATGTAGTCCAAATTGACAGTCCTATGTGGTCTCCTAGGGCTCACTGGGTATCCAGAAGTCTCCATTTAGTTATTCAATCCAGGCCTGTGTTTTCAGAGGGAACTAAGGAGACGTGTATCTAGTCTGCCATCTTGACTCCATCCCCTTAAGACTGTATTTTTAAAAAATAATTTTATTTATTTTGTTACTAAGAATATACATAGGAAAACATATATCAACATTTTCTACATACACAATTCAGTAACATTGATTACAGTCTTCAGGCTATACAATCATTCTCACCCTTCTTTCTGAGTTATTTCTCCTCCATTAACATAAATTCATTGACCCCTAATGTTCCAATCTAATCTTGCAAATTTCTATTGTCAATTTGATCCCATATATATAGATAGTTATTAAAAAGCATAATGCTGAGAAGCTAAAAGAATTCCCCTTGAGAATGGGAACTAGACAAGGATGCCTACTCTCACCTCTCCTATTCAACATTGTACTAGAAGTTCTGGCCAGAACAGTTACACAAGAAAAAGAAATGCAGGACATCCACATCAGCAAAGAAGAAGTAAAGACTCTCCCTGTTTGCAGATTGTATACAAAGAGAATCCTAAAGAATCCATAATTAAACTACTGAAAGTAATAGAAGAGTTCGGCAAACTATCAGGATGCAAGATAAACATAAGTAATTCACTAGAATTCCTTTATACCAAAAGAGATCGTTAAAGAAGAAATCACCAAATGAATACCATTTACTATAGCCCCCAAGAAGATAAAATACCTAGGAATAAATCTAACTAGAGAAATAACAGACCCTTACAAAGAGAACTATGACCTTACTACAAGAAACTAAGAGAGATTTACATAAATGGAGAAACTTACCCTGCTCACAGATAGGAAGACTTCACATTGTGAAAACGTTTATTTTACCCAAAGCAATCTACGTATATACTGCAATCCCAATACAAATCCAGTGTCATTTTTTAGTGAGATGGAGAAAAAAATCACCAACTTTGTCTGGGAAGGGAAGAAACCCCAGATAAGTAAAGCACTACTGAAGACAACGAACATACTGGGAGGCCTCTGACTACCTGACTTTAGAAACTATTGCACCACCACAGTACTCAAAACAGCATTGTGCTGGTACAAAAAGAGACATATAGACCA
Organism: Heterohyrax brucei; assembly: GCA_028571685.1. Classification (NCBI taxonomy): domain Eukaryota; kingdom Metazoa; phylum Chordata; class Mammalia; order Hyracoidea; family Procaviidae; genus Heterohyrax; species Heterohyrax brucei. Next base: position 83,579,600 of record CM053154.1, on the reverse strand, counting down.
ATGGAACAGAGCTCAGACCCCAGAAATGTCACCAACCTCCTATGAACAGTTGATATTGGACAAAAGCCCTAGGATTGTTAACTGCATTAAAAACAGTCTCTGTAACAAATGGTGCTGACAAAATTGGATATCCATCTCTAAAAAACTGAAACAAGATCCATATCTCACACTTTATACAAAAACCAACTCAAATTGGATAAAAGACCTAAGTATCAAACCTAAAACAATAAAGCTTATCCAAGCTGCCCTTGTCCATAAATCATTACTGAGGTCAACTCCTCAGACAGGAATGGATTGGACTTGGAGACACAGAGTGACCATATTGTGTGTGCACTTTATGGTTCTATGCATCCAAAGGATGTCATCCTACTGGCCTCTTACTAGACGGGAGTGAAGAGAGTGGAGAAAAGGAGGTTGTTAAGAGGATATGACATGTATAAAACAGAAAGGAGGAGTGTGCTGTCACCAGGCAAGGAGAGCAGCAGGAGTTGCAGATAGATGGGCATGCAAATTTCAACTGATTGTACACTTTCACTCAATCACAATAAGTAAATAAAATATATACAAAAAAAGAAAAAATAGGATCCACAATGGAATTTTTAATACACGGTGTAAACAGACTTCAAAATCTGACAAAGCACAATCAACAGAAAAGAGATAAATGGGAAGAACAAAGAATCAAACACTTTTGCTCATCCAAAGACTTTATCCAAAGAATTAAAAGACCACCTACGGAATGGGAAAAAATGCTTGGCAATTATACACCAGGCTGACACCTGATCTCCATAACCTACAAGGTACTATAAAATATCAACAAGAAAAGGATAAATAATCCAATTAAATGATGGGCAAAGGAGATGGACAGACACTTCTCTAAGAGGATATCCAGGCAGCCAAAAGATACATGCAGAAATGCTCGTGACTATTAGCTATTAAAGAAATTCAAATCAAAGCTGCAATGAGATACCATCTCACCCCAGCAAGGTTGACCATGATCCAAAAAAACACAAAACAACAAATGCTGGAGAGTCTGTAGATAAACTGTAACTCTCCTACACTGCAGGTGGGATTGCAAAATGGTACAACCTCTTTGGAAAGCAACCCAGTGCTTCCTTAAAAAGCTGAAGTAGATATACCATTTGACCGAGTAATCCCACTGCTTGGAATATGTCTTGCAGAAGCAAGGGCAGTCACACGAACAGATACATGCACACAAATGTTTATTGCAGCACAGTCCACAAAAGTGAAAAGATGGAATCAACCCAGATGCCCAACAACAGATGAATGGATAAACTGTGATATATATACTCAGTGGAACAATATGCAACAATAAAGAACAATAATGATTTTATGAAGCATCTCGTAACCTGGCTTCAGCTGAAAGGCATGCTGAGTGAAATTAGTCAACAACACAAGGACAAATATTATACGAGACCCTGACGATAAAGACTTAAAAACAGACTCATACAGAAGAAAAGACTCTTTGACGGCTGCAAGGTAGGGGAAGGAGGGAGGGAGAGAGCTGGTTATAGATTCAGTAGATGACAGAAATTTGGTTTGGTGAAAGCAGTGACAACACACATTAGAAATAACAACAATTTAACTGGACTTCAACATAACCTGAAAACTCTTCCAATTTTAACCCAACATAGCAAGGACAGGGTATCAGGGTCAAGGGTCCAGGTACCATGTTGTCATGGGACATCGAGGCTAACTGGCATAAATAGACTATTGCTAGGAGAGTCTTCTCCAGCCCATATTAGTGAGTGGTGTCTGGGGTCTTAAAGCTTAACAAGTTGCCATCTGAGGTACACCAAATGGTCCCAACTCAGCAGGAACAGAACCAAGGACAACAATGATATGGGGGAAAGAGAACCCAGAAGACAGAAGACCCACGTGAATGGGTGAATACATCAACATGCGACCAGAAGAATGAGATAGTACCCAGCCACCACTAATGACAGCCGTGATGGGGCTTACAACAGTCCCAGTAGGAAAACAAGAATAAAATGGATGTACCCTGAGAACTCTACTAAAGACCACAGTTGATGGTCTGAAGGCCTGGGTGTTCCCCTGGGAGCATGGCCTCTAGACCTGATGCTGCCCCTGATCATAGATCATTATTGAGGTCAACTCTTCATACAGGAATGGATTGGACTCAGCAACACAGAGTGACCGTATCGTGTGTGTGAACTTTATGGTTCTATGCATCTATAGGATGTCATCCCACTGGTCTCTTACTAGAGGGGAGTGGAGAGGGTAGAGAGGAGGAGATAGAAGATAGTTAAGAAGATATGACATGTATAGAACAGAAAGGAGGAATGTGCTGTCACTGGGCAAGGAGAGCAGAAGGAGCTGCACATAGGCAGGCATGCAAATTTAAATTGGATTGTACCCTTTCACTCAATCACAAGTAATTAGTTAATTAAAATAAAAAAGAGCATAATACTCAAGGTGTATCATTTTTACTATTTAAGCTAAACTATGGTTTTAAGACTAAAGAGGATGTTTTAGTTTTAAGGTTTAGGGATTATCTCAGAGCAGTAGATTCAGGTATTCACTCGCTCTCTGGTTCCAGAAGTCTTGAGTCCATGAGAATTTGAAACTGTTCTGCATTTCTTCCCTTTTGATCAGGAATCTTCTCCAGAATCTTTGATTGCAGTGTTTGGTAATGGCAGCCAGGCATTATTTAGTTCTTCTGGTCTCATGGCAAAGGAAGCAGATATTGATGGAGGCATTTAGCAACATGTTCCATGTTCTTCTCCGATTCCTGACTCTCTTTCCTTTGTTTCTCTAGGTGAATTGAGATCAATTGTTGTACTCTGGGTGACTTCTTGCAAGTTTTTGAGACCCCAAGAACTATTCAATAAACTAGAAGGAAGAAGAGATGTACTAAATACATTATTAGGCCAATTACTGAGATATCCCCTTATAAATGTGATCCTGAACTTCTAAACCAAGGATTCAAATCACATAAGGTGTTTGGTTGTACATGGGTAGCCGCAACAGCTATACCTCTTTTTTTTTTTTTTTTTTTTTTTAATACCCTAGGGTTGCCATGACTCGACGGCACTTGGCTGGCAATACTGTAGTAATCATAAAAATTCTTCATCAAGTCCTTGCAGTGCCTTTTTTTTGACAAAATATTGATGATTTCTTCTTTCCTATTCCAAGCCAGGCTACTTAGTTCAAATTTCAAAATATATCATGGGTGCAGGTGGGTGGAAGACTAGTGACCACTTTGTGACCTGGTGTCAGTTGATCTCAGTAAAGGGGAAGGGCAGAGTTCAGTCAATCATGTTAAGATTTGTCAGTGGCTGACCTTCTATTCTTTTCACTCCTCTTTATAAGCTTCACTGTAACTAGCTTGCTTTGAGCCACTTGCTTTGGGGGTGGTAAGGATCAGAATGGTCTCCTTGTAATGCGTATAGAACAGCTGCTTCGAATAAACCTTGTATTTCAGTTTCTTTACATTTGAATTATTTCTAATAATAATAATACATTATTTTAGGCAGTCCTAAATAGGATATTGAGTGTGTAGCTCAATGCCATGGAATCAGAAGCAGCATTGTGCTCTGGACTACAGAGTGTCGGGAAGAACACCATGTTAGTGACTTCCAAGCCTTTTCAAATGATCCCCGTCCATTATCTATCTTCAGGTTGGCCTTACTCTGTCTTTCTTAAACCAAAGCCCCTTTTATCTCCCCATGCTTATTGTCTCCCTTTGCTCCTACATGCATTGGGCACATCCTAAGCATGGGGAGTGAGTTAGGCACAGTCAGCTCAGATCCTGGTCTGAGGAGGGCAGCATCCCTCAACTCATTTCTGACTGTCAGAAAGGCAAACCTACTGATGCCAGATCTTCCCGTTTTCAAAATCTAGAAAACTGGATCATCAGATAAGAGTCCAGGATTCTAAATGTGGGCTCTTGTTTTTTGAAACCGCTGTAAATCCTAGTGAAGATGTTATTAGGGCAGCTTCAGTGCAAGAGCCAGGAATCTCTATTTTCTTTAAAGCAGAGAATTTTCCAACTCTGTCCTGAAGGACTGTGTGCTGCAGGGTGATAGGAAGCACAGGGAACAGGTACTGTCAGGTCCAAAGTTGCACTGGGTGTCTCAGGTTAACTGACCTTCCCATCTTGGCTGCTAATCAAAAGGTTAACCGTTCAAGTCCACCTAGAAATACCTTGAAAGAAAAGCCAAGAGATCTGTTGCTGAAGAATCAGCCAGTATATATACCCTGTGGAACACAGTTCTGCTCTGACACATGGGGTCCCCATGGATCAGAGTGAACACCAAGGCAACTTGATCTGGGACAGGAGGCAGGGCTGTGAAGAGGAATGAGCTTGCAAAGACAGATTTGCCTACTCTACTTGTTCTCTGTATCTGTCTGTGATTTTTGATTCTGGGGCAGAGAAACATTGGGAAGGGTGGGTACTATTTCTTGAACTGTATCTCAAATTCTCCATACTGGTAAAAGAAAATCTTGGTGAAGCCCAGGATAGGGTGGGTTGGGTGTAGTCCTTGGTGGGCCAGGAAGAATAGGTCATGAGGAGTCATCTACAGGGTTCTGGAACTCTAGCTAACACAGGACTTTTTCTCCCATGATGGATTCTCCCCAGCTGGGTATTAGGCTCCCCACTTGCCTAGCAGAGTCCTGGCCCACTTGCAGGGTCTGCAGCCTGCTATGAGCATGTGAAAAGACAGGCAGAAGAGACACATCCTTAAGAGTCTAGTAAGTCTTGAAGGCATCTAGGCTGGGTGTCCAGCTCAGGCCTGCGGAAGAGACGGCATGTGTCCTCTGGCTGTTCCCTTAGCCAGAAAGAAGGTCTAGCTGACAGCACATCATCTGTTCTGTGTGGCCTAAGGGCTTACTGTGGGTATTCAGAGTGAAAAATTCCAGGCTGAATTTTTTTCCTGTGGAGGAGGCAAAGCAAGTTGTCTTTTCCGTATCACATGGATCAGGAATCGTGGTAGGAGGACCCAGGGCACAAAACCCAGCAAGCTGTCTCACAGCAGAACACCCATGACATCAGATGTGTATGCACAGATGCTGGCCCAGGCAGCACCAAGAAGTTCCTCACTCAGTCTGTCAATGTTGCCCTTATAGAAAAGTATGAAGTGGTGATTCATGGAAACGGCTTTCATAATGCACAGAACAAGGAGGACGTTCTCTGCAGCTTCAAGTTCAGTGATACCAACATTGTCAGTGAGTAGCCCCCTGTCTACCGATGTTTATGTTACGCTTCAGCCAGTTGAGCCTCATCAGCTCTGGCTGCCCATTCATGGCACATACTGTGGGGTTAGAGACTTTATGGTCCACAGAAGAGCCAGCCTTGTCTGGGAAGACAAGACCCTCTCTCTCATGCATGAAGTGGGAAATAATAAATCCTTTAGAGTACCAAGACTGTCTGGAAGTGGGCTGTGGTAGGGTGCCAGGCCTGTACCATGCCACATGTGTCTGCTGTGTCTTCCTCACCCGCTTTCCGTAAGAGGCTTCAAGGCTGAATCAGGCTCACTGGGACTTTTGCAGGAGAGCATGTTAACTCATGATTGAAAGGCGGATGCCAACTGCCAGGCCTCAGCTCTGAAGTCAGACCTGCTGGCCCAAGCACATACTACTTGTGCCACCAAATAAGGACTCCTTTCTGAGCCTCTGTTTTTTTTTTTTTTTTTCACTGTAAAATGGGAATCATGCATAGAGAAAAGTTGGAACATGGAAAGGCTTAATAATAAATCCTCCTATTATTTGGTAACACCCTGCTATCAAAGTTAGTGGGCTAAGGAAGCAGACTTGTACCCTCTGAGCAGAGGTGATGGGGTGTGGTCTTCTATGTAGAGTACATGAGCAATAGGTAGAGTTTGTCTCCTTCTGACCTCTACTAATTGGCTGTTTGACATGCTAATTCAATTCAAGTATGTTATGTCCAATGAGATGAGTTTTTAATTCAGGTCTATGAGGCAAAACCAGAACAACTCTCTCTCAACACACTTCTTAGTCCTCTATCTTCGTCTCTATAACCACATAGCATGAGTTAGACATCTTGCATTTCTACACTTCTAAACCACAGGCCTGTGCATGGTTTCAGAAATTCAGGCCTCAGGAAATTCTGTTGGTTTGCCTGTACTTTTCAGGAGTGGCTTCGGAAATGAGCAAGCCCTTAATATTGATCACTAAAATTTTTTTAAGCACTAATTGATCCTCGCAACTGGACCAATAAGCAACATTACAGTTAATGTAGAAAAGACTGAAGTTGTCAAGTTGTCATTTTACTTGGATTCACAATCAATATCCTCAGACACAGAAGTCAAGAAATCAAAATAGGCATAAAAAGCCCAATGCCATGGAGTTGATTCTGACTCACAGCTATCCTATGGGACAGAGTAGAACTTCCCACAGTGTTTCCAAGGAGCACCTGGAAGATTTGAACTGCTAACTCTTTGGTTAGCAGTGGTGGCACTTAGCTACTACATCACCAGAGTTTCCAAAGGAAGTATAACATTGGGTAAATCCACTGGGGAAAAACAAAAAATGCTTTGAAATGTTAAAAAGCAAAGATTTCATTCTGAAGATTAAGGTGCTCCTGGCCCAAGCCATGGAAACCCTGGTGGTGTAATGGGTTAAGTGTTATATCTGCTAACCAAAAGGTCGGCGGTTCAAATCCACCAGGTGCTCCTTGGAAACTCTTTGGGGCAGTTCTATTCTGACCTGTAGGGTCTCTTTGAGTCAGATGTGACTCGATGGCAGTGGACTTGGCTTTTTTGACTCAAACCATGGTGTTTTTAGCTTCATTATGTGCATGTGAAAGCAAGACAATGAGTAAGGAAGACTGAAGAATTGATGCCTTGGAACTATGGTGTTTTTGAAGAATACTGAATACGAGGACTGCCAGTTAAGCTCATGAACTCATCCTAGATCAAGAGCTACTACATACCTCATGGCTGTATATCACTACAGACACCTTCAGAGTATTCTCTCTGGGAAGCTATACACTGGTACCAGTGCCTAGTCTACCCTTCAAAGCAATTTTGGAGCACTTTTTCCAGAATGACCATCAGAGCTGTCATCGTATTAACTTGATGCCCTGAATGTCATCAAAATATCTTCGTTTCAATATTTTATTTATCTTCAGGTAAAGAAAAAGTCATTGGGGGCCAGATCAGGTGAGTAAGGAGGGTATTCTGATACAGTTATTTGTTTACTGGCTAAAAACTACCTCATAGACAACTTTACAATTAAGCTCACAACTTGCCACCTTGTCACCATGCACGATGGCCATTCCAGAAAGTGTTCCAAAATTGCTTTGCAGGGTGGACTAGGAACTGGCATCAGTGCATAGCTTCTTAAAAGGAGTACTTCAAAAGTTAACGTATGATATTCAACAATGAGGTATGTAGCACTTAGAGCAATTAAGTGTGTGGACTTAATTGTCAGACCTCATATACCATGGACTGCCAAAAGAATGAACAAAGTTGTCTTAAGAGAAATACAACCAGAATGCTCCTTAGAAGCAAGGATAGAAAGACTTTGTCTTGCATAATTTGGACACATTATTGGGAGGTATCAATCTCTAGAGAAGGACATTATTAATTATTAATGCTTGGTAAAGTAGAGGGGTGGGTGAAAAAGGGGAAGATCCTCAGTGAGGTGAATTGACACAGTAGCTACAACAGTGGTCTTAAGCATAACAATGAATGTGAGGCTGGTGCTAGACTGAGCATCACTTTGTTTTGTTGTTCATAGGGGTTGCTATGAGTCAGAATGCACTTGATGGTACCTAACAACAAAAACATTAATTTTCATAGGTAGTAAGTTAAGTGTTCTGTATATACCGTCTCCCTTAATTCTTAGAAAAACCAGATTGTGAATCTTGAGGAACAGAAAGCTGAGAAAGGCAATTGAAGACTGTCTTAGTCATCTACTTATACCTGTACCTGTTGCTGTTATGTCAATTCTAAGTCATAGTGACCCTGTAGGACAGAGTAGAACTGCTCCCATAGAATTTCAGAGAGTACCTGGTGGATTCGAACTGGTGGCCTTTTGGTAAACAGCCATAGCACTTAACTGCTATATCATCATTGTTTCCCTTGACACTGTAACAGAAATATCACAAGGGGGTGGCTTTAACAAAGAGAAATTTAGTTCCTTACAGTTAAGTGGGCTAAACACACAAATTCAGGGCCTCAGCTTCATAGGAGGGCTTTCTGTCTCTCAGCTTTTTGGGAAGGTCCTTGTCCTTAATCTTCCCCTGGGCAAGGAGCTTCTCAGGTACAGGGACTCCCGGTCCAATGGTCTCGCTCTGCTCCCTGCTGTGCTTTCTTGGTGGTATGAGGTCCTCAACTCTCTTCTCCCTTCCCTTTCCTTTTGTGTTATGAGAAATAAAAGGTGGTGCTGACCACACTCTAGGGAAACTCCCTTTACATCAAATCAGCATCCTTTACCTGATCAGATGCATTGTTAACAAATATTTTCTCATATTCTATAGGTTGTCTCTTGTACATTCTTGGTAAAGTCCTTTAAAGCAAATTATTTGTTTATCTTAATAAAGTTCTATTATTTATTTTTTCTTTAGTTGTTCATGTTTTTATTATCAGGGACAGCTATTATTAATACGACTATACAGATAAAAAAATTAAATATTAAAGAATTATATTTGCCAGCCAAGCCAAGTGCTGTCGAGTCAACATGTGCCATATAATGTATAAGAACTGTTGCTGGGTCTGTGGAAGTCATGGGTCTGCTTTTAAGAAGCCTATGCTACAGTTTCAAAGGCAATTTTAAAATTACCTGGATAAGGGTATTACAATCACACCCTAATTCTCTTTAACAGTCACTATTACCAAACTAAGGACAGCAACACAATAGCGGGAATCATGGACTAGCCAAATTTATACACACATTTGGAGGTTGGGGGATATAATTCAATCCATAATAAAGAGCTTGCTCAGGGTCATGGTAGATCTCAAATTAGACTCAGGTAATCTGGCTGCCAAGTTTCACTTCTACCTCACTCAGATGACAATATTTGTGAAAGGGTGAGACCCACTTATACCCAAAGGAAATGCACTTAGATGCTTCCTCTGCAGGCCTGAGGGTGTACTGTCTTCCTACACTGCAAGGAGATTCCAGAGTTCCTCCCTAAGGTTGCCCAGCATCATGGTCTCACACAGGGCATCTCTTCATAGAGTGGGTACTTCCATATATGTCCCTTCTGTGCCTGGACACTACTAAACATGACTGTTTATCTCCAAAAGCTCAGATGCACAGATGATGATCTGTTTTGTTATTGCTAATTATACTTTCCTCTGATCAAAACATCTGTGTATACATTTTAGAAAATGCGCAATAGAGAAACATCAAGAAAGAAAATATAAAAATCAGTGTTTGATTATGTTGTGTACTTATCTTTACCATGTGCTATATTTACAATTCTTGAAAAAGGTTTGCAAATGTGTCAATTAGAGGCATTCATTTTAATCAGCGAATTTTTGCTTTAAAGCTCCTTTCCCATCACTCTGACTTTTCTGGACACTGTCTGTTTATACCGAGCCACTGATAGGGTATTTGCCTGTAATTACCTTATTTCCCACTCTCAAGTGGGCACACCCTATTGCAAGTCAATCCTCATCTCGTTGAGAATTTTTTTCAAGTCTATTCCAACTTTTCTATCCCTCAGAAGCATGCCTCTTACTACAGTTTTGTAATGTATTCATTATCACATCAATGAAGTGGTAAAAATATTCCAATAATCAAAGTTTAAGGCTTATAGAACAACTGAGTTAGAGCCTAGAATCTGGTCTATCTGGAAATGAACCATGTTGTAAAGATCAGATCTGTTCTTTGGGAGAGAAAAGAAAAACAAAATTATGAGAGATTTTCAAGTATAAAAATGATACATAGTAGAAAAAAGGGAAATAATGAATAAAAATATTACCCATAGTATCAATCCCTGAGATAAGTACTGTTAATACTCTCAAATACATCATAATTAATTCAATTTCATTTGAGTAAATGTGTATATTTGAATTTAAACAATTTTAAATTTACTTAAGTTTGAAAAAGAAACTCATGTTGAATTGAAGGAACTATTGAGTGTCATAAGTCATATAGTTCCTAAAAGATACTCCTAAAATTTGGAAATCCCAGTGGTGTAGTGGGTTGTGTGCTATGTCTGCTAACCAAAAGGTTGGCAGTTCAAACCCACCAGGCACTCCTTGGAAACTCTTTGGGGCAGTTCTACCCTGACCTGTAGCGTCACTATGAGTTGGACCTGACTTAATGACAGTGGGTTTTAAAATTAGAAAAGAAACTATAAGAAACTTCAGGATAGAACAGGATAAGATGACGACATAGCAATCTCACGCTCTCATTTCCCTACAACAAATCTGAGGGGCTGGGTAACAAGTAAAAAAACTGATGAAATTAGTATTCTCAGAACTCTGGACATATGAGGTCTGATCATTAAATCTGCAAATGTAATTGTTCTAAGTGTTACATATTTTCTTGCTGAATGTCACTACGGTAACCTTCAAATACTTCTCTTGCGAAGCTATGCACTCACACCAGTACCTAGTCTACCCTTCAAAGCAGTTTTTTGGAACTCTTTCTGGAATGGCCATTGCGCATGATGACAAGGTGGCAAATTCATAAACTTAATTATGTATAGTTGTCTTTGAGGGAGTTTTTAGCCAGTAAAAAAATAACTGTATTGGAACACCCTACCTACTCACTTGATCTGGCCCTCAATAACTTTTTCCTTTATGAAAAGATGAAGGAAATATTGAAAGGAAGACATTTTGATGACATTGTATGTATCACAGGTAATATGACAACAGCTCTGATGGCCATTCCAGAAAAAGAGTTCCAAAATTGCTTTCAAGGGTGTACTAGGTACTGGCATCAGTGCATAGCTTCCCCATGTGAGTACTTTGAAGATGACTGTGGTGGTATTCAGCAATGAGGTATGCAGCACTTTTTCTAGGACACGTTCACCAACCTAACTGGCAATCTTCATACATTAAAGGATTGCAGGACTAAAAGGAATACTGAATCAAGACAAATATACAGATGGTGGTAGTATAGAGGTCTTATATGTCCTCACTCCACTCCTTTACCCAGCTCAGCATGGCATTCTTGTGAGCAGCTGCAGTGACTGCCTCCTGGCAGAGAGCTCAGTGTTGGAGCAGTACAGCACAACGTGAGTCAAACCTTGAACAGAGGCTTAGGTGAACACAGAAAAGACGGGAGTTTCATTGAATCCTGAGAAATAACCAGTGTTGTGTGCAAAATACAGGCTGCAGTATGTGAACAGTTGGGCATGGGGAAAATAGGTGTAATGGGCACAGCACACTGACACCTAAGCAATTAGACCTGGGGCAGACAGACTTCATGAACACAACTTAAATCAGAATTCCTGTAAGTCTCAAGCAAGAACTACACAAAGGATGTAGCTCAGGCCATAGTACATGAACAGCTGAGCCAGTGGCAAACAGAAATAATGGGCACAACATTGACCAACACACTTGAGTGGTCAGAATTATGACAGAGTGGCCCAGTGAGCACAGCACAGGTGAGAGTTCCCAGAAAGCCCGGGAAAGTACAGCATGATGACAATAATGTGGGTCTCAGTTCTTGAGTACCCAGGACAAATAGACTTGGTTGGTGAGCACACTGCATGCCGAGACACCTGAGGACTGGAACTAGAGACAAAGCAGCTTGGCAGCCAGGCTATAGCACCAGCGGAAGTTCTCATGAGTCCTGGGAAGAAGCAAGAAGGTGAACACAGCGTGGTTTGGAGTTCATGACTGGCGAGAACATGTGGGGAGTAGCAATAGCTACCATACCCAGGGTAAGATTCTGAAGCTGGGGCAGCACAGCTATTACCCTGGGAGAAGAGCCTTCTTGTGCATCTGCAACAGCTGAAACCTCTCTCTTTCTGTATGTGTGTGTGTGTGTGTTGGGGAAAGTGGGTCTAGTGTCAGAATTACATGGTAAGCTCTGACAGTAGAAGAGATTTTTGGTCAGCAGTCAGAGCCAGATGTTAATCTTGAGCTGGGGAACAAGGTGCTGGAGGACCATAACCAGCATCCCTGATGAGGGGAAATCTAGTACCAGAGTAATGTAGTCAGAACCTGCTGGAGAGGAGAGCATGCCAAGTGTTAAAAGCCATAGAATTTGGTGCTAAGTGGCATGACAAGCACCCCTATCCAAGTGACACAGTAATGACCAGTACCCCTGGGAAGGCAGATCAATAGAAAACAGACAACAGCATTTGCATCTAGATGGGGAGTCTGCAGTGGAAATACAATGTTCCACAATCTACAATAATATTAAAGAAGAGAAAACTGTACAAAAGGAAGAGAAAATAATCTCCAGAACTGTTAGAGTAAAATAACTCAGTTTTCAATCATAACAGAATCACAAAACGTATGAGGAGGAAGGAAAGCATGGGCCATGCTTGTGAACAAACTAAGAGGATGGAAACTGTTTCTGAGGAAAGATAGATAATGGAATCACTAGACAAACACTTTAAAACATCAGTAATAAGCATTTGTGAAAGACAGCAGAACATGGAAAAAGAACTAAAGGAAATGAAGAAAATGATATAAGAAGAAAAGAATTTTAAGAAACAAATTTAAAAGAAATACTAGGGCTGGAATGTACAGTAGCACAAATAAGCAATTATCTGGAAGAGCTAAACAGCAGATTTGAATTGATAGAGAAAAAAATTCAGTGAACTCAAAGATAGCACAATTGGGACTGTTCATTCTGAAGAGCTGAAAGAATAAAGAAAAACGAACAAATCTAAAAGATCTGAGGGACAGCGTCAAGTTGAATAATACACATATTATGAGAGTTTTATAAGAAAGGTGGAAATAAAAAGGAAGAACTTATGAAGAAATAATGGCAGGACATTTCCTAAATATTATGAAGGACAGGAATGTATCCACACATGGTCAGCCAAATTTAAATAGCATAAATCCAAAACAGCTACACTGAAGCATATTACTATCACATTGTCAAAAATTAACAACAAAGAAAATTTTTGAGAGCCTCATTAGAAAATAAAAGCATTATATAAAAGGAAACCTCAATAAGACTAAGGCCAATTTCTCAAAACCATACAGGCAAGAAGGCAAAGGTACAATATACCACTGAAGAAAATAATTGTCAACCAAGAATATTGTATTTGGCAAAAAGTGTTATTCAAAATAAGGGAAAATGGAGACATTCCCAGATGGACATGTAAGCCAACTGTCACAACAAAGTTTATTAAGAAAACGTTCTGCATCACACTTTAGTGAGTGGTGTCTGGGGTCTTAAAAGGTAGCAAGGAGGAGGTAGGGCTATGTGACAGGTAGTCAGATGCTGCCGGAGATCCTTCTAACAAAAAAGATCTCCCCAAAACAAGTGAGTTGATTATGTATGATGTTCTAGGAACCCTGAACATCAAAGGGAAACTTGAAAAATTGGAATGAGCAACAGGGGAAGCACTGAATGATCCAGAAGTACCTAGGACTGGCCAGACTTGACCAAGAAGGAATGGACACTATAGGCAGATCAAAGGCAGCAGTGTGGTGAGGGAAACAATGGCAATTGGAAAATGACTTACACAGAGGGAGAGACTGAGCAGTTCAGAAACTATACAGGCCTTCAGAATCAGTGAAAAATGGCATTCTGTTGTCAAAAGCTAAGTACTTTGTGTCTAAACTACCACCCATGGATCTAAAACTTTATTTTGGGATAATCCTATCTCTCTGTTACCAGTGCTACCCCATCCCTTCTCTACACAGTATCTGAGCCAGCTCCAGAGACTGATTCATCCCCTGGTCAAGAAGTAGGATCCCTTACATGAGCCCTGATCTATTCCCTGAGGCTTGGAAAGGAAATAATTTAACAAAATGGGGGGAAATTTTACTGACTCCCCTAAGCTGAGTACTCAGTGCAGAGACAGTTCCTTTGTCTAGGTGCAGGCATAAGGGGTTCATGGACCTTGAATGCCTCTTACCTTTACGTACAGTGGTGATCACCCATAGTCTGGCTGCAAATCCTTTCCACCTATCTTATCGTATCTCCTTTAAGGAAGAGAGACAGGCTTTCCTCACAGATACAGATGGTTGTCAGCTCCCTGACTGTCTAAGCATGTGCAGCCAGGTACTTGTGCCTACACGAAAGTCTCCTGGCCATCTAGCATAGTAGTGGAGAGCCTATACCACACACTTGGTGACCTACTACCTGGACACCTGAGCTAAGTACCTACAAGTAAATGAACTGTTGGTCTCACATGCTTAGTAACAGCTCTAAACACTTGGTGACAGGACAGTCAAACTTCAAAGGTGCCAGTAATCAAACTACCTCATGCAAGCAGTGTATTTGGGCATTTCAAAATGAAGCAAAACAAGAAGCTAGAACACAGTATGCAAACATAAAATAAATAACTTACTGATGGATCAGAGCCAACAGTCAATATCAAATCATGTAAAAGGGCAGACCATGATTGCTTCAGAAAACTCTGAAAATAAAGAATAAAGAAATTTGCCAGATGAATTATCAGAGGAAGAATACAAACCATTAATATATAAAAGTCTTGAAGAGATCAGGAAGGAGATAAAGCAAAATGTAGCAGGGTACAATAACAAATTCAACAGGCTTCAAGAAACTGTAGCCAAAATTCAGATGATTAATAATAAAATTAAAGAATTAGGCAAGTCAATAGTCAAAGGAGCAAACTGAAGAAATAGGAGTCAGAGTTAGTGAAACTAAAGATAAAGTACCCAACACCAACATATTTGAAGAAAAATCAGAAAAATAATTTTAAAAATAAAGAAATTCTATGAATCGTGGGTTTCTATCAAGAGGAATAATCTATGAGTAATTACAGTACCAGGGTAGGCAAGAATAAAAGAAAAAACAGAAAGAATTGTTGAAGATTTGTTGACAGAAAACTTCTGTGATATAATGAAATATGAGAAGACACCTATCCAAGACATCCTTTGAAATCCACACAAGACAGATTCCAAAAGAAGGACACCTAGGCATATTTTAATCAGACTTGCCAAATCAAAAAATAAGGAAAACATTTTAAATGCAGTAAGGGATAAATGAAAAACAATCTACGAAGCAGAATCCCTAAGACTAAGTATGGACCACTCAGAAGAAACCATGCAGGCAAGAAGGCAATGAGATGACATATACAAATCCTTGAAGGAAAACAATTGCCAGCTAAGAATTATATGTCCAGCAAAACCTACCTCTCCAATATAATGGCAAAATTAATCCATTTCCAAATAAACAGAAATTTAGGGAATTTGAAAAACCAAAACCACAATTTCAGAAAATACTAAAGGGAGATCGTCTATTGGAAAATGAGTAGCATCAGATAACAATCCAAGTCTAGAACAGAAAACAGAACAAATAGACATCACTGCATGCAAACAGGGAAATTATGAAAATAAATCAAAGCTAAAACATTGAAAATACAGATATAACAAAAAGTAAAAGATCCAAACCCACTGCCATCAAGACAATTGACTCATAGTGACCCTATAGGACAGAGTAGAACTGCTCCATAGAGTTTCCAAAGAGCACCTGGTGGATTCAAACTGCTGACCTTTGAGTTAACAGCTGTAGTACTGAGACACTATGCCACCAGGGTTTTCATAACATAAAAGGGGGACTAAAAATAGAGTCATGAATGTTTCATGTAGGGATCATACAAAGACAGGACTGGTTTAAATTTATAAAAATAGGAGTAAATACTAAGGTAACTGCAAAGGAAATTAACAAGCCTATCCATCAAAACAAAAGAAATGAGAAAAACATAGTCTCAGCAAATAAAAAACCAACACTGAAAAGATGAAAAGAAACCCTATAAAGAAAAATGACTCAACATAGAAAATTAAGTAAAACAAAGAAACTGTCAACAACAAACACACACACACACAAAGCCAGCATCAAAAAGACAGCACTAAAACTCATACCTATCTGTAGTTACACTAAATGTAAATGGTTTAAATGCACCAACAAAATGCCAGTGAGTAGCAGAATGGATTAAAAAAAAAATCTTTCTGTTTGCTGCCTACAAGAGACGCAACTTAAAGATACCAACAGACTAAAACTCAAAGGATGGAAAAAATATATCCAGTAGACAACATTCAGAAGTGGCAATATTGATTTCTGAGAAAATAGACTTTAAAGTAAAATCTGCCACAGTGGATAAGGAAGGACACTATATAATGATTAAATGGTCAATGATCTAGGAGGATGTAACCACATTAACATTTATATGCCCAAGGATAGAGCTCCTAAAAGCATACAAACTCTAACAGCATTAGAAGATAAATAGCTGTACAACAATATGACATCAATAGACCACTTTTGGTAGAGGACAGAACATTTAGAAAAAGCTCAATAAATAGACAGAAGATCTAAGCACCACAATCAACCAACTTGACCTCTTAAACATATAAAGAATTCTTCACCCAACAGCAGCTACGTGCACTTTCTTTTCCAAAAAAAATATGGAACATTCTCTGGGACACACCATGTATTAGGCCATAAAGCAAGGCTTAACAAAATTCAAAGCATCAAATATTGCAAAACATCTTTTCAGACCATAAAACTATAGAAGTAGCAATCAATAACAGAAAAACCAAGGTGGAAAAAATATCAAACACATGAAAACTGAAAAACACCTTGCTTAAAAACTACTAGGTGTAGAAGAAATCAAAGATAATATGTATAAAAAAGACAAAAATTCACAAAATCAAATGAAAATGAAAACATCCTGCCAGAACTTTTGGGGCACGGCAAAACCAGTTCTCAGAGGTCAATTTATATCAGTAAATGAACATATCCAAAAATAAAAAAGAACCCAAATCGAAGCATTAACCCTACAACTCAAACAAGTAGAAAGAGACCAGCAAAAGAACCCCACAGGCACCATAAGAAACCAAATTGTAAAATTTAAGTCAAAACTAAATGAAATAGAGAATAAAAAACCAGTTGAAACAGCTAACAATACCAAAAGCTGGTTCTTTCAATGGCCAAACTGACAAAAGAAAAAGGAGAGAGAAAGCAAATAACACAAATAAGAAATGAGATAGGCAATATCACAATGGATCCAACTTGACAGCACTTGGCTTGCCTTGGCAATATCACAACAGACCCAACTAAAATTTGAAAAATCATAAATACTATGAAAAATTATACTTTAACAAATTTGAAAACCTAGAGGAAATGGACAAATTTCTAGAAACACACTACCTACCTAAGCTAAAACAGTGGTAGAACAAATAAAGAAACCCATGAAGAAGAAGTGATTGAAAAAGTAAATGAAGCGGGTGGAGTCAAGTTGGCAGACTAAGCGCGCGTCTCCGTATATCCCTCTGGAAACCAAGACCTGAACCGATAATTAAACGGAGCATTCTGATCACCTAATCAGCCCCAGGACATGGCACAGGGCTGTTAATTTGGACTTGATACCACTAAGTGAAAAACTTCCCCTCTTTCGCTGACTCCCACTCCTGGCTAGCCCTGGCTCTCACTGACTGAAGGTAAACACACCATTTTGACTTTTTATTTCTCTGTCTTGGCCGGTGGGCGGAGCTGGGTCTTGCCTAGTAGCTAGACTCAGACGCGCTGCTGGGGGGATAGGCATGCGAAATTCCCATATTTTGAGAGCCAGGCTTAGGACTCTGTTAATCTAGCCAGTTTGGGCCTGTCTTTTGATCTCTGCCACAACAGTGTCTCTACGGATTCCCACCACCAGTGTGCGGGATGCCATGTTGGGTACGGAGATTTTAGCGGGAACTAATTCTTAGCCTGGGAGCCAGCGCCTGCAAACAGGACAGTGCTTCTCTGACAGAAAAGCAGTAATTTTCACAGTGACGGCTAAGGTGGGGGCCCTGCAACAGAAACAGAGGAATCACTACCTCTCAGCACCTCTAGCCCCTCTTTGCTAACCACGTGGAGGGTGCCATCTTGAATACAGTGGCTGCAGCTGGACCTGATTCTTAGCTTAGGAGCCAGAGCCTGACCACAGGAGAGTGCTTTTCTACCACAAAACCAGTACTCTACTCAGTGTTGCCTAAGGCTGGGCCCTCTCAGCAGAAGCCAATGGGGCAGTAACATTCCTGTATTCTGAACTAGTTTGTACCATCTGGGGTTGGATATAGAGGTGCTTACTTTGCCAGTTGGGAAGAGGGACCTCTACACCTGAAAACCTAACTGACTTGTGAACTGGTCAGATACCTTTTGCTTTACATTTGAAGACAGCCTAGAGAAACAGCTGCAGTCCATCCTCACAGTATCTTTTTCAGCCTCCACTAACTCACATGGGACTCAAAAAGCAACAGACACTTGTGGCATACAAGAAATCATGCATGGCTTCAGAAGGCTCCCAAACAAAGCAACCAAGGAATTTTCAAGATGAAGAAACTTTTGTGAAAGCATCAGAAAGTGAATACAAAATGATTATATACAGAGCCCTTCTAGACCTCATACAAAACGCAGCAGAACAAAAGGAGAAATTAAACAAGCTGTTCGATCTGATGGAACACCAGTACTCTGAAATCCAACAGATCAAGAAGAAAATCAAAGACATAGAAACTTCCATGCAAAGCCAAGAAAACAGAATGGAACAAATGGAAAAAAAGAATTTCTGACTTGGAAGACAGAGCTACTGACGCCAGTGTCTATGAGCAGAAATCAGAAAAAAGAAACAAGAAAAATGAAAAAGCATTAAGAAGCATGTGGGACTCTATTAAGAGGAACAACCTTCGATTAATTGGAGTCCCTGAACAGGGTGAGACATCTGAGAACACAGAGAGTATCGTTGCTGAGCTGCTGAAGAAAACTTCCCAGAAATTATGAAGTAAGAGAATATAGACATCTCAGATGCATATCGTACACCACCCAATATAGATCTCAAAAGAAAGATTCCAAGACATATTACAATCAAGCTTAACAAAATGAAACATAAGCAGCAACTCTTAAAGGCAGGAAGACTCAAAGCAAAGCTAACATTCAGAGGGAAACCCTGTAGGCTTTCATCAGATTTCTCAGCAGAAACCATGCTGGTAACGGAGACAGTGGCATGACACATTGAAAGCCTTGAAGGAGAAGAACTTCCAACCAAGAATTATATATCCTGCAAAACTATCTTTCAAATATGAAAATGAAATGAAGACATTCCCAGATAAACAGAAACTCAGAGACTTTGTAAAAACCAAACCCAAACTGCAAGAAATATTGAAAGAAGTTCTCGGCTCTGGCTTAGAAGAACGAAACCACTAACTATATATTTTAGAATGACACACTACAGAAAACTCTACTCAGAGAAGGCACCAAACTGAATCACAACTTTAATACGGAAAGATACAATCCAGTGATCATCATGAAAACTATGGTGCCATCATGTTAAAAAGAGGGATGTATTACACTCATTATCGTCCTTCCAGATGGAGAGGAAGATGACAAGACTGGTCGTAATTGAAATTGGGTTTATATATAGTTTATTAAGGGGGATCATAGGGGCAGCTTAAAGCACAACAAATATGTATCATAGTGTTTCAAGAAACGTAACACAGGAGTCTCAACAACTACAAAACCAGCTCTGACAAAGGTGAAAAATCAACTCACAAAAAAAGAATGTCCCAGAACAGACTAATAAGAACAACACAGAAAACATCAACACAAAAACAACCATATCACAATGGAAGCACTGAACACATACCTATCAATAATTACATTGAATGTGAATGGACTGAATGCTCCAGTAAAGAGACATCGAGTGACATCTTGGATTAAAAGACATGACCCATCCATATGCTGTCTACAAGAAACTCACTTGAGACCTAAATATAGGAACAAACAAAATTAAAGGATGGAAGAATATATATCAAGCTAACAATGAACAAAGAAGAGCAGGGGTGGCAATTCTAATCTCAGACAAAATCAATTTTAATGTAAAATCCACCATCGTGGGCAAAGATGGACACTATTTATTGCTGAAAGGTTTAGTACACAAGCAAGACTTAACTATATTAAATATTTATGCACCTAATATCGGAGCACCTAAATACATCGAAGAAACACTGGCTACAATCAAAAAAGAGCTAGATCACTCCACAATAATAGTGGGAGACTTCAACACTCCACTCTCAATACTGGACAGATCATCTAGAAAAAAGCTCAGTAAAGATACAGAAGACCTCATTGCCACAATTAACCAACTAAACCTCATTGATATATACAGAACTTTCCACCCATCAGCGGACAACATCTTCTTCTCCAGTGCACATGGAACATTCTCCAGAATTGACCATGTGTTAGGCCATAATGCAATGCTAAACAAAATCCATACCACTGAATTATTGCAAAGCATCTTCTCAGATCATAAAGCCACAAAAGTTGAAATCAATAGCAGAAAAAATATAGCTAGAAAGTGGAACTCTTGGAAACTGAACAATGTCTTGCTCAAAAAAACATGGGTTATAGAAGAAATCAAAGATGAAATAAAGAAATTCATGGATTCCAGTGACAACAAAAACACTTCCTACCAGAACCTATGGGATACAGCCAAAGCAGTGCTCAGAGGTCAGTTTAGCTCCATAAATACACACATCGGGAAGGAAGAAAGAAACCAAATCAAGGAACTAACTCTACAGCTTGAACAAGTAGAAAGAGATCAACAGAGGAACCCATGAAACACCAGAAGAAACAAGATCATTACGATTAAAGCAGAGCTAAACGAATTAGAGAATAGAAAAAAAAATTCAAAAAATCGAAAAGACCAAAAGCTGGTTTTTTGAAAGGATCAACAAAATTGACAAACCACTGGCTAAACTTACTAAAGAAAAGCAGAAAGGAAACAAATAACCCAAATTAGAAACGAGAGGGGAGTTGTCACCACAAATCCAACAGAAATAAAAAATATCATAACTGAATACTATGAGAGACTGTACTGTAACAAATTTGAAAACCTAGAGGGAATGGACAAATTCCTTGACTCATACTACCTACCCAAATTATCACAATGTGAAGCAGAACAACTTAATAAACCCATCACAAAGGAAGAGATTGAAAATGTCATCAAAACACTGCCAACCAAAAAAAGCTTGGGCCCAGATGACTTCACTGCAGAATTCTAACAAGCATTTAGAGAAGAGTTATCTCTGATACTACTCAGACTATTTCACAGAATAGAAAGGGATGGAGTACTCCCAAACTCATTCTATGAAGCCAGCATAACCGTGATACCAAAAGCCAGAGAAAGACTTAACAAAGAAGGAGAAATACAGACCAATATCACTCATTAATCTAGATGCAAAAATCTTCAACAAAATTCTTGCCAATAGAATACAAGAACATACCAAGGAAATAATCCATCATGACCAAGTGGGATTCATACCAGGGATGCAAGGCTGGATCAACATCAGAAAAACACTCAGTGTGATTAACCACATAAATAACACAATAGACAAGAATCACCTAATTTTGTCCATTGATGTAGAAAAGGCATTTGATAAAGTCCAACACCCATTCATGCTAAAAACTGTTAGCAAAATAGGCATAGCTGGCAAATTCCTCAACACAATAAGGGCCATTTATACAAAGCCAATTGCCCACGTCGTCCTGAATAGAGAGAGACTGAAAGACTTTCCCTTGAGAACAGGAACTAGACAAGGATGCCCACTCTCACCTCTCCTATTCAACATTGTACTAGAAGTTCTAGCCAGAGCAATTAGACAAGACCAAGAAACAAAGGGCATCTGCATCGGCAAGGA
Organism: Heterohyrax brucei; assembly: GCA_028571685.1. Taxonomy (NCBI): domain Eukaryota; kingdom Metazoa; phylum Chordata; class Mammalia; order Hyracoidea; family Procaviidae; genus Heterohyrax; species Heterohyrax brucei. The sequence goes on along the minus strand of CM053154.1, from coordinate 83,557,812 downwards.
AGAAGTTAAAACATCCCGGTTTGCAGATGATATGATTGTATATGCAGAGAATCCCAAAGAATCTATCCATAAACTAGTTAAACTTACAGAAGAGTTCATCAAAGTCTCAGGATACAAGATAAATGTAAGTAAATCAGTAGGATTCCTTTATACTAACAACGAGACTATTAATGAAGAAATCATCAAATCAATACCATTTACTATAGCCCCTAGGAAGATAAAATACCTAGGAATTAATCTAACCAGAGAAATAACTGACCTTTACAAAGAAAACTACAAGCCCTTGCTACAAGAAACTAAGAGAGACTTAGATAAATGGAAAAACCTACCCTACTCATAGACAGGAAGACTTAACATTGTGAAAATGTCTATTTTACCCAAAGTGATCTACTTATATGATACAATCCCAATACAAGTTCCAGCATCATTTTTTAATGAGATGGAGAAACAAATCACCAATTTTGTTTGGAAAAGGAAGAAGCCCCGGATAAGTAAGGTACTACTAAAGAAGAAGAACACACTGGGAGGCCTCTCATTACCCAACCTTAGAACATACTATACTGCCACAGTGGTCAAAACAGTCTAGTACTGGTACAAGAACAGACAGATCAATCAATGGAACAGAATGGAAACCGCAGAGATGACACCATCTGCCTATGAACAGTCGAGATTCAACATTAAACTGGGGTAAAAACAGTATCTTCATCAAATGGTGCTGGAAAAATTGGATATCCATCTGCAATAAACTGAAACAAGATCCATATCTTACACCTTATGCAAAAACCAAATCCAACTGGATAAAAGACCTAAATATCAAACCTAAAACGATAAAGCTCATCCAAGAAAACGTAGGAACAACAGTGGAAGTTTTAATACACAATGAGGACAGACTCCAAAATCTGCCAAACAGACTACAATCAACAGAAGAGAAAATAGATAAATGGGAACTATTAAGAATCACTTTTGCTCATCCAAAGACTTTACTAATAGAATTAAAAGGCCACCTATAGAATGGGAAAAAATACTTGGCAACTCTATGCCAGGCCGATGCCTGATCTCCATAATCTAGAAGATACTACAAAATATCAATAAGAAGAAGATAAATCATCCAATCAAGCGATGGGCAAAGGAAATGGACCGACATTTCACTAGAGAGGAGATCCAGTCAGCCAAAAAACACATGCAGACATGTTCACGATCTTTAGTTATTAAAGAAATTCAAATCAAGACAACAATGAGATACCATCTCACCCCAACAAGACTGACCATGATCCAAAGAACACAAAACAACAAATGCTGGACAGGCTGTGGAGAAAGTGGAACCCTCCTACACTGTTGGTGGGGTTGCAAAATGGTCCAGCCTCTTTGGAAAGCAATCTGGCGCTTCCTTAAAAAAATGGATATCAATATACCATTTGACCCAGTAATTCCACTACTTGGAATATATCCTACAGAATCAAAGCCTTTCACACCAATGGACACATGCACAAGAATGTTTATCGCAGCACAGTCCACGATAGCAAAAAGATGGAATCAACCCAGATGCCCAACAACAGAAGAATGGACAGGTAAACTATGGTACATATACTCAGTGGAGCACTACGCAATGATAAAGAATAACAATGATTCCAGGAAACATCTCCTAACCTGGTTTCAACTGGAAGACATTATGTTGAGTGAAAGTAGTCAGTGACAAAAGGACAAATATTGTATGAGACCTGTATGATAAGACCTCAAAAACAGACTTGTGTATAGAAGACTCTTAGACAGCTGCAAGGGAGGGGAAGGAGCGAGGTCGAGGGGGGAGGGTTTAGATTAGATAGTTGCTAGAAATCTGGTTGGGTGAAATCAATGACAGCACACATTAGAAACAAGAACAATGTTAAGTGGACTTCAGCATAACTTGAGTATTCCTTCCATCTTAACCCAATATTGCAAGGATAGAGTAGCTGGGGTAGGGGGCAGGAAGCAGGGGACTATGCTCTGAGGCAAATTCGAGGCCAATTTGCTCAACTAGCATTTTGCTAAGAGGGCTCTCTGCACCCCACGTTGGTGAGTGGCATCTGGGGTCATAAAGATGCTAAGCTGCCATCCAAGGGCACAGCAAATGGTCCCAAGTCAGCAGGAACGGATGCTCACTGAGGACCAAAATGACATGGGGTAGAGACAACCCGGAAGAGAGAGAGACCCACATCAGTGTGTGCCTACATCAACTTGGGACCAGAAGAACCAGATGGTGCCTGGCCACCACCAGTGATAGCTGCAATGGAGCTCACTAAGTTGAGTCTCACTGGCAATACAAGAATAAAAAATGGTGCATCCTGAGATCTCCCCTAAAAGACCTCAACTGATGGTCCAGCAGTTTGGGGGTTCCCCTAGGAGCATGGCCCCTGGCCCCGATGCTGCCCTTGCCCATAAATCATAATGAAGGTCCACTCTTTGGACACGAATGGATTGGACTTGGCAATGCAGAGTGACCATATATTGGATGCACTTTATGGTTCTATACATCTATAGGATATCATCCTGCTGACCTCTGGTTGGAGAAAGGAGAGTGGGTGGAGAGGAGGGGAAAGGAGACTGTTGGGAGGATGAGACATGTATGGAGCAGAGAGGAATAATGTGCTGTCACCGGACAGGGAGAGCAGTGGAAGCTGCATATAGGTGGGCATGTAAATTTATACGGGAATGTACATTTTTACTCAGTCATATTAAATAAAAAAAGTTAAAAAAAAAAGAAAAAGTAAATGAACTCCCAACAAAATAAGCCCTACTGTGGTGTTTTCAGAGCCTAAAAAAGAATAAAACACTCCCAGGCTCATTCCATGAAGCCAGCATGACCCTGATACCAAAAACCATGCAAAGACACCACAAAAAAGAAAATTACAGATCAGTATCTCTCATGAACTTTCATGCAAAAATCGTCCATAAAATTCTAGGCAATAGAATTTAACAACGTGTCAAAAATAAGTCATCATGACCAAGTGGGATTTGTATCAGGTATACAGTGACAGTTCAAATTAGAAAAACAATCAATACAATCAGCCACATAAATAAAACAAAAGACAAAGACTATTTGATTTTGTCAGTTGATGCACAAAAGGCATTCAACAACTCCAATACTCATTCATAATAAAAACAGCCAACATCATCCTAAATGGAGATTCTGGAAGCATTTCCCTTGAAAATGGGAATCAGACAAGGATATCTCTTGTCACCACTTTTATTCAACACTATACTAGAGGATCTAGCCTGAGCAATCAAGTTAGAAAAACAAATAAAGGGCATCCAAATTGGTAAGTAAATGTTATACAGGAAACTCAAAAGAATCCACACACGCACACACACACACACACACACACACACACACACACACAAACAACTACTAGAACTAATAGAAGAGTTCAGCAAAGTATCAGGATGCTATATAAACATGCAAAAATGAGTTACATTTCTCTGTATCAACAAAGAGAATGTCAAATAGGACATCACCAAACCAATGCCATTTATAATAGCCCACAAGAAGACAAAATATTTAGGAATAAACCTAACAAGAGACATAAAAGACCTATACAAAGCAGTCTACAAGACACTACTGCAAGAATCTGAAACAGACCCACATATGTAGATAAACCTACCTTGATCATGGATAGGAAGACTCAACATTGTGAAAATATCTGTTCTACCCAGAGCAATCTAGAAATAAAATGCAGTCCTATCCAAATTCCAATGAGTTGGAGGAAAAAAAACACCAACTTGATATGGAAAGGGAAGAAGCCTCAGATAAGGAAAGTATTACTGGAGAAGATCAAGATGGAAGGCCTCATCACACTGACTGACTTCAGAACCTATTACACTGCCACAGTAGCCAAAACAGCCTGAAATTGGTACAACATACACATAGACCGATGGAACAGAATTGAGAATCCAGATGTAACATCATCCACCTATGAACAGCTGGTATTTGACAAAGACCCAAAGTCCATAATTTAGAGAAGATGCAGTCTCTTTAGCAAATGGTGCTGGCATGACTGGATATCCATTTGCAAAAAAGTGAAATGACCCGTATCTCACACAGTGCACAAAAATCTAACTCAAAATGGATCAAAGGTCTACATATAAAATCTAAAGCAATAAAGATCATGGAAATTAAAAATAGGGACATTGTTGGAAGCCCTAATACACGGCATGAACAAAATACAGAACATTGTTAAGGGTGCACAAACACCAGAAGAGAAAAGAAGTAATTGAGAATTTCTAAAAATCAAATGCTTGGTTCATCTAAAGACTTCACCAATGGAGTAAAAAAATGGCCTACAGGCTGGGAAAAAAGTTTTAGATATGACAATTCTGGTCAGCATCTAAAATACACAAGATGCTGCAAAACCTCAACAAAATGACCACCTAATTGAAAAATGGGCAAAGGCCTTTGACCGGGGAAGTCATTCAGGTGGCTAACAGATACATGACTAAATGCTCCCAATCATTAGCCATTAGAGAAATCCAAGTCAAAACCACAATGAGATACCATCTCTCATCAACAAAGTTTGCAATATTCCAAAATACACAAAATAGTAAAAGTTTTGGGGACACTTATGGAATGGGACACTTTTGGAACATGGAACACTTACGCAAGTTCCTACAATTATGTTTGCATACTTGTCACTGTACTCTTATGTTCGCAGCACTGTACCAACAGTTCAGTAAAGTTTCATAGTCTTGGTATATCACCAGTCTTGATTTCACTAGTTAACGCATGAACTCTGTGTGTGTGGTTCTATGTACAAGTGTAGCCTTGTATAATAACTACCATCACATTCTGTCACGACAAGGCTTTCTTATACTATCCTTTCATAGCTATATTCACATCCTCCCACTCAACCATCCTTAAATCTGGGCAACCTCAAAACTGTTCTCTTCCTCTATAACTTCATTATTTCAAGAATGTTATATAAATGCAATCATATGATATGTAACCCAGAGAAGTTGAGCTTTTACACTCACCATAAGTAGTGCTTCTTAATGACAAAACATTTGTCATGAGTCTTTCTCATAGTACTCTTGGATGATAATTGTGGCTTTTGGTTTTTAGGTTTTTTTTATTGTGAGTAAGTGAAAGTATACAATCTAAGTCAGGTTTGCATGCCCACCTATCTGCAGCTCCCTCTGTTCTCCCCACCTGGTGACAGGACACTTTTCCTTTTCACTCTTAACAAGCATGTGTCCCCCCCCCCCGCCCTCTTCTTTCGCACCCAGAAAGAAACTAGCAAGTAGCCTCCTGTAAACGCATAGAACCGTAAAGTACATACACCATGTGGTCACACTGTGTCCCCGAGTCCAGTCTCTTTTGTTTGAAGAGTTGATATTACTGGTTACTGGCCAGAGATACAGCAGGTCTGGAGACCATGTTCCCAGGGGACCCTCCAGGCCTTCAGCTCTTTTAGTAGTTATTGGGCTGCACACCTCTTTTTCACATGTTGCCTCAGGGACTTGACATTCTGTCCTCCATCATAGCTGTCTTTGGTGGTGGTTGGGCACCACCTGGTTCTTTTGGTCTCATGTTGATACAGTCTGTCATTCATACAGGTCTTCCTGTCTCCTGGGCTCTTTTTCCCTTGTATCTTTGTTGTTCTCGGTGATCATCTGTTCTGGATGAGTGGGATTATTTGGTGGACCTCACAGGTGGCAGTTTGCTAGCTTTTAAGACCCCAGATGCCATGCACCAATATGGGGTGCAGAAGACTCTCTTAGAAATAGACTAGTTATGCCAATTGGCCCCAATGTCCCCTGAATACGTGGTCCCCAAAACCCCATCCCTGCTACTCCATCCTTTGAAATATTGAGTTTAGAAAACCTTGCAGTTTATGGTGAAATCCATTTAAGTTGATCTACTCTCTACTATCACTACTTTCACCCAAATAAATTTCTATTGACTGTCTAATTTATTCCCAACTCTCTCTTTCCCTCATCACCCTTGTAGTGGTCAAAATCTTTTCTTCTGTGAATAAGTCTAGTTTTAAGTCCCTGTAGCAGGGGTCTCATACAGTATTTGTCCTTTTGCTACTGAGTGATTTCACTCAGCATAATGTCTTCCAGTTGAAACCAGGTTATGAGTTGCTTCCTGAAATCATCACTGTTCTTTATCATTACCTAACATTCCACTGAGTGTATGTAATGTAGTTTATTTATCCCTCATCTGTTTATGCACATCTAAGTTGAATCCATCTTTTTGCTATTGTGGACAGCACTTCAATAAACATTTGTGTGCATGTTTTGTTTGTGTGACTGCCTTAATTTCTGTAGGAATGTTCCCAGCAGTGAGATTACTGAATTATACGGTATTTCCACCCCTAGCTCTTTAAGGAAGTGCCAAATTGCTTTTCAAAGAGGTTGCACCATTTTGCAGTCCCACCAGGAGTGTGGGAAGGTTCCAATCTCTCCACAGCCTCTCTAGCATTAGTTGTTTTGTGTTTTTTTGGATTATGGCCAATCTTGTTGGGGTGAGATGGTATCATTGTAGTTTTTATTTGGATTTTTCTAATAGTTAATGATTGTGAGCATTTCCTCAGGTGTCTTTTAGCTGCCTGGATGTCTTCCTCAGTGAAGTGTGTGCCAATCTCCTTTGCTCATTGCTTAATTGGGTTATTTAACTTTTCCTTGTTGATATTTTGCAGTATCCTTTACTTTACAGAAATCCGATACTGGCCCGACATATAGTTGCCAAATATTTTTTTTTTCCAGTTCTGTAGGTAGTCCTTTAATTCTCTTCATAAAGTCTTTGGATGAGCAAAAGTGTTTGATTCTTACTAGTTTCCATTTATCTAATTTTTCTTCTATGGTTCATGCTATGTTTGTCAGATTCTGAAGTCTGTCTAGGCCATGTATTAGAACTTCCATTGTTGACCCTATTTGTTTCTTGCATAACCTTTATCATTTTAGGCTTGATATGTATGTCTTTGATCCATTCTGAGTTAGTTTTCATGTAAAGTGTCAGACATGGGTCCTGTTTCAGTTTTTTTCAGACATATATTCAATTTTGTTGACACCATGTGTTAGAGAGACTGTTTTTACCCCAGTTTATGACCTTTGGACCTTTGTGGAATATCAGCTGTTCATAGGAGTGTGGCGTTATTTCTGAGGTCTCAGTTCTGTTCCATTCGTTTGTCTCTTTTTCTACCAGTACCAGGCTGTTTTGACTACCGTGGTAGTGTAATACTTTCTAAGGTCAAGTAGTGTGAGGCATCCCACTTCTTCGATAGTGTTTTCCTTATCTGGGGTTTCTTCCCTTTCCAAACAAAGTTAGTGATTTGTTTCTCTATCTCATTAAAAAATTACACAGGAATTTGTACTGGGATTGTATTATATCAGTAGACTGCTTTCAGTAAAATAGACATTTTCACAATGTTAAGTCTTTTGATCCGTGAGGAAGGTAAGTTTCCTCCACTTATATAAGTTTCTTTCAGCTTCTTGTAAGATCTTGTAATTCTCTCTGTATAGGTCTCTTGTTTCTCTGGTTAGATTTATTCCTAGGTATTTTATCTTTTGTGGGGCTACAGTAAATGGTATTGGTTTGGTGATTTCCCCTTAAATGATCTCTTTGTTGGTGTGATAGAGTCCTACCAATTTACTTATGTTTATCTTTTATCCTGATACTTTGTTAACCTCATCTATTAGTTCGAGTAGTTTACTTATGGATTCTTTAGGATTCTCTGTGTATACAATCACATCATCTGCAAATAGGAAGATTTTTACTTCGTTTTCGCTGATTAGGATGTCTTTTCTTTCTTTGTCTTGTCTAATTGCTCTGGTTAGAACCTCCAGAACAATGTTGAATAGAAGTGGTGACAGTGAGCATCCTTGTATAGTTCTCGTTCTCAGCGGGAGTTATTTCAGTGTCCCTCCATTCAGGATGGTATATGCATAGGTGCCTATTTTTTCATTGAGGAATTGTCTTTCTATGCCTATTTTGCTGAGAGTTTATAACATAAATAAACGGGTGTTTGTCAAAGGCCTTTTCTGTATCAAGTTACAAACTCAGGTGATTCTTATCCTTTGAGTTATTTATGTGCTTGATCACATTAATTGCTTTTGAGATGTTGCACTAGCCTTGCATCCCTAGTATGATGATCCCTTAGTCTTGAAGAATTATTTTTTTGATACATTGTTAAATTCTATTGAGAGAGAAAAGCATAAAAAGTTACACTCTAATCCAGAATGCCAGAGGTCTCTCACAGAGAGGATGCTCTCTGCAGAATCCCCCATGGTGTCCCAACCTCAGGACTTTGTAAAAACTTCACTTTCTAGAAACTTGAGGCTAGAAACTTGAGAAAAACGCTTGCTTCCACTTCTGTAAACCCGCTAATGACAACAAGAGGACAGTATGATAATACGTTTGTCTGCCTTTCCATGGGTCTGATAAAAGGACAAGAACAGAGCTGATTGGGGAACTTAGCTACTTTGGATGTTAGTCCGCTGCAGCTCTGCTGGCTAGAATAAAGCCTCTGCTTCTTATAAGCACAGGTGTTCAGGAGACCCTTATTCTCCAGTTGTCCTCATTTTTATATCTTCCTACAACCCTGTTGACTAGGATTTTGAAGATCTTTTCATCTAGACTTCGGAGTGAAATTGGTCTTTGATTTTCTTTTTTGTGGGATCTTTCCCTGGCTTTGGTATCAGGATTATGCTGGATTCATAGAATGAATTTGAGAGTATTCTGTCCTTTTCTATGCTGCGAAATAGCCTCAGTAGTATTAGAATTAACTCGTTTCTAAAAGATTGGTAGAATTCTCTGGTGAAGTCATCCAGGCCAGGACTTCTTTTGGTTGGTAGTTTTTTGATGACTTTTTCAAGCTCTTGTTTTGTGATGAGTTTATTAAATTGTTCTACTCCTTGTGATAATTTTGGTAGGTAATATGAATCTAGAAATTTGTCCTTTTCATCTAGGTTTCCAAATCAGTTAGCATACTGTCTTTTGCAGTGTTCTGTTATGATACTTTTCAGTTGTGTCCGTTATAATATCTCCCATCTCATTTCTTATTCAGGTTATTTGTTTTCTCTCCTGTTTTTCTTTTGTAACTTTAGCTAACGTTTTATCAATTTTGTTGATCTTTTCAACAAAACCAACTTTTGGTTTTGTTAATTTTTCAATTGTTTCTCTGTTCTCTGATTCATTTAATTCTGCTCTAATCTTTATTACCTGTTTTCTTCTGGTGCCTGATGTGTTCCTTTGTTGCTCTCTTTCTATTTGTTCAAGTTGTTGGGCTAATTCTTTGGCTTGAGCCCTTTCTTCATTCTGGATATGTGCATTTATAGAGATAAACTGACCTCTGAGCACCACTTTTGCTGCATCCCATATGTTCTGGTAGGATGTGTTTTCATTCTCATTTGACTCCATAAATTTCTTTATTGTATTCTTGATTTTTTTTCTATAACCCATGGATTTTTTAGCAAGGTGTTCAGTTTCCACAAGTTCAGATTTCTACCTATGTTTTTTCTGCTATTGATTTCAACTTTTATGGCTTTATGGTTTGCAAAGATGCTTTACAATAATTCAGTGGACTGGATTTTGTTGAGATTTGCTATATGTCCTAATACATAGTCTATTTTGGAGAATGTTCCACATGCATTGGAAAAAAAGGTGTACTTATCTGTTGTAGGGTAAGAAGTTCTGTATATGTCGATGAGGTCTAGTTGTTTGATTATCACAACAAGATCTTCTGCATCTTCACTGAGCTTTTGTTCTGGATGATCTGTCCATTACTCATTACTAAAAGTGGAGTGTTAAAGCCTCCTACTGTTATTGTGAAGTGATCTTTTTCATTTTCCAGTGTTGTCAGCGTTTGTTTGATATATTTCCATGCTCTGGTATTGGGTGCACAAATATTTAATATTGTTATATCCTGCTTATGCATTGAACCTTTCGGTAATAGTGACCATCCTTGTCTAGGATGGTGGACCTTACATTAAAATCTATTTTATAAGAGATTAGTATTCCCACTCCTGATGTTTTTTGTGTGTTGTTAGCTTTGTATGTATGCTTCCATCCTTTGATTTTCAGTTTGTTCATATCTTAGAGTCTAATGTGTGTTTCTTGTAAGCAATAGGCAGATCATGTTTTATGATCCAGGCTGTCCCTCTCTGTCTTTGTAACATGGCATTTAGTCCATTTCCATTCAGTCTAATTGCCAATAGTTATGTGTTCCTTGCTGTCGTTTTGATGCCTTTTTGTGTGTGTTGTTGATGTTTTCTTTGTTTCTCTTAATATTCTGTTCCGAATCATTTTTATTTATGAGTTTATTTTCATTTTTTTTTCAATGTTGGTTTTGTGTTTGTTAAGACTCCTTTATTATGTTTCTTGTTTTGATATGCCACATTGTTAGTTTGCTTTGTGGCTACCCCTTTGATATTCCTTAATGTTCTAAGTTTAAACCAATCTTTAACTTCTGTATATTTTCTTAATTTCCTCTCCATCTGAAAGGGTTATAATTACTGTAACACATCCCTCTTTATGTTGTGATGATGTCATAGTTTTCATGTTAAGCTCACTGTTTCCCTTTTTCTAATATTTTAACTTTGATTGAGTTTTGTGACTTCCCTAGCTGAATAGGATTCTGGATTTTGTGTCCTATATTGCATCCTTCAGTATACATTTGTTGTTTTTGTTTTTCTAAACAAAGAGCTTCTTTCAGTATTTCTTGTAGTTTTGGTTTTGTCTCTATAAAGTCTCTAAGCTTCTGTTTATCTGCAAATGTCTTAATTTTCCCTTGGTATTTGAGAGACAATGTTGCAGGATATATAATTCTTGGTTGGAGGTTTTTCTCCTTCAAGGCTCTGAAAGTGCCATCCACTGCCTTCTTGTGTACATAGTTTCTACCAAAAAGTCAGAAGAGAGTCTACAGGTCTTCCCTTTATTCATTAATACTACTTTAAATCTTCCTGCCTCTAAGAGCCTCTCTTTATGTTTCTTTTTATTAAGCTTGATTATAATATTTCTTGATGTCTTTCTTTTGGGGTCTAGTTTGTGTGGCATTTGATAAGCCTCTTGGATTTCTATGTTCTCCTCTTTCATAATTTCAGGCATGTTTTCTGTCAGCATCTCTTCAGCAATTCCCTCTGTATTTTCAGCTATCCCTCCTTGTTCAGGAACTCCAGTTATTCATAGATTATTCCTCTTGATAGAATCACATGTTTCTTAATGCTCTTTCATTTTTCTTATTTCTTTTCTCCAAATTCTCCTCGTAAGTGCTAGCATCAGTTGCTTTATCTTCACGTTCACTAACTGCCTTTCAACTGCTCAATCCTGCTCTTTTGGCTTTGGATTGAATTGTCTAAATCTGTAAAGTTTTTTGATCTTCTGTATTTCAGATCAATGATGTTCCAGCAGTTCATATAGCTTACTTAATTTTTCATTTGTCCTGTTGCATTTTGTTTAATCTCTAGGAGGGCTCTGTACATAATTGTTTTGTATTCTGTCTTCAGTAATTTCAGAATGACTTCTTCATCTGGGAAGTTTTTGCATTCTTTATGTCAGGATTTTTCCAGAGCTGTGGTGATTTGCTTCTTTAAATGGTTTGATATTGATTATTGTCTTTGTGCCCACAAGAGGCTGTGCAGTTTCTTTAGTGTTACACTAATGGAAGCTGTGCCATAGTTCTAAGAGGAGAATATATGCACTGCTAGGTTTGTTTGCCAGCCGACTCTGTGTTCTGTAGTGACTGACCCCACTTGGGCTCTCAGAGATAGCAGATCCTACATCCTGCTGCTAAAGGTAGTGAGTTACTTGTGGGGACTTTCTATTTTTATGTCATTTGAGCCCATGGTGTAGCTCAGGAAGTGGAGGAGAGAAGGATGCCACCACACTTGGCTGCCTGGAACTGCTGTGCTCTCTAGATGAGTTTAACTTAAGAACTGCTTTTTTTGCTTTGAGGGGCACAGTCCAGCAGGCACGTAGGGGAGCTAGGCCCTCAGGGTTGGCAGACCCAGCCTCCTGGCTGGCAGAGATGGTGCTCTACTTATGGGGTCTCTGGGGACCATCAGCTGATGCTATGATGTGGCTCAGTGAAGGGTGGCGGAAATGCTGCCAATCTACTCAGCTACCTGTCATGACCGCATTCTCCAGCTATTCTTATTTTAAAAGCTGCCTTACTACTAAGGGAGATGGTGTCCAGCAGCTGCGGCAAGCAGGTGGGCTGTCAGGGGTGGCAGGTCCCCCATCTCAGCTGATGGTGATGGTGCCTCATAGATCTTCCCCAGGTGTTATGATGTGGCTCAAAGAAGGGAGGGGTTAAGGCAATGTCTCCCTCAACCATGAGGTCCCACTACAATCCCTAGATAGGATCATCTCAAAAACAGCTATTCTGCTGGAGAAGCACTTTCCAGACAGGCATTGTTGCTCAGTGTGAGAATTAGCACTTGCTGAGACCTCAGGCATGGCTGATTTTGTCTTTCAGCAGACCAAGATGACATCCTACCTGAGCCACCCTTCTTGCTATGAATCAGCAGTCTATGGTATAGCACAGGAAAGAGAAGGGGGGGGTACTGGTAACCACCATCAGCAGCTGAATTCTCGAGTTGTGGTTGTTGCAAGCACAGTCTCTCTGCTGAAGTATATGCAGCTCAGCACATTCTCATGCCAGGCACAGAGGCTTGGCAGAACCAGTCCCTGCCTCCTGGATAAAAAAGAAGGTGTCTGTACCTATAGCCCCCTCAAACGATGCATCAGCAGAAGCAGAACTCAGTGTGCCAATGCCTTGCCTCTGGCAAAGGTAGTTTCCCCTTTCTGGATGCTTGGTCCAATCTTATAACCCTTTGCCAAATCCTGGGGCTCCCAGAATGTCTACACTGCTGTGTTCATTTATTATTTTAGGCCTTAGTTCTCAGAGGGAGTCAAGGAGAAGTGTGTCTAGAATGCCATCTTGGCTCATCCCCTTCTTGTACACTTCTGATGGAAATTAAAATTGCACAAGAACTTTGGAAATTGATTTGGCACCACATTAAAAAGTAAGAAATAGTAATACCATACAATCCAGCAATCCCACTTATTGGTATGTATTCTGAGGAATTAAGGGCTGTCACAGGAATAAATACATGCACATCAATGTTTATTGCAACACTGTACAAAATTGCAAAAAGATCGAGTTATCATGGGTGTCCATCCACAGATGAATGGATAAACAAACTATGGTATATTCTTACAATGGAATACTATGCAATGATGAAGAACAAAAATGAACTTGGGAAACACCTCATAACATGAAGGAATCTAGAATGCATTACAGTGCATGAAATTAGTTGCAAAACGATTCTCTATGAGACCAGTATTATAACGCCTCAACAAAAGATTTAAACTCGAAATAAAACATTATTTGATTGTTATGAGCGTGGGGATGGAGAGAGAGATTCACTAATTAGGTAGTAGGCAAGAATTATCTTAAGTGAAGGGAGGGACAGCATGTAGTAGAAGATAAGTCAGCACAACCAGACTAAACCAAAAGCTAGAAGTTTCCCAGATATAACCAAACACCTCAAGGGGCAGAATAGAAGCGGAAGTGGTCTAGGGACCGTAGTTTTAGGAGACATTTAAAAGGTCAATTGGCATAACAAATTTTATAAAGAGAATGTTCTGCATCCCATTTTGGGGGGTAACACATGGGTCTTAAAAACTAGCAAGTGGCCATCTAAAAAGTATCAAATAGCCCCAACCCACCTGGAGCAAAGGAGAATCAATAACATGAGAAACATGAGGCAAATTAGGTGCCCACAAGACAGAAAGGCCTATATAAACCAGAGACTATATCAGCATGGGACTGGAAGAACTAGATGGTATGCAACAACCACCAATGGCTGCCCCTACAGGGAACTCAACAAAGAGTTCTTGATGGAGCAGGAGAGAAGTAGTGTGCAGAACTTGAACCCTAGGAAAAATACTAGAATTGACGATGTGACACTCTGGAGGGTCTTTGGAAAACATGTTCTGTGGACTGTCTGCCAGCCCAGAACTGAAACCATTCCTAAAGCCAACTCTTCAGACAGGATTGAAGTGGCATGTAGGACATAAAACTGGTACTGTTGAAGACTGTGTTTCTTGGCTTAAGTAGATACAAGAAAGTAACTCATCAGTTTAGTTTGAGAAGGCAGACAGAGACATCAGCTGGTTGAATGGACATGGGATATACAGGGTGGAGACAGGTAGTGTCCTGTCACTGTGTGGGGAGAGAAGCTAGGGTCACATAAGAAAGTGTAAGTTTTTGTGTAAGAAACTGACTCAGAACATAAACTTTTACTTAAAATACAATGTATAAATAAATAAATAAGCTAGCAAGCGACTACATAAGAAGTTCAAATCCAACCCACTTGGAGCAAAGGTGAATGAAGAATACCCAAAGAAATGAGGAATATGTGATCCCGAGAAAGAAAGTGCCACATAACCGGAGACTACATCAGCACGAGACGAGAAGAATTAAATGATACCCAGCTACCACCTATGACTGCCCTGACAGGGAAAACAACAAACAGCTCCTGACATGTTGTTGTTGTTGCTGTTAGGTGTCACTGAGTCAATTCCTACTCATAGTAACCCTATGCACAACAGAATGAAAAATTGCCCCATCTTGCACCATGCTATCATTTTTATGCTTAAGCCCATTGTTATAGCCACTATGTCAGACCATCTTGTTGAAGGTCTTCTTTTTCACTCAACTTCTAGGATGCATGTCGGATCCGACTCGATGGCACTTAGTGGCTCCACTAAGAAACACTGGTGGGATAGTGGTTAAGTGCTATGTCTGCTAACCAAAAGGTTGGCAGTTCAAATCCACCAGGCACTCCTCGTAAACTCTGTGGGGCAATTCTACTCTGTCCTATAAGGTTGCCATGAGTCAGAATTGACTCAACAGCAGTGAGTTTGGGGTTTTTGGTTCTACCTTACTGAGCATGATGTCCTTTTCCAGGAACTTATTCCTACTGACAACATGTCCAAAGTACATAAGTCATAGTTTTCCCATCCTTGCTTCTGAAGAGCACTCAGGTTGTACTTCTTCAGAACACATGCATTTGTTCTTTTGGCAATTGTGGTATACTCAGTATTCTTCTCCAGCACCACAATTCAGAGGTGTCAATTCTTCTTCTGTCTTCCTTATTCATGGGCCATCTTTTCCATGCGTATTATGAGATTGACTATATCATGGCTTGGGTCAAGCACATATTAGTATTCAAGGTGACATCTTTACTTTTCAACATTTTAACAAGGCCACTTGCAGTAGATTTTCCTAAATCAATGTGTCTTTTGATTTATTGACTGCTGCTTCCGTAGGTGTTGATTGTAGAACTAAGTAAAATGAAATCCTTGACAGTCACCATCTTTTCTCCATTTGTTATGATGTTACTTACTATTCCACTTGTGAGGATTTTTGTTTTCTTGATGTTGAGGTGCAATTCATACTGAAGGCAGTGGCCTTTGATCTTCACCAGTAGGTATTTCAAATCCTCTTCACTTTCAGCAAGTAAGGTTATGTTATCTGTGTAATGTAGGTTGATCGTCTCCCTCCAATCATCTTCATATTGTCCAGCTTCTTGTATTAATTGCTCAGCATACAGATTGTAAAGGTATGGTAAAAGCGTACAGTCCTGACATGCAGCTTTTTTGTCTTTAAACCATGCAGTGTTCCCTTGTTCTGTTCAAATGACTGCCTCTTGGTCAATCCACAGATTTCTGACGAGCACAGTTAAGTGTTCTGGAATCCCCTTTCTCCACAATGTTATCCATAATTTGTTGTGATCCACACAGTCGAATGCTTTTGCATAAGTCAGTAAAGCATAGGTAAACATCTTTCTGGTATTCTCTGTTTTCAGCCAAAATCCATCTGACATCAGCAATGATATCCCTGGTTCCACTTTCTACTCTGAATCCAGCATGAATTTCTGACAGTTCGCTGTCAATATACTGCTGCAGCCACTTTTAAATGATCTTCAGGAAAATTTTACTTGGGTATGATATTAATGATATCATTCAGTCATTTCCTGATTTGGTTGGATCACCTTTATTGGGAATAGGCATAAATACATGTATCTTCCAGTCAGTTGGCCAGGTAGCTATCTAGTAAACACTTAGTGCTACAGCCATTGTTGAAACATCTCAGTTGATGTTTCTTCAAATTCTGGAGACTGTTTTTTTGCCAATGTCTTCAATGCAGCTTCAGCATTTTCCTTTAGTACCATCAGTTCCTGATCACCTTCTACCTCTTGGAATATTTGAACACCAATTATTTTTGGCATACTGTCTATTCATTCCATTTATTTTTGTTGCTTTCTGTGTTGTTTACATTTTACCTGTGGAATCCTTCACTATTGCAGCTTGAGGTGTGAATTCTTTCTTCAGATCTTTGAGCTTGAGAAATGTCAAGTGTGTACTTCCCTTTTGGTTTTATATCTCCAGCTCTTCACACATGTCATTATAATACCTTTCTTTGTCTTCTTGAACCACCCTTCCAACTCTTCTGTTCAGTTCTTTTACTTCATTTCTTTCTTTTTGTTTAGCTACTCAACATTCAAGAGCAAGTTTCAGAGCCTCTTCTGGGATCTCATTTCATCTTTTGATTCTTTCTTTTCTTTTTAATGACCTCTTGCTTTCTCATGTATAATGTCTTTGATGTTATTCCACAACTTTTCTTGTCTTCAGTCATTAGTGGTCAATTTGTCAAATCTGTTTTTGACATGATCTCTAAATTCAGGTGGTATACACTGAAGGTCATACTTTGGCTTTTGTGGGCTGTTTTTATATTCTCCTCAGTTTCAATTTGAACTTGCATGTTAGCAATTGAAGCTGTGTTCCTCAGTCAGCACATGGTCTTCTGACTAGTTATACTGAGCTTTTCCATCATCTCTTTCCACAGATGTGGTCAACTTGATTCCAATATATTCTATCTATCGAGGTCTACGTGTATAGTCACTGTTTACATTGAAGAGAAAAGGTGTTGGTAATTAAGAAGCCTTGCAAAATTCTACCGTGTGATCTCTGGCATCATTCCTGTCACCAAAGGCCATATTTTCCAACTACTGAGTCTTTTGTGTTTCCAACTTTTGAATTCAAATCACCAGTAAGTATCAACGTATCCTGATTGCATGTTTAATCAACTTTGGACTGCAGATGCCGGTAAAAACCTTCAACTTTGGTCTTAACAGTTGGTGCATGAATATGAATAATAGTCATATTAACTGGCCTTCCTTGTAGGCATATGGATATTATGCTATTACTGAGTGTTGTACTTTAGGATAGATCTTGAAATGTTCTTTTTGATAAGGAATGCAACACCATTCCTGTTCAAGATGTCATTCCTGGCATAGTAGACTACATAATTTTCTGATTCAAAATGGTCAGTGCAAGTCTATTTTAGTTCACTAATATCTAGCATGGAAACCCTAGTTGCACAGTGAATAAGTGCTACAACTGCTAACCAAAAAGCTCACAGCAGGAAGGCAGTGGGATTGGTTTTTGGTTTAATATCTAGTATATCAATGTTCATGAATTTTGTTTTAGATGATTTTCAGTTTTCCTAGATTGACACTTTATACATTCCACTTTCTGATTATTGATGAATGTTTACAGCCATTTCTTCTTATTTTGAGTTATGCCACATCAGCATATGAATGTCCTAAAAGCTTGACTGCATCCACATCATTAAGATCAACTCTACTTTGAGGAGGCAGCTCTTCCCTGGTTATCGTCTGAGTTCTTTCCAGCCTGGAGGGCTTATTTTCTGGTACTATATCTGACATTGTTCCACTGCTATTCATAAGGTTTTCACTGGCTAATTCTTTTCAGAGCTAGTCTTCCAGATCTTTCTTCCTAGTTTGTTATAGTCTGTGAGCTTATCTGAAATCTGTCCACCATGGGCAAACTTGTTGGTATCTGAAGACTGGTGACATAGCTTCCAGCATCATAGTAACACACAAGCCCCAACATGAGACAAACTGACACACACATGGGGGAACCCTGATCTAGTAGGACAAAAATAGGTGTAGAATTCAAACTCTATTAAAAAGGCCAGTCTTGATGGTATGACAAGCTGTAAGGTCCACAGAAGACATGGCCCCCAGGCCCTCTGTTGGCCTGGAACCAAAAACATTCCTGAAGCTAACTTCTCGAACAGAGATTGAACTGGATTGTAAGACATAAGACGATACTGGTGAAGAGTGTGCTTCTTGGCTTAAGTAGATATATAAAACCAACTTGGCAGCTGCTGTCTGGAGAGGAGATGAGAAGGCGGAGGGAGGGAACTGGAGCTTGTTGAATGGACAACGGAAATAGAAGATGGAGAGAAGGAATGTGCTGTCACAGTGTCGGGAGAGCAGGTATGGTAACATAACATTGTATGTGTAAGTTTTTGTAGGACAAACTGACTTGAATTGTAACCTTTCACTTGCAGCACCATAAAGTATGGAAAAAAAGAAAAAGGAGGCCAGATGAACAAAAATGTTTTACTAGTAGGCTTGCCCTGCAGGAAATTCCAAAGGGAAGCTATAGCGTGAAAAGCAATTTAAGCAGGCAAAACCCAAACCAAACCACTGCTGTCAAGTTGATTCCGACTCATAGCAACACTATAGAACACCGTAGAACTGCTCCATAGAGTTTACAAGGAGTGCCTGGCAGATTTGAACTGCCAACATTCTGATTAGCAACTATAGCACTTAACCACTGCACCACCAGAGTTTGAATTTTTGCATAAATGAGAAAAATAATTCCACTAAAGGAAACGTCTTGACAAGTATTAAAGTATTTTTGTTTCAAAAATATGTTTTGTATATCTGTCATGCTTTATACTGACCAATGTATAAAATTACCGTATGTATAAAATACTAAAATAAATTCAAATGTAAGTTACAGAGTATCAATATCAAAGTTGTTTGTGATAACAACTTAAACAGGGGTAGGGGAAGGAATTGGCATACAAGCCAGACAATTAAGTTCATGAGGTCATGTGCTACACACCTCATTGCTAAATAGCAATGTGGTCACCTTTGAAGTACTCCTCTTGGGAAACTATGCACTGATGCCAGCACCTAGTTGACTCTTCGAAGCAATTTTGAAAATCTTTTCTAGAATGGCCACTAGAGCTGTCATCCTATTATCCTTGATGTCCTGAATGTCATCAAAACATCTTCCTTTCAGTATTTCCTTTATCTTCAAGCAAAGAAAAAAGTCATTAGGGGCCAGCTCAGGTCAGTAGGTAGTGTATTCCAATACTGGCTAAAACCTTCCTCATAGACAACTGTACAGTTAAACTCACAAACTTGCTACCTTGCCACCCTGCACAATGACCATTCCAGTACGAGTTCCAAAATTGCTCTGAAGTGTGAACTAGGCACTAGGCACTGGTGTCGGTGCATAGCTTCACCACAAGTGGTGGTGCAGATGGTGACTGTAGTGATATTCAGCAGTGAGATATGTAGCACTTAGAGCAAATAATTTTGTGGATTCAGTTGTTGGACTGCGTGAGTATAAAGTTTCTATATGTAGCTAAAATTGAATTGGTATTAATGTAAACCAGGTTGTTGTAAATGTAAGGTGTTAAATGTAGTTCTCACGGTAACCACAAAGAGAGTAAATAACAAATTGCACACAAAAATATGAAGAAGAGAAAGAAACAAATCTTCACAAAGAAAACCGTGTATGCAATAAAAATAAGCAGTACAATAAATGAGTGACAAAGAAGTTATGGTACAAAAATTCAGTAACAAATTGCACAAATAAATCCTTTATTACTGAGTGCTGTGAATGATAATGCATTAAACACTTCAAAATTTAGAGAATGGCACTTTTTTAAAAAACTAAAAATAAAAAAGAAGACCAGTCATATGCTTTCCACAAGCGACGTAACTTTGCCACAAAAATAATTTAAAAATTAAAAGTGAAAAAATGGGAAAAAGTTCCATGTGATCAGTAATCAAAAAACAGGATACCACAATTTTAATATTATATAAAATAGACTTAGTCAAACTCTATTACAAGAGAGAAAGAAACATACCATATTTTTGGTTTTAGATGCCATCATGTTGGTTCCAACTCAGTGACCCTGTGTACAGCAGAACAAAGTACTGCTGGGTCCAGGGCCACCCTCACAATCATTGCTGTGTTTGAGCAGTGCACATGGATCATTCTCCAAGATAGACCATATCTTAAGATACAGATCAAATCTCAATAAATTTAAAAAGGTTGAAATCATATGAACTACCTTTTCTTATCACAGTGGAATGCAATGAGAAATTAACAACCAAAAAAGGTAACCGAAATATGCAAATATATATTTAAAAAAAAAAGCTACTAGGCAACCAAAGGATGAAAGAAGGAAACAGGACGTGTGTGTGTGTGTGTGTGTGTGTGTGTACACATACACATATACATATATTTTAAATAGAATTGAACATGAATGAAAACACAACATAACAAAAGTATGTGGGATGTAGCAAAGTGAATACTCACATGGAAATTTATAGCAATGAATGTGCTTACATTGAAACCTAAGAAAGATCTCAAATCAGTACCTTAACAATTGAGGAGCTAGAAACGCAAAAGCAGACTAAGCCCTAAACTACCAGAAGAAATTGAACATTAAAGATGAGACGAGAAATAAATGAAATACAGAATAGAAAAATAGTAGAAATAACAAAACCATAAATTGTTTTTTTCAGAAAAAGATCAATAAAATCAACAAATCTTCAGCTAAGCTGACAAAGAAAAGAGGAAGTAGATGCAAATATCTAAAATTAGCAGAGAAAATATAGACATTACATCTGACCTTACAAAAAATTAAAAGAAATTGTAAGGGACTATAAAGAGGAGAGGAAACCCTGGTGATCTAATGGTTAAGTACCATGACTACAAACCAAAAAGTCAGCAGTTCAAATCCACCAGGTACTTCCTGGGTTCTACTGTGTCCCATAGGGTCACTATAAGTTGAAATGCACTCAACAGCAATAGTGTTTTTCTTTTTTTTTTTTTTAATCTAATGAAGAGACGGAGGCCTGGTTGCACAGTGGTTAAGCATTTGACTGCTGTCAGAGAAGTCAGTGGTTCAAACCCACCAGTAGCTCCACAGGAGAAAGATGTAACAGTCAGCTTCCACAAAGATTGTTGTTGTTGTTAGGTGCCATTAAGTTGGTTCTGACTCATAATGACCCTATGTACAACAGAGCAAAACACTGTCCAATCATGCACCATTCTAACATTTGTTGTTACACTTGAGCCTGCTGCTGCAGCCAACATATGATCTCATAGTGTCTTTTTTTTTTTTTTAATGACTGAATGAAAATGTACATTTACATGTAAATTTACATGCCCAGCTATATGCAGCTCCCAGTGCTCTCCCTGCCCGGTGACAGCACGCTCTTTCTGTCTGCTCCGTAAATGTCTTATCCTCCCAACCATCTCCTATCCCCTCCTCTGCACCCACTCTCCTTCCTCCAGTAAGAGATCAGCAGGATGACATTCCCTAGATGCATAGAACCATAAAGTGCACACATGATACAGTCACTCTGTGTCATAAAGTCAAATCCATTCCTGTCAGAAGAGTTGATCTCCATTATGATTTATGGACACGGGAAGCATCAGGGCCAGAGGCCATGCTCCAAG
Organism: Heterohyrax brucei; assembly: GCA_028571685.1. Taxonomy (NCBI): domain Eukaryota; kingdom Metazoa; phylum Chordata; class Mammalia; order Hyracoidea; family Procaviidae; genus Heterohyrax; species Heterohyrax brucei. The sequence continues at coordinate 83,536,187 of CM053154.1, read as the reverse complement.
GGGAACTCTGAGGCCCATGGACCGTCAGTTGTGGTCTTTTAGTGGAGATCTCAGGGTGCACCCCTTTTTATTCCTGTGTTGTCAGTGAGACTCAACTTTGTGACTGGGCATCATCCAGTTCTTCCAGTCACAAGTTGATGCAGTCACTGACTCACGTGGGTCTCTCTGTCTTCTGGGTTCTCTTTGGCCCATGTTGTTTTGGTCCTCGGTGATCATCTGTTCCTGCTGAGTTGGGACCATTTGCTGTACCCTCAGATGGCAGCTTGGCAGCTTTTGAGATCCCAGATGCCACTCACCAATGTCAGCTACGGGGTCTCTCTTAGCAAAATGCTAGTTGTGCCAATTGGCCTCAATTTCTTCTGAAAGCATGGTCTCCAGCCCCCCTCCCCAGCTACTCTGTCCTTGCAGTATTGGTTAAGATGGAAGGAGTAATCGTGTTATGTTGAAGTCCACTGAATATTGATCTTCTTTCTAATAGGTGCTGTCACATTTCACCTAACCAAGTTTCTATCAACTATCTAATCTAAACTCTCCCCCCACCGCCCTACTTCCCTTCCAACCATTGCAGCCATCAAAGAGTCTTTTCTTCTATGCATGAATCTGTTTTTAAGTTCTTATAGTAGGGGTCTCATGCAATATTTGTCCTTTTGTCGCTGACTATTTTCACTCAATATAATGTCCTCCAATTGAAACTAGGTTAAGAGATGTTTTCTGCAATCATCGTTGTTCTTTATCATTTCATAGTGTTCCACTGACTATATATACCATAGTTTGCCTATCCATTCCTCTGTTGCTGGGCATCTGGGTTGATTCCATCTTTTTGCTGTTGTTACTGGAGCAGTAGAAATTTTGATACCCTACCACTGGGTGGTTAGTCCTGTAGCTAGGCATGGGGGCACCAACATTAGTTTACTTTCCTTGTGTGTGTTCAGCCTGGACACCCAGTCAGTTGGCCTCCAAGTGTGCAATGACTGCGGGGGAATGGTGATTATTGTGGGCTCAGGTTGCAGGGTGCAAATACTATAAAGGTAGGGTGCCCACCTGTGCCCAAAAAGGTGAGTGTTCAGCAGATACAAGCCTAGGGAAATGACCTGCTTCCGCCCTGAGCTTCCTTTGTCAGGCACATATCTGGTACTTCAGGTACCATATCAGAATTAGGTGCCTAGCACAACACAGAAAATAATGGTAGTGTGTGCTGGAGAGAAGGACAGATTTTATACCCCAAAGAAAGAGTTTTGATCCACACATGACTGCATGAACTTCTTTAGACATTCAAATGGAAGAATGCTGCAATTCTGTAGGCATGTCTGTCTGAAGCTTGGCCTCTCCACTGAGGAAAATGTTCTCTGGACATGGCAATGTTTGTAGCACTGGTTATGTTTGAGGGACTGGTGCAAGAGTCCTCCTGAGGAGTGCTGAGTCCCACTCGCTCATCATGCCTGAACTATTCTGCACCTGTCCTCCCTTCTCTGTCAGCCAGTTAGTTTCTCCAGCTTCTGTCTGGTGATCAGGGCTCCAAAAATGTCCTGTTTAATCCATTAAGCTGTTTTTCTGTGTCTGTTGCTAGAGGGATCAAAGGATTGCTCTGGCTACTGTATTATGTTAGCCCCACCTCCCCTAGGGCTCTATTAAAAGAGACATTTTTTTCCAAAAGACAGGTTCCAGGAAGACATGGTCCCCAGATTCTCTGTTAGCCCAGAGCTGGAACTAGTCCCAGAGCCAACTCTTCAGACAAAGACTGGATTAGATTATAAGAAAAAAAGATAATACTTGTGAAGAGTGTGCTTCTTGGCTTAGGTACATACATGAGGTTAAATTAGCAACTCCTGTCCAGAAGTAAGATGAAAGAGTTGAGGGGGACAGCAGCTGGATGAACAGATATGTAAAATACACAGTGGAAAGGAGGAATGATTTGCCACAAGTTAAGGAGAGCAGCTAAAGTTACCTCACAGTATGTGTGCAAAGTTCAGCATGACAAACCAACTTGGATTACAAATGTTGACTTAAAGCACAATAAAATATTTTTTAAAAAAAGACAGATAAGTGAATTTAAAAATGGGCAAAAGACGTGAACAAATATTGCACCAAAGAGAATATTCAAATTGCCAATAATCACATGAAAAATGTTCAATAACCTTAGCCATTAAACTCTTTGTCAATGTGTTGCTCTGACTGATGACAGCCCTATAGGAGTGAATAGCACTGCCACCTAGAGTTTCCAAGGATGTAAATCTTACAGAAACCAATTGCCACATCTTTATGCCATGGAGAAGCTGGTAGATTACAACCTCCAGCTTCTAGTTAATGGCCAAGCACTTAACCAACTGCACCACCAGGAGTCCTCCATTAGTTGTTCCAAACCCACAGCCCCTGAGTTAATTCTAACTCAAAGAAACCTAGAACAGAGCAGAATTGCTCCATCGAGTCTCCAAGGAGTGTCTAGTAAATTCAAACTGCTGATCTTTTGCTTAGCAACTGTAGCACTTAATCACTATGCCACCAGGGATCCATTAACTGTGAGGGAGATATAAATCAAAACCATGAAAAGATACCATCTGAGCCCCATTAGAATGGCAAAAATAAAAATAAATAAAAGTGGAAAGCAGAAGGTGTTGCAGAGGTTGTGGAGTAATTAGAATGCTTGCACATTGCTGGTGGGAATGTAAACAGTAAAGCTGTTGTAAAAACAGTTTGATTGTTCTTCAATAAATTGAACGTAAAACCACCACATTACCCAGCAACTCCTGTCCTCGGTTTATACTCAGAAGGAGTGAAAATAGGAACACAAACAGAAAGCTATATACTAATTATCATGGATTGAATTGTGTCCCCCAAAAAATATGTACAGAAATTTGGCTGGGCCATGATTGCCAGTATTATGTGATTGCTCTCTATTTTATGATTTTCCCATGCTGTAAATCCTAATACCTGCCTGTGGATAATAGGCTTATGTTAAAGAGGATTGGGATGTGACTGCAGCACCCTTACTAACATAATTCCCCTGGAATGTTGCTTTCATGACCTTTATCTTTTCATACTATAAGAGATAAATGGATAGGGAAGAAAACAAACAGTTGGGAACTTCATAGCATCGAGAAAGCAGCACCACAAATACAGTGCATAGTTCAGACTTGAGGTTCCTGTGCTGAGATGCTCTCTGACAAAGACTGACACAACACAAGGATTTTCTTCCAGAGCTAACAAAGAGGGAAAGCTTCCCCTGGAGTGGACACCCTGAATTTGGAGATGTAGCCTACTGGACTGTGTAAGAATGAGCTTTTATTTGTTAAAGCCATCCACTTGTGGTATTTCTGTTAAAGCACTACTAGCTGACTAAGACACCAGTGTTCACTGTAGCAGTTTTTTTCAATAGCCAAAAAGAGGAAACAATGAAAATGTCCATCAACATGTAAATGGATCAGCAAACTGTAGTCTATACATAAAATGGAAAATTACTCAGCTGTAAAAAGAAATGATGTCTTGGTACATGCCACAACATGGATAAACCTTGAAAACAGTATACTGCAAAATTTGTCCAAAAGAACAAATACTGTAAAATCTCACTTATATAAGCAAATAAATAGAAACCAAATATTTTTTAATGGTTACTAGTGATTGGAAGGAGAGGAAAAGGGAGATTGTTTGTTTTTGCTTAAGGAGTATTGGGTTTATGTTAAGGTGGTGGAATAATTTGTAAAAATATGTGAATAACTGTTGCACAACATGAAGAATGTAATTAATGTTACTGAAATATACATGGGGAATTGATGAACCAGCAAAATGTCTTGTGTATATTTTTATCACAGTAAAAAAGAATATTAAGTAGTCAGGTAATAACAGTTATAGTGCAATCTTGATCAAAATTGTAACAGCATTATTTAAAGAAATTGAAAAACTAATCCTCAGTTTTATACGTAAAGACAACCCAAACCAGAAACCAAACTCAGTGCCATTGAGTCGATTCTGACTCACAGCGACCCTATAGGACAGAGTCAAACTGTCCCATAGAGTTTCTAAGGAGCACCTGGCAGATTTGAACTGCTGGCTGTTTGGTTAGCAGCCACAGCAATTAACCACTATGACACCACAGTTTCCATATAAAGGCATGAAACTCCCAAATAGCTATAACAATTCTGAAGAAGGACAAAGTAGGAGACATAATATTTTCTGACTTCAAAATGTATTACATAGCTACAGTAATCAAAGCAGTCTGACACTGGTTTAATAATAGATGTATAAAGCAACTGAGTAGAATTGAAAATCCAGAAACAATTCCAAATATATTTTCCACGAGGGTGCCAAATCCATTCAATGGCGAAGGAAATTCTCTTCAACAAATAGTGCTGACAATGGTGAATTTCCCCACGAAAAAAAATTCATAGCTCACACCATACACAAAAATTAATTCAAAATGGATCAAGGATCTAAATGTTAAATCTCAAACCATGAAGTTATTAGAAGACATTATGGGAGCAAAACTTTGGAATTTAATTTTATTTCATCAATAGATGATCAAATAGTGAATGCATGAGCAACAGAAAAAAAACAGATAACTGGGAGATTGTAAAATTTAAATACTTATGCCCATCAAAACAGTAAGAAAGTATCACATAGACTGGGAAAAACATCTTTGGGAAAATATAACTGGTAAAGGTCTCATATTTAAACAATATAGAAAGCATCTACAATTTAACAACAGAACCACAAACAACCCAGTCAACTACTTGGACAAAAGACATGAACAGGCACCTCACCAAAGCAGATATTTAAATGGTCAACTTACATATGAAAAGGTATTCAACATCATTAGCCACTAAAGAAATACAAATCAAAACCACAATAAGTTACCATCTCACTGTCACTAGCATAGCCATCCCTACACATCTGTTAGTTTGTCACAAAGTGTTGAAAAGCAAGGATGTCAGTTTAAGGACTAAGATGCACCTGATCCAAGCCATGATACACATATGAAACTTGGTCATGAGTAAGGAATATTGAAGAATTAATGTCTTGGAATTATGGTGTTGGCAAAGAATATTGAATATATAATAAATTACCAGAAGAACGAAGAGGTCTCTTGGAAGACATAAAGCCAGATTGCTCCTTTGAAGCAAGGATGGTGAGACTTCATCTCCAAGTATTTTGGACACATTTTCAGAAGAGATAAGTCCTCAGAAAGGGACATCATGGTTGGTAAAGCAGAGGGTCAGTGAAAAAGAGCAAGACCCTCAATGAGATGGATTGACACAGTGGCTGCAAGGGCACAGGACTGAACAGGGTTTTGTTCTGTTGTACATAGTGTCACTATGAGTCAGAACTGATTCGATGGCACCTAACATCATCATCAACAACAACAGACACGTGAGGAAATTCTGGAAATCACTAGTCATACGAGAAATACAAATCAAAACTACAGTGAGATACCGTATCACCCTGATGTTACTGGCATGAAGCAGAAAAACGACAACTCCAAAAAAAAAAAAAAAAAAAAACAGACAATAACAAATGTTGGAAAGGCTATGGGAAAATTGAAACTGTTATGCACTGTTGGTGGGAATGCAAAATGGTAACCCAGTTTGAAAATGATACTGTGCTTCTTTAAAAAGCTAGAAACAGAAATACCATATGACCTGGCAATCCCACTCCTAAGAACTTATCCTAGAAAAATAAGGGCGGTCACACAAATAGACATACACACACCATGTTTACTGCAGCATTATTTGCACTAACAAAAAGATGGAAACAACCTAAGTGCCTATCAATAGACCAATGAATTAAAAAAAATGTACTACATATACACAATGGAATACTGCACAATAATAACGAACAAAGATAAAAAAATCTGCAAAACAACATTGATGAATGTGGAAAGCATTATGCTGAGTGAAATATGTCAGTTACAATACCAGTATTATAAAAATTTGTGGAAAGATTCACACACAAAAGGAAACAATCCTTGATATTTACAAGGGATGGGAAGAATGGGGAGGGAAAGACACTAACTAGATATTAGGTAACTGGTAACTTTGGTGAAGAGTAAGACAGTGAAAAATACCGAGGAAGTCACCACAACATTGCCAAGACAAAAATCATGGAAGGTGCACAGATACATCCCGACTCCCTGAGGGATCAAGTTACTGGCTGAGGGCCAGGGACTATGGTCTCAGGGGACATTTAGCTCAGTTGGCATAATACAGTTTATAAAGAAAATACTCTGCATCCCACTGTAGTGAGTAGCATCTGGGGGCTAAAAAGCATGTGAGAAGCCTTCTAAGACACATTTCCTGGTTCCATCCTGGGTGGAACAAAGAAAAAAGAAGAAAACCAAAAACGTAAAGGAAAGCTTAATCAAAGTACTAACGGATGACAGCTACAAGAACCTCCACCGGACCGAACCTAGAACAACCTGATAGTGCCCAGTGATTACCACTGACTGCTCTGACAGGGGTCACAATAGACAGATAGTGCCCAGTGATTACCACTGACTGCTCTGACAGGGGTCACAATAGACAGATAGTGCCCAGTGATTACCACTGACTGCTCTGACAGGGGTCACAATAGACAGTCCTGGACAGAATAGGAGAAAAATGTAAACCAGACTTCAAATTCACAAAAAAGACCAGGTTTGCTGATTTGACAGAGACTAGAGAAACCCCAAGAGTATGGCGCCTAGATACTTTTTACCCTGCACCTGAAGTCACTCTCCAGGTTCATCCTTCAGCCAAAAGTCAGACAGGTCTGCAAGGTCACTACAAGGCAGAATTAACTTGATGGCAATTCAAAAAACAAAAACAAAGAACAGGGCTGACAGTAACACAGGTGTGGAATGTGCTTCATAGGTCTATCGTGTATGTGAGACTAAATGGCCACAGCAGCCCCAAAGCAAAGATAAAAAGGCAAGAGGGGACAGGAAAACTGGATGAATGAAAATCAGGAACCTAAAATCAACAAGGGGAGTGTTGACGTATTGTAGCGTTGGCAACCAATGTCACAAAACAGTTTGTGTATTGTTTAATGAGAAAGGAATTTGCTGTGTAAACCTTTTCACCTAAAGCACAATAAAAGAAAAAAACAGGTTGTAACTAGAGCTCTCTTTTGTTTGATTTATGATGACAGCAACAGGTTTGCTTTTGGATTTGTTTTAAAGTTAAAATATTCAAGCAGTCATACCATACCTGGAACATGGAAACAGGCATCTGATCATCCACAGCGTGTGGCAGAGTGATAGTTCTGGCCTCTGGCCTCAAGATCACAGCAGCTGGAGCCTTGGGAAGTCTGGATCAATGTAAAGGCCAAGGACATAAGGATCCTCCAGCAGTCCCAGAAGTCAGAACCACTGAGGCCCCAGAGACCATTTGTTCCAATGTCCAGAGAAGATGGGATCTGGGAAGCTGATATAAGACATGCAGTTAGACAGTAGCAAAGCCATCCCGAGAAGGCAGCTTTCCACTTGCTGTTTCACCACAGTTGAGGGGAAAGGACGTGTGTGTTAAAAGAGGGTGGACTCTGGAGTGAGACAATTCTACTGCATGTTCTAAAACTGTCTATGCCTTGTGAGTCCCACCTTTCAGGCCCCTACAATAAACAAAAATAAAAATCAACTACTCTGTTCCTCCTCGGGCTTTCGCATCTCAGCAAATGGCACCACTACCCACCTACACTTTCAAATACCTAGACATCATCTCAGATTACTTTTTGCTGCACTCCCATGCCCAGTGCTGGTGCAGGTGCCATTGCTTCTATATCCAAAACATACCCAGAATCTGTCCAGTCCATGTATAGAGCACCATACTTGGAATTTAATTAAACCCGTTTCCACACTATCCAAGGCTTCCCTAACTGGCCTTCCTCACCCCTTTCCCTCTTCCACAAGCAGAGCCTCTCACGGCCTGAAACAGCCCTTCCTCAGATCTCACCTTGGCTAGGACCTCATCTTTGGTCTCAGCTCAAACATCAAGCCCTCAGAAAGGCCTCATTTTTAATGGAATATTTCAACTACATACAGAAATAGCAACTCTTGTATAATGAACCTGAAGTCCCTATAATCTTCCAGTAGCTATCAGCCTACAACCGATACCCACCCCCTCCTGCAGGTTATGTAAGCAAACCCCAGACACTGCATCATTTATGTGTAAGTATTTCCATTTCTCCAAAATACACATTTTCTAGAGATCATACCCTAAAGAAGGACATCATGCTTGGTAAAGTGGAGGGTCACTGAAAAAAAGGAAGACTCTACACAAGATGGATTGACACAGGCTGCAGCAATGGGCTCAAGCCTACCAATGACTGTGGGCTTGGTGTGGGACCTGGCAATATTTTGTTCTGTTCTACATACGGACACTGTGTGTCAGAACCAAGTGGACAGCATCAAACAACAGCCATGTTTTCACTACTCTAAAACACAAATTACATCTCTAAAATCTAGAACAAGTCACCACTTCCTGAGCAGCTGCCCTTTCTCTATTCTCTGTCCCTTACCTCTTTTTTTTATTGCGCTTTAGATGAAGGCTTTCAGAACAAATGACTTTCTCATTAAACAGCCGGAACACATACTGTTTTATGACATTGGTTAACAACCCCATGATGAGTCAACATTCTCCCTTCCAAAACTTGGGTTCCCTCTTACCAGCTTTCCTGTTCTCTTCTGCCTTCTACTCTTTGTCCCTGGAGTGGTGTGCCCCTTTAGTCCCACCTTTCCTCTCTCCATGGTATTACTGAACTTTTTATTCTGCTATTTATTTTGTTCCTTTTTTTAATGTTATCATCCTTCACCCCTTCTAGTCCCTAAAATGTGAGTATCTGAGAGCTGGGTCTCTGCCCACACAGCTCCTGATGTACAGCAAGTATTTAGCAAGTACCTTTGAGTGGGAAAAATCATCAGAGTATCTGCTCTACCTGAGGCAGACACAAGGTGAAAATGGTGGTCTGACATGCCCACTGACACTCTTCTCGTGTGGTTTTCTTTTAGATGAAAATGCAATCACTGTGGAAAAAAATACTGTAACTTGCCCAGGACCAGTGCTAGAGGAAGCTGAAACGTATGTACCCTTGTTGGGATCCCTAGGAGGCAGGAGACATAGTAGAGAGTGTCTGCCCCCATCAGGGGCACAGAATGTGGGTGCTGCCTCTGCTGGGCCACAGTGTCTATGTACAGGGAAATAAGACACAGGGAGTCCCCACCTACCCTTGTTGGTGGTCCTTGGAGGTGTTCAGGGATCTTCAGTGACTCAGGCTCTGCTGAGGAGGCTAAGACATGGGAGACACTGTGCCTGAAGAATGGTAAATTTGGTCCTGATGGTCTTTTGGAGCCAAGGCGGCTATGGAAGGGCTGGGGTGGTGATATCAAGCAGACATTCTAGTCTGTTAGCCCATAGCTTGCAGTAGCCTGTGACTGGTACAGGACTCTCCTTGCTTGGCCTGGGCCCCCCACAGCCTTTGTTGCAAAGGTCAGCCCTATTTTTGCTTGAAGAAGTCTCTTTTACGCTGTTGACTTCCCAGTCCCCCAGACACCTTATTTTCAAAGACTTTTCAGTGAGGAGAGCTGTGGCAGAGGGGTGACTAAAGAGAAAGAAATGTTTCTGAGGCTGCTAGTCACTATCCACGCTTTGTTTTTCAGGACTGTCTTTGTTGAAGTAAGCCTGAACAATGGGCTCAATTTCCTCTCCAATGATCTCAGCATCACCAGCACCAAGTGTGTGAGTATCTAGCCAAGTACGAGAGTGATTGCATTTGCTCCTCTGGTGTTTGTCCCAGAACTCCTAAGGAATGGAGATACACAATGGGTGGCAAAAAAGCAGCAAGTTGTCTACAACGTGCAGACCACGGAGCTTCTAGTCCACCTTGCAGGGCTTTGGGGCAGACTCTTTGCGTAGGATCAGAATTATCCCTGATGGCCCAAGGCAACATGTGGCTCACCATTTATGTGAGCCCAGACTCCTTGACCCCCTGGATCTCTCCAGGTAGACAGCCTGGAGAGAATGCTTAGTGACTAATGCGAAGGCTGGTGTGGAATACTAGGTGATGACACCCAGAGGAGGCTATCCCATTTCACCCCAGCCTTCTGTCATATCCACTGTCTGCCCAGCCATGGACAGTGACCATGACTCTCCCATAGGGCGATAGCTTCTTCTCTGGCTTCCCTGACATCCGCCTACTCCTGCCACTGGTGCTGTCCCTGCTGGTGCTCCCAGTGCTGCTGTGGTGTGTCTGGCGCCTGTGCTGCAAGCCGGTGAGTATGACACTCAGCCCTGTGATCCAACAATAAATCAACCCTCTGAAGAACGTGGGCCTGGGGCAGTCTATAGGTAGGTTTTCCTTAGCTTTGTGGCTGTCCCCTGAGCCAGCTGTTGCCACATCCCTAGACACTAGAGTTGGCCTGGGCCTCCAGTGGGAAGTAGACCCTCACACCTGCCACACTGAATTTGCCTACAGGATGTGCTGGATTCTGAGCCAAGGCCTGGCTGGCACTCCTAATCTGGCATCTGGTCCAGAGCATTGAGGGTTAATTGTCAACCACAGTGGGTTGTGGCAAGTACCTGGTACACTACAGAGCAGTAGCAAAAGGACAGAGATGAGCACGTCTGGAGCCAAGGTGGCAGAGGCACTGTCTAGACACAACCCAGAGAGCTGGGTAAAGAGATTTAAAAACAGAGATGTGAAAAGAGAGAACCTATGAGTTTACAACAAAGAGGTACAGTTTCTACAAAGGGGTAGCAGTGAGGAAAGAAAACATGGTTTGAGGTTGTCATCCTCAGGGTCAGGAGGCCTGCAATGGCCTCAGGGGATGGAGAGAGAATAAGGGATGTAGGGCATGTCCTCTTCTTTTCGTATGATATTTTGTCAGATGATAGAAACTACCAAGTGTAGTGCCACTACCAGGGACCAGGCACAGTAGCCTATGTTATCTGCCCTACCTCTCTAATGCTTGGAATGGGGTGTTTCTATTTGACAAATGAGTAAACTGAGGCTCAGAAGTGGAATGTATTGGCTATAATATCCCAGGCAACAGGGACCTGAGTTTCTATCCCAAAGTCTGTGCTGTGCCTGCCATTCTGACTAGTGTCCTGTTCTTTCTGTAATGGCCACAGAAGAGCTTACACTGTCCCTTTCCAACCAGACTCACATCTTTTTATCATTCCAGACCATCAAGGAGCCACCGCCATTGCCACCATCACAGACAATGCAGTCACCAGAGACAATACCTCCACCATCGAAAACAGTAAGTTACTTTTTCATCAATGTACTGTCAGCACACTTGCTATGTCTATGACCTTCACAACAAGGCCTCCTGGAACCTAGGGGACAGTTTCTGTCCCTGTTACATGGGCTCCCATTGACCTGGGCAATTTGTGGGCAGAAAGGATGTGGAGACAGTTAGCAAGAAGAAGCCCAGAGAAGGACATGGAATCCAGGGACTCCCAGTGATGTCACCCAGACAACATTCTTTTCTACTCTCATCACAGCATTTTCTTGGATCCTTACTGTATGATTAGCAGCTTTGGAGAGTCTGTTTCAGCAACTATTGTGAAAGAAATGAGATTTATTTTTATTCTCAAAGAATTTCTGGTGACTAGGTATTTCCTAAAGACTCTGTGAAAGTTTGGGGAAAGGAGTCTCCAATTTAAAATATCTGATTGCCACCCCAGTCTAGTGATGTGTGCTTGACTCCATTTGATTGTTTTTCATCATAAATACCCTGACAAGCAGATGGGCTTGACTGAGCTTTAGAGATGACAAGGCTAAGGATGATGCAGGGAGTCTTCCCTGGTCTTAAGATGAGAAGGAGGCCCACCTCAGGGAGCACAGGACCCAAGGACTTTGTGAGTGAGATTCAGGACTATGGAAGCAGGCCAGTGCTCAGAGCTTTCAACAGACCTCCATGATATCGCATGTGCTCCATGACACCACACATACTCCATGATATTTCATAGCATCCATGACAGTTTACAGTCACCATGACATTTTACATGCTGTATGACATCACACTGAATTCATTAACATCACATAACCCTGCTGATTTTAAACATACTCTACGAATTTACAATGCTCTGTAACATCACACATGCTCCACGACATCACATGTGTTCTGTGACATCATATGTGTTCCATAATATCGTGCATACTCTCTGACACCTCTATGGCATTCATTGCACAGCCTCCATGACATCTGACAGCCTGTATGACATCACATATGCTCCATGATATCTCATAGCCTTCATAATATTACATATGTTCCATGACATTATACAACTTACAAACAAGTCTTCTACCAACAGAATGGCCTTGGAAGGACTAAAAGGATAGGACAGTCTTTACTGAAATTTTGGGAAGAGCTATCCTTGGAAATCAAGACGGTTTTATTTTCACATGGAGAGTCATCCTCTATGATCTGAGTGCTACATGATAAGAAATTAAGAAACCCTGTCCCCTTATACATTCTTTCTTTCAGCTGGCAAACCTGCTGAGTGCCACCATTCCTGTCCCCCAGGAGCTTCGTAACCAGGAAGCCATCATTTTCTCTCTCTGTAGGAGAAACCAGAGGAGGAGGAGAAGATGCCTCCAATGAAATGTCCCACGATAGTTTTCCCTTGTTGTGGATGCCCAGGAGTTGAGGACATAAGAAGGATGGAGGTGAGAAGGGTACCCTGTGAGAGCCTGGGACTGAGCAAGATGTAAGGGAGCAGCGTGTTGCCATGAGGCCCTGTCTGGAAGGCACTGTGGGTAGCTGTGAGCTTTATAGGTCACGATTTTGACCACCAGTGATAGAGAGAAACTGAAGGCCTATCTGACCAACATAGCCCAAGGTGTGGGAAAGACACCCAAGCAATCCTGTTCCCAACAACCCTGTAGATATCTTGGTACCAAGGGCTCTTCTGAGCTTGATTCAGTTCTCTGAGTGTGTCAGCTGGTTCCTGTCAGCCAAGCCTCACTTCTCACAGGTGGCCCTCAGCTCAGGGTGACTTAAGTTTTGAACTACTTACCCATGGATGGATGAGTCGAAACAGACTGAATTATAAAGAAGTGCATGTAGGTCAGAGGATAAAAAGGAAAAGTTCTAGACAAATGTTGTTTTTATTGCACGTGGTAACTCGGCAGTAGCAAGCAATGTAGACAGAGCAGAGAAAGTGTTATTCCTCTGAACTACTCCTCTACAAGGGGCCTATGACTTTGTCTCCTACACCATAAATGCTGTTTTATTCGGTTCCCAAACTCTCTGTGACCCACAGTGCTCTTTCTGACACACCAAGCTACCAGGCTTCCTTTGCTAGGAGATGTGCTGCCTAGGCCATTGTGTTCTGTAGGTCCTGATGCCCTGGGGAGTGAATGCCTGTGTACAGCTACCTCACAGCTGCTTCTGCTTTTCAGTGCAAACTGGATACCCTGTGCACCCTTGTGAACCAGAGCTGCATACAATTGTCTCCTTTTAATGACAAGGTAAGCATGGCATAGGGAATTCTGGGTAGGAGGGGGCCCCATCATTACTTTTGACTGGGACAACTGTCCTCTCAGATTGTGGGCCAGAAAGCCACCTCCCAGCATCTGCCTGAACCTGAGGATGGTGCTCACAGTACCCCCAACATGAATCTGGATGCTGCCCATGCATTTCCCTTATGATATGATCTCTAGAGTTCCCCATGCCCCTTTCTGACCCTGTGGATCTACTGGTGTTACCCCTGCAGGTGAGTCGGTATACTGGGCTGGAATTTCTCTAGGCTGCCCCTGGTCAAGCATCTGGTTTCTACCAGACAGTAAAGATTCACTCTTTGTATAATTTCCCTGTAACAATGGGGTAAAACTAAATGTTAAGATTTTTCCCTTTAGAATTTATTAACAATAGAATCAACCCTGTGGAACAGTTGATAGTCTAGGAACTTTACGTGTTTTCACTCTTTTGTAACTCTCAGTGACCATGTCAGTGGATGCTATTGTTAGCTCAGTTTTACAAAGGGGTAAGTTGAAGCAACTTGTCCTAGTTAGACATGCTCCTGCCCTCTTTGTGCAATATATCACCTCACTTGTTGAGTCCATTCATGCTTGCCATCTCATAGTGTTACTACCATTCCCCACAGGGCTGTCCTCGTGTAGCCTTTAAGCCCCAGGAAGCCCATGTTCTTGCTCAGTCTGTGTCTCATCTACCTGTGCTTCTCCTCAGTCAGACCTTTACACAGATTGAGCCTAGTGGCTTGGTGCCCTTGTGACTTGGAGGGCTAAGCTTGCCACATCCTCTAAATTAGACAGATGACAGCTTTCAGCAGATGAGTGGGTGGTTACAGCTCTGGATAGACTCTGAGGACTGTGATTCTTGCTGTCGTAACAGGCTTGGATTGCATGGGCCCTGCACACCCCTGCACATCTGACATTTGGGGTACCTGGGTGATGGGCTTCAGCTTGATTCTCTCAGCAGAGCATTATGTTCCAGTCATTCTTGGATGGATGCTCCCGCCTCGTTTTCTTCCACGTGCAGCCACAACCCAGTTATGGCCCTCACAGCTCAATGCCATCTGATGCCCTGAAGAGCTGAGACAAAGAAGTCCACTCAGTATACAGGGTGGGAGAAAGGATAGTGAAAATGTAATCCCTACCAGCAGAGGGAATATAAGAAACTAAAGAGGAATAAGGGAAAATGGCCAGAAATGGCCTCACTGGCCTGCAAAGGAAGTGCAGAGGGGTTAAGCAACTCTTTCCAAAGGTCATGTCCCAAAAGAAAGTTCCTTGAAGCTAAGGTTCTGGAAGCATGACAGAGTAATAGTTTATGGAAACACATTTGGCCCTAAATTCTGCTAGCCCGTTCACATGGAATCTCATGATGTCTTCCTGTGATTTTATGTTTTGCCTGAAGAGATGACAGAGGCCCAGAGTAGTTAAGTAAGCTAATCAAGGCAACACAGTCCAAAAGCGGCAGCATGCAGTCTGACACAAACTCTAGCTACCTCCTGAATTCAGTGAGGCCCATACTGTGCCTTGTAGAAATGGCTCCCTTCTAGCTCCTTTGCCACCATCTAATTTGGTCTTGTCCTGTCCACCCTCAGCAGGGAGACCTACTGAGTGTCTTGCAAGATTTCCATTGGAAACCCAAGTATTCAGGCAGGTTGTCAGGAGTTCTGGTCTCTGATCTCCAAACTTAAAGTGAGGTCTAAAGTCATTTGAAGAACCAAAGTGGGGCCTTTCACTCCAGTCCTTACTGAGCTGGGCACCCAACTGCAGCTGCTTGGCAAGATAGAGTAGATTCTTGCTTGAAGAGACTTAGAGACACGTTATCCAGGAGTGATGAGGTTTCCTATACTTGTGAACTTTCTGATGAAGTCATTGGCCTTGATTTGAGTGGAAAGGAGGCTGTGGACTGGAGAACACAGGGGATGTCTCAGTCAGAACAAGTGTTAACACTTACTAACCATTAGCCCAGTGACAGGGTTGAGAGAGTCAGCTAGATGTCATGCCCACTACAGATCCAGTAATTTGTCTCTTCCTTAGGGCCTAAGGTCACTCTGTATAACTATCACCCTAATGTGACAGCTGTCCTTCAAGCCAATGATATTTGGGAAAGTCTCATATATTAACTTTGGGACAGTGGTAACAACTACTCTTCACCTCCCCTGTCACATATGTCATACAAATTAGTCAGAAATATAGTCAAAACCCCAAAAGCTGGATGTTAAGGCTACATATTAACTATTTCAGTCATTTCAAGGAATGTGACTTAGCTGTGGAGTACTTAAGATAGTGTAAGAAATGTTTGGGATCTGGGTTAGATCTCTGCAATTGGTAGACAGCTAGAGAGGAAGAAGAATCACTCTCTCATTCTCCAGTCACCTCTATACACTTCCATAAGCCTACACTATACATTCAAGACTCTGCAGCCAAATGGAAATCTCCTTTTATGTGTGCAGGTGTCAGAGAAGTTCATTCATCCTTATGCTTACCCAACACATGTTCAGATCTGTTCAGAAGATTCCATTGCAATTTCCCCAAAATACACTATGGCCTGGGGACAGAGGAGAGAGGTGTCCTATAGGTCATGCTCTTGAAGTCAAAGCATTCCCACAGTGGTAGGCCTAGAGTGATTTGTTCATTTTCTTAAGTAAATAAACAGTAATAAAGGATCTAAAAATAAAGAGATTCCATTGTACTCACAATAGAAATAATAATAATAATAAAGCAACATGATTAAGGGTGAGCCCCCCCCCACCCCCAGCAATGTACTGACCTGTAATGAAGAAAACCACAAAACTTTACTCACTGCAGAGGTGGGACAAAGATGGCAAAGCAGTTGAATTCTTCCTGTGATATCTCTAACAACAACCCCCTTCAAAACAAATGAATCAATTATATGTGACATTCCAGGAGCCATAAACATCAAAGGGAAAGTTGAGAAATTGAACCAAGTGTCAGGGAGGGGAGAGTAGGTCCAGAAGTACATAGGACTGGCCAGACCCAACCCAGTGGGAGTAGTGCCCCACAGGCTGATCAGCAGCAGTGAGATTGGTGAGTGGCGTGGTGGCTTTTGCAGGGTGTCTTCCTCAGCAGTAGAGACCACATGGTAGAGGGCCTAGTCACACCTCCAGAATCAGTAAAAGATGTTATTTGATCATCAAAGCCAAGTGGATTGCTTCTAATTGGCCAAGTGAGGATCTGTCTTTCAGGGAAATTCTTTCTTCCTTTTCCCAGTGCTTTCCCCTTCCTTCTCTGCAGTATACGTGGCTCCAGGATCTGATGGTATTACCTGGGCTGGAAGTGGGATTCCTCATGCACACCCTAAGCCAGTCTTCTAGACTCAGAGAAGGAATAATTTAACAAACATGTGGGGGGAGGGGTAAATTAATAAATGAAATAATCTGCTGGCTCCCATAAACTGAGAACTCAGGGCACAAACAGGCTCAGATACAAGGTGACATGCCTTCCTCACAGACACTCACTGATGGCTGTCAGCCCTCTGCCTTTTTCAGTGCATGCAGCCAGATAACTATGGTTACACCAGTCACTCCTGCCTATCAAGGACTGTAGGGGAAAGCCTGCCCCCACCACTTGGTATCTGACTACCAGAGTACCTGAGGTGAATACTACTGGAAAAATAAATGGATGCCTAGGCTCACCTGTCTAGTAACAGCTCTAACAATCTGGTGAAAGGATGTTAGAGTCACAAAGATTCAATAAACAAACTAGCTCACATGACCAGCCTGTTTTGGCATTTCAAACCCAGAAGCTAGAACACAGTAAGCAAACATAAAATAAATAAATACAGCATCTTACTGATGGCTCAGAGAGAGGCAGCAATAAAACCACTTAAAAAGACCACAATGGCTTCAGAAAGTTCCCAAAACAAAGAATCAAGAAATTTTCCAGGTGAGGAGAACTTCCTGGAATTATGGGAGGTGGAACACAAAAGATTAATATTTAGAACTCTTGAAGAAGAGACAAGGAGGAGACTGGGCAAAATGTAGCAAGCATAATGACAAATTGAACATGCTGCATGAAAGCATACAGAGACAGCTTCAGAAATTCAGAAGATTAATAACAAAATTACAGAATCAGACAACTCAATAGAAAGTCAAAGGAGCAGAACTGAAGCAATAGAAGCCAGAACTAGTGAGATTAAAGATAAATACTCAACACCAGCCTACTTGAGGAAAAATCAGATAAAAGAATTTTTTAAAATGAAGAAACACTAAGAATTGTGTAGACTGTATCAAAAAGAATAATGTATGAGTTATTAGAGTGCCAGAACAAGGGGAGGAAGATAATAGAGAGAACTGTCAAAGATGTGTTGAAAGAAAACTTCCTTGATATCATGACAGATGAGAAGATAGCTGTCCAAGATGCTCATCAAACTCCAGGCAAAGGAGATTCCAAATGAAAAACACAAGACATATTATAATCAAACTTGTTAAAACTAGAGATAGCCGAAAAAGCAACTGGGGATAAACAACAAGCAATCTACAAAGGGGAGTCAGTAAGACTAAGCTTGGGCTACTCAGTAGATACCATGCAGGCCAGAAGGCAATGGGATGACATATACAAAGCACTGAAGGAAAAAAAAATTGCCTGGTAAAAATTGCCAGAAAAACTGTTTCTCAAATGCGATGGCAAATTTAGAACATTTTCAGATAAAAAGTTTAGAGAATTTGCAAAACCAAAGCAAAATGACAAGAAATACTAAAGGAAATCTGTGATGGTTAAGATTGTGTGTCACCTTGGCTGAGCCATCATTCTCAATGGTTTGGCAGCTGTATAAAGTGTCAGAGGTTGAGCCACCCTCAGCCTTCATCAATCCACCTTCTGCAGCCTACTTCCCATCTGCTCGGTTATTAAGGTTTTGGCTTGTTGTCGATCTAGCAGCTGCTCCTTGCTTCTCTTTTTATGTATGATTTATGGTTCTTGGGCTTTGCACTAACAGCTCTTGGAATTCATCGATCTTCACAGACTGCAAGTAAGAGTCATGTTCCCTGGCCTGCCAATCCTGAGTTCACCAGCCCCTGCAACTACATGAATCAGCAGAAACCTTGTAGTCTCACCCACCATCTTGGGATTCACTGACCTTCACAGCGTGTGAGCTGGAACTCTAATCGATGATCTTCCAAGATCAGGTTCACCAACACTGACAGCCATGTGATGCTTGTATTCTGATCCAATACTTGGAACATTTCAGCTTCTATAATCATGTGAGCTGTTTTCTTCACATAAATCTTTTTCTACAAATAGTATATACATTACTTGTTTACCTTTACAGAACCCAGCCTAAGACAATTTGGTACCAAGAGACTGGGGTGCTGCTGTAACAGATACGAGGTATGACAATTAAGTTCGTGAATTTAATTGTTCTCAGTGCTACATACCTCATTGCTGCATATCACTATGGTCACCTTCAAAGTACTCCCCTAGTCCACCCTTCAAAGCAATTTGAGGATACTTTCTGGAATGGCCATTGTGCTTGGTGGCGAGGGGCAATTTCAGAAATGTAATTGTATAGTTGTCTGTGAGGGAGTTTTTAGCCAGTAAACAAATAACTCAATAGAACACCCACCCTACTCACCTGATCTGGCCCCCAGTGACTTTTTTCTTTACTTGAAGATAAATGAAATATTGAAAGACATTTTGATGACATTCAGAACATCAAAGGAATACTACAACAGCTCTGATGGCCATTTCAGAAAAAGAGTTCCAAAATCGCTTTGAGGGGTGAACTAGGCACTTGTATCAGTGCATAGCTTCCCAAGGGGAGTACTTTGAAGGTGATCATAGTGATATTCAGCAATGAGGAGATATGTAGCCCTTTTTCTAGGAAGAGTTTGTAAGCTTCATTAGTAATCCTCATACCTAAAATGTGGAAGTGGTTTTGAAACTGTGAATGGACAGAAGCCTCAAAAGGAACCAAAGAGAACTGTTAACACTGGAGAAAGCACAGATGCTGAGAAGCAGCAGTGGACAGGCAAGAGGAGAACCATGAGCTAACCCACAGAGTGAGAGATCTGAGTGCCTGTGAGCAGGAGGTTTCATGACAGAGTGCGGTGCCTCAGAGCACTTAAATTGGTGGTGCTATGGAGGTTTGGAACACTTTCCCCAGCAGAACATTTGTGGGCCTGAAGCCTGGGCCATGAGGCCATAGAAAACAGAAGCTGAAGAGACAAGGAGCCAAGAAGCTGAGCTGACTTAGTCTCAAGAGGGCTGGCAATGACTTCAAGGGTTTAGAAGTGTGGAATCATGACTTCCTGTGTGTCTAAGTGTGGAATTGTCACTCATTTGGGTTTAAGGTACACTTAAAGCCAAGGGACCAGAGTCGATGTCCCAGTGGGCCTGGAAGGCGGAGATTTAGCACAGGGCCAGGAGGCTTCCACTCAGAATCTGAAAAGTGTAGCTAATACCTAGAGTCAGGAAGTCAGGTCCATTCCGTAAAATGTCTCAGAGGGTAGAATATTATTTTCAAGGCTTTCAGAGCTACTGTAAACTGTTTTGCTGATTTGCTTGTTGCTTGTTTTGCCTTCTTTCTCCCATTTGTAATGGAAATGTCACACTTGTGCCTGCCTGCTCTACCATTGTATTTTAGAGATAGATAATTTGTGTTCTAGATTTCACAGCTGTAGAAAAATTTCTGGATTTTGGACTTGAACTTGAGACTTTTGCAATGATAGGGTAAATGTGTTTTGCATGTTGCAAAATACAATTTTTTACAGTACAAAGTCTGGAATGTCATGGATTAAATTGTGTTCCCCTCAAAAATCTGTGTAACAGTTTGGTTGTGCCATGATTCCTGGTATTGTGTATGCTGTAAAATTTGCCCCTATAATGTTAATGAGGGAGGATGGGTGGCAGTGTTGGTGAGACAGGACTTAGTGTGTAAGGTTGTTTTGTGCCTTGAGGCAGTCTCTTGAAATAGAAAGGAAAGAGGCTAACAGAGCAATTTGGTGCTCTCACACCACCAAGAAGCTGTGCCAGAAACTGAGTGCATCCTTGGGAAAGGTCCAGGGTCCCTGTGCTTCAGAAGCTTCCAGTCCAGGGGAAGACTGATGAACAAGAATCTTCCTCTAAAAAAAAAAGCCTTCCTGTGGAGCTGACACCCTGAATTTGGACTTTTAGACTACTAGAGTATGACAAAACAAAATTTTTAAAGCCATCCACTTGAAGTATGTCTGTCAAAGCAACACTAGGTGACTAAGACAGAGACTTTCAGTTATAACATCAGATAATATAATGACCCAAGGCTAGAATACAGGACAGAGAAACCAGATATAAAGCAGGTAGAGAAATCACAAAAATAAATCAAAGCTAAAACACTGAAAATAGGAAAATGTTATGGTGCTGTAAAAGACCATTTGAGGATAAAGAGGAAGCAAATTGTCAGTATAAGTGAAAATAAACCACATGGTGCAACTAAAAGACTCAAAACTGTGGAAACCAAAGAGGTGCAGTATATAACTAAAAGCTAAAACACAATACTTCTACAAGGTAGGGAAATTTGTCTCTTTTATATAAGCTTCCCCTTCTTGTTCCACAGCAATGAGGGCTGTTGTGAACTACAAACTTTTGCCCAGGAATGTGGGCAATACACTTAAGTTTTGCAAATGGTTTTTCAGTCTTAATATCTATGTGTGGCAGCCAGGAAAACAAGAAATACAGAAACCTCAAGAAAAGCCCAGGCCCATGCTCCAGGCAGGAGAGAAGTGAATTAGTTTGCAATTCCTGAAGACACAGTTAATCAGATAGGAGTAATTTAGGTTAATGGTTGCAAATAATAGTGTCTTTGTCATCTAGAGCTGCTTAACAGAAATACCACAGTAGGGTGACATCAACAAGGAGAAATTTATTTTCGCACATAAACACAGGCAAAAGTCCAAATTTAGGGCATCAGCTCCAGGGGATATCTTTCTCTTTTGGGTCTGGATGAAAATCTTTGTCATCAATCTTTTTCTGGGTTAGAAGTTTATAAGGTTCAGGGACCCCGGGTCCAAAGGACAAGCTCTGCTCCCAGTACTGCTTTTAGTGGTATGAGTTCAGTAAATCTTTCTTCTAGCTTCTCTTTCTCCTTGTCTCTTCAGCTTCTGCTTCTTGTGGACTGTCAGGCCAAGCCTTATGCCCACATCTGCCCTTCTGGGGTAAGCATTACAAAGCTCTGTAGCTCTACTGATAAGTGCCCAGAAGCACCCTACTCCACCAGGAAGCCTTCTGGACACAGGCACTCAACTTTTCACTCTGTGGGTCAACTCCAGCACTGTCTTGTACTAGTTTCCTAGTTCTGCATTGCCAGTTCACTGCTGTTTTCATCATCTGTGCCTTCTGTGGTGCTGACAGTTCTCCTTAGTTCCTTCTGAGTCTTCTATCCATTCAGTTTCAAAACTGCTTCCACATTTTAAGTATCTATTAGAGCAGCCACACTTTTTCGGTACCAAATGTCCCAGGCTGGGTTCTCTACAGAAGCAAACCTAGTAAACCTTATGAATATATACAGAGAGAGAGATTTGTATAACAAAAATAGGTGACACAACTGTAGAGGCTGAAACACTTCAAGTTGTAGATTGGGATACAATCTTCACGCAACCACAAAAACTTGCAAACAGAAGTTCAGAAGGTCAGACAGCAGGTCTGATGTTCTGGGTCAGCAAATCCCAAATGACAGGCAAGATGGCAGGGTTTCTCCTAACTGATGTAGCTTCTGGGGCTGGTGAACCCAGAATCCGCAGATGGGGGAATAGAATTCTTAGTTGCAGTCTGTAAAGATCAATGAATCTTAAGATTGACAGATAAGCTATTAGCTCTGCATATCAGAAAACAAGAGAGCAACAATTGCTAAATCCACAACAAGCCAAAAACTTGGCAAGTGTTTTAGTCAGCTAGTGCTGCTCTAACAGAAATACCACAGAACGGGTAGCCTTAACAAAGGCAAGTTTATTCTTACACAGTCCAGTAGGCTACAAGTCCAAATTCAGGATTCCCGCTCCAGGGGAAGACTTTCCCCCTTGTCAGCTCTGCAGGAAAGTCTGGCATTACATCAGTCTTTGTCCAGGGAGCATCTTGGTACAGGAACCTCAGGTCTGAATGATGCACTCTTCTCCCAGTGCTGCTTTCTTGATGGTGTGAGGTTCCCAATTCTCTACTTGCTTCCTTTTCCTTTTATCTCTTGCAGGCTGAAAGGATTAAGGGTGGTGCAAGCCACACTCTAGGGAAACTCCCTTTATAGTGAAGCAAGGATTTACAGTCTCACACTTCTCCTTTCGCATACAGCACAGGAAAATCACAAAACAGAGGACAATCACAAAATATTGGGAATCATGGCTCAGCCACATGGCTACACATATTTTTGGAAGGACCCAATTCAATCTATGACAGTGAGCAGGCAGGAAGTATGTGGTGAAAGGCAGAGAGATGAAGGCTGAGGGGCCAGTGGACCACCACAGGCCCTAACCCTGCCAGTACCACAGCACATTCCATCTTTGTGGTGACCACAGCCTTATACAACTATCAAAACACTGAGAATTGTGGCTCAGCTAAGTTGACACACAATCTTAACCATCACAGATAGGCTCCAAGAGCTGAAATACAAGGAAGTTGTACACTGTAGGAGTGTCTTAGGCTGGGTTTTCTAGGGAAGCAAAACCAGTAACACGTGTATGTACCCAAACCAAGCCAAGTGCTGTTGAGTAGGATCCATGTATGTACAGGGAAAGATTTATACATATTAAGTACAGCCAGGTACAAGGAAAGATATATATATATATATATATATATATGCATATGTATGTATATGTATATACACACATATATATAGGAAACAGCTCATGCAATTGCAGAAGCTGAAAGTCCCAAGTCCTGGCACAAGGCTCAGGTGGCCACGGAGGCTGGTGAACCCAAGGTCATCAGGTCAGAGACCAGAGTTCTAGATCACCAGTTGTATAGGTTGGTGGATCCCAAGCTGGCGGCAAGACAGAGCTGCAGAGGCTGATAGGATTGGCGGGTCAGGGAACAGCACTCTCAAGAACTGGCTGTAAGGGTTGATGAATCCAACAGCTGCTAGTTCAAGTCCAGAACCAGATGCCAGAAGAGGACAGGAGCTGCTGGCTGCATGAGTAGACTGGCAGTAGGTGGTGTGGAGAGAAGACAGCTGAGGGGCAGGAAGCCACCACAGGCCCCACCCTGCCACTTAATACAGCAGCCAAACATGGAGTAGCCAAGTTGACATAATCCTGACCACCACGAGGAGTTTATTTTAAAAGTTAGAATTTTAAAAATAGAAAGGCAAGTTAAGAAATTGTAAAGACACACTCTTCAGAAAATCACATATAACCCTGGGAAGAGCTCTTGGGGTTATTTTCTAGTTCTATAAGCAGATTGGAAACCCTGATGGTGTAGTAGTTAAGTGCTATGTCTGCTAACCAAAAAGTTGGCAGCTGGAATCCACCAGGCACTTCTTGGAAACTCCATGGAGCAATTCTACTCTGTCCTGCAGTCAGAGCACCATCTAGTAGAATCCACCAGGCCACTGACTGACTGCAAAGATAACAGAATTGGAATTCACATGACAAAAAGCAACTTTGAAAAGGTGCTAAATAACCTGTTGTTATTTCCTCCCTGCCTGTAAATCTAGGCATAGTTTTCTCTTCTTTTTCTAGTTCCTCACATTCTCGAGTTAAGCTATTGACTTGAGATCCTTCTTTTTTACATTAAGTAGGCATTTACTGCTACAAATTTCTCTCTCTCACTTCTGCCAGAAGAAAGGATAAGTGAACCAGAGGACAAAGTAGCAGAGCTTTTTGAATCTCAGAGTAACAGAAGAAAAGAGTATAAAGGAAAATAAGCAAAGCCAAATGGAATTGTGAGATACTGTCAAATGAGCCAATATATGCATCATGGGAGTTCTATCAGGATAGGAGAGAAAGAAAGGTACAAAAAGAATATTTGAAGAAATAATGGCAGAAAACTTTCCAGAATTGATTAGGGAGTTATCATGGATTGAACTGTGCTCCCTCCAAAATGTGTATAGTCACTTGGTTAGGCCATCATTCTCAATATTTTGTGACTTTCCTGTGCTGTAAATCCTAATCTCTGCCTGTGGCTAGTAGATAAGATTATTATGTTAAAAGAGGATTAGGTTGAGACTACAACACCCTCGTTAAGAGTTCCTCTGGAGTGTATCTTGCACCACCTTTTACCCTTTCATCCTGCGGGAGATAAAAAGAGACAGAAGCAAGCAGAAACTTGAGAACTTCATACCACCAAGAAAGCAGCACCAAGAGCACAGCACATCCTGTGGTTCTGAGGTTCCTGTGCCAAGATTCTCTCAGTGAATTTTGACTCTTGGCCTACTAGACTGTGATAATGTCTCATATTGAATGACTTGTAATTTACGAATGGATTTGTAGCTTACTATGACAATAAAATTACTCTTCCTGAAGTCTTTCACTTGTGGTATTTCTGTTAAAGCACTACTAGTTGACCAAAACCAGACTTGAATCTGCAAATCCAGTATGCTCAATGAGCTCCAAGTAGAATAAACAGAACTATATTTACATCAAAATGCTTAAAATTCTTCAGTGGTAAAGGACAAATATTGTATGAGACTCCTGTTATAAGGACTTAAAAATAGGATTATCTACAGAAGAAAACAACTTTGATGGTTACGAGGGCAGAGGAGGAGTGAGAGTTTATCATAGATGAGCTAGTTGATAGATGTTAGGAATTTTATTCATTTACTGTAATTAACTAAAGAAAAAGAAAGAAACACCTAAAATCAAACTCTTGATAACCAGATAATCATAGAATCCTGAATGCAGGGAGAGAAGTGCCTAGAACAACACAAAAGGAGTTCTGAATATGATTAAGCCCTGATTTCTCCTCAGAAACATGGTGGCCAAAAGACAATGGAATGATTTATATGAGGAGCCCCAGAGGCACAAGTGTTGAGAGCTTGGCTGCTAACCAAAGCTGAGCAGTTTAATTCTACCAGCTGCTCCTTGAAAACCATGTGAGGCAGTTCTAATCTCTCCTATAAGATTGCTGTGAATTGGAATCAACTCAATGACAACAGATTTGGTTGTGTGTGTGTGTGTGTGCATACCACACATATATAGAGATTTACCTATCTATAATACAGTGCTGAAAGAAAAGAACTGTCTTCCAAGAACTCTTGATCTGTCAAAACTGCCCTTGAAAAATGAAGATGAAATCAAGATACTCTTAGGAAAACAAAGCTGCCTTGTAAGAAATATTAGTTATTCACACAGTAATAAAAGGACACTAGAGTTATTCAAATCCCTAGAAACACATAATCTACCTAAATTGATTTGAGAAGTAGAAAATCTCAGCACGCCCATAACCACTGAAGAGAAAGAATGAGTAATCAAAACCTATCAACAAAATAAAACCCTGACCCCAGTTCTTCACTGAGGAGATCTACCAAGTAGTCAGAGAATTGACTGCAATCCTACTCAAACTGTTGCAGAAAGTAAGGGCTGAAGAAATATTGCCTAACACATTCTATAAGGCCATCATCTTACACTGATATCAAAGCCAAAGATGTCACAAAAAAGTAACCTATAGACCAGTGTCCTTTAAGAATGAATATAGATGCAAAATTTCTCAACTAAATACCAGTAAACTGATCCAAAAGCATGTTAAAAAAAATTATATAACCAACTAGCATTTGTGCCAAGAATGCAAAAATTTTTGAACGTCCTCGTGAAAGAGATCCTAAATGTTACTCTAAACCACACAGAACACATGCCAATATGTACTCAGTGGTGGCAGTGAAATGACCATGACTCAGAAGATTCACACTGAGTCTTCAGTGTTTACATACTCAATGTGTCTGCAACTCTCCCGTCATTGTGTTGAAGCTGTGGTTTTGTTGTTGGTATGTGACTTTGGAGACCCCGTGTGTTGCAGAGGAGTAGTTCTTTATGTGGTTTTCTCAGCTGTAATCTTTATGAAAGCAGATTTCCAGGCCTCTTTCTTCTGCAGGGAAACCCTGGTGGCATAGTGGTTAAGCGCTACATCTGCTAACCAAAAGATTGAAAGATTAACAGCTGGAATCTGCCAGATGCTCCTTGGAAACTCTATGATGCAGTTCTACTCTGGCCTATCATGTCACTATGAGTCAGAATCAACTTGATGGCAGCGGGTTTTGGGGGGTTCTCTGCAGTACCACTGAACGTGTTAGAACTGCCAACCTTTTGGTTATGGGCTAAGTACAAATCATTTGTGTCACCTGGGGATATTGGAAGCTGTGGTTTTATTGGAGGTCCTCTCTCTGAGCAGGTATACAGGTTTCCTGGGTCTACTGAAACAATCACTGCAAACTGAGTTTCTTAAAACAACATTACACTTAGTGCCTCACAGTTTTGGAAGTCAGAAGTCCATAATGTGTCTCAGTGTATTAAAATCAAGGTGCTATGCATATATATTATGCTCCAGAATCAGTCCAAAGATTCCCACACTGCCACAAGACTACTGTGATGAGGACCACAACCAGTAGCATTAAATCATTCATGGGTTCTACATACATCTAATCTTACCAAATTGTACACGCAAGACACAGTGTTGGCCAAGTGAAAGCCTTTTCATTATTCACGGCCCCCTTAGTTGGGTTGGCCCTCAATCATTGCTCTCAGGTGTGGTCGTAGAATCAGAACCAAGACCAGAAGACCAAAATTTTCACGGTGGTGGTTTCTATACCTCATGCAAGCTGCCAGCAGGCCTCTTTCGTTCCAGAGGCTCTAGAGAAGAACTTTCATTTTCCACCTTGGTCTCAGTATTCCTGGACTCAGGAGTCTTTCTTCCATGAGTCAATGGATGCTATCAGCATAGCAACATAGCATCTTAAAATCTCTCTCTGACTCCTTCGTCACATCTACTCCTCTTCTATAGTTAAATCTTCCACTACTTTCCTCTTGTAAGGACACTTGTGATTACATTTAGAGCTTGTCATGGATTGAATTGTATCCCCACCAAAAAATGTATGTAGCAATTTGGCAAAGCCATGATTCCTGGTATAGTGTGATGTTCTCTATGCTGTAAACACTACCTCAAGATGTTAATGGGGGAGAATGGGCAGCAGTTGTGTTGATAAGTCAGGACTCAGCATGTAAGACTGTACTGTATCTTGAGGCAATCTCTTGGCATAGAAAGGAAACAGAGACAAGCAGAGAGTTGGTGACCTCATAACACCAAGAAAGCAGTAGTGGAGCAGAGCACATCCTTTGGAAAGGACCCCGGGTCTTTGTGCCTTAGAAACTCCTAGTCCAGGGGAAGACTGAGGACAATGACCTTCCCCCAGAGTCAACAAAGACTTTCCCTGGAGTTGATGCCCTAAATTTGGACTTGTAGCCTACTGGGCTATGTCAGAATAAAATTTCTCTTTTTAAAGCTGTCTACTGCTGGTATTCTGTTATGCCAGCAGCAGATGACTAAAACAGGGCCCACTTGGATAAACTAGGGTCATCTCCTCTAACAAGATCCTTGTCTTTACCTACAGAGTCTTTTCTCCATGTGATCTAACATGTTCTGGAAATTAGGATCTTGATATCCTTGGAGACCTAATTCGTAGAAAGCCATGACATAGAAATTTCCTTAAGGCCAGGGCCTATTTGAGTCAGCAGTGAAAGAAACATGATGGATACAATGTGGGTGACACAATTTGAGGGATATGAAGCCTGAGGGAGGGAATAGGCAAGGAGGAGCAGTAATCCGGAGATGAAGAGCGATGTGTGGGCAGCACAGACAGAGAGAGTTTTGCTTGGCCTATTCAGAAAAAGGCCTGTTTGCCTAGGGGGCCAATAAGTGGTGTTGATTTAAAGGTATCTACTGTAATAAGCTTGGGGAACTGCTCCCTAGAAGTTAGCTGGGAGTCAGGGGAAGGCCAAGGATGTCTCCCTTTCCCTAATGCACTGCATCATGGATCATGGTGGCCTTTTCTCACTTACTGTCTCCTGCTTTTGGAGTTAGAGAGCATGCCTAGAGATATTGCCAGCTGTCCCATGTGCTATAGCCACTCTTTGTGGCATGTGAGGCCCTTGAGTGAACACTAGGGATACTGAGCAGAATCTAAGGTAGCTCATGGCAGAGACACCAGCAAGCCAGGGCTAGCAAATGCCACAGACAGGATTTGCTATCCCAAAGGGTCTGGATTGCTCCTTTCACAAACCAAATGTGGTGGCTCCTTCTGCCTCCAGGCCCCATAACTTGACCTTCCCCCAGAGTTAACAAAGACTTTCCCTGGAGTAGCCTGCCTCAGGGCTATGGTGAGGGACTGTCCTTTAGCAGGCACTCACTGAGAACCTTCTGGAGGCAAGGGCTTGAGCTCAGCAAAACTGGGCCCATGAAAAGAAGACAGGACTTGTCCTTGCATCCATAATCCCCAATCCATGGGCAATGAGGACAAATTCAACACCAGACAAAATGTGCCAGAACACCTGAGGATGCCTGGGGAGGGGAGACGAGGCATTTTAGAGGAGAGGAAAGCCATACCGAGTCTAGAAAGATCGCCCAGGCTGGAAGCCCACATTCCAGAGAAAAGAAAAGCCTCAACAGGCACACTTGTTGGTCCCCTAGGTCTGAATCTGACTGACATGAGCCAAAGGACCTATGGCTTGTGGTCTCAGCCTGACTGGCTTCTCAGTGACCTACCCTTCTTCTCTTCCCTGCAGGGGAGATGCATCAGCTTGGAAGGTGGAATGAAGTACCAGTGCATGCAGGGGGGCTGTTGCTGCCCAAGGCCTTGCCCTTCACCCTGCCAAGAGAGGAAGTGGAAAGCCCTCCCCTGCTGCCCGTGGTGTCACCACCCCCCACCTGTGCACTCACAGCGTCCCTGCAGGATGTTGCCACTTCTCCGTTCCCACACCAGCTCTCTCTCCAAGCCCCCTCTGGCACTCCAACCCTCAGTTGCCCCCACTCTGAAACACTAAACCCTAAGATTGTTAAGAGCCCTCTGTGAAACTAGACACATTTATTTAGTCCTGTATTGCAGTCAAAAGGTATTGTAATTTGATGCTAATCAGCAAAAGGCTTGATTTACCAAGTGAGAATTGCCCTACTTTGTCAGATGCATTTATTCTACACCTGCTGGGAAAAGTATGTTGATGTTGCTGTGAGTTAGAATCAACTCAGTGGCAACAGATTTGGTTTTATTTGGTTTGGTGACATGTCATGTGCTAGACACAATGAGCTAGATAGCCTTGTTTCTGTCTTCAAGAGCTTTGACACATGAAAACTTATGCCTAATTTAGCCCAATGACAAAAGCTCCCAAATTCTGTCTCTTTCCTTAACTGTTGATAGAGAGAAGTACTTGAATGTTTAATGTTTTTCAAACTGTCACGAAACAGCAGGTTCTTGTTCTGCTTTAGTCAAAATCAAGCTCCAAGGGAAGATAGAAATGAGACAGACCCTGCAGAGTCACAACAAGCTACAACAGGCTGAAGTAACAAGCACATGCAGACACGCAATGGCTGAGTACAAAGGTACATATTTCACAAAGCAGATACGTCACCAAGTGCAGGAGGCTCTGACTCACGAGGGAACAGGACTGGACTGAAAGTACTGCTTGTTCCTGAGTCACTGAATGAAGTAATAACTGATACACTGTGGAGACTGGGATTGGGTGCATCTCCCAGCTCAGTAAGAAGTGGGTATGCATTTGATGACACAGTCACAGACACTGAGCTCAAGGACCTGGGTGTTTTAGACCTCTTGGTGGTTTACCTGCCTTCCCAGGCAAAAGGCCTTGGCAGTAGTACCCCAGTGGGACTGCTGGATTCAGATCTGCCATCATGTGAGGTAATAATAGTCTCTTCACAGTGGGTTGAACCAAGATCACTTTCCCCCAGGAAATAGTTTCTGAAAGGTTTGTTTGTAGAAGTCTTATTTTCCTAGGAAATGCTCTTGAAACCACACTGTGAGAATTTAAGACTAATATAACTGACATTTTAAGTCATCTGGAAGAAAAATGAATGGTTTGGGGCCAACAATTTATCTATTTGTAAAAACCATTGTAAGGTAGTTTTGCTGGGGTCCTGAAACATCAGTGGTCAGGCACATAGCTCCTGTGAGGAGATGAGGTGAAATGAACTGAGATAGGTATTTCTGTGTGACAAGGTGAGTACTCAAATTCTCCCACCCAATGCCTGCCAACAGACATGTTCTGGAGGGACAACTTCACAAGGCAGATGAGAACCTTAAGCTAAAGAGGGAGAACATGATTTGTTGATATTCCAAGTGCGAGTGTGGTGAGTTGAGCCTCAGCAGCCAAGACTTCTGACCTCCTGTCCAGGGCTCTTTGGAGTTATCCAAGCTGACCCCACCTCCCAGAGTTAGGAGTCAATCCTCTGACTCTCTGCAATGTTGTGCTTATGATTGTATCTGTGTTAGTGTTCTGTTCCGATTATCAGTTGTTGAAATGGACTGCGATACACTAATGCATCAGAATTGTCAGAGTATGGGCAGGTGGGGAGTCAATACGAAGGAAGCCCCTACCTTGTATGAGACGCTGTGTACTAGGAGGTGAAGGGTTATCACACCCAAATCCCCAGTGAGTTTTATCAAGATATATGCACCACCAGCTGTGTGCTTTAGATTTACCACTAGTGAGTCATTATATCATCACCAACATTTTTAAATTTGGCTTTATTTTTCCACATTTGATGGATTAGGAAAGCAAGGTTTTGAGACCTTAAGAGAACTTGCTCAAGATTTGCCAGATTTTATATGGAGGAACCAAGAGTTGATATAGACAAGCTGTTTTCAGAAGGGCCCTGGGGGCTTCAATCCTGAGGGCTGAAGATGGGAAAATAGCAGTGTAAGAGCACTAGGTATCTCTCACATTGGCTCAAAGCCCATGGCCTCCTGCCAGGTTAGTGCTGTCTTCAGGGTTGCTGCAGCCTGAAAAGAACCCTGCAACATGGCAGAACATGGAGTAGGACAGTGACGGATTGGAAGTCCTTTCCCCAGGCTTGTTGGGGCTTCCTCCTAGCTTTCCAAATGTGGGCCTGTGCTTGCATTATTTGGAGGAACCTATATATGTCAAGGCTCAGGACTGTGCTGCTGGCAATGCAGGGAGGGCTGGGTCGTAGCGATCCTATATACAACAGAACATTTTTTATCAAAGATTCTATAGTGAAACCATGATCCAAAAGAGGAAACCATAAAAGAGTGATACGTAATTCTTCTACAATCTAGATTTATAGCTTTCATAAAGTGTATAGTAACCCACACCAGCTGCTACTGTTTGTGGGTATCCTTTTAAACTTCAAGCTTTGGAAAAAAAGCTGGTTCCTAAAGTCACTGTGAATCAAGCAATGGTTGATATAAACTAACATTTAATGACTATAAAAGCTTGAACCAATTAAGACCCTCCTGACTGTCATTACTGAGATCTGAACCAATAAAGAAGTTCCTAACAACTAAGTACCCCTAGCTTTTATCCCTGATATCTTCCCTCTTTAGCTCAAGATTCTCATCTGCCTTGTGTAGTCCTCCCTCCAGATGATTGAAACTGATTGAAGCTTATTTTGTACACAATTTGCAAATCAAAGCAACATTTCCTACTAGAAAGTAAAAAAAAAAGTTCAAAATAAAACATATTTCACAGACTTTTATACTCCATCTAGTAATTATTCACTGCCATGTAAACAGAGGCAGAATAGAAGAATTTTTATTATGCAGAATCTCATACAACATTATGATGAAGAACAAAAAAAAAATTGCTGTAGAGTCAATTCTGATTCATAGCAACTCCGTAGGTCAGAGTATGTTTCCAAGGAGCACATGGCAGAGTTGAATTGTTTAATATTAGCTTAATATTACTTTCGTTTCAACAGATCTTTGAAGTAGACACTTTTCTCTCTCAAACATTACTGAAGGTGAAGCTCACAAGTTGTTTCAAAGTCATCTGCATAATACACATTGTTAGTGCCACTTCCTCCAATTGTGATGCCATGTTCTTCTTCATATATGCCGGCTTTTGTACACAGGATCATAACGACTCAACATACCCCCACATGCCAGCCACACAGACATGGCTCTCTCCATGACACCAACCACATAGACCTGGCCCTATGGAAACCATGGCCATGTAGACCCAGCTTTCCCTTTCCCTCCGCATGGCACTAACCATGTACACTTGACCCTCACTCAGCACACCTTAACCCTAAAGTGACATCTTTGCTTTATAGCACTTTAAAGACATCTTTTGTATCATATTCGCCCAATAGAAAAGCTGGTGGCATAGTAGTTAAATGCTGCATCTGGTAATCAAAAGGTTAGCAGTTCAAATACACCAGGAGTTTCTTGCAAACTCTTTGGAGCAATTCTACCCTAAATTATAGGCTCACTATGAGTTAGAATCACCTTGACAGCAGTGGCTTAGGATAGTTTTTTTTATTATTATTATTGCTGTTGTTGTTCTATCTCACAGTGTTGTATAAGATCTTGCTTGACCGAAAATTATTGTTTCTATGATAATGGATAATTACTACTAGGAGTGTAAAGTCAGTGAAAGAACTTCCTTTCTTGGAACATTTTTTTTTTTAGTCAGAAATTTTGTCCTGACTCAGAAATTGTTCACTAAGTAAACTTCTATCAATTTCTATTACTAGCTTAATAAGACTTTTAAAAGATACTTGAAGTAGACACTTTTCTCTCTCAAACATTACTAAAGACTGAAGCTCACAAGTGGTAGCATTGTCATCTATATAATGCATATTGTTGGTGACACTTCGTCCAATCCTGATGTCCTGTTCTTCTTCATATAGTCTACCTTCTGATGTGCACAGGATCACTGTGACACAATCCTCCTTGCAGCACTGACGGTAGAGACTCAGTTCTCCCTCAGGCACATGTTAGTCCTCAAAGTAACATCTTTGCTTTATACCACTTTAAAGAGGTATGCCTAATGGAAACCTCCAGTGGAGTAGTGGGGTGAGATGGTATTCCATTGTAGTTTGGGTTTACGTTTATGTAATAGCTAGTAATTGTGAGCAACACCTTATGTATCTGTTAGCTAGGGATCACACAACAATCATTTTCCAAACTATAACTGCTGTTGTATCTTTCTTATGGCAAAAGGCTGCCTGGGAAAAGAGTTGTTTTATCCCCCAAATGAGAAACCAAAGGTATCTTATCAATTAAGGTTATACATTTTATGAGCGTTTTTGGATATACCTGGAACTTGTTCATCAAAGTATTAACAGTAAATATCTCTAGGTGAAATTGCTCAAATATTTATTTATAAAAATGCATTATTTTGTAGCTAGGTTAAGGAGTAATTCTGTTTCGAATTATAAAAATGTAATTTGATGGACATTATATATAATATAAATTGAGCTAAACATCAGTGTTTTTTGGTAACCTATCCTGAATTCCATTCGCACATTTGGAGAATTAACACTTTACAAAAGGTGGTGGTATGTGAAATCTACTCTCAACTAGTGACACAAGCAAGAGAAGGAGGTACTTATTTTTTCAGCCTCTAAGTGACACCACCACTGTTTATTATTTTATACTCTGTCTGATCTTACATTTGTGCGACCTGTGTCAGGCTGGTAAATATTGGTGTTTGCAAACACTGGACTTATTCATGATTATATCACTGTGACCACAAACTATATTTGAATGTCATTTTATAAATTACAGATGCTATTTGTTTTTAAGTATTGGTGTTTCTACTTTTGCCAATTAACTGTCTCTGCTCTCTAATTTTTTTAAAAAAATTCATTGTGTTTTAAGTGAAAGTTTACAGTGGAAACTATTTTCACATACAAAAACTTATACATGAATTGTTTTGTAATACTGGTTCCAATCTGTGCAATGGGTCCGCACTCTTCCCTTTTCCCTTCACACTCAGGTTTCTTCATGTTTACCTGTTCAGTTTCCCCATTCCTTTCTGAAAATCTTTTCTTTGGGGCATGTATTGCCCATTTGGTCTCATATACTTCATTAAACTAAGAACCACGTCCCTCATGTGTTATTGTTTGCTTTATAGGTCTAAGAGTAATAAAAGTAAAACAATATCATAAAATATTAGTTAGTGTTCAAAGTAAGTTTCATATTTTTCTCTTTCTGAATTAAACACTGCTGAAGCACCCTTTGCCTTGTATACACAAGAATATTTCCATAACAGTCTAGACTTTGAAAAAATGTCAACTTCTTGTCCACTAAATCCAAGTACACGGTAAGAAAGTTGGGTTAGCTTTTGATCTGAAGTCTCTATACATGACGCCTTCACAACACCTAACAGAGAAACCAAGGCAGTTTCTTCGTTTAGCATAGAATCCCATTAGAGCAGCAGAGGTTCTTTCAGATTTCACTATATGTGGGTAAAACCTAAAAACTGTTGCTCCCATTGTGTTTCTTTAACTCTGAGGGTTTCAGGGCTACCTTAAAGTCTATTTGAATAACATACACCAAAATGGTGCCCAAGCATTCCATCCAGCAAAAAAGTAAGTTCTTTCCTAGGCAAAGGCAGGCAGCATCTAGCAATTTCTAGGTCTTCAGAATATCTCTTTTGGGTGTGACATGTGTCTAGGACAAAAGGAATGCTAGACAAGAAAGCTGTGTCATTTCTTTAGTTCACCTCAACACTGCTGAAACATTCTTTGCTTTACGTATACAAAAATATCTCCATGGCACTCTAAGACTTTATCAAAACTGTCAAGTTTATGTAGTGAAATCCATGGACATGAAAGGAAAGATACATTAGCTTTCTATTTGAAAAGTAGATACCTGATGCCTTCGGCATCCCATCAGGGAAACTAAGGCAGTTTCTTCATTTCACATACAATTCTGTCAGAGCAGTAGAGGTTCTTGCAGATTTTGCTGTATGTGGATAAAACCTAAATATTGTTTCTCCCATTATGTTTCTTTAACTCTGAGGATTTTAAAGCTACCTTAAAGTCTATTTGTCTAACTTACAACAAAACGGTGCCCAAGCATTCCTTGTAGCAGAAAAGTAACAAAGTTTTCTCCTATGCAAAGACAGGTAGCTACTAGCAATTCCTAGCTTTTCAGAATCTATTATTTGGAAATGACACAAGTAGGCCCAAAAGAGCATTCAACAAGAAGGCATTATCATTTCTTCAGTTCCTCTGAACACTGCTGAAACACTCTTGGCCTTACACACCTGACAATATTTCCATGGCAGTCTAAAACTTTGACAAAAATGTCATGCCCTTGTCCACTAAATCCAAGTACGTGATAGGAAAGTTGTGTTACATTTTGATTTGAAGTCTGTGCACAAGATGCATGATGCTATCACAATGCCTAACAGTAAAGCCAAGGCAGTTAGTTCATTTAACATCCAATTCCATTAGAGAAGAAGTAGTTCTTTAGGATTTCACTGTGTGAGGGTGAAACCTAAAAATTTGCTCCTATGGTGTTTCTTTAACTATGAGGGTTTTACTGCTACCTTAAGGTCCATTTGTATAAAGTATACCAAAATGGTGCCCAAGCTTTCCTTCCATCAGAAAGGTAAGTTTTTTTCCTGGGTGAAGTCAGGCGGTGTCTAACAATTCCTTGCTATTTAGAATATATTTTTTGGAAATGACAAGGGAATAGGCTCCAAAGAATGCTGAACAAGAAAGCGTTATCGTTTCTTCAGTTCCTCTTAACACTACTGAAA
The DNA here is from genome assembly GCA_028571685.1 of Heterohyrax brucei. Taxonomy (NCBI): domain Eukaryota; kingdom Metazoa; phylum Chordata; class Mammalia; order Hyracoidea; family Procaviidae; genus Heterohyrax; species Heterohyrax brucei. The sequence goes on along the minus strand of CM053154.1, from coordinate 83,500,095 downwards.
CACTCTTTGCCTTGCATACACAAGAATATTTCCACGGCAGTCTAAGACTGACAAAAATGTCAACTTCTTGTCCACTAAATCCAAATATACGGCAAGAAAGTTGGGTTAGCTTTCGATTTGAAATCTCTATACATGATGCCATCACAATGCCTAACAGAGAAACCAAGGCAGTTTCTCCATTTAGCATAGAATCCTGTTAGAGCAGAAGAGGTTCTTTCAGATTTCACTGCATGTGAGTAAAACCTAAAAACTGTTGTTCCCGTGATGTTTCTTTAACTCTGAGGGTTTTAGTGCTACCTTAAAGTCCACTTGTATAACGTACAACAAAGTGGTGCCCAAGCATTTTGGTCCTCGGTGAGCATCCATTCCTGCTGACTTGGGACCATTTGCTGTGCCTTCGAATGGCAGCTTAACAACCAAAATGACATGGGGGTAAAGATAACCCAGAAGACAGAGAGATCCACATGAGTGGGTGCCTACATTGACTTGGGACCAGAAGAACCAGATGGTGCCCGGCCGCCACCAGTGATAGCCACAATGGAACTCACTAAGTTGAGTCTCACTGGCAACACAAGAATAAAAAGGGGTGCATCCTGAGATCTCCACTAAAAGACCTCAATTGATGGAACAGCAGTTTTGGGGTTCCCTGGGAGCATGGCCCCTGGCCCTGATGCTGCCCTTGTCCAAAAATCATAACGAAGGTCCACTCTTCAAACACGAATAGATTGGACTTGGTGATGCAGAATGACGATATATTGGAAGCACTTTATGGTTCTATGCATCTATAGGATATCAACCTGCTGACCTCTGACTGGAGGAAGGAGAGTGGGGGGAGATGAGGAGAAGGGAGACTGTTGGGAGGATGAGACACGCATGAAGCAGAGAGGAATAGTGTACTGTCACCAGGAAGGGAGAGCAGTGGAAGCTGCATGTAGGTGGTCGTGTAAATTTATACGGGAATGTACATTTTCACTCACAATAAAAATTTTTTTAAAAAAATGGTGCCCAAGCATTCCTTCCAGTGGAAAAGTAACTAAGTTTTCTCCAAGGCAAAGGGAGGAGGCATCTAACTATTCCTAGGTATTTGGAAGGTCTTTTCTTGGACATGACATGTGACTAGGACCCAAGGAATGCTGAATGAGACAGCTTTATTCTTTCTTCAGCTCCTCTAAACACTGCTAAAACACTCTTTGCCTTGTGTACACAAGAATATTTCCATGACAGGCAAAAACTTTACCAAACTGTCAAGTTTATGTAGCTGAAATCCATGGACAAATGAAAGGAGTTACGTTAGCTTTCTGTTTGAAAAGTCTATACATGATGTCTTCACAATGCCTAACAGCAAGACCAAGACAGCTTCTTCATTTCACATACAATTCCATGAGAGCAGTAGAGGTTCTTTCAGATTTCACTGTATGCAGGTAAAACTTAAATACTGTTATTCCCATCATTTTCTTTAACTCCGAGGGTTTCTTTTTTTTATTGTGATTCAGTGTAAGTACACAATCCAAGTTAAATTTATATGCTCACCTATCCGCAGGTCCTTTTGCTCACCTTCCCCGGTGACAGCATACTTTTCCTTTCCATTCTATACATGCCATATACTCTTAACAATCTCCTGTCCCCTCCTAGCCACCCTCCTCTCTCCCTTCTCTTAAGAGACCAGTAGGACAGCATCCTGAAGATGCATAGAAACATACGGTCGTTTTATGTCCCTGAGTCCAATCCATTCCTGTCCCAAGAGTTGAGCTCAGTAATGATTTATGATCAGGGGCAGCAGCTGGTCTAGGGGCCATTCTCCTAGGGGAACTCCCGGGCCTTAGGACCATCAGTTGCCATCTTTTAGTGGAGTTCTTGAGGTGCACCCCTCTTTTTATCATGATGCCACCGGGACATGACACCGTGTGCCCCATCGTGGCTGTCATTGGTGGTGACTGGGCACCAGCTGGTTCTTCTGGTCACATGTTAACACAATCACCCAGGTATGTGGGTCCTTGTCTTCTGGGCTCTTTTTCCCCCAGATCTTTGTTGTCCTTGGTGATCATCTGATTTGACTGAGTCGGGACCATTTGGTATACTCAGAAGGCAGCTTGCTAGCTTTCAAGACCCCAGACACCACTGACCAATATGGAGTGCAGAAGACTCTTATAGCAATAGGCTAGTTATGCCAATTGGCTCATTGTCCCTTGAGAGCATAGTCCCCAGACCAATGCCCCTGCTACTCTATCCTTGCAATATCGGGTTAAGATTAGAAGAGTTTTCAATTTATGTTGAAGTCCAGTTAAGTTGATCTTCTTTTCTAATGTGCCAAATTTATACCAACTGTCTAATCTATAGTCAACCCTTACCTCTCCCTCCCCTTCCTTCTAACCATCAAAGAGTCTTTTCTTCTGTATATGAGTCTGTTTTTAAGTCCTTATAATAGGGATCTCATACAATACTTACCCATGTGCTGCTGACTGATTTCACTCAACATAATGTCTTCCAGTTGAAACCAGGTTATGAGATGCTTCCTGAAAGCATCATTGTTCTTTATCATTGCAATGTGTTCCACTGAGTATTTGTACCATAGTTTGTTTATTCTTTCATCTGTTGTTGGGCATCTGGGTTGATTCCACCTTTCGGCTATTATAGACAATAAACATTCATGTGCATGTATCTGTTCATGTGACTGCCCTTGCTTCTGTAGGATATATTCCAAGCAGTGAGATTACTGGGTCAAATGGTATATGTTTTTCAAGTTTCTTAAGGAAGCACCAGATTGCTTTCCAAAGAGGTTATACCATTTTGCAATGCCACCAGCAGTATAAGAGAGCACCAATTTCTCCACAGCCTCTCCAGCATTTGTTGTTTTGTGTGTTTTGGATCATGACCAACCTTGTTGGGGTGAGGTGGTATCTCATTCTAGTTTTGATTTAGATTTCCTTAATAGCTAATGATTGTGAATATTTCTTCATATGTCCTTTGGCTGCCTGAATGTCTTCTTTAGTGTAATGTCTGCCCATCTCCTTTGCCCATTGCTTAATAGGGGTATTTACCTTTTTCTTGTTGATATTTTACAGTACCTTGTAGATGATGGCGATCATGTGTCCATTGGATGTATAGCTGAGAAATATTTTTTCCCGTTCTGTGAGTAGTCTTTAAATTGTGGTTTTTCTTTTTTTATTGTGATTGACTGAAAGTATACAATCCAGTTTAAATTTGCATTCCTGCCTATCTGCAGATCCTTCTGCTCTCTAGCCTGCTGACAGCACACGCCTCCTTTCTGTTCTATACATGTCATATCCTCTTAACAATCTCCCGTCCCCTCTTTCTTTCTACCCTCTCTACTCCAATCTAGTAAGAGGCCAGTAGGACAACATCCTATAGACTCATAGAACCATAAAGTACACACACACTATGGTAACTCTGTGTCTCTGAGTTCAATCCATTCCTGTCCAAAGAGTTGACGTCAGTAAAGATTTATGATCAGTGGCAGAATCAGTCTAGGGGCTGTGGTCCCAGGGGAACCCTCAGGCTTTCAGATCATCAGTAGTGGTCTTTTAGTGGCGTGCTTAGAGCACACCCTTTTTTTCTTATGTTGCCACTGGGACTCAGCATTGTGAGCCCCATCATGGCTATCATTGGTGGTGTCCATGCACCATCTGGTTCTTCTGGTCACATGTTAATGTAGTCACCCATTCACTTGGGTCTTTTTGTCTTCTGGGTTCTCTTTCCCCCATGTTGTTGCTGTCCTTGGTAGTCATCTGTTCCAGCTGAGTTGGGACCATTTGGTATACCTCAGATGGCAGCTTCAAGCTTTTTAAGACCTCAGATGCCACTCATCAACATGGGATGCAGAAGAACTTCTTAGTTTTAATTCTCTTGATAAAGTCTTTGGATGAGCAAAAGTGTTTAATTCTTAGTGGTTCCCATTTGTTTATTTTCTCTTCTGTTGATCAAGCTTTGTTTGTCAGATTTTGAAGTCTGTCTAAGTTGTGTATTAAAGCTTCCATCATAGATCCTATTTTTTCATGCATGGTCTTTATTGTTTTAAGTTTGATATTTATGTCTTTTATCCAATTTGAGTTGTTTTTTGTGTAAGGTGTGAGGTATAGGTTGTGTTTCAATTTTTTGCAGATGTATATCAAATTTTGCCAGGACTGTTTGTTTTTACCCCAGTTTATCATCTTAGGGCCTTGGATGAATATCAGCTGTTCATAGGAAGACAACAGCATCTCTGGGGTCTCAACTCTGTTCTATTGGTCTATATGTCTCTTTTTGTACCAGTACCAGTACCAGGCTGTTTTGACTACTGTGGTAGTGTAATAGGTTCCAAAGTTGGGTAGTGAGAGGCCTCCCAGTGTTCTTCTTCTTCAGTAATGCTTTGCTTATCTGGGACTTCTTCCCTTCCCAAACAAAGTTGGTCATTTGTTTCTCCATCTCATTAAAAAATGTCACTGGAATTTGTATTGGGATTGTATTGTACGTGTAGATCGCTTTGGGTAAAATAGACATTTTCACAATGTTAAGTCTTCCTATCCACGAGCAGGTTAGGTTTCTCCGTTTATGTAGGTCTTTCTTATTTTCCAGCAGTAAGGTCTTGTAGTTCTCTTTGTGCAGGTCTCTTCTCTTGTTAGATTTATTCCTGGGTATTTTATTTCCTTGTGGGCTACAGTAAATGGTACTGATTTGGTGATTTCTTATTTAATGATTTCTTTGCTGGTATAAATGAAATCTACTGATTTACCTACATTTATTTGATGTCCTAATACTTTGCTGAACTATTCTATTAGTTCAAGTAGATTACTTATGGATTCTTTAGGATTCTCTGTGTATACAATCATATCATCTGCAAAAAGAGATTTTTACTCCTCCTTTGCTGATGCTGATGCTCTTTATTTATTTGTCTTGTCTGATTGCTCTGGCCAGAACTACAATGTTGAATAGAATTAGTGAGAGTGGGCACCATTGTCTAGTTCCTGTTCTCAAGGGGAATTGATTCAGTCTCTTTCCATTCAGGATGATGTAGGCAGTGTACAGATGCCCTTTATTGTGTTGAGGAATTTGCCTTCTATTCCTATGGTGCTGAGAGTTTTTAGCTTGAATGGGTGTTGGACTTTACCAAACGTCTTTTCTGCATCAGTTGACAAAATCAGGTGATTCTTGTCTTTCGTGATATTTATGTCATTGATCACATTAATTATTTTTCTGATGTTGAACCAGCCTTGCATCCCTGATATGAAACCAACTTGGTCATGATGAATTATTTTTTTGATATATTTTTAATTATATTGGCAAGGATTTTGTTGAAGATTTTTGCATTTAGGTTCATGAGTGATATTGGTCTGTAATTCTCCTTTTATGTGGGACCTTTCCCTGGCTTTGGTTTCAGGGTTATGCTAGCTTCACAGAATGAATTTGGGAGTATTCCATCCCTTTCTATGCTGTGAAATAGTTTCAGTAGTATAGGAATTAACTCTTCTCTAAAACCTTGGTAGAATAATGCAGTGAAGCCATTGGGCCAGGGATTTTTTTGAATGGTAGTTTTTTGATGACTTTTTCAATCTCTTGCTTTGTGATGGCTATATTAAGTTGTGATAATTTAGGTAGGTGATATGAATCTAGGAATTTGTCCATTTCCTCTAAGTTTTCAAATCTGTTACATTCTTTTGTAGTATTTCTGTTATGATATTTTTTATTTCTGTTGGATCTGTTGTGACATCTCCCATTTTATTTCTTTTTATTATTGTTATTATGATTGAATGAAAATGTAAATTCCCATATAAATTCACATGCTCACCTACATGCAGCTCCCACTGCTCTTCAAGCCCCATGACAGCACACCCCTCCTCTGTGCTCCATAAACGTCCTATCCTCCCAAACAGTCTCCTATCCCCTCCTCTCCGCCCACTCCCATTCCTCCAACAAGAGGTCAGCAGGATGACATCTTATAGATGCATAGAGCCATAAAATTCTCACAAGATACGGTCACTCTACATCACCAAGTCCAATTCACTGCTGTTGGAAAAGTTGACCTTCATTATGATTTATGGACAGGAAGAGCATCAGGGCCAGGGGCCATGCTCCCAGAGGAATTCCAAAGCACCTGGACCATCAGTTGCAATCTTTGATTGAAGATCTCAGGGGACACCCCTATTTATTCTCTTGTTGCTAGTGAGAATCCACTTTGTGAGCTCCATCATGGCTATCACTGGTGGTGGCTGGGCACCATCTGGTTCTTCTGGTCATGAGTCAATGTAGACACACACTCACGTGGGTCCCTCTGTCTTCTGGGTTCTCTTTTCCCCATGTCATTCTTGTTCTCGGTGATCATCCATTCCTGTTGAGTTGGGACCATTTGCTGTACCCTCAGATGGCAGCTTGGCAGCTTTTAAGACCCCAGACACCACTCACTGATGAGGGGTGCAGAGAGTCCTCATTAGCAAAATGCCAATTGGCCTCGATTTTGCCTGAGAGCATGGACTGTGGCCCCCCACTCCAGCTACTCTGTCCTTGCAATATTGTGTTAAGATGGGAGGAGTACTCAAATTGTGTTGAAGTCCAGTTATTATTGATCTTCTTTCTAATATGTGCTGTCGCCAATTTCACCCAACCATTTCTATTAATTATCTAATCTAAACCTTCCATCCCTCACGTTCCCTCCCTCCCCACCCTTGTAGCCTTCAAAGAGTCTTTTCTTCTATGCATGAGTCTGTTTTTAAGTTCTTATCATAACGATCTCATACAATATTTATCCTTTTGTCGCTGACTACCTTCACTCAGCATAATGTCCTGCAGTTGAAACCAGGTTAAGAGATGTTTTCTGCAACTGTCATTGTTCTTTATCATTGCATAGTGTTCCATTGAGTACATATACCAAAGATTACCCATCCATTCCTCTGTTGTTGGGCATCTGGGTTGATTTCATCTTTTTGCTGGTGTGGACTGTGCTGCGATGAACATTTGTGTGCATGTATCACTTGGTGTGAATGGCCTTGATTTTGTAGCATATATTCCAAGCAGTAGAATTACTGGGTCAAATGGTATATCTATTTGTTTTTTTAACGGAGTGCCAGATTACTTTCCAAAGAGGTTGCACCATTTTGTAATCCTACTAACAAACAGTATAGGAGGGTTCCAAGCTCCCACAGCCTCTCCGGCATTTGCTGTTTTGCATTTTTTGAATCATGGCTAACTTTGTTGGGGAGAGATGGTATCTCATCGCAGTTTTGATTTGAATTTCTTTAGTAGCTAATGATCATGAGCATGTCCGCACGTATTTTTTGGCTGCCTGGATCTCCTCTTTAGAGAAGTTATCTGTCCGTCTCTTTTGCCCATCACCTAATTGGATGATTTATGTTTTTCTTATTGATATTTTGTAATACCTTATAGATTATGGAGATCAAATGTTGGTATGACATAGAATTGCCAAATATTTTTTCCCATTCTGTTGGTGGCCTTTTAATTCTATTAATAAAGTCTTTGGATGAGCAAAAGTGATTGATTCGTAGCAGTTCCCATTTATCTATTTTCTCTTCTGATGATTTTGCTTGATTTGACAGATTATTAAGTCTATCTGCATTGTGTATTAAACCGTCCATTGCTGTTCCTACTTTCTCTTGAATGAGCTTTATCGTTTTAGGTTTGATATTTAGGTCTTTTATCCAGTTAAAGTTGGTTTTTGTATAAGGTGTAAGATATGGGTCTTGTTTTAATTTAGTGCAGATGGATATCCAATTTTGCCAGCACCATTTGTTGAAAAGGTTGTTTTTACTCCAGTTTAATGTCTTAGTGCCTTTGTCAAGTGTCAACTGTTCATACGCAGATGATGTCATTTCTGGAGTCTTGATTCTGTTCCACTGATCTGTCTGTTTTTGCACCAGTACCAGGATGTTTTGACTACTGTGGCAGTGTAATAGGTTCTAAGGTTGGGTAACAAGAGGCCTCCCAGTGTGTTCTTCTTCTTCAGTAATGCTTTACTTATCTGGGGCTTCTTGCCTTTCCAGACAAAGTTGGTAATTTGTTCCTCCATCTCATTAAAAAATGTCACTGGAACTTGCATTGGGATTGCATTATATAAGTAGATTTCTTTGGGTAAAACAGACATTTCACAATGTTCAGTCTTCCTATCTATGAGCAGGGTAGGTTTCTCCATTTATCTAAGTCTCTCTTAGTTTCTTGTAGTAAGGGTCTGTAGTTCTCTTTGTAAAGGTCTGTTATTTCTCAGGTTAAATTTATTCCTAGATACTTTATCTTGTTAGGGGCTATGGCAAATGGTATTGACTTGGTGATTTCTTCCTTAATACTCTCATTGTTGGTATAAAGGAATTCTACTGATTTACTTGTTTATCTTCTATCCTGAGACTTTGCCAAACTCTTCTATCATTTTCAGTAGTTTCCTTATGGGTTCTTTGGGATTCTCTGCATATACAATTGTGTCATCTGAAAATAGGGGGATTTTTACTTCTTCTTTGTCGATGCAGATACCCTTTATTTCTTGGTCTTGTCTAATTGTTCTGGCTAGAATTTCTAGTACAATGTTGAATAGGAGAGGTGAGAGTGGGCATCCTTGTCTAGTTCCTGTTTTCAAGGGAAACTGTTTCAGTCTCTCTCCATTCAGGATGATGTAGACAGATGGCTTTGTATAAATGGCCCTTATTGCACTGAGGAATTGGCCGTCTATTCCTATTTTGCTGAGAGTTTTTAGCATGAATGGGTGTTGGACTTTATCAAATGCCTTTTCTGCATCAATAGACAAGATCAGGTGGTTCTTGCCTTTTGTGGTATTTCTGTAGTTGATCACATTAATTGTTTTTCTGATGTTGAACCAGCTTTGCATCCCTGGTATGAATCCAACTTGGTCATGATGGATTGTTTTTTTGATATGTTTTTGTATTCTATTGGCAAGAATTTTGTTGAAGATTTTTGCATCTAGATTCATGAGTGACATTTGGTCTGTAGTTCTCCATTTTGCTTGGGTCTTTTCCTGGCTTTGGTGTGAGGGTTATGCTGGCTTCATAGAATGAATTTGGGATTATTCGATCCTTTCCTATACTGTGAAATAGTCTTGGTAGTATTGAAGACAGCTCTTCTCTAAAAGCTTGTAGAATTCTGCAGTGAAGCCAACTGAGCCAGGGCTTTTTTTGGTTGGCATTTTTTTTATGACATTTTCAATCTCCTCCTTTGTGATGGGTTTATTAAGTTGTTCTGCTTCACCTTGTGAAAATTTTGGTATGTGATATGAAACAAAGAATTTGTCCATTTCCCCTAGGTTTTCAAATTTGTTACGGTACAGTCTTTCATGGTATTCTGTTATGATATTTTTGATTTCTGTTGCATCTGTGGTGACAACTCCCCTCTCATTTCTAATTTGGGTTATTTGTTTCCTTTTCTGTTTTTCTTTAGTAAGTTTAGCCAGTGGTTTGTCAATTTTGTTGATCTTTCAAAAAAACCAGCTTTTGGTCTTTTCAATTTTTTCAATTGTTTTTCTAGTCTCTAATTCATTTAGCTCTGCTCTAATCTTTATGATCTCGTTTCTTCTGATGCCTGAGGGTTTCCTCTGTTGTTCTCTTTCTACTTGTTCAAGCTGTAGAGTTAGTTCCTTGATTTGGTATCTTTCTTCCTTCCAGATGCGTGCATTTATGGAGATAGACCTCTGAGCACTGCATTGGCTGTATCCCATAGGTTCTGGTAAGAAGTGTTTTCGTTGTCATTGGAATCCATGATTTTCTTTATTTCATCCTTGATTTCCTCTATAACCCATTTTTTTTTTGAGCAAGATGTTGTTCAGTTTCCAAGAGTTCCACTTTCTATGTTTTTTCTGCTATTGATTTCAACTTTGATGGCTTTATGATCTGAGGAGAAGCTTTGCAGTAATTCAATGGTATGGATTTTGTTGAGCATTGCATTACGGCCTATCACATGGTCAATTCTGGAGAATGTTCCATGTGCACGGAGAAGAAGGTGTAGTTGTCTGTTGATGGGTGGGAAGTTCTGTATATATCAGTGAGGTTTAGTTGGTTAGTTGTGTCAATGAGGTCTTCTGTATCTTTACTGAGCTTTTTTCTAGATGATCTGTCTAGTAATGAGAGTGGAGTGTTAAAGTCTCCCACTATTATTGTGGAGTCATAAAACTCTCTTTTGAGCGTAGTCAGTGTTTCTTTCACATATTTAGGTGTTCTGATATTAGGTGCACAAATATTTAATATAGTTAAGTCTTGCTTGTGTACTGAACCTTTCAGCAATAAATCGTGTCCATCTTTGTCCACAATGGTGGAGTTTACATTAAAATTGATTTTGTCTGAGATTAGAATTGCCACCCCTGCTCTTCTTTGTTCATTGTTAGCTTGATATATATTCTTCCATCCTTTAATTTTCAGTTTGTTCCTATCTTTAGTTCTCAAGTGAGTTTCTTGTAGACAACATATGGATGGATCATGTCTTTTGATCCAAGATGACACTCGGTGTCTCTTTACTGGAGCATTCAGTCCATACACATTCAATGTAATTATTGATAGGTATGTGTTCACTGCTGCCATTGTGATATGTTTGTTTTTATTTTGATGTTCTCTCTGTTGTTCTTAGTAGTCTGTTCTGGGACATTCTTTTTTGTGACTTGATTTTTCACGGTTTTCAGAGCTGGTTTTGTAGTTGTTGAGACCCTTGTGTGACATTTCTTGAAATGGTATGATACATCTTTGTTTTGCTTTACAGCTGCTCCTATCATCCCCCTTGATAAACTACATATAAACCCAATTTTAATTATTACCAGTCTTGTCATCTTCTTCTCCATCTGGAAGGACTATAACAACTGTAGCACATCCCTCTTTTTATTATGATGACACCATAGTTTCCATGATGATCACTGGATTGCTTCTTTCTGTGTCAAAGCTGTGATTGACTTTGGAGCCTTCCCTACAAGAGTAGAGTATTGAGTAGTGTGTCGCTCTAAAGTATAAAGTTAGTGGTTTCATTCTTCTAAGCCAGAGCCGAGAACTTCTTTCAGTATTTCTTGTATTTTGGGTTGGGTTTTTACAAAGTCTCTGAGTTTCTGTTTATCTGGGCATGTCTTAATTTCATTTTCGTATTTGAAAGATAGTTTTGCAGGATATATAATTCTTGGTTGGAAGTTCTTCTCCTTCAAGGCTTTCAATGTGTCATGCCACTGTCTCCGTGCCAGCATGGTTTCTGCTGAGAAATCTGATGAGAGCCTACAGGGTTTCCCTCTGAATGTTAGCTTTGCCTTGAGTCTTGCTGCCTTTGAGAGTTGCTGCTTATGTTTCATTTTGTTAAGCTTGATTATGATATGTCTTGGAATCTTTCTTTTGAGATCTATATTGGGTGGCATACAATGTGCATCTGAGATGTCTATATTCTCTTCTTTCATGATTTCTGGGAAGTTTTCTGTCAGCAGCTCAGCAACGATACTCTCTGTGTTCTCAGATGTCTCACCCTGTTCAGACACTCTAATTAATCGAAGGTTGTTCCTCTTAATAGAGTCTCACATGCTTCTTAATGCTTCTTCATTTTTCTTGTTTCTTTTTTCTGATTTCTGCTCATAGACGCTGGCATCAGTAGCTCTGTCTTCCAAGTCAGAAATTCTTTTTTCTATTTGCTCCATTCTATTTTCTTGGCTTTGCATGGAAGTTTCTATGTCTTTGATTTTCTTCTTGATCTATTGGATTTCAGAGTACTGGTGTACCATCAGATCGAACAACTTGCTTAATTTTTCCTTTTGTTCTGCTGCATTTTGTATAAGGTCTAGAAGGGCTCTGTATATAATCATTTTGTATGCACTTCCTGATGCTTTCATAAAAGTTTCCTCATCTGGAAAACTCCTTGGTTGCTTTGTCTGGGAGCCTTCTGAAACCATGGGTGATTTCTTGTATGCCACAATTGTCTGTTGCTTTTTGGGTCCCATGTGACTATGAACAGGCTGGAAGAGGTACTGTGAGGATGGATTGCAAATGTTTCTCTAAGCTGTCTTCAAATGTAAAGCAAAAGGTATCTGATCAGTTCACAACTCAGTTAGGTTTTCAGGTGTAGAGGTCCCTCTTCTCACCTGACAACGTAAGAACCACTATATCCAACCCCAGATGATAACAAACTAGTTCAGAATATAGCAATGCTACTACCCTGTTGGCCTCTGCTGACAGGGCCTAGCCTTAGGCGACACTGTGTCGAGTACTGCTTTTGTGATAGAGAAGTGCTCTCTTGTGGGCAGGCTCTGGCTCCCAAGCTAAGAATTAGGTCCAGCTGCAGCCACCGTATCCAAGATGGTGTCCTCCACACAGGCAGCAGATAGAGGGGCTAAAGGTGCCAAGAGGTAGTGATTCCTCTGCTTCTGTTGCAGGGCCCCCAACGTAGGTGGCCTTCGGTAAATTACTGCTTTTCTGTTGGAGAAGCGCTGTCCTGTTTTCAGGAGCTGGCTCCCAGGCTAAGAATTAAGTCCTGCTAAAATCTCAGTACCAACATGGTGTTGGACACACTAACTGTGAAATTCCGTACAAACCCTGCTGATGTAGCTGTAATAGAAAAGGCTCAAAGTGACTAGATTAACAGAGTCCTAAGCCTGGCTCTCAAAATATGAGAATTTCACCTGCCTATCCCCACAGCAGCGTGTCTGAGTCTAGCCACTAGGCAAGACCCAGCTCTGCCTGCCAGGCAAGACAGAGAAAAAAAAAAGTCAAAATTGTGCATTTACCTTCCGTCTGTGAGAGCCAGGGCTAGCCAGGAGTCAGCAAAAGAGATTTTTCGCTCAGTGGTACGAAGTCCCAATTAACAGCCCTGTGCTGTGTCCTGAGGCTGATTAGGTGATCAGAAGGCTCTGTCTGATTATCAAATCAGGTCTTGGTTTTCAGCGGGATATAAGGAGAAGTGTGCTTAGTCCACCCTCGTCCCATGATTTTCTGAAGAAGGTGTTGTTCAGTTTCCATGAATTCCACTTTCTATGTTTTTTCTGCTATTGATTTCTACTTTTATGGCTTTATGATCTGAGAACATGCTTTGCAGTAATTCAATGGTATGGATTTTGTTGAGAATTGCTTTATGTCCTAACACATGGTCTAATCTGGAGAATATTCCATGTGCACTGTAGAAGATATAGTTGTCTGCCGATGTATACAAAGTTCTGTATATGTTGATGAAGTGTAGTTGGTCAATTGTGGCAATAAGGTCTTCTGTGACTTTACTGAGCTTTTTTCTAGATGATCTGTCTAGTAATGAAACTGGAGTGTTAAAGTCTCCCACTATTATTGTGGAGTCATCTAACTCTTTTGAGCGTAGTCAGTGTTTCTTCGACATATTTAGGTGCTCTGACATCAGGTGCATAAATATTTAATATAGTTAAGTCTTGGTTGTGTACTGAACCTTTCAGCAACAAATAGTGACCATCCTTGTCCACAGTGGTGGATTTTACATTAAAATTGATTTTATCTGAGATAAGAATTGCCACACCTGCTCTTCTTTGTTCATTGTTAGCTTGATATACATTCTTCCATCCTTTAATTTTCAGTTTGTTTCTATCTTTAAGTCTGAGGTGAGTTTCTTGTAGGCAACATATAGATAGGTCATGTCTTTTGATCCAAGACGTCACCCGACGCGATGTCTCTTTACTGGAGGATTCAGTCCCTTCACACTCAATATAATTATTGATAGGTACGTGTTCAGTGCTGCCATCGTAATATGTTTGTTTTTGTATTGATGTTTTCTCTGTTGTTCTTATTAATCTGTTCTGTGACCTTCTTCTTTGTGAGTTGATTTTTCACTTTTTTCAGGGTTGGTTTTGTGGTTGTTGAGACTCCTGTCTTACATTTCTCAATACGATATGTTGCTTTTTTATTGTACTTTATGGCTGCTCCTATGATCCCACTTGCTACACTATATATAAACCCAATTTTGATTGCTACCAGTCTTGTCAACTTCCTCTCCATCTGGAAGGACTATAACAAGTGTAGCACATCCCTCTTTTTAATATGATGATATCATAGTTTACACAATATGATCACTAAATTGCTTCTTTTACTATTATAGCTTTGAATGTATTTGGAGTCTTCCCTAACTAAGTAGGATTCTGCATAATGTGTCCTTCTAAAATATAAAGTTAGCTGTTTTGTTCTTCCAAGCCAGGAACTTCTTTCAGTATTTCTTGTAGCTTTGAATTGGTTTGTACAAAGTCTCTGAGTTTCTGTTTATCTGCAAATGTCTTAATTTCATTTTCATATTTGAAAGATAGTTTTGCAGGATATATAATTCTTGGTTGGAAGTTCTTCTCCTTCAAGGCTTTGAATATGTCATGCCATTGTCTCTGTGCCAGCATTATTTCTGCTGAGAAATCTGATGAAAACCTACAGGGTTTCCCTCTGAATGTCAGCTTTCCTCGGAGTCTTGCTGCCTTTAAGAGTTTCTGCTTGTGTTTCATTTTGTTGAGCTTGATTATAATATGTCTTGGTGTCTTTCTTTTGAGATCTATAGTTAGTGTGTTTCAATATATATCTTGGATACCTATGTTCTCTTTTATAATTTCTAGGAAGTTTTCTGTCAGCAGCTCAGCAACAATACTGTCTGTGTTCAGGTGCCTCGCCCTGTTCAGTCACTCTAATTAATCATAGAATGTTCTTAATAGAGTCTCACATGCTTCTTAATGCTTCTTCATTTTTCTGTTTCCTTTTTTTTTTAATTTCTCCTCATAGATGCTGGAATCAGTAGCTCTGTCTTCCAAGTCAGAAAGTCTCTTTTCCATTTGTTGCATTCTGATTTCTTGGTTTTGAATTGAAGTTTCTATGTCTTTGATTTTGTTCTTTATCTGTTCGACTTCCAAGCACTGATATTCCATCAGGTCAAACGGCTTGCTTAATTTTTCATTTTGCTCTGCTGCATTTTGTGTAAGGTCTAGGAGGGCTGTCTATATAATCCTTTTGTATTGACCTTCTGATAGTTTCAGAAAAGTTTCTACATCTGGAAAGTTCTGAGGTGGTTTCTTTGGGGGGCCTTCTGATGCCATGGGTGACATCCAGGTTACTGTCTTCTCCAACATTAGTTGCTTTTTGGGCTTCATGTGGGTCAGTAGAGGCTGGGAGAGATGCTGTGAAGACGGACCACAGTTGTTTCTCTAGCCAAAGCCAAGTGCTGTCAAGTCGGATCCAACTCATACACTTCTTGAAGTAGAACTGACTCTGGGGGTCAGTTCTACCCTGGCCCCTAGGGTCACCATGAGTTGCCATGAGTTGTTTCTCTAGGCTAACTTAAAATGAGAAGTAAAAAGTATTTGACCACTTCCAAAGTCACTCCAGTTTTCAGGTGTATACGTCACTCTTCTGAGCTGGCAAAGTAAGCACCTCTATATTGAACCTCAGATGTTATAAACTAGCTCAAAATACAGAAAGGCTACTGAACTGCTGACCTCTGCTGTCAGGCCCCAGCTGTAGGTGATACTGTGCAGAATTCTGCTTTTCTGCTGGAAAAGTGGTCTCTTCTCAGTAGGCACTGTCTCCTAGCCCAGGAGTTAGGTCCAGCTTAGGCTTCCATATGGATGACTCCACCTCCTAGCAAAACAAAATGGTGTCCCACAGAAGTGCTTCTGTATGGCTACCACATCACGGAGGCAGAAAGATAGGCCAGGGAGGCCAAGGTGCATAGAGTCCAAAGCCAGGCTCTCAGAACCTGGTAATTACGCTTGCTGGTCCCACCAGCAGTTTGTCTGAGACCAGCAGCTAGTCAAGTCCCAGCTCTGCCCACCAGCCAAGACAGAGGGAAAAAAAGTCAAAATCGTGAGTTACGTTTGGTCTGTGCAAGCCTCTGCTCACTGAGAGTGGGGTCAGTGAAAGAGGGGAGGTTTTGCATTCAGTGGTATGAAGTCCAAATTAACAGCCCTATGCTGCATCCGAGGGCTTACTAGGTGTCCAGAAGCCTCCATTTAATTATCATTTCAGGTCTTGGTTTCCAGAGGAATTTAGGGAGATGTGAGTTTAGTCTGCCATCTTGACTCCGCCTTCCCATTTGTTTCTTTGCCTGTTTTTCTTTAGTAAGTTTAGCCCATGGTTTGTCAATTTTGTTGATCTTCTAATTTTTTTCAGTTGTTCTTCTATTCTCTAATTCATTTAGTTCTGCTCTAATCTTTATGATCTGTTTTATTCTGGTTCCTGAGGGGTTTCTCTATCGCTCTCTTTCTACTTGTTCAAGCTGTAGGGTCAATTCTTTGGTTTGGATGCTTTGTTCCTTCCAGATATGTGCATTTATAGAGATAAACTGACCTCTGAGCACTGCTTTGGCTGTATCCCATAGCTTCAGGTAGGATGTGTTTTCATTCTCATTTGAATCCATACATTTCTTTATTTCATCCTTGATGTTTTCTATAACCCATGAGTGTTTGAGCAAAGTGTTGTTCAGTTTCCATGAGTTCCAATTTCTATCAATGTTTTTTTCAGCTATTAATTTTGACTTTTATGGCTTTATAGTCTAGGAAGATGCTGTGCCATAATTCAATGGTTTGGATTTTGTTAAGATTTGCTTTATGCCCTAACACATGATCTATTCTGGAAAGTGTTCCATGTGCATTGGAGAAGGTATAGTCATCTGATGATGGATAAAAAGTTCTGTATATATCAATGAAGTCTAATTGGTTAGTTGTGACAGTGAGATCATCTGTGTCTTTACTGAGCTTTTTTCTAAATGATGTGTCCATTACTGAGAGGGGAGTATTGAAGTCTCCAACTATTATTGTGGAGTGACCCATCTCATTTTTGAATGTTGTCAGTGTATGTTCAATGTATTTAGATGCTCTGTATTGGGTACATAAATATTGAATACTGTTAAGTCTTGCTTGCATACTGAACCTGTCCACAATAAATAGTGGTTGTTCTTGTCCACAATGGTGGATTTTACATTAAAATCTATTTTATCTGACAGCAGTATTGCCAGTCCTGCTCTTCTTTGTATATTATTAGTTTGGTATATATTATTCCATCCTTTAATTTTCAGTTTGTTCATATCTTTAAGTCTATGGTGTGTTTCTTGTAAGCAACATACAGATGGGACGTGTCTTTTGATCCAAGAGCGTTTGGACTGTTTACATTAGGTGTAGTTAATGATGGGTATGTGTTTAGTGCTGTCATTTTGAGGTATTTATTTTTGTGTTGGTATTTTACGTGTTACTCTTAATATTCTGTTTTGGGTCATTCTCTATGTACTGTTGATTTTTCATCTTTTTCAGTGTTGGTGTTGTATTTGTTGAGATTCCTGTATTACATTTCTTATTTTCATGTGTTGCATTGTCTTGTGCTTCACAGCTACCCCTGTGATACTCTTTAATTTTCTGAATTTAACCCCAAATTTAACTTCTACATATCTTAATAACTTTGTCTCCACCTGAAAGGAGTATAACCAGTGTAGTATATCCCTCTTTTTAATGTGATGGTATTTTAGTTTTCATGATATGATCACTGGTTTCTGTCTTTTAATTATGTAACTATGATTCAATTTTGTGCCTTCTCTAACTATGTTTCTGTATGTTGTGACCTGCATTGCTTTCTTAAATATACACTTAACAGTTTTGGTTTTCTAAGCCAAGAGCTTCTTTCAGTATTTCTTGTAGTCTGGGTTTGGTTTTTACAAATTTTCTAAGCCTCTGTTTATCTGCAAATGTCTTAAGTTCATCTTCATATTTGAAAGACAGTTTTGCAGGATATATAATTCTTAGTTGAAAGTTTTTCTCTTCAAGGCTTTGAATGTGTCATCCCACTGCCTCTATGTCAACATCATTTCTGCCGAGAAGTCAGATGAAAGACAACAGGGCTTCCCTGTGAATGTTAGCTTTGCTTTGAGTCTTGCTGCCTTTGGAGGTTTCTGCTTGTGTTTCATTTTGTTAAGCTTGGTCATAATATGTCTTGGAGTCTTTCTTTTGAGATCTATAGTGAGTGGCATTCCATACGCATCTTGTATATCTATGTTCTCTTCTTTCATAATTTCAGGCAAGTTTTCTGTCAGTAACTCAACAACAATACCCTCTGTGTTTTCAGCTATCTCTCCCTGTTCAGGAACTCCAATTAACTGTAGATTATTCCTTTTGATAGAGTCCTACATGTCTCTTAATTCTTCTTCATTTTCTTATTTATTTTCTCTGATTTCTCCTCAGAAATGCTGGTGTCAGTAGCTCTGTCTTCAAGGGTACTCAGTCTAATTTCAAAGTTGTCAATTCTGCTCTTTTGGCTTTGAATCAAATTGTCTAATTCTGTTATTGAACTATCAGATTTCAGAATGTTGATGTTCATCAGTTCGAATAGCTTGTTTAATTTTTCATTTTGTTCTGCTGCATTTTATTTAATCTCTAGGAGGGCTCTGTATATAATTATTTTGTACTCATCCTCTGATACGTTCAAAAAGGCTTCTTCATCCGGGAAGTCTTTTGATTATTTATTTTGTGAATTTTCTGGAACCATGGTTGACTGTTAAAAGATGGTGGAGTAAATGGACGTCTCCTCATTTCCTTCTGAGAACTAAGGCCTGGATGACATGTTTATGGAGCATTGAATATCTCGGGAGCCTTAGGACCTAACGTATTTGACTAGGCAACAGTATCAGACTAATCTTCCCCTCTCAAAATGGTCCAGTGACCATCTGACCTCTGCTTCTGCTGTTTCATTGTGTCAGAGAACTGCAGCTTCCGCAAATGGCCAGTAATGATAACGAACTTTCATTATAAGCTGGCAGGTGGAGTCTGCTGTTCCTGACTGCCTATTCAGGCCAGCCTGTTGGACAGCTCTGAGCTCCCAGATCAGCCTGTTAGACGGCTCCCTGAATAGAAGTGCAGTTTACTTTTAAGGCTGAGAGGCTTGTATATATGCCTGGACATTTCTCTGTTGAGAGGCCTCATCTTTTCCTGTCTCTTTTCTCTCACTCACATTGTAGGGTTGGCTGACAGGTCCCAGTTTCTCCATAAGCAGAGCAACCTCTTTGCTACCCAGTAAGCAGAGTCTTTCACCCTTGAGAGTCCACCTTGGAAAATCACTGGAGTATTAGAGTCAGCTGGTGACCAACAGTTCTGTTAGATCCATCAGAGAAATCAAATAGTGTCTACATGGAATGCAGGCAGCAGACCATAGTTAATCATTTAAAGAAGCAGCCTTCAAATGCTCCAGAAAATTTTCTAAATAAAGATTCAAAAAAAATCAAAAAATTTCCCAGGTGAAGAAGACTTTCTGAATCTACTGGAGGTTGAATACAAAAGAGTTATATATAGAACCCTCCTACAGATTAAACAAAATGCAGTAGAACAAAATGAGTAATTTGGTAAGCTATTTGAAATGCCAGAACATCAACAATCTGAAATACATCAGATTAATAACAAAATTACAGAATTGGATAACTCTATCCAAAGCCAAAAGAGTAGGATTGAACAGATGGAAGTTAGACTCAGTGACCTAGAAGATAAAGTAAGTAACACCAGCATTTATGAGGTGAAATCAGAGAAATAACAAAAATGAAGAAGCATTAAGAAACATGTGGGACTTCACGAAGAGGAATAATTTATGTTTAATTGTAGTCCCTGAACTAGGGAGGATTCATGACAACATAGAGAATATTGCAGTAGAGATGCTGACAGAAAACTTTCCTGAGATTATGAGCAAAGAAAACATAGGTATCCAAGATGTTTATTGAACAGCACAAAAGTTAGACCCCAAAAGAAGGACACCAAGGCATATTATTAGTAAATTTAAAAAGTTAAAACACAAAAAGATGTTTCTGAAGGCAGCAAGGCTCAAAGCAAAAGTAATATTCCAAGGGAAACCCTGTAGACCTTCATCTAACTTTTCTGCTGAAACAATGATGGCTAGAAGACAGTAGGCAGACAAATTCAAAGCCCTGAATGAGAAAAACTTCCATCCTAGAATTATTTATCCTGCAAAATTGTCTATCAAATATAATGGTGAAATTAAGACCTTTGGAAAAAAAGAGAAATTTAGAGATTTCCTAAAAACTGAACCAAAATTACATGAAATATTGAAGGAAGCTCTTCCCTAAATATATATTTTAGGTGATAATTCAAGACACTTCATCGAAATTTCTAATCAGTTAAGGAAGTCACAAAACTTCACCAAAGCTACAGTACTATAATAAGGGAAGATTCGATGGCACTTGGCTTGGCTGGCATGATCATATCATGACAACTATAATACCATCACATTAAAAGAGGGATACGCTACAATAATCACAGTTGTTTTTGATGCAGAGGAAGTTTCAGACTTATGAAGTAGTTAAAATTGATTTTAATCTTAATATTTTAAGGAGGATAATACATGTAACCATAAAGCAGATTAACAATGAATTATATCAAAATAAAAAATGCAATTTCTCAACAAACATAAAATCAATACTCAAACAACCCATAAAGAACAATCCCCCAGAACAGAACATTAAAAACAATATAGAAAACATCAACATCAAACATCAAAATGATGGCAATAAGCACATGTCTGTCAATAATTACATTGAGTGTAAATGGACTGAATGCTCCAGTAAAGAGACAGCGAGTGATATCCTGGATCAAAAGACATGACCTGTCTATATGTTGCTTACAAGAAACATACCTTAGACTTAAAGATATGAACAGGTTGAGAATTAAAGGTTGGAATAATATATATCAAGCTAACAATACACAAAGAAGAGCAGGTGTGGCAATATTAATCTCAGATAAAATAGATTTTAATGTAAAATCCATTATTGTGGACAAGGGTGGTCACTGTTTATTGCTGAAAGGTTCAATACTCAAGCAGGACTTAACAATATTAAATATTTATCCAACTCGACGGCACTTGGCATATCAAAGCACCTAAATACATTGAACAAACATTGACAACACTGAAAAATGAGATTGATCGTTCCACAATAATAGTTGGGGACTTCAACATTGCCCTTTCAGTTAAGGATAGATCATCCAGAAAAAACCTCAGTAAAGATGCAGAAGATCTTACTGCAACAATCAACCAATTTGACCTTATCGACATGTACAGATCTTTTCATCCACCAGCAGATAAATATACCTTCTCCAATGCACATGGAACATTCTCCAGAATAGACCACGTGTTAGGTCATAAAACAATTCTCTATAAAATCCAAACCATTACTTTATTGCAAAGTATCTTCTCGGACCATCAAGCTATAAAAGTTGAAATCAATAACAGAAAATTCATAGATAGAAATTCAAACTTGTGGAAACTGAACAACACTTTGCTCATAAAGCCTTGGGTTACAGAAGAAATTAAAGACACAGTAAAGAAATTCATGGATTCCAATGAGAATGAAAATGCATCCTACTAGAATTTATGGGACACAGTCAAAGCAGTGCTCAGAGGTCAGTTTCTGTCTATAAATGCACACATCCAGAAAGAAGAAAGGGCCCAAATTAAAGAATTATCTTCACAGCTTGAACAGGTAGAAAGAGAGAAACAGAGGAACCCCTCAGGCACCAGAAGAAAACAGAGTATAAGGATTAGAGCAGAACTAAATGAATTAGAGAATAGAAAAACAATTGAAAAAATTAACAAAACCAAAAGCTGGTTCTTTGAAAACAGCAACAAAATTCATAAACCATTGGCTAAACTTATAAAAGAAAAAACAGCAGAAGATACAAATAACCCGATTAAAAAATGAATTGGGAGATGTTACAACAGAACCAACTGAAATAAAAAATCTCATAGCAGAATACTATGAAAGGCTGTACTGTAACAGGTTTGAAAACCTAGGGAAAATGGACAAATTTCTAGATTCATGTGACTCACCAAGATTATCACAAGGAGAAGTATATCAACTTAATAAATCTATAGCAAAGGAAGAGATTGAAAATGTCATCAAAAATCTACCAACCAAAAAAAGTCCTGGCCCAGATGGCTTCACCGGAGAATTCTACCAAACTTTTAGAGAAGAATTAACTCCAATACTATTGAGGCTATTTCACATCACAGAAACAGACGGAATACTTCCAAATTCATTCTATGAAGCCAGCATAGCCCTGATACCAAAACCAGGGAAAGATCCCACAAAAAAGGAAAATTACAGACCAATATCACTCATTAACCCAGATGCAAAATCTTCAACAAAATTCTAGCCAATAGAATTCAACAGCATATAAAAAAAAATCATTCATCATGATCAAGTTGGTTCCATTCCAGAGATGCAAGACTGGTTCAACATCAGAAAAACAATTAATGCAATCAACCACATTAACAACACAAAAGATAAAATCATCCGGTTTTGTCAATTGATGCAGAAAAGGCATTTGACAAAGTTCAACATCCATTCATACTTAAAACTCTCAGAAGAATAAGAATAGAGGGGAAATTCCTCAAAGTAATCAGTAGCATCTATGCAAAGCCAACTGCTTTCATCATCCTGAATGGTGAAAGACTGGAAGCAGTCCCTATGAGAACAGGAACTAGACAAGGATGCCAGCTCTCACCACTTCTATTCAACATAGTGCTAGAAGTTCTAGCCAGAGCAATTAGACAAGTCAAAGAAATAAAAGGCATCCATACTGGCAATGAAGAGGTAAAGATTTCCCTCTTTGCAGATGATATGATTGTTTATACAGAGAATCCAAAGAAATCCGTAAGTAAGCTATTGGAGCTAATAGAAGAGTTCAGCAAAGTATTGGGATACAACATAAACTTAAGTAAATCAAAAGGATTCCTTTATACCAACAGTGAGATTATTAAAGAAGAAATCACCAAATCAATTCCATTTACTACAGCCCCCAAGAAGATAAAATACCTAGGAATAAATCTAACTAGAGAAACAAGAGATCTTTACAAAGAGAAGTACAAGACCTTGCTACAAGAAACTGGGAGAGACCTATGTAAGTGGAGTAATTTGCCCTGCTCATGGATAGGAAGACTCAATATTGTGAAAATGTCTATTCTTCCCAAAGCAATCTACTTACATAATGCAATCCCAATGCAAATTCCAGCAACATTTTTTAATGAGATGGAGAAACAAATCATCAGCTTTATCTGGAAAAGAAAGAAGTCCCAGATAAGTAAAGCACTACCGATGAAGAAGAGCACACTGGGAGGCCTTTAACTACCTGACTTTAGAACATATTACACTGCCACGATTGTCAAAACAGCCTGGTACTGGTACAAAAAAGAGACATATAGACCAATGGAACAAAGTAGAGACCCCAGAGATGGAACCATCCTCCTATGAACAGCTGATATTTGACAAAGGCCCTAAGATTTTAAACAGTCTTTTTAACAAATGGTGCTGGCATAATCGGATATCCATCTGCAAAAAATTGAAACAAGATCCGTATCTCACACCCTATACAAAAATCAACTCAAATTGCATAAAAGACCTAAATATAAAAGCTAAAAAGATAAAGCTCATCCAAGATAAAATAGGGTCAACAATGGAAGTTTTAATACGCAGTATAGACAGACTTCGAAATCTGACAAACAAAACACATTCATCAGAAGAGAAAATAGATAAATGGGAATTAATAAGAATCAAACACTTCTGCTCATCCAAAGACTTCATCAAAAGAATTAAAAGACCACCTACAGAATGTGAAAAAATATTTGCAGCTCTATGTCAGACTGACGTCTGATCTTCATAATTTATAAGGTACTACAAAATATCAATAAGAAAAAGATAAATCATCCAATTAAGCGATGGGCAAAGGAGATGGACAGACACTTCTCTAAAGAGGAGATCCAGGCAGCCAAAAAACACATGCAGACATGCTCATGATCATTAACTATTAAAGAAATTCAAATCAAAATGACAATGAGATACCATCTCGCCCCAACAAGGTTGGTCATGTTCCAAAAAACGCAAAACACTAAATTCTGGAGAGGTTGTGGAGAGATTGGAACTCTCCTACACTGTTGATGGGATTGCAAAATGGTGTAACCTCTTTGGAAAGCAATCTGGCGCTACCTTAAGATAATGGATATAGATATATTATTTCACCCAGTAATTCCACTGCTTGGTATATCCTACAGAATCAAGGCCACTCACACCAACTGATACACGCACACAAATGTTCATCACAGCGCAGTCCACAACAGCAAAAAGATGGAATCGACACAGAGGCCCAACAACAGAAGAATGGATGGGTAAACTTTGGTATATGTACTCAGTGGAGCACTATGCAATGATAAAGAACAACGATGATAGCAGGAAACATCTGTTAACCTGGTTTCAACTTCAGGACATTATGTTGAGTGAAAGTAGTCAGCGACAGAAGGACAAATATTGCATGAGACTCCTACAGTGAAAACTTAAAAGCAGACTCATGTATAACAGAAAAGCCTCCTTTGACTGGCTACAAGGGGGGGGAGGGCAGTAGGGAGAGGGGCGAAGGTTTAGATTAGACAGTTGTTAGAAATTTGATTGGGTGAAATTGGTGACAATACACATGAGTAAGAAGATCAATATTAATGGGACTTCAACACAACTTGTGTACTCCACCCATATTAATCCAATATTGCAAGGACAGAGTATGTATATATTAAAAAAAAGTAAATACACAGCCAGTACTATCTATGGTAGGCAGAATTCTAAAGATGGCATACATAACTTCTGTCTCTTGGTTATTCAGCTAAAGACTAATATAGGAGCTACTCTGAAGGGATTTCGGAGGTGTAATTGTAGTCCCAAATCATTTGATCTTATAAAAGCTTATCCATGTGGGTGGAGGTCATTCAGGTAGGCCTGATCTAATCACACTGGATTTTTACAAGAGGAGGGATTCAGAACTATTTGAAGCCTAAAAAGGATTCAGAACACTGCTGCTGGCTTTGAAGATACAAGGGGCCACATAAGAAAGAATTATGGCAGCCTCCAGAAAGTGAAAGTGCTTCCAATTGACAGCCAGTAACTAAGGGAGGACCTCAGTCCTACAACCTAAGGAACCTAATTCTGCAAAGGCCTTAATGCAGAGTCTCTAGGAAGCAGGAATTCAAACCGGTTCATTCACATTTGACCCACTGCTGACAATTTGCATTTTCATCCCAGATGTACTGAAGGAGAATTCATATTTTAACAAGATTGTCAGAGGATTCTTATGGTTTTGAAGCCCTGCCAGAAAGGAGCAAAGTCTTGCTGACATCTTGATTTTGGCTTAGTGTGACCCTGAGCATAGTATATAGCAGCTCTGAGATAATAAATCTGTGTTGCTTTTGACTGTCAAAAAATAAAATAAAATAAAATAAAATAAATGCCTGGCAATGGTTTGTTACTTACAGGATGTCTAGAGGGTGTTTAGTTGGTGTTGGCTTAACAGAAGTTGAGGAATAGTTCTGAGAAGGGAGTTTGTCACCAGCTACCTCTTTATATTCTACCGACTGGCCCCAGTGGACTGTCAGGGATAGCAGATTCCACTTCCTGGCTGGGAAAGACACTGCCCTACTTATGGAGTCACTGGGGGCTGTCAGTTGACCCTATGATGTGGATCAGTAAAGGCTGGAGGAGATGCAGTCAGGCTGCATAGCAGTTATTTCTCCAGGCAGTCTTATTTTAAAACGCTAAAAGCTACCTGACTGTTTCCAGAATCAGGCTGTCAGGTGCGGCAGGCCCCACCTTCCAGCTGACATCTGAAGCAGCTCTTTGGTCATTCCCAGATGCTATGATGTATTTCAAAGTATGGAGAGGCTGCAGTGCTGTTGTCATTACCTGCCATGGTCTACTCATAAGGCAACACACCCTTTATGCTAAACACACCCTTTCTGCTGGAAAAGTGCTCCCAGACTGACACTGCTGCCCAACCTGGGAATTAGTTGCTGTTGAGGCCTCAGGTAGGGTAACTCCACCTCCCAGCCAAACAAGATAGCAACCCGGTTAAGCTACCCCTGGTGTCGAAAAAAAGTCCAATCTATGGTGGAGCTCCATAAAGGGGGAATGGAGGAGCCGTGGTGCCCCCAGTCTGCCTCTGGGCTGTCAAAATGTGGTTATTCCACACACTATCTCTGCTGCAGCACACACTGTTAACTTCGGAACTGCGGCTCAGCATAGCTGCAGGTTCATGCCCATCTCCCACCTACTGGCCAACAAAAAGAAGAAAAAAATCTTAAAACGCCAAATACCTTTGGTCCGTGGGAACTGGCCTCTCAGTGAGAGCAGAATCAACAATAGACAGGAAGTTTCCTGCTTAGTGGCACATAATCCAAGCTGACAGCCCTATGCCACTGGGTATCCAGAAAGCTCACTGGATATCCAGAAAGGCTGTTCAACTATCAATACAGGCCTTAGTTTTCAGACGGAATTTAGGAGAAGTGTGTCTATTCTGCCATCTTAACTCCATCCCCACCTCTGAGGGTTTTACTCTGTGTACATGATGCCATTGCAACACCTAACAATTCAGTCAACACAGCTTCTTTATTTAATATCCAATTCCATTAGAGCAGAAGAGGTTCTTTCAGGTTTTGTAGTATGCAAGTAAAACCTAAGACTTCACAAAAAGTCAAGTTCATTTACTTGAAGTGTATGTATATGATGCCTTCACATTGCCTAGCAGCAAAATCAAGGCAATTTCTTCATTTAACATACAACTGCCTTACAGCATAAGAGTTTCATTCACATTTCACTGTATTCAAGTAACAGCTAAATACTACTTCTCCCATCTCATTTCTGTAATTCTGAGGGTTTTAGTGCTTCTTTAAAGGCCTATTGTGTAATGTACACCAAAATCGTGCCCAAACATTCCCTCTAGCTGAAAAGTAACTAAGTTTTGTCCTTGTCAAAGGCAGGTAGTGTATGGCGATTCTTTGGTATTCAGAATGTGGGGGTTTTTTTTGGAAATGACATGCACAGAGGCTCCAAAGATTGCTGAACAAGAAAGCATTATCATTTCTTCAGTTCCTCTAAAAACTGATGAAACACTCTTTGCTTTCCATACACAAGAATATTTCTATGGCAGACTAAGACTTTACCGAAAAGGACAAGTTTATTTAGTTTCAATCCAAGCACTTTATAGGAAAGTTGTGTCAGGTTTCTATCTGAAATATGTATACGTGATGCATTCACAAGGCCTAGCAGCAAAACCAAGGCACGTTTTCATTTAACATACAATTCCCATAGAGCAGAGATGTTCTTTTGCATTTTGTTGTATGGGAATAAAAGCTAAATACTGCTTCCACCATCATGTTTCTGTAACTCTGAGGGTTTCAGTGCTTCTTTAAAACCCCTTGTATAATGAACACCAAAATGGAGCTGAAGCATTCCTTCCAGCTGAAACATAACTTAGTTTTCTCCTAGACAAAGGCAGTGAGTGTCTAGCCATTCCTAGGTATTTAGAATCTATTTTTCAGAAACAGCATGCAAGTAAGCCCAAAAGAACACTAAACAAGAAAGCACTATCATTATTTCACTTGATCTGAACATTGCTGACACACTCTTTGCCTCAAAGACACAAGAATATTTCCATAGCAGTCCAGAACTTTGACAAAAATGTCGTGTCCTTGTCCACCAAATCCAAGGGCGCAGTAGGAAAGTTTGTTTGGCTTCAACTTGTCGTCTGTACATATGATGCCTTCACAATGTGTAGCAGGGGAAAAAAAGC
The DNA here is from genome assembly GCA_028571685.1 of Heterohyrax brucei. Classification (NCBI taxonomy): domain Eukaryota; kingdom Metazoa; phylum Chordata; class Mammalia; order Hyracoidea; family Procaviidae; genus Heterohyrax; species Heterohyrax brucei. The sequence continues at coordinate 83,472,563 of CM053154.1, read as the reverse complement.
AGTTTCCTCATTTAAGATAAAATGACGTTAGTGCAGAAGAGGTTCTTTCAGATTTCACTGTATGTGGGTAAAAGCTAAATAATATTGCTGCCGCCATGTTTATTTGACTCTGGGGTTTTTAATGCTTCTTTAAAGTCTCCTTGTAGAAAGTACACAAAAAAGGTGCTCAAGCACTTCTTCTAACAGAAAAGTAAGTTTTCTCCTAGACAAAGGCAGGCAACATCTAGTGATTGTTAGGTATACAGAATGTATTTTTGGCATGACATGTGACCTGGACCCAAGGAATGCTGAACAAGAAAGCATTATCGTTTTCTCAGTTCAGCTCAACATGGCTGAAACACTCTTTGCCTTGCTTACACAAGAATATTTCCATGTCAGTTGAAGACTTTGACAAAAATCTCATATCCTTGTCCACTAAATCCAAGTGCATGTTAGGAAAGCTGTGTTAGGTTTCCATTTGAAGTCTGCATACATGATGCCTTCACAATGCCCAACAGAGAAACTAAGGCCATTTCTTCATTTAGCGTCCAGTTTCTCTAGAGCAAAACAGGTAGTTCAGATTTTCTTGCATGCTGGTAAAATCTAAACACTGTTTCTCCCCTCGTGTTTCTTTAACGTTGAAGGTTTTAGTGCTTCTTTAAAATCCCTTTATATAAGCTACAACATAATGTTGCCCAAGCATTAATTCTAGCAGAAAAGTAACTCAGCTTTCTCCTTGTCAAAGACACATAGTCTCTGGTAATTCCTAGGTGTTCAGAATGTGTCTTTAGGAAATGACATGCAAATAGGTTCCAAAGAACGCTGAACAAGAAAGCGTTATCATTTCTTCAGTTCCTCTAAAGACTGTTGAAACACTCTGCTTACATACACAAGAATATTTCCATGTCAGGCTAAGTCTGTGTCAAAAATGTCAAGGGCATTTTGTTTAAAATCAAGAACAGGAAAGTTGTGTTAGGTTTCAATTTGAAAAGTACATATTTGATGCCTTCACAAGGCTTAACAGTGAAACCTAGGAAGTTTCTTCATTTAGCATGCAATTTCATTAGAGCAGAAGTGGTTCTTTTGCATTTTGCTGTATGCAGGTAAAATCTAAATACGGCTTCTCTAATTGTGTTTCTTTAACGCAAAATGTTTTAGTGCTTCTTTAAATTCTCTACAACATAATGGTGCTGAGTAATCCTTCCAGCAGAAAAGTAGCTTAAGTTTTCTCCCAGCAAGGAAGGGTACTGTCCAGCAATTCCTGGGTATTCAGAATGTGTTTTTTTGGAAACAACGTGCAAATAGGGCCCAATGAATACTAAACAAGAAAGCATTATTTTTCTTCAATACACCTAAACACTGCTGAAACACTCTTTGCCTTGCATACACAAGAGTTATTTCGGAGGCTGTCTAAGACACTGATAAAAATGTCAAGTTCTTGTTCACTAAATCTAAGAACATGGTAAAAGTGTTTGCTTTCACAGTTCCATTCTTTTCTATATAGTTGCTAGCAATTGGATGCCACAGTAACCTTTTGTTGCTGGAGGTGGTTTTTAATGTTTCCACAAGGGTTCCCTGGGTGGCCCAGATGGTTCAGCAATGAACTACATGACCCAGAGGGGCCTTGTAAGACAAGCTTGACAATCTCCTTCCAAGGTCACTATCTTCAAAGCCTTATGGAGGAGTTTTGCTTTGCACACATGGGGATCCTCTGAGTTACAATCCAATCCACTGCAACACAATTAATAACAAAATTTTCATGAAAACCACAGCAGTAAAAGTAGAGTCTCACTGAGTTTTTACTATTTTTTAGCTGTTAGAGCTCTAAGTAAAAACAACAAAACCCCACTGCCATCAAGTCCATTGCAAATCACAGCAACCCTGCAGGACAGGGTAGAACTACCCCTCAGGCTTCCACAGGCCGTCATCTTCATGAACGCAGACTGCCACAACTTCCAGCTTATTGGGTGGTGGCTTCCAAGTGCAGTCGAGTGCTTTACTACTGCGGCACCTTGGGAAGCTATGCACTGATACCAGTGTCTAGTCGATGCTTCAAAGCAATTTTGAATCTCTTTCTGGACTGGCCATTGTGCATGATGGCAGGGTGGCAAGTTTGCAAACTTAATTGTGTAGTTGACTATGAGGGAGTTTTCAGCTAGTACACAAACAACTGTATTGTAAAACCCTCCCTACTCACATGATCTGGCCCTCAGTGACTTCTTTCTTCACCAGAAGATAAAGGAAATATTGGCGGGAAGACATTTATGTGACATTCAGGATACTAAAGGTAATCCCAGGGCAGCTCTGATTGTCAGTGCAGAAAAAGACTTACAAACTTGCTTTGAGGAGTGGATGAGGTGCTAGTGTTGGTTCAATGCTTTCTAAGGGCAATACTTCAAAGCTGACTGTAGTGATACTCAGCAATGAGATATGTAGCACTTTTTCTAAGGTGAGTTTGCAAACTTCATTCCTGTCTTCATATACATACTGGGTTACTGGTTTTCTTAGTCATCTAGTGTTATGGTAACCAAAATACCACAAGTGAATGGCTTCGACAAAGAGAAACTTATTCTCTCACAGTCCAGTTGGCTATAAGACTGAATTCAGGTTATCAGGCCTCTGCTCTGGAGGTAGGTCCTTGTCATCAGTCTTCTCTTGGTCTGGGAGCATCTCAGCCCAGGAAACTCCAGTTCAATGGACACATTCTCCTCAGGTACAGATTACAGATTGCTTAGTGGTATCAGGTCCCAAAGTCTCTCTTTTATACTCCTGTGAGACTGGTTTAAGGCACTATCCATTCTTGTAGGCCTCATCAGTTTTACTGCTGCTAATTTGCCTTATTCAAACAGTGGCATAATTGACAACACATAGGAAAAATCTCATCAAATGAAAAAATGGTGGGACAATAACACAATACTGGCAATCCAGGCCCAGTAAAATTGATGCACACACATTTGGGGAGAGGATACATAATTTAGCCTGTGACACTGGTTGAGAACTTTGTGCAATAGGGTTTGTGACTAATAACTTTCAACATATTTTCATGTGGTTGTTGGCCATCTGTAATCTTCTTTGGAAAAATGTCTGTTCAGTTTAGCATTGAATAGCTTGTGGTTTCATTCTTTGTGTTCTTTGTCACTTCTGGATGCTAGATCTTTATTGTCTTAGGCTGGGTTTTCTAGGGAAGCAAAACCAGTGACACATGTAGGTACAAAGAAAGATTTATAATATAGATAGATAGATAGAGATATAGGAAACAGCTCACGCAATCACAGAAGCTGAATGTCCCAAGTTCTGACACAAGCCTCACCTGGCCACGGAAGCTGAGGAACCCAAAGTCAGCAGGTCGGAGACCAGAGTTCTAGATCACCAGTTGTGTAGGTTGGTGGATGCCAAGCTGGTGGTGAGATGGAGCAGCAGAGGCTGGCAACCCAGGATCGGCAGGTCAGGGAGCAGGACTCTCAAGTGCCGACTGTAAGGATTGATAAATCCAACAGCTGCTAGTTCAAGTTCAGGAAACAGACACTGGAAGAAGAGAGCAGGAGCTCCTGACTACCTGAGCAGACCAGCAGTAGTAGTGGAAGGTTGAGAGATGAGATCTGAGGGGCGGGAAGCCACCACAAACCGCGCCCCGCCACTTAATACAGCAGCCAAATACGGAGCAGCCAAGTTGACATAATCCTGACCACCACATTTATGAAATACATGATTTGCAAACATTTTCTTCCATTCTGTGGTTTGTATCCTACTCTCTGCTTAGCGTCCTTTGAAGCATAAGAAGTTTTCCTTTGGATGAAATCCAGTTCCTCTGTTTCCTCGACAGTTGCTTGCGCATTAAGTGCCATTTCTAAGAAACCACTGACAAATTCAAGGTTTGAAAATTATACCTATGTTTTCTTCTAAGACTTTCATAGTTTTAGCACCTGTACTTATGTCATAGATTATTTTGAATTGATTTTTTTATGTTAGGGAAAAGTCTAACTTCACTTTTTGTTATTTCACATCCAGTTCCCCTGGCATCATTCACTGAAAAGACTCTTCTTTCTCCACTGAATGGACTCAGCAGTTACTGAAAAGCAACTGGACACATATGTGAGCATTTAGTTCTGGATGCTCAGTCCCATTCCACCAATCCATGTGTGTATCGCTATGTCAGTAACACACGGATTTGATGACATTGATTACTTTGCAGTAAGCACTGACATTGGGAATTGAAAGTCCTGCCACTGGGTCTTCTTTTCCAAAATTATTTTAACTATTTGGGGTTCCTTGCAATTCTCTATCAATTTTAGGACTGCTTTTACCATTTGTGTACAAAAGCATGTTGGGATTTTGACACGCAGTCCATTTCACATGTGGATTACCATAGGCAATACTGGCATTCGAATGACAATAAATCCTTCTGTTCCCTAACACAGGATCTTTCCATTTATGTAGGTCTTCCTGAAGCAGAAATATTTCACAGTTTTCAGGGTACAGTCTTTCACCCCATTGGTTAAATTTGTCCCTCAGTATTGTATTCATTTAGATGCTGTTGTACGTGGAATTGTTTTCTCTGTTTCATTATCGATTTCTTCAATGCTAGTACAAAGATCTTCAACTGATTTTTTGTTTTGATCTTCTATCCTGCAACCCTGTTGAATTTGTTCTTTAGCTCTCACATTGAATTTTGTTAATGTTTAATCTTTACAAGATCACATCTACTGAGTAGAGAGAGTAGATTTCTTCAAATCCAACTTGGCTAACTATTTGTTCTTCTTGACCGGCTAACTTGTCTACAACTTCCATTGCATGCTGAGTAGAAGTGCAAACAGCAAGGATCCCTCTCCTGTTCCAGATGTTAGGGGCAATGCATTCAGTCTTTCACAAACAAGTATAATGTGACCTATGGTTTTTTTCACATACAGTCTTTAGTCTGTTGAGGTTGTTTCACTTTGGTTCCAATTTTGTGAATGTTTATTCTAAGAAAGAGGCCTGGTTATTCTCCAATGCTTTGTCTGCATCAATTAAGATGATCATGTGTATACTTTTGTGCTTCACAGTACAGTATATTGATTGACTTTTATGTTAAATAACCCTTGCACTTCTGGAATAAATTCCTCTTGCTCATAAGGTATAATCCTTTGGATACGCTGTTGGATTTGTGTTGACAGTTTCTACCTCTGCATTGTTAAGGGGTACTGTTTTAATCATCTGGTGCTACTATAACAAATAGCACAAGTGGATGAATTTCAAAAGAGAAATTTTATTCTGTCCCAGTCCACTGGCCATAAGTATGAACACAGAGTGTCAACTTGTAAGGAAGGCTTTTTCTGTTGTCTCTGGAGGAAAGCCCTTGTCTTAGTCACAGTCCGGTAAGCCACAAATCCCTTCATAAGTTACAAGTCTATTAAATATGAGAGATTATCACAGTCCAATAGGCTGAGTCCACATCCAGTGAAAACATCTCAGCACAGGAACCTCAGGTCCAAAGGATGCGCTCTGCCCTCAGTGCTTCTCTCTTGGTGGTATGAGGTTCCCAACTTCTTCTACTCACTTCTCTCCCTTATATTTCACAAGCTGGTAGCTTGAGACCTGGCTTGCTAACACAACTGTTGCCTATTCTCCATTATCACTCTCACAGAGGCAGGATTCACAACACACAGGAGGAAGGGCACCATATTGGGACTCACAGCCAAATCAAATCAACAGACATTTTTGAGGGGACACAATTCAACCCATGATAGTACTTGTCATCAATCTTCCCCTGGATTGGGAACCTCTGAGGCACAGGGACCTTGGATCATTTCCAAAGGAGGTACTCTCCTCTGTATCCTGCTTCTTGCTAGCATGAGGTTCCCCACTCTCTGCTTGCTCCCCTTTTCTGTGTATCCTAAAAAACTGCCTGAAAGCAGAATACAATGGTAAACACTGAGTCCTGCCCGTCAGCACAAGCACCACCACCACCCTTACTAACACCATCAAGGTAGGGTTTACAGCATATGGGAACATCACACAATATTAGGATTCTTGGCCTAGCCAAACAGCTACATATGATTTTAGGGGGAGACAATTCAATATGTGACAGTCTTCTACACTTTTCTTGGCTTATGGAGTGTTTCTGTATCTGGCTTTGATATAAGAATAATGGTGGCCTCACACAATGAGTTAGGAAGTGTTTCATACTCTCATGGTGATTTTCTTCCTGTTTGTTATGCGTTTGTTTCTGAAGAATTAAAGAAGAATTGCTGAAAATTCTTCTTTAAATGTTTGGGAGAATTAACCAGGAAATCATCTGTTCCTGGGTTTTTGTGTTGGGATCATTTGGATTACTAATTCAATCTTTTTACTTGTCCTAAGACTCAGCACAGTTACTGAAATGCAACCGGGACTTACTATTTTTTATCAGCTATTTTGTAGCTATTGCATTTCTGGAAATTTTCTCACTCAATAGACTTCATTTGGTCAGCTTTCAGTAGTTCAATGTATTCTCTTATAATCCCTTTTGATTACTATAAGCCTGCAAGTAACATCATCACTTTCATTTCTCATTCTTCTCATTTGCCTTAAAGCCGTGTTACCCAATTTGGATCTGTGTCCTGGGGCAGTTGAACCAATTAAAACGTACTCCAAGTTAGAAAGAGAAAGAAGGCTTATTAGGAGGTATGATACCACCAGAAACTCTGTTCTCCATGGCATCTCAAAAGACAGTTTTTATATATCATTTCAGCAAGGACTATTCCATGCTTTTAGCCATGTAGCCCACAGATAACTGTATACATCACAGAAGAATCACAAGAAACTCTTTCTTAAACTACAGATATGTATGTCACACACCTAGACTCTAATCTGCAGGTTCATAAGAGGCAAAGATAAAACTTATACATAAATTCCTCAGCTAGTGAAACTAGCCTGCCAAGGCCATTCTGACTGAGATAAGGAGCAATAAAGAAAGTTGAGGATATAAAAAAAGCCAGGCAGCCTTCTTAGCTGCTGTTTTCCAGGTTGAAGACCATTTCTCAGGAGAGCAAAGAAGAGGAGGGAGACCAAGGTCTCAGGAACTGAGGGAACTCTGTGCCCCTCTGGAAAGAGGCCAGCACAGGGGCCAGAGTAGCTGGTGCCATAAAAAAATACCTACAGATTATTTAGAGTATCATTATGGTGTTAGTTATATGAAGTTCTCAATTACCCATTTGAAAAGAAGAAAACAGTTTGCAAGGTATCAGGGTTACATATTCCGCCTTTTGGAAATTTGGCCATATACATTTATTCCAAGCTTCAACCTAGTCTTAGATTAACATAGTTTGTCCATCACCTTAAGAACATTACATAATTACAGACACCGTTAACAAGGAAACCTAAAGAGTATACATTTCTGTCTTCGAATCTTGCAGTGGTCCCTTATTATACATATCAGAATACTGTAGCTCTTTATAAGCTTAAAAATGGTAAAATTTTCCCTAATCATAATTCCATCCAACCTAAGATCACAAATATTGTTACTTTTTAACCCTAGAAAGTCTTAACTGCAAGCTTCAGTGGGTTGAGCTTTCCACTCCCTGACACTGTAGGCTGGGCAGGGCTTCACACGGAAATGATGGATTCTCAGTTAAACTCATGCAAGTGTCACAGTCACATGAGTGCTGAGTAGTACAGTGAAGGGTCCAGTCCATCTGGGTTGTAAGGCGGGGTCCTTCAATGTCCAGAGAAGTACCTGATTTTCTGGCTGGAAAGAATGTGCAACTATCTCAAGAGGAAACTTCTGTCAAATCCACATGCCCAATGCAACTTGGAAAGAAGTTTGTTTAGAGAAAGCAAACTCTTAGACACTATTACAGCAGGGACTGAACAGAAGAAGGTGGGGAGAGTTAGTTGAGACAATATGGTCTCTCATAAAGTGTTTCAAAACAACTAACTTTAAGTTTTCCCTGAGATACAATACAGACTCAGATGAGGGTCAGTGTATGACATCCATCCAGGGTAGTCTTGGCACAATTTAGTAAGGTAACATTTTATGTTCTGCTTCATTCTTTCACCCTTTTCACCAAATTGAAATCTGCATGTTGTATCGAGTTGCCACTCTATTTTTAAGGCAGCTGAAATCTGTTTTACCATTCTGTCTAGCTGTCTCAGTCCACTAGGGTAAAGTCTCTACAAATGCTAAAAAAAAAAAAAAAAAAAAATCTACACACACAGCAGTAAATGTTTCATCCAGTGCTCAGCCTTGAACACTTCATGAAAGTCAAAGTTGATTTCCCCAAAAGTTGAGTTCTTGATAAAACTCTGGGCTGTGGCTTTCAGGGACTGGGGTTTAATGACAAAAGAATTGTTGACATCAAGGAGTCCATTTGAAAGGATCTGTCTCTGCTCCCTAGCCTGATAGGCAGGTAAGCTTGTAAATTTCTTTTTGCTATTATCACTATGATGATGACTGAGTGAAAATAAACAACCCCATATAAATTTGCATACCCGCCAATGAGTGACTCCCACTGCTCTCCCTGCCCGGTGACAGCACACTCTTCCCCTCCATTCTGCACATGTCATATCCTTCTAACAGTCTCCTTTCCCCTCCTCTCTACCAACTCTCCTTCCTCCAGCCAGAGGTCAGCAGGATGATATCCTACAGATGCATAGAACCATAAAGTACATCACTCTGTGTTGCCAAGTCCAATCCATTCCTGTCCAAAGAGTTGACCTCCATTATGATTCATGGACAGAGGCCACATCAGGGCCAGGGGTCATGCTCCCAGGGGAACCCCAACACCTCAGGACCATCAATTGCGGTCTTTCAGTGGCAATCTCAGGGTGCACCACTTTTTATTTTCATGTTGCCAGTGAGACTCAACTTGGTCAACTTGGCTATCACTGGTGGTGGTTGGGCACTATCCAGTTCTTCCGATCACATGTCAATGTAGTCACCCACTTACATGGGTCTGTCTGTTTTCTGGGTTCTCCTTCCCCCATGTTGTTTGGGTCCTTGGAGATCATCCATTCCTGCTGATTTGGAACCATTTGCTGTACCTCAGATGGCAGCTTGGCAGCTTGTATGACCCCAGACGCTATTCACCAATTTGGGGTGCAGAAGACTCTCTTAGCAAGATGCTAGTTGTGCCAATTGGCCTCAATTTCCCCTGACAGCATGGTCCTCAGATGCTACCTCAGCTTCTCTGCCCTTGCAATATTGGGTTAAGATGGGAGGAGTAATCACGTTATTTTGAAGTCCAGTTAAAATTGATCTTCTTTCTAATGTGTGCTGTCACAGACTTCACCCAGCCAAATTTCTATCAACTATTTAATCAATACCCTACCCACTCCCTCCCTCTCTTCCCACCCTTGCAGCCATCAAAGGGTCTTTTTTTCTATGCGTAAGTCTCTTTTTAAGTTCTTATACTAGGAGTTTCACACAATATTTTCCCTCTTGTCTCTGACTACTTTCACTCAACAAAATGTCCTCCAAATGAAACCAGATTCTAAAATCACCATTGTTCTTTATCATTGCAAAGTGTTTCATTGAGTATCTATACCATTGCTTACCTATCCATTCCACTGCTGTTGGGCATCTTGGTTGATTCCATCTTTTTGCTATTGTGGACTGTGCTGCAATAAACATTCTTGTGCATCTATCAGTTGGTGTGAACCGCCTTGATTCTGTAGGGTATATTCCAAGCAGTGTCATTGTGGGGTCAAATGGTATATCTACTTCCAGCTTTTCAAGGGAGCGCCAGATTGGTTTTCAAAGAGGTTGCACCATTTTGCAATCCCACCAACAACGTAGGAGAGTTCCAATTTCTTCACAGCCTCTCCAGTATTTGTTACTTTACATTTTTTTGGATTATGGCAGGATGAGATGTTATCTCACTGCAGTTTTGGTTTGAATTTCTTTAGTAGCTAACGATAGTGAGCATGTCTGCATGTGTTTTTTGGCTGCCTGGATCTCCTCCTTAGAGAAATGTCTGTCCATCTCCTTTGCCCGTCACTTAATTGGATGGCTTATCTTTTCCTTATTGATATTTTGTAGTACTTTATTGATTATGGAGATCAGACATTTGTCTGACATATAGTTGACAAAATTTTTTTTGCATTCTGTAGGTGGCCTTTTAATTCTATTAATAAAGTCTTTGGATGAGCAAAAGTGTTTGATTCTTAATAGTTCCCATTTATCTATTTTCTCTTCTGTGGATTGTGCTTTGTGAGATTTTGAAGTCTGTCTGCATTGTGTATTAAAACTTCCATTGTTGATCCTAATTTTTCTTGGATGAGCTTTATAGTTTTAGATTTGATATTTAGGTCTTTTATCCAGTTGGAGTTGGTTTTTGTATAAAGTGTGAGATACGGGTCTTGTATCAAATTGTTGCAGATGGATATCCAATTTTGTCAGCACCATTTATTGAAGAGATTGTTTTTACCCCAGTTTAATGTCTTAGGGGCTTTGTTGAATATCAACTGTTCACAGGAAGATGGTGTCATATCTGGGGTCTCAGCTCTGTTCCATTGATCTATCTGTCTCTTTTTGTACCAGTACCAGGCTGTTTTGACTACTGTGGCAGTGTAATAGGTTCTAAAGTCAGGTAGTGAAAGGCCTCTCACAGTGTGTTCTTCTTCTTCAGTACTGCTTTACTTATCTGGGGCTTCTGCCCTTTCCAAACAAAGTTGGCAATTTGTTTCTCCATCTCATTAAAAAATGTCACTGGAACTTGTACTGAGATTGCATTATATAAGTAAATTGCTTTGGGCAAAATAGACATTTTCACAATGTTAAGTCTTCCTATCCTTGAGCAGGGTAGGTTTCTCCATTTATGTAAGTCTCTCTTAGGTTCTTGTAGTAAGGTCTTGTAGTTCTGTTTGTATAGGTCCGTTATTTCCCTGGTGAGATTTATTCCTAGGTATTTTATCTTCTTAGGGGCTGTAGTAAATGATATTGATTTGGTGATTTCTTCTTTAATAATCTTTTTGTTGGTAGAAAGAATGTTTATCTTGTATCCTGAGACTTTGCTGAACTCTTCTATCTATTTGAGTAGCTTACCTATGGATTCTTTAGGATTCTTGGCATGTACAATCATATCATCTGCAAATGGGAAGACTTTCACTTCCTCTTTGCCAGTGCAGATACCCTTTATTTCTTGATCTTCTCTAATTGCTTTGGCTAGAACTTCTAGTACAATGGTGAGTAGGAGGGGTGAGAGCAGACATCCTTGTCTAGTTCCCATTCTCAAGGGGAATTGCTTCAGCCTTTCTCCATTCAGGATAATGTAGGCAGTTGGCTTTGTATAAACAGCCCTTATTGCATTGAAGAATTTGCTGTCTATTCCTATTTTGCTGAGAGGTTTTGGCATGAATGGGTGTTGGACTTTATCAAATGTCTTTTCTGCATCCATAGACAAAATCAGGTGATTCTTGTCTTTCTCGTTATTTATGTGGTTGATCACGTTAATTGTTTTTCTGATGTTGAACCAGCCTTGCATCCCTGGTATGAATCCAGCTTGGTCATGATGGATTATTTTTTTGATATGTTGTTGTATTCTGTAGGCAAGAATTTTGTTGAAGATTTTTGCATCTAGATTCATGAGTGATATTGGTCTGTAATTCTCCTTTTTGGTTGGGTCTTTCTCTGCCTTTGGTATCAGGGTTATGCTGGTTTCATAGAATGAAATTGGGTGTATTCCATCCCTTTCTATGCTGTGAAATAGTCTCAGTACTACTGGAGATAACTTCTCTCAAAGCTTGGTAGAATTCTGCAGTGAAGCCATCTGGGCCAAGGCTTTTCTGTTTGGTAGTTTGGGGGTGACTTTTTCAATCTCTTCCTTTGTAATAGGTTTGTTAAGTTGTTCTGCTTCACCTTGTGATAATTTTTCTAGGTGATGCGAATTGAAGAATTTGTCCATTTCCTCTAGGTTTTCAAATTTGTTAGAGTACAGACTTTCATAGTATTCTGTTACAATATTTTTTTTATTTCTGATGGATTTGTTGTCACAACTCTCCTCTCATTTCTTATTTGGGTTATTTGTTTCCTTTCCTGCTTTTCTTCAGTAAGTTTAGCCAATGGTTTGTCAATTTTGTTGATCTTTTCAAAAAACCAGCTTTTGGTCTTTTGAATTTTTTCAATTGTTCTTCCATTCTCTAATTCGTTTAGTTCTGCTCTAGTCTTTAGGATCTGTTTTCTTCTGGTGCCTGAGGGATTCCTCTCTTTCTCTCTCTCTCTACTTATTCAAGCTGTAGGGTTAGATCTTTGGTTTGGGTTCTTTCTTGCTTCTGAATGTGTGCATTTATAGAGATAACTGACCTCTGAGCACTGCTTTGGCTATATCCCATAGGTTCTGGTAAGAAGTATTTTCATTCTTGTTGAAATCCATAAATTTCTTTATTTGATCCTTGATTTCATCTATAACCAACAGCTTTTTAAGCAAGATGTTGCTCAGTTTCCACTTTGTATTTATGTGCTCCACTTTCTATCTATGTTTTTTCTGCTATTGTTTCAACTTGAATGGCTTTATGGTCTAAGAAGATGCTTTGCAATAATTCAATGGTATGGATTTTGTTGAGAATGGCTTTATGTCCTAACACATGATCTATTCTGGAAAATGTTCCATGTGCATTGGAGAAGAAGGTATAGTAGTCTGCTGATTGACAGAAAGTTCTGTATATGTCGATGAGGTCTAGTTGGTTAATTGTGACAATAAGATATTCTGTGCCTTTATTAAGCTTTTTTCCTAGACAATCTGCCCAATATTGACAGTGGAGTGCTGAAGTCTCCCATTATTATTGTGGAGTCATCTATCTGGTTTTTGAATGTAGTCAGTGTTTCTTTGATGTATTTAGGTGCTCCAGTATTGGGTGCATAAATATTTGATATTATCAAGTCTTGCTTGTGTATTGAACCTTTCAGCAATAAATAGTGGTTGTTCTTGTTCACAGTGGTGGATTTTACATTAAAATCTATTTTATCTGAGATTAGTATTGCCACACCTGCTCTCCTTTGTGTACTGTTAGCTTAATATATATTCTTCCATCCTTTAATTTTCATTTTGTTCATATCTTTAAGTCTAAGGTGAGTTTCTTGTAAGCAACATATGGGCAGGTCTTGTCTTTTGATCCAAGATGCCACTCATTGTCTCTTTACTTGAGCATTCAGTTCATTCACATTCAATGTAATTATTGATAGGTAGGTGTTCACTGCTGTCATTGTTTTATGTTTATTTTTGTGTTCATATTTTTTCTGTTGTTCTTACTATTCAGTTCTGGGACCTTCTTCACTAGTTGATTTTTTCACCTTTTTCAGTGTTGGTTTTGTGGTTGTTGGGACTCCTGTATTAAGTTTCTTGATTTGTTATGTTGGATCTTTACTGTGCTTTGTGGCTGCCCCTGTGATCCCCCTTAATAGTCTATGTTTAAACCCAATTTTAATTACTAAAATTCTTATTAACTTCTTCTCCAATTGGAAGGACTATAATGACTGTAGTATATCCCTCTTTTTAATATGATGATGTCATGGTTTACATGATATGATCACTGGATCACTTCTTTTAATATTACAGCTTTGATTGAGTTTGGAGCCTTTCCTAACTGAGTAGGTTTCTGGATGATGTGTCCTGTATTTCCTCCTAAAATACAGAATTAATGGTTTTGTTCTTCTAAGCTGTTTTAGTCAGCTAGGGCTGCTCTAACAGAAATACCACAGAGTGGATGGCTTTAACAAAGAAAGGTTTATTCTTACATAGTCCAGGAGGCTGAAAGTCCATCTTCAGGGTGTCCACTCCAGGGGAAGGCTTTCCCCCTTGTCAGCTCTGGAGGAAAGTCCAGTATTGCATCAGTCTTTGTCCAGGGAGCATCTTGCCACAGGAACCTCAGGTCTGAAGGACGCACTCTTCTCCTGGTGCTGCTTGCTTCATGGTGTGAGGTTCCCAATTCTCTGTCTGCTTCTCTGTCCTTTTATCTCTCACAGGATGACAGGATTAAGGGTGGGGCAAGCCATACTCCAGGTAAATTCCCTTTACAGTGGAGCAGAGAAGTAATCCTATGAAGGGATTTACAGCCCCACCCTAATCCTTTAACATACAGCATAGGAAAACCAGAAAATGGAGGACAGTCACAAGATACTGGGAATCATGGCCCAGCCACGTGGCTACACATATTTTGGGGGTGACACAATTCAATCTCTGACATAAGCCAAGAGCTTCTTTCAGTATTTCCTGTAGCTTTGGTTTGGTTTTTACAAAGTCTCAGACCTTCTGTTTGTCTGGGAATGTCTCCATTTCATTTTCATATTTGAAGATAGTTTTGCAGGATATATAATTCTTAGTTGGAAGTTCTTCTCTTTCAAGGCTTTTAGTGTGTCATCCCATTGTCTCCATGCCAGCATTGTTTCTGTTGAGAAATCCTACAAAAGCCTACAGGGTTTCACTCTGAATGTTAACTTTACTTTGAGTCTTGCTGCCTTTAGGGGTTTCTGTTTGTGTTTCATTTGTTAAGCTTGGTGATAATATGTCTTGGAGTCTTTCTTTTGGGATCTATATTGAGTGGCATTCCATTTGCATCTTGGATATTTATGTTCTCTTCTTTCATAATTTCTGGAAAGTTTTCTGTCACCAGCTAAGCAACAATACTCTCTGTGTTCTCAGGTGTTCCACTCTGTTCAGGAACTCCAATTAGTCATAGATTGTTCCTCTTAATAGAGTCCCACATGCTTCTTAACGCTTCTTCATTTTTCTTGCTTCTTTTTTCTGATTTTTCCTCATAGATGCTGGGGTCAGTAACTCTATCTTCCAAGTCAGAATGTCTATTTTCCATTTGTTCAATGTTTTCTTGGCTTTGAGCTGAGTTTTCTGTCTCTTTGATTTTGTTATTGTTCTGTTGGATGTCAGAGTACTAATGTTTTATTAGATCGAATAGCTTGCTTAATTTTTCATTTTGCCCTGCTGCATTTTGTATAAGGTCTAGGAGGGCTCTCTATGTAATCCTTTTATACTTGCCCTCTGATAGTTTCAGAAAGGCTTCTTCATCTGGAAATTTCCTTGTATCTTTCTTTTGTGGGCCTTCTGAAGACATAGGTGAACTCTTCCTAATGTTTCAGTCTGAAGTTTGTTTCTTTTTGGGCATCTGGAGGTTGTTTTGTTTCTCCAGTGTTACCTTACTTGGATCTAAAGATCAGTCTGAAAAGGAAGTTGATCACCAAACTTCTCTGTGTACTTCAGTGACTGGGCTCAGTGTTATCTCTGGGGTAGCAGGCTCCACCTCTAAATTGGCAAAGACACAGCCCCACTTATAGAATCACTGGGGAGCCGTCAGCTGACCCTAGAATGTGAGATAGTAAAAGCGGGAAGAGATGCCATTCAGATGCACCACAGTTATTTCTCTACTGAAAGGTAAGAGGTATCTGACAGCTTCCAAAATTAGTCAAGCTTTCAGGTGTGCAAGTTCCTCTTCCCAGCTGGCAAGGAAAGCACCTCTATATCAAAGACTGTTTTACTGCTGGAAAAGTGCTCTCCAGGCAGGCACTGCCTCCCAGCCTGGGAATTAGATCCAGCTGAGGCCTCTGTATAGGAAACTCCACCTTCCAAGATGGCGTCCCCTACAAGCTCCCCTGCCCACTTAGGAAAAAGCTATTCAATGGTGGAGATTTGGAGACTCTGAGAGAGAGAGGTCAGAGGTGCCGAGTGCACAGATTCCAAGACCAGGCTCTCAAAATGTGGAGACTCTGCTAGCCGACCTCCTCAGCAGTGCATCTGAGCCTTGTTGCCAGTCAAACCTCAGCCCCTCCCACCAGCTAAGGCAGGAAAAAAAAAAAAAGCTAAAATGGCAATTTGCCTTCTGTCTGCTACAGCCAGCACTCAAGGACAGGGGTCCACAAAACAGAAGAAGTTTCCCACTAAGTGGTATGTAGACCAAATAGGCAGCCCTATACTGTGCCCTAGGGCTCACTAGGTGTCCAGAAGGCTCTGTTTAATTATCAATTCAGACCTCGGTTTCCAGAGGGATTTAGGGAGACTTGTGTTTCGTCTGCCATCTTGACTCCACACCCCTCTCATAACTTTCTTAGACAGTACTCAGCTTTAGCCAAAAAATTAGAGATAGTCACAGTATTTGTAATAGAGTCTTCCTCGGTCTTACTTTCTTTCATGAGGTCTACATATTGCAGGACTCCTCTTTGGCTGAAGAAAGGTAATTGCTCCCTATCTTGGGTCATAGCTGTTCCAAATATAATAGGGGAGTTCTTTAACTGTTGAGTTAGAATGATCTGAGAGTTGTTTCTTTCTCCTGTCCACCTTTTCATTCAAAAGTAAAGATCAAGTCTCTCAGTGACCAGCAAGATACAAAAGAGTCTTCTAAATTCAAAATAGTAAAATGATTAGAGGAAGGTGGGGAGCCAATATAAGACTCTTTACAACTTTGTTAACAGCCTGCAAATCTTGACCAAAACAATATTGACCAGTAAGTGTCTCCTTCACCCAGAGGACAGCCTGAGCTCATCCTGGTCAGCCACTGGCCCAAACCCATGGAGGTACGGCATAAACCACTCTTTGAACCATGGAAGAGAGAGGATGTTGGGGATAGCACCTGTCTTGTGAGAGCTAAGAGAACCACTTACACTTTCCAGGCATTTGCTGGAGGTGCTATCAGTGACAGGACCTTTTCAACCAAAGAGATTTTAGTATGTACTTTACTTAGGAAATCCCACCCCAAAGAGGGACCAGACTTTTTGGCTTGTAAAGCAGTTGGTGAGATAACTTAGTTTCTCCTTTTGCACAGTTCATTGGCTGCAAGAAAGGTCTAATTACCTCTGTTCTAGTCACCCCAACAACTTGAATACTGCTAATCAAGATAGTCCCTTTAGGCCTCTGGATGAGTACCAAGAAGGCTGCTCCAGTATCAACTAAAAAGTCTACTTGTTGTCTTGCTGCTATAACTTTCACCATGGAGTCGGTAGAAGGGAAATTAAAAGCTGACTCCCTGATCCATCATTCAGAGTCCTTCTCCTACTCTTTTATAGTTCCTTGAAAAGGCTTCTCCCTCTTCAATCTCAGCTGGCCCTTTTCCAGTTTTCCTTTGGGGAATTCATTTTTCCAGAGTCCCTTCTTTGCAAAACATACATTGCTTTTCCTTTAGCAGGGGACTGTCCTCACCTCTGTCTCCTCATCTTCCTCTGAATGATCCCAGAACAGAGGCCAGTAGATGAACCTGTTTCTTCAGTTCCCTCTGAGTTCTCTCCCTTTTCTTTTTTTCCTCCTTCTATTTCTTTCTAGCTACTTGTATCTAGCCTCTGTCTTCCAGCTCTTTCGACTTCCTCTTCACCTTCTTTCACTTGCTTATTCTTCCTTTCTCTACATTTTCTCTCCATATTTGCTACATTCAGGGTCCAACACTGGCTCCTTATCTGATACTGCTTCATCTGCCAGCACTGCAACTACAGTTCCTTCCTCATTGTATTTTTCTTCTGCTTTCTCTTTGGCTTTCACTAAGACCATCCATCCTTCTTCAGCTGTGAGGAGTGCTTTCTACTAAAGTCTGACAATCAGCCTGCATAAGATGGTGGGTAGCAAAAATGTGGGGAAAATGTTCAGTCATGGCATGCGGGTCTCCCTAATACACAAGGAAGTTTTGCTTTCAGTTGTACAAATCAGCTATCAGGAAAAGATTATAGTCCCATAGCATTTGAAGTGGCCCTTCTTCAGTGGGGGCTGATACCTCCTGGAGTGAGTAAAGCCCTCCCAGGGAGTTGAGCTGAATTGTACCCCACTCCTATTGTGGCCTGGGGAGACCATATCTATCCCACCTCGTCTAGCCCCTTTTCTGCCTTCCCTTCCTCCTCTACTGATACTACCAATTTGGGGTCACAAATGCGTGCAAAAGAAAAGAGTTCTTTTCTTTTTCTTTTCCAAGATGGGGGAATAAGAAGAACATCCTCCAGTTATTCATTGCTTACACTGTCATCATCATTTACCTGCACAGGAAGGGATAAACAGAGGCTTTATCCCTTTTCCATAGCATGAAGTCATACAGCATGTCACATACACTTAACAGTTTAACCTCACAGCTTTTTTCTTGTTGGCACCACATGCAGAGAGACACACACACAGAGAGACCAGACCAGGACCTGAGGCAATGTAGATAATCTTGACAGCTTCAACCTCCCAGACAGCCCCATTGCTAAACATACATACACACATTCATATACCTAATTCAGAGCTCACTTGTTAATAACAGATCAAGCTTCAAAATGGAACTCAGTTTTCTAGAGTCACTTACAGGCCACACCTGATAGAACAAAATTTAAAGATGTCTCTTACTCAGGGAATACCTTCCTAAATAAGTCCAGTTTCCAGTGCACTCTCACCAGAACCTTACCTTCCTGGGTACCCATTTGCAATCGGGGAGCCTTACTGGTCTCTCACCCACCCTCACAGGACCTGGTCGTCTGTTCTTGGAGGGAGTCTATGAGAACTGACACCCTCTACAGCTTTTACAAAGGGCTTAGCACCCAATGCCCATTCCCTACTGTGGTCACCAGAAATGTTCTCCCTCTCTCTAGAGCTCACTGCCGTGGAGTCCTCCCCTGTCACTTCACCTCTTGGCCACTACACACTGACAGACCCCCGCAGCTTGAGGAGAGGTGCACCTTATCTCTTCCTGGGTCCATCCCACGGGCTCAGTCTTCAGAGAGACAGGACCAGGGTGTGAAAAATTTGAGCCCACCAGATCAACATTGGGGGAAAATGTGTTATCAGATTTATGTCCTAGAGCAGTCGAGCCAGTGAAAAATACTCAAAGTTAGAAAGAGGAAGGGGATTTATTAGTACGTATGATACCACCAGAGACTCTAGAGCCGTGCAAGCTGTTCTCCATGGAGTCTCAAATGACAGTTGTGTTTTTTTTTTATCAGAGTTTATATATCATCTCAGCAAGAAGTAGTCCATGTTTTTTAAGCAAGTAGCCCACATATAACTGTATACATCACAAAAGAATCACAAGAAACTCTTTATTAAACTTCAGACATGTATGTCAGACACCTAGACTCTAATGTGCATGTTTGTAACAGGCAAAGACAAAACCTATACAAAAATTCCTCAGCTAGTGAAACAAGCCTGCCAAGCCCGCTCTGACTAAGATAAGGAACAAGAAAGAAAGTCAAGGATACAAAAAAGGCCAGGCAGCCTTCCTGGCTGCTATTTTCCAGGCTGAAGGCCATTTCTCAGGAGAGGAAAGAAGAGGAGGGAGATCAAGGTCACAGGAACTGAGGGGGCTCTGTGCCCCTCTGGAAAGAGACCAGTGCAAATATCAGAGTAGCTGGTTCTATTAAAAAAAAAAAAAAAAAACCTACAGATTATTTGGAGTATCATTGTAGTATTCAGTTATGTGAAGCTCTCAATTATCCATTTTGAAAAGGAGAAAACATGTTGCAAGGTATTAGGGTTATAGTAGCACTCTTGAAGCTGCTATGGGTCTGACTAAGTGTGAAAAATCTATGTTCCATCACGCAGATAAACACATATGGGCACCTCAGGGCAGAACAGGGCCTGGAAAGATCTAGTGTATAGCTATGCCTTACTCACTGGGATCTCTGGAGCCTACTTCCCAGCTTAACACTTACCACCTAATATTCCTGCTGCTACCATGTTCTCTGGCTCTTGTTCATGAGTCTGCTAGGAAAGACACTGAGGACCAACAATTTCTGTCTTAAAATGTGCATTTTATTTGGAGAGATCAGCAAGTTCAAGTGTGAGAATTAGCTTGGTGTTCTCCCCATTCCTGTGCATCATTTGGTGCCCACACTGATGAAGACCATGGTGCCGTAATTAATTGACATTTCTGTAGCTCTTTAAGGCCTGACATTTTGAGATTCAAGAATGTTTCCAACCCATGTTGGAATTCCCAGGCCAAATGGATATGCATTACCACTGAGTTCATATGTAAATAATTTTTCCTAAGATTTGTCCTTTGATTTGTGTTTCATTTAAAAGCATACTTCTCCAGTTGCAATATGGCAAAATTTTAGTCAGCATTTTATCATTAATTTCTAGCACAATTATGATAAGAAAACAAGACAACATGCTCTTTGTGATTTCATTCCTGTGAAATTTATGGTGACTAGCTTAAAGCCCAGAATGTGGTGGATTTTTGTAAAAGCACCACTTGTGCTATAATATACCTTTGCCTGTACAGTTATTAGGAAAAATGAAATAAACATATATATGTATGCATTGGTTCACTCTTCACATGTTCCACATCCTCACTGATTTTGGTCTCTTTCTGACACTTGTAGAGAGCGGGAGGGGTGTGAACATTGCTTGGGTTTGTTTCTTCTAAAAGTTTTGTTGCCTTTTGCTCTGCATATTTGGTACCCATGACTTGCAATGTGGAATGCTAGGAGTTCAAGAAAGCAGGAAGCAACCCAGTACATGGGGGACACTGAAGAAGGCTTTGGAAAGACCGTAAAACTCAAGTTTCTTGATAGTTCCACACAGAAATTGTACTTGGTATGGTAGTTGATGTGGAATGGCACATGGAGGGATCCCCTATGATGTGTCATTGGTGGGTTCCATTGTGATACACTAGGAGTGAAAGCAGGAATTGGACCAGGGACAGTATTCAAACCAGGCAGGTTAAAAAGGAATTCACCAGACGGGCAGTCTGCTAATCCTGTCAGTTCAACTCTTCTGCTCCTTGCATCCTACTGACCTGCTAACTTACTCACCTACTGATTGACTTTGAACACTTCTCCAACTTCTCTCCTGTGTCATCTCCTCATCCTCTCCCCCACCACTGGAATCTCTGTCTTAAAATGTGCATGTTCTTTGGAGAGATCAGCAAGTTCAAGTGTAAAAGTGAGCTTGGTGTTTTCCCCATTTCTGTGCAGTGTTTAGTGCCCACACTAATGAAGGCTGTGGTGCCATAGTTAACTGATCTTCTGGATCCTGTCACCATGCTCAACAACTCCTCCATTCAAAGATCTGAGTTATTCTTGGATGTTCCATGGATTCTCATTTTGTATTGGGGTTCTTTTACCTTGTACTTCAAATAGCATCTTTTCCTGTTGTGACTGAGGGGGTCTCGGGACACCATTCAGGGTGACCGGCAGAATTGCAGCATTATATGACCCCTCTCTGATCTGACATAGGTAGTAGTACACTCCTGACACTGACATCCTCATCATAATCAGATTGCCCAGAACTGGGGTGTCTGACCAGTCAGGTAAGGATGGCATTAGTCTTTTCACGCATTTCACCCACTTCTTGAATGATTTTGCTGAGGGTTACTGCTCACATTTAGACAGTGTGCTTCCTGGAAACATACATCACAGTCACCTCAGGTATGAGGGCAGAGATGCAAGCCTCAGAGACCTCAGTTTTTACATCCCAGAGAGATTTTAATCTGCATGAAACTCAGCATTGATGTGGGTTAGTATCAACAAATTTTTATTTTTTATTTTTTATTGTGATTGAGTGAAAATGCACATTCCCATATAAATTTACATCCCCACCTATATGCAGATCCCACTACTCTCCCTGCCCAGTGACAACACACCCCTCCTCTCTGCTCCATACATGTCTTATGCTCCCAACAATCTTCTATTCCCTCCTGTCCACCCACTGCCCTGCCTACAGTAAGAGGTCAGCAGGATGACATCCTACAGATGCATAGAACCATAAAGTGCACACACGATATGATCA
Source organism: Heterohyrax brucei (assembly GCA_028571685.1). NCBI lineage: Eukaryota > Metazoa > Chordata > Mammalia > Hyracoidea > Procaviidae > Heterohyrax > Heterohyrax brucei. The sequence continues at coordinate 83,450,943 of CM053154.1, read as the reverse complement.
CTCTGTGTCACCAAGTCCAATCCATTCCTGTCTGAAGAGTTGACCTCCACTGTGATTTATGGACAGGGGTAGCATCAGGGCCAGGGACCATGCTCCCAGGGGAACCTCGAGGCCCCCGGACCATCAATTGTGGTCTTTCAGTGGAGACCTCAGAGTACACCCCTTTTTATTCATGTGTTGCCAGTGAGACTCAACTGTGTGAGCTCCATCATGGCTATCATTGGTGGTGGCCAGGCACCATCCAGTTCTTCCGGGCACAAGTTGATGTAGTCATTCACTCAAGTTGGTCTCTCTGTCTTCTGGATTCTCTGTCCCCCATGTCGTTTTGATCCTTGGTGATCATTCTTTCCTGCTGAGTTGGGATGATTTGCTGTACCCTCAGATGGCAGCTTGGCAGCTTTTAAGACCTCAGACACCACTCACAAATGTGGGGTACAAAAGTCTCTCTTAGCAAAATGCTAGCTGTGCCAGTTGGCCTTGATTTCCCCTGAGAGCACAACTCCTGGCTGCCCACCACCCCCACCCCTGCTACTCTCTTCTTGCAATATTGGGCTAAGATGGGAGGAGTAATCATGTTATGTTGAAGTCCACTTAATATTGATCTTCTTTCTAATGTGTGCTGTCACAGATTTCACCCAACCAAATTTCTATAAACTATCTAATCTAATCCCTCCCACCCTCACCCTGCCTCCTTCCCCACCCTTGCAGCTGTCAAAGAGTGTTTTCTTCTATGCATGAGTTTGTTTTTAAGTTCTTACCATGCCAAGCCCGCCAAGTGCCTTTGAGTCAGATCTGACTCATGGCGACAAATCCGTTCTTACCATAGGGGTCTCATACAATGTTTGCCCTTTTGTTCCTGACTACTCTCACTCAGCATAATGCCCTCCAATTGAAACCAGGCTATGTGATGCTTCCTAAAATCATCGCTGTTCTTTATCATTGCATAATGTTCCATTGAGCATATATACCATAGTTTACCTATCCATTCCACTGTTGTTGAAAATCTGGGTAGATTCCATCTTTTTGCTATTGTGGACTGTGCCGCGATAAACATTCTTGTGCATGTATCAGTTGGTGTGAATGGCCTTGATTCCGTAGGATATATTCTGAGCAGTGGAATTACTGGCTCAATTGGTATATCTATTTCCAGCTTTTTAAGGAAGCACCAGATTGCTTTCCAAAGGGGTTGCACCATTTTGCAATCCCACCAGCAGTGTAGGAGAGTTCCAATTTCTCCACAGCCTCTCCAGTATTTGTTATTTTGCATTTTTTGGATCATGGCTGGGTGAGATGGTATCTCATTGCAGTTTTGATTTGAATTTCTTTAGTAGCTAATGATAGTAAGCATGTCTGCATGTGTTTTTTGGCTGTCTGGATCTCCTCCTTAGAGAAATGTCTGTCCATCCTCTTTGCTCGTTGCTTAATTGGATTATTTATCTTTTTCTTATTGATATTTTTTGTAGTACCTTATAGATTATGGAGATCTGGCACCGATCTGACGCATAGTTGCCAAATACTTTTTTGCATTCTGTAGGTGGCCTTTTAATTCTATTAAAAAAGTCTTTGGATGAGCAAAAAATATCAACAAATTTTTGTTGTTCCTGACATACTTATGCAACCCTGTTTCTGAAGAAATAGTTGTGGTGGCCATACATTCCAAAAAGTTCTTGTATTTCTTTTATATAGTAGGTTTCATGTTTCTATTCATGAGTTTAGATAAAATACCAGGAAATAGAAAAGTAAATTCTTATTAATAGCTATCTGGTACTGTCTTGCTAAGTAGCTGCTATTTACATAGATTTGCCAAAACAATGACATACAAAAGACTCCTTTCTTATACAAGTCTTTTATGGGCTTCATAAATGAGAGATTAGTTGGCCTTCTTCAGAAAGAAAATGAATGTTGAACGAAAACTTCAATAGTTTTAGAAACTTGATGATAACAGTATTCTGCACTTTTTATTGGAATACAAAATGATGATAGCAACTGTCTCTCTATCTTAGTTATGTCCATAAGTACATATCTATATTTATCACTTGTAGATGTTTCTTTAACATAGAATTTTGATTCCTATTTTTTTCCTCAATCATTCATACAGATTGGCTGTTATAAAGTGTTTTTTGGTTTTTTTTCCCCTTAATTCTAAATGGGCTTATAAATTCATAAATTTTATCTAGTTGCCTTTAAAAAAATCATGAGCAATATTCTTTCAGTCAAGGATATAAATAACTTTAACAATTTGTGTATCCAATTTATTTCCTCCAGCTTCACTGTGTGATGTATAAAAAACAGCACCTAATGATCCCTTTTGTTGAATTTTGACATATGTATCCAGACATGAGGCTGTGACCATAATCAAGACAATTAACACAGTCCTCACCTGCAAAACATTCCTCCTGATTCTGTTTCTCACTCTTCTATCCTCTCCCTCCACTTCTGCCACCCCTCTTCCAATCACTCACATGCATTTTTAATACAATTTTTAAGGAAACACAGCACACGAGAATTTACTTTGGTTTTTATTCAGGGTTCTTTAAGTCAATGTCATTGTTTTCAGATTTAGCCATGGTGGTTGGTGTACTGCTAGTTTCTTTGTTGTCATTGCTGAATAGAAGTCCTCTATAGGCATATACCTTATTGTGTTTATCCTTTACCTTGGAAAGTCACTGAAGTCTGTTTTTTTCCCATTAGGCCACAGAGCTTGAAACAGAAACCCAGAAAGCAGCACCTCTGCAGGGCTGCCCCAACTGATACTTGTGATTTTCAAGTTCATGCTGAATCGCTGTTGCCTAGATCTGCAATTCATTCTATTGCTGAATAATGGTGACACACTGTCTTGAAGGAAAATTTGGAATGAAAGCAATGAGTTTTCATGAACAAACAGTAAAATCCACAGTAACCTCTCCAGACCTGTTACCAGGACAGTCCAAACTTACCCACAGGAAGTCTGTCTCCATTCACAAGGTGGTGTAATAGAATGAAAATTAAGGATCTTAGAGAAATCTCCCATTATTAGTGTCATCTTCCTGGTCACCACTTTGCTTTTATTCTGCTTGAAGTTGATTAATTCTGAATGAAAGCCTTTTGGGGGTGTTGTTTTCTTTTGCTCTGTTTATTTATTTATTTTTTGCTTTGTTTTTATTATATGTTCATTTATTTTTTTCCTCCTAGTAGTCTTTTAGATGATAAAAATCAATGCATAAAAGATAAAAGGTGATTCAGCATTAGACAGAAGGGCAGGGCAAGCCTCTGGGGACCGGAAATTCAGCCCTGTTAGAGAAGGCACACTCACCACCTCTGGCTTCACCGCCAGCCTACTCAGAAATACCAGGTGATCAGCTTCCAATCTTGCTGGGGGCAGGGAAATCCACTGGAGAAGTCTGAAGGGTGAGACTGGATATCAGAGTCTGCTTTAGGGTTTGTCTCCAGGATTCCATATGACTGCTATATTGTACATTTCTTTGAGGCTTCTTGTGACTTCAAATGCTGTTCTTTTAGCTGATCCACATCTGTTTTTCTGGGCCAGAGGAAAACTTTGCAAGGACTTTTGTTTTAGCTGGTGCTGTTAGCTGAACAATAGCCTTTATGTGCATAGTCCTCTCAGTAAGTATTTGAAGATAACTTATAGATACTCATTGAATAATGAATAACAACAGAGTAGAACTGCCATATAGTGTTTCCAAGGACTAACTGATGGATTCAAACTTAACAACACTTTGACTGACAGCTAGCCAGAGCTCTGAACAGCTATCCCAACAGTTTCATTTATTTATTTTTTGTTTAGAGGTATAGTCTGAATCATGAATAATCTAGAATTTTTATAGTCACTGATGTATTATTGGATTTCTTTTCAGATGACTAGAGAACACAAATACAGTAACTTTGTAAAACAGTTTCATCCTTTTGAGTGAAGTTAGTCAATAAGACAACTGTATTATCACAATAAGAAAATTTCAGTTGACAGGATTCTTCCATGAAAAGAATTAATAGGTATGAACTCTTCTAGATCCCTTTCACACCCTGGCAGTGGAACTGTGTATTCTCACAAATATCCTGAAATGCAGTGTAACACTGTCTTCCTGAAGTCTTCAAAATGCTCATGTCTTTTCTTCGTTCAGCACAATCCCACTTCTACTCATTTACTCAAAAGATATGACCACACATGCATCCAACAAACCAGGTGAGAGCACATTCAGTAGAACAGAATGCATTACAGTGAAAAAGGGGAAACAACCTAAATGACCCCTAATCTAGTAGGGGGACTGTGTAACAAGTGTGTATCTTTACAGTGCTAGCAGCTCCTAACACGCGTATTGTTTCAAAGACATTTCAGAACCAAGGAAGTGCTTTTCACGTAAGGTCAGGTGGAGAGATGCAGAAACCATGCGTTTCTATGTTGTGCAGAGAACAGTGCACAAGAAATGACAAAAAAAATGTTTCATGAAAATACCATAGAATGCAAGAAAAGGAATGTCTAAAGGGTATTGTATCAAATGTGTCAAATTCCTTGACAGCTGTTTCTTGGCATCCAAACACCCAATCCTGTCCTCACTCCAACACTGAGGGTGGGGACACCTTTCTCCACCTTTCATCTTCTGATAAAAGCCTTGGCTGGACTGCAGGGTGACAGGCCCAAAATAGGCCAGGCTTCCTCTTATCCTTCCTTACTTCTAAGTATGAATTCAAAGTTTAACTATTTCCATCTAGATTTTTGGCTGGATTTTTGCTTTTTGATTGCATCCTTCAACCGCCCTAATCTGTAGTGGGAGCATCAGAAGGCATAGAGTTTTAGGGCACTGCTGCTGCTCTTTGCAGACCTGGTAGAGGAGGAGTGCCAGGTGCTGACATCTACATCATTAGGTTTAGGCTTTGGTATTTTGTACTACTCTTGTCTGTTCTATGGAAATATTTTCAAACTTTAACTGCTTCTATTCTGCAGGGTCACAGGTGGGATCCCATGCCCAGGACCACTGGACAAGCACTGCCCTATGAGATCTCCCCCTTCTACACCTACATGTGGCCCATCTGTTCCAACTGGATATGTTTGTTAGCCTTGGGACAACCCTCCACCAGACCATCACCTCCTAAAAGCTGGGTTTCCCATTCTCATCCAGAACCTCTCTGCTCTTTCTCCAGCTTGCCTCCCAAAGCTTGTCCAGAGCCAATGCATTTAAATACAGAGACATCATTAAATATTGCCATCACTTGCCACTATTTATTATTCACTAGCTTCCATGTGGAAAACCCTGGTGGTGTAATGGTTAAGTGCTACATCTGCTAACCAAAAGGTTGGCAGTTCAAATCTGCCAGGAGCTCCTTGGAAACTCTATGAGGCAGTCCTACTGTGCCCTTTAAGGTCACTAGGAGTCAGAATTGACTGCACAACCATGGGTTTTGTTTGGATGTAAGTTCCATGTAGAGAAATGATTGAACAATAACAATAATAAAATGATGATGATGATACTACTACTAATAACAACAAAAGTAACAGAAGCATTTAAATTAGCCAAAGGTTTCATGTGTGTCAACACATGGAATATTTACAGACACTCAGGAAAGGACGAAATATTATTGTCCTTATTTCATAGACAAGGAAACTGAAGTTAAGACAATTATAATGTTTTCCAAAAATATAGAGGGAATTGGAACCACTACCATTTGAACTTGGTCCTTTCCTTTCTAACGTCGCCATGCTCTTATCAAGTGTACAGCTCAGGCATCACCTTGCATTTCTACATATTCAATGAATATTACATTTCTGGTCTTCTGGTGGTTAGCTGCTAGTCTGTTAACTTAAAGTTTGGTGATTCAAATGTACCAGCCCTTCTGCAGGGGAGAGATGTGGCAGTTGGCTTTTATAAAGCCTTGGAAACTCTCTGGGGCATTCTACTGTGTCCTATATGCTCATTATGGGTGGGAATGGACTCAAGACCATGGTGAGGTGGATAATTAGTTGGCACTCACTGTGACATGGCTCCTAGGCTGCTGGTGGTAAAGACATTTATTGTCCCATCCCCGGAGTTCCCATCCCGTGACAAGAACCAGCACATTTAGCCCACAAAAGTATCCAAGGAAGACGAGCATGCAGATGGACAGGAATCTGCTCCTCCTAGCCGGTTTCAGTACTCAGTTCTTCCATGTCCTCCAGGTTGGTGAGGGCTCAACCTACAACTAGCTTTCTCCACTGCAGAAGAAGCTATTCAACTCAAGGATGGGATGAAGAAGATGTCATTGTATGGGAGCCTCTAGCCTGTGTCAGAAACCAGGCAAGTTAAGCTGAAGACAAACATCAAACAAGTGTTGAAAGACAGATATACAAGAAGACTATTAATAATCCTGGAAAATTTGAAAAAGAAGTCCAAATTAGGAGTTTCCAAACTTTCTGTAGCATGATTCACAGTAAAAAAAAAAAAATCCACTTTGGATTACAACTCAATACATACATCCATTAATATTACACACAACACTTGATACAATATTTATCAAGTCAACTCTCAAAACATTCAATATTTTCTATTTCACTTCATTTTTTACATGCTGCTTGCAGCCTATAAAATTCATTTCACAACTCACTAATGAGCCATAGTCTAAGGTTTGAAAGTCACTGACTGAACTCGATGTCCAAAACAGAGAAGTGGGCTTCTAGTGATGGCCAAATGGTTAAGTGCTCAGACATTAACCAAAAGAACAGTGGTTAGAACCTATCAGCAGCTCTTTGGGAGAAAGATGTAGCAGTCTGTTTCTGTAAAGATTATAGCCTTGGAAACTTTATGGGGCAGTTCTACTCTGTCTGAAGGGTCCCTGTGAGTCACAACTGACATGATGGCAAAGTATTTGATTTGTTTTATAGTTAAAAATGATGACACACACATTTTATTTTTTGAACTAAAAAGAAAGAGAAAAAAGCAGAATATATAATAGTGAACGTCCCATGATCCTATTTGCTTAAAAAATAAAGTTTGAAAGGATACAGATGCCAAAGATATCACATTTCCTTCTTTTGTAATGCTTTTTGTGTTGTTTGAATTTTTACAATCAATTCACATTATGTATGTAGCTCTATGTCTAACATTTACTGATCACTTCTTCTATCTGTTAGGCCTTGTAGTAAATTCACTCCATACATTAGTATTTCATTTAATCCTTTGGCACAACGTTTTATGGTATAACTACCCCGTTCCTCACAGAAGAAACAAAGACACAGACAAAGTAAATGGCTTGAAATTACAGCTAATGAATGAACGGCAGAGCTGGAACTGAAACCCAGGTGTGTCTGTCAAACAAGTTCTTGTTTTTCCTTCTAGGCTATGCTGCCTCATAGCTTTCACATCACAGCAACACCCAAGCTGCCAACGCATGACAAACAGATAGAAGAATATTGCAAACATGAGAGGCACCACACATGTAGACAGGTTTCAGTGCAGCTTCCAGACTAAGACAAAATCGGAAAAAAGGATTGTTAATCTACTTTCAAAGATCAGCTCATGTAAATCTTATGGATCACAACAGAATACTTTCTGACACAGTGTTGAAAGATAAGATTCATAGGTTGGAAGGTACTCAAAATACATGGTGGTTGAAGCAATGGACTTCAGCCACCAACCATTACGAAGATGTCACAACACCCGGCAACATTTCATTCTGCAGTCCTTAGGATCATCATGATCAAATATGATTCAATGGTAACTAACAGCAACAACAATGCCACTTTTTAGAGACTGGAAATGATGATACACAGTACTAGGTGGGCTAGATTATAGGTAACTTATGCACAGCACTAGGTAGGCTAGGACACAGAGAATAGAAAGTGATGCATAGCACTCTATAGGCTAGGTTACAGAGAATACAAACAACAATGCATGGTACTAGGTGACCTAGGTTATAAGAAATAGAAACTACGATGCACAGCACTAGGTGGGCTAGGTTATAGCGAATAGAAACAATAACCCACAGCACTACGTGAGCTTGGTTACACTGTGGGTAACTAACAACCCCGAAGTCTTAGTGTCCTATAGTAATGAAGTTTATTACTATGGGTCTTCTGGGAACTCTGCTTTACGTACTGTCACCGTGGGACCATAATAAAGCAAAGCTACTAAAGAGATGAAAAGTCTGGTAGCATAGTAGTTAAGTGCTTAAGCTGCTAACCAAAACATGGGCAGCTAGAATCCAGCAGACACTCCTTGGAAACTCAATGGTATAGTTCTGCTCTGTTCTACAGGGTCACTATGAGTTGGAATTGGCTCAACAGCTTTAGATTTTCTTCCTTTTTTTTTCGAGTGCCAGAGAGATATCTACCAGTCGCTATGTCAACAGGAAGACATAGCCAGTCTCCCAAAGAAAGGATCCTGTACTCTTCTACCTAGAGGTGACACACTTTACCGTTCCTTGGCCAAAGCAAGTCATGTGGCTATATACACCCTCAGGGAGTCAGGAGGAGGACCTGAGATACTTGGTGATTCCAACAGACACAATCACATGCTGTAAGCTTGTCTGGGTCTCTGCAAGTGACAGCAAGGAGGAAAGAAATGGAAGGAAATGGCAGTAGGACTGACTCAGGTGGGATTTACTTTGTGTCAAGGTGAAGCTTGTTTCAGAGCTGCCCAAAATCATCAAATAGAGGGAAGTGCAGAACAGGCAGTATGAGGGATGTAACTGAAAGTTCAGTCAGGCTCACTGTGTAACCCTAGGCACACCCTCAGCCACCTTGGTTAGTCTACTGTGGTTGAAGGTGGTGTGTTGAGAGAGTTGATTTCAGCGGGGATGAGAAGTGCCTGGAGTCCTACATTTTCTTTTTCTTGAAGTTAAATTCAGTGACTACCCTTCTTCCAACTGCACTGTCCCCTTGGAATTGGCCAGGATAGCACTTGCACTGGAGCTGGAGGTAATAAAACACCAAATTCAGTGTCAACAGTATCCCTCTTTTGTTGTCTTGCTAAGTGTGTGGCCTGGGCTAAGAAAGCACTTCTCAAAATTTCCACTGTGATTTTTCCTAAACCACAATTCAAGATATACCAAGCCAAATGAAGCCTCATTCTGGGATCCAGCACCATTTGGTGACTGTGCATGCCCATTCCCAAGGCCAGGAACACTAAGGCCCCATGGCCCAGATTATGGCCCTGCTGGGCTCCTCCTGGACTCCGTAAGCTTGAAAATGACACAAGAGGGTTAGGCTCAGGGCTCAGTCATTGCTTGAAGGATGCACTCTGTAGCCAGATAGTCTAACATCTGTCACCCCAGAGGGTCTGTCATCTTTACACCTGACAATAATGCTGCTGCTTCCGGTACGCAATTCTTGGAAACCATGGTAAGTGAAGGACCAGTGCTCTTAGAGCTCCAAGGATGCCCCCACAGTCCTTCCCTAAAATGCTTCACACTCACCCCTAACCAGAACACCAGGAGCACTCCCCTTCAGATTTCCGTAGACATCTAACTCTCCTGCCTCCCAACCATCCCCAGGGATCAAGAGTCTCTAACATCTCCCCACAACCCTCAGCTACTTATCACATTCCCAGGACACAGAGCTCTGCAGACCCCTAGTCTTCCTAGGGGCATTAACTCAATCACACCTCCCAAAGACTCAGTGCCACTGGAGCCCCTCCCTAAGGACCCTTGAACCTGCCCAAAACACCCTTCTCACTCACTATAACTCTCTGCAGCTACCCCTGCCTGTAGGACCAGTGAAGTCACCTTTCATACTCTCCATCCTTGGTCAGGTGGGGCCACCAGGAAGACATCAGAGACTCACAGAAAAGGGACTAGCATGCCTGAAGGAGGAGGATGGACGTACTGTCTCAAGTTACTGACACCAGTGCTGGTCCTCCAAGAGGACAGCCTCTCTATGGCTGTGTATTTCTGTGGTGCACACATACACACACATGTGCACAATAAGTGCAAAGTGTACAAATACAGCAACCATAAATACACACAGAAAAAGGACCACCCAGACTCAGCTGAGTGCACAGGTGTGGGCTCATGGATAGACTCACGTGGCCCCACACTGCAGACTGAGGCAGGGACATTGTAGGGTGCATACCCACACACAGACACAATCTCAAGTTCACCCATGATGACCCCTCAGTGCCAAAATGACATACAAGAGACACACAAACACAGACACATACTCACAGTCAGCAGAGATGACCCCACTGCATAGAATGATACACGATGGACGCACACACACACACACACACAGAGATCCATATTCAGAAACACTCAAAGGAGCAAACTGATATCAACGCACATATCCAAAACACACACTTCACCAGTAACACACATGCCCAGATATTCAAACACACAGTGACAGCCACAGAGGTACACGCATTTCTACAAAGGGCACACTCACACCTTCACTGATACAGATACATAAATACTCACACACACAGAAAAGAACAGAGACAGACACACAAGCAAACACAGCACACAATCAATACACTTGGAAACTCAGACACACAGAGACAGTCAGACTTATTATGCAACTGCATGTACATCCACTCACAAACATACACAGATTCTTGCCCCAGCATGAAGTAAGCAATCAAGGATGTAGTCCTAACATGTCCTGCTCCATGGACTCTGTCACTACAGAAAGTGCTTTCCTGACTCCAAATTCAGGACCTCTAGAGAGCTGTGTCTGCAGTGCTGAGGTGCCATAGAGTGGCTAGGGCAGGGTGGCTCTGGGAAGAGCCTCTGGCCATGAGGATAGGACTCAGAACCTGTCAGGGGTCCTTAGAGTGGGAATGTCTTGTTGGGCCTCCAAGAGGGGCCACAGATGTTATGAAGATTCATTTTGTGGATCAGTCCTACCTGTGTGTGTGCAAATGTATGGAAAGGCAAGGGGCTTATCCTAGAGGAACAACAGAGGAAATGCCCAGTTACTACAAAAAGTACATTACAGACATGAGTAACACTACTGATAATAGGAACTCTAGAATACTTCACTGTGTTCATGTGTAACCTGTGCATGGTTCAAGAATCATCTGTAAAAACAGAACAGATTGCCAAAGTTGTGCAGCAGGGTTGTGTACTTTCACCCTACTCTGTCAATCTGCTAAACAAACAATCCTAGAAGCTGAGCTATGTGAAGAAGACAGTACCACAATGGGAGAATCACTCATTAACAAATTCAATAATCAACTGACACAACCTTACCTGATGAAAGTGAACATGATATAAAGCACTTACTGATCAAAGTCAATGACTTCAGCCTTTGTTATAGATTACTCCTGAATGTGCAGAAAACAAGAATTCTCACAATTAGACCAATAAGCAAGGTCTTGATAAATGGCAAAGAAACTGAAATTGTCAAGGATTTCATTCCACTTGGATAAACAATCAATGGCCATGCAAGCAGCAGTCAAGAAATCAAAACATGAGTTGTACGGGATAAATCTAAACCGTAGAGACCTCTTGAAGATTTTATACACTGAAAATATCACTTCATTCACGAAGATACCCCTGGCCTAAGCCATGTTTTTTTTCAGTTACCTCATGTGTATATAAAACTTGGACAATGAAAATGCAAGGTAGAATAAGAATTGATGAATTTAGGGGGCCAAGATGGTGGACTAGGCACATGTCTCCTGGATTCCTTCTGACAACTAAAGTCTAGAAAAATAAATGAAGGGAGCAGTGTGGACATTCTGGAAGACCCAAAATCTAGCATAAGGTTGTGAGATTGGACTGGGCAAAAGGAATGGGGTAACTACTTCTGTCAGAGGAGACACAATGGCTCACTGAGTCCTGCTCCTGATGGTGCATCACTTGAGGGGATTTCAGGTACAGATGCCCTCTTTGCTAACCAGGAGTCTGGGACTAGGACTGTCAAGCCTGTGAGCCTAGTACACACTAGCTACTACAATGAACTGACGTGCTTAAGTAAACATATGCTGTGCATATCCCACAGCAGGCGGACTGTGCTTGGAAGAGCTACACTTAGAAAGACCAGCATAGGCAGATGACTAGGGGGCCACTGCCCCTCCCCCCTTCTCTCAGAGCTGTGCCGTGGATACTGCTGACTCACTTTAGCAGAGGCAGCTCAAGTGAGACACTATCTTTGGCAGCTGAGAGGCAGAGTTAGCCATGCCTGAGATCTCACCTGGGGCTAATTCCTAGGCTGAGCAACAGTGCCTGTCTGCATAGTGCTTCTCACAGTAGAAAACATGATAGGGTTTGGTGGCTGAGTGCTGTAGTGCCCTAACCCCGCCCATACTTGAGCTACATCATATCATCTGGGGATGACTTATGAGGTGCCATCTTTCTCAGCCAGAAGGTGGCACCTGTTACCCCTGAAGTCCTGGCTACTATCAACTGCAGCTGGTGAACACATCTCTCAGCAGAAACACAGCTTTTATGACAACAGTGACTAGAGATAGCAACAGTGACTGGCATCTGAGTGTGGTGGTATCACTTCTACCGCCCTTCACTGAGCCACATCATAGTGTTGACTGACAGCCCCCCAGAGACTCCTTAAGTAGGGTGCCATCATTTGTTCTCCAAGGAGGTAGGGCCTGCCACTGCTGAGGGTCCGGTTTCTCTCAGCAGCTGGTGAGTAGTGCCCCTCTCAGTAGAAAAGTAGTTACTAACACAAACTCATCTAGAGAATGCAGTGGTCTCTGGCAGCCAAGTGTGATAATATCCTTCTCTCCCCCTTTCCCTGAGCTGCAGCATAGTCTTGACTGGTGTGACAACGGAGAGTTGGCACAAGTAGCTCACCACCTTTAGCGCCAGGAGGTGGGGCCTGCCACCCCAGATGGCCAAGCTGGGGTAGCCACTAACAAAAGCAGCATGGCAGGGCTTCAAAGAGTCTATACTGCCAGAGGAGCTATTAATAAGTCAGCTGTACCTACAGAATGCAGCAGCAGTTGGAAACCAAATTTGGTAGTACCTTTACTCATTTCCTCCTTAGAACTAAGCCACAGCTCTTGTTGATGTAACACTGGAGAAACTGAACAGCTTCTTGATGGCACAAAGACAACAATCAATGTCTAGCCATTTTAAAAAACAGACCACCATGGCTCTGGAAAACTCCCCAAATAAAGAATCAAAACACTTCTCAATGAAGAATTCTTTCTAAAATTATGAGAGGTATAATACAAAAGAATTATGTATAGAACACTTCTAGAGATTAAACAAAATGCAGTAGAACAAAATGAAAAATTAAGTAAGCTGTATGAACTGCTAGAACATCAGTGATCTGAAATCCAGCAGATTAATAATAAAATTATTGCATTAGACAATTCAGTGCAAAGTCAAAAGAGCAGGATGCAGGAACAGGAACACAGAATTAGTGAGCTTTGAGATAAAGCAACTGACACCAGTACTTATGAGGAGATATCAGATAAAAGAAACAAGAAAAATGAAGAAGTATTAAAAAGATGAGGGACTCTATTAAGAGAAACAAGCTATGAATAATTGGAGTTCCTGAACAGGGAGGGAGAACAGAAAACACAGAGAACTGTTAAAGAGTTGCTGATGAAAAACTTCCCTGAAATCATGAAACAAGAGAACATAGACATTCAAGGTGCTTACCAAACACCACTGAAACTAGACCTTGAAAGAAAGACACCAAGATATATCATAATTAAGCTTAGTAAAATGAAACATAGAGAGAGGTTCTAAAAGGCAGCTAGGCTTAAAGCAAAACTAACATACAAAGGGAAGCCCTGTAGGCTCCTGTATGACTCCTCAGCAGAAATCAAGTTGGCAAGAAGACAGTGGGATGACACATACAAAACACTAATGGAGAAAAGCTTCCAACCAAAAATTACATAGCCTGCAAAACTATCTCTCAAATATGAAGTGAAATTAGGACAGATGCAGATAAACAAAAGCTTAGAGATTTTGCAAAAACCAAACCAAAACTACAAGAAATAATGAAAGAAACTCTCTGTTTAGGAAAACAATACGATAAAAAGGATGTAGAGCAGGAAACAGCATCCCGAGTCCTACTCAGTTAGGGTAGTCATTAAGCTTAATGAAAGATAAAATATTAAAAGTAGGGAACCAGCAATCTTAACATGAAAACTATGACATCATCACACTATAAAGACGGATATATTACAGTAGATATAACCCTTTCGGATGGAGAGGAAATTAAGAAGATATACAGAAGTTAAACATTGGTTTAAACTTAGAACATTAAAGGGGACCAAATTAAACTAACAATGTAACATATCAAAAGAAGAAGCATAATATAGGAGTCTAAACAAACACAAAATCAACGCTGAAAAATATAAAAAGTAATCCCATAAAGAAAAATGACCTAGAACAGAATATCAAGAGGAACAAAGAAAACATCAACAATACAAAAATAAACACACCACAATGACAGCAATAAACACATATCTATCAATAATTACACTGAATATAAATGAACTGAATGCTCCATTAAAGAGGCAGAGAGTAACAGATTGGATCAAAAAACACGGTCCATCCATATGGTGCTTACAAGAAACACACCTTAGACTCAAAGATATGAATAAACTGAAAATCAAAGGATGGAAAAATATTTACTAAACTAACAACACACAAAGAAGAGCAGGAGTGGCAATATTAGTCTCAGATAAAATAGATTTTAATGTAAAACTCACCACCGTGGACAAGGGTGGTCACTATTTATTGCTGAAAGTTTCCATACATAAGGAAGATATAATGACATTATTTATGCACCCAACACCAGCGTTTCTAAATGAAACACATCAATCAAATGCTGACATCAGTGGAAAATGAGGTAGATAACAATAATACTAGGAGACTTCAGCACTCCACTTTCAGTAATGGACAGATCATCCAGAAAAAAGCTCAGGATAGATACAGAAGATCTTATTTTGACAAACAGCCACCTAAACTTCATCAACATATACAGAACTTCTTATCCAATGACAGATAAGTACACCTCTTTTCCAATGCACATGGTACATTCTCCAGAATAGAACAGGTATTAGGTCATAAAGCAAGTCTAAGCAAAATTCAAGCCATTGAATTATTGCTAAGCATCTTCTTGGACAATGAAGCCAGCCAAGCCAAGCGCCACTGAGTCAGGTTTAAATTAATAGCAGAAAAAAGTGGGTAGAAATTTGAGCTCAAGGAAACTGAACAACACTTTGCTCCAAAATCCATGAGTTATAGAAGAAATTAAAGACACAATAAAGAAATTTATGGAATCAAATGAGAATGAAAATACGTCCTACCAGAATCTATGGACTACAACAAAAGCAGTGCTCAGAGGTGGACTTACCTCTATAAATGCACACATCTGGAATGAAGAAAGGTCCCAAACCAAAGAATTAACCCTACAACTTGAACAAGCAGAATGAGAGCAACAAAAGAACTCCTCAGACACCACAATGAAACAGATAAAAAAGATTAGCATAGAATTAAATGAATTAAAGAATAGAAAAACAACTGAAAGAATGAACAAAACCAAAAGTTAGTTCTTTGAAAAGATCCACAAAATTGATAAACCACTGGCTAAACTTACAAAACAAAAACAGGAGAGGAAACAAATAACCTGAATAAGAAATAAGATGGAGGATATCATAACAGACCCAACAAAGATCAAAAATACCATAACAGAACACTATGAAAAATTGTACTCTAATAGATTTAAAAAACCTAGAGGAAATAAATTTCTAGATTCACATCACCTACCAAAATTATTACACAGAGAAGCAGAACAACTTAACAAATGTATCATAAAAGAAAAGTCATCAAAAAACTACCAATCAAAAAAAGTCCTGTCCCAGATGGCTTCAAAGGAGAATTCTACCAAACTTCAGCCTATTTCACAGCATAGAAAATGACAGAATACTCCCAAATGCATTTCACGAGGCCAGCATAACCCTGACACTGAAGCCAGGGAAAGATCCCACAAAAAAGGAAAATTACAGACCAATGTCACTCACAAACCTAGATGCAAAAATTTTCAACAAAATCCTAGCCAACAGAATTCAACAACATATTAAAAAAAAAAAAATCATGACCAAGTTGGATTCATACCAGGGATGCAGGGCTGGTTCAACATCACAAAAACAATTAGTGTAGTGAACCACATAAATAACACAAAAGATAAGAATCACTGGATTTTGTCAATTGATACAGAAAAGGCATTTGACAAAGTCCAACACCCACTCCTGTTAAGAACTAAATAAAATAGGAATGGAAGGGAAATTCTTCAATGCAATAAAGGACATCTATGTAAAGCCAAATGCCAACACCATACTGAGCGGAGACAGACTAAAATAATTTCCTGTGACAACAGGAACTAGACAAGGATGCCGACTGTCACCTCTTCTATTTGACATTGTGCTAGAGGTTTTAGCCAGAGAAATCAGATAAAACAAAGAAATAAAGGGCATCCTCATTGGTAAAGAAGAAGTAACTCTATTTGCAGATGATATGATCACATACATAGAGAACCCTAAAGAATCCATAAATAAACTATTGGAAGTAATGGAAGAGTTCAGCAAAGTATCAGGAAGTAACATAAACCTAAGTAAATCAGTAAGATTCCTCTACACCAACAAAGAGATCATCAAAGAGGAAACCACCAAATCAATACCACTTGCTATAGCCCTCAAGAAGATAAAATACCTAGGAACAAATCTAGCCAGAGATATTAGAGAATCACACAGAGAAAAATTACAAGCCCTTACTGCAAGAAACCAAAAGACACGTAAGTGGAGAAACCTACCTTGTTCTTGGATAGGAAGAGTTAATACTGCAAAATTATTTTACCCAAAGCAATCTATATATACAATGCAATCCCATTGCAAATTCCAGTGTCATTTTTCAGTGAGAAACAAATGATCAACTTTGTTTGGAAAGGGAAGAAATCCTAGACAATAAAGCACTACTGAAGAAGAGGAACACAGTGTAAGGCCTCACACTACCCAACCTTAGAAACTATTACACCACCATGGCAGTCAAAACAGCCTGGTACTGGCACAAAAAGAGACATATAGACCAATGGAACAGAGTTGAGACCCCAGAGATGTCACCTTCCTCTTATGAACAGTTTATATTGGACAAAAGCCCTAAAGTTGTAAACGGGAATGAAAACAGTCTCTTTAACAAACGGTGTTGTCAAAATTGGATATGCATCTGCAAAAAACTGAAACAAGACCCATATTTCACACTTTACACAAAAACTAACTCAAAATGGATCAAAGACCTAAATATCAAACCTAAAATGATAAAGGTCATGAAAGAAAAAAGAAGGTCAACAATGAAATTTCTATTACCCAGCTGAGACAGGCTACAAAATCTGACCAACAATACATAAACAACAAAAGAGAAAATAGATAAATGTGAGCTAGTAAGAATCAAACACTTACACACATCCAAAGACTTTATCAAGAGAGTTAAAAGACTATCCACAAAATGGTAACAAACATTTGGCAATTATTTGTCAGAGCTACATCTGATTTCCATAATCTACAAGGTACTGCAAAATGTCAACAAGAAAAAAGTAAATAACACGATTAAACAATGGCCAAGGGAGATGGACAGACACTTCACCAAGGAAGACATCCAGGCAGCCAAGACACATGAGGAAATGCTCACTATCATTGCTATTAGAAAAATCCAAATCACAACTACAATGAGATACCATCTCACCCCAGTGAAGTTGGCCATAGTCCAAACAAAACAAAACAACAAATGCTGGAGGCACTGTGGAAAGATTGGAACTCTCCTACACTGCTAGTGGGAATGCAAACTGGTACAATCTCTTTGGAAAGAATTTGGCACTTCCTTAAAAAGCTATAGAGATACCATATGATTCAGCAATCTCACTACTTAAAATATATCCTACAGAAAGAAAGGTGTCCACACGAAAAGATACATGAACACAACATTATTGCAGCACTGTCCACAACAGCAAAAAGATGGCATCAACCTAGGTGCCCATCAACAGAAGAATGGATAAACAAACTATGGTACATATACTCAACGGAACACTATACAATGATAAAGAGCAGTGATGATTTTAGAAAATATCTCATACCCTGGCTTCAACTAGAAGACATTATGCTGAGTGAAATCAGTCAGTGGCAAAAGGAAAAGTATTGCATAAAACCTCTATTATAAGGACTTTAAAACAGAATTATGTATAGAGGATTCTCTAACGGCTACAAGGGGGGAGAGGGCAGGGAAGTGTTGGTCATAGATAAGATAAAACCAAACCAAAATCCAAACCCAGTGCCATTGAGTCAGTTCTGACTCACAGAGATAAAAACCCCCAAAACCAAACCCACTGCTATCAAGTCAGGTCTGACTCATGGTGACCCTAGATGTCAGAGTAAAACTGCCCCATAGAGTTTCCAAGGAGTGCCTGGTGGATTTGAACTGCCAACCTTTTGGTTAGCAGATGTAGCACTTAACTGACTACGCCACCAGGGTTTCCAACTCATAGAGATAGTCGATAGGAATTTGGTTAGGTGAAAGAAGTGACAGCACACAGTAGAGAGCAGATCAACATAAACGGGCTACACCATAAACTGAAATGTTTTCTAAACTCAACCTAATATTTCAAAGGATAGAGTAGAAGGGGTGGGGGTCTCGGGACCATGTTTTCAAGGGACATGTAAGTCAATTAGCATAACTAGTCTTTTGCTACAGAGTCTTCTGCACCCCATGCTGGTGAGTGGTGTCTGGGGTCTTAAAAGCTAGCAAGCTGCCATCTGAGGAACACCAAACAGTTCCAACCCATCTGGAACAGATGATGACAGAGAACAACAAAGACATGAGGCAAAAAGAGCCCAGGAGACAGAAGGGCCCATACGAATGGCAGACTGCATCAGCATGAGAGCAGAAGAACCAGACTGTGCCTGGCTACCACTAAAGGCAGCCGTGATGTGGGACACAATGTAGAATCCTTGAGGCAATTTGAGAAAAAGAGGTGTTCAGCTCAAGAATTCTACTAAAAGACCAGAACTGATGGTCTGACATCCTAGACAGTCATCTAGGAACATGGCCACTAGACACACTGCTGGCCTTGACCTGTAACTAGTACTGAGGTGAACTCTTCAGACAATGGACTGGACTTGGGAACAAAGTGTGATCATGTGATGTATGTACTTTACTGGTTTCTTCCTGGATGGGAGAGAAGAGGATGGAGATGAGAGGACAGGTGTTTGTTATGAAGATACTGCAGGTATGTGCTGTCACTGGGTGAGGAGAGCAGATGGAGCTGCAGACAGGTGGGTATGCAAAATTGACTTGGATTATATACTTTCACTTAATCACAATTTAAAAAAAAAAGAAAACTCAACAAGGAAAAGACAAATAACCCATTTAAAAACAGGAAACCAAAGAAGAGGTCTAAACAGCTAACATATACATAAGGAAATGCTCGGAAACATTAGCCATTAGAGAAATCCAAATCAAAACTACAGTGAGATACCCTCTCACCCCAACAAGGCTGGCATTAAATTAAAAAACACAAAACCATAAATGTTGTAGAAGTTGTGGAGACTGGAACTCTTCTACACTGCTGATGGGAATGTACAACCACTTTGGAAATCGACTTGGTGCTTTCTTAAAAAGCTAGGAGTAGAAATACCATATGATCCCACCATCCCACTTCTTGGAATATGTCAGAGAAATAAGGGCTGTCACAGGAACAGACACATGCACACCAATATCTATTGCAGCACTGTCCACAATAGCAAAAAGATGGAATCAATGTAGGTGCATATCAACAGATGAATAGATGAACAAACTATGGTATATTCACATAATAGAATACTATGAAATGATAAAGAGCAATGATGATCTTGGGAAACACCTGATAACATGGAGTCATCTGGTAGACATGCTGAGTGAAATTAGTCACTAGCAGAAACTGCATGAGACCACTATTATGAGGGCTCAGGAAAAGTTTTAAGTGCAGAAGAATAAAATCTTTGATGATTACCAGGGAGGGGAAGGAGGGTGACAGGTATTTACAGATTAGATAGTAAACAGGAATTACGTTAAGTGAAGGAAGTGACAGCATGAAGTAGAATGCAATCAGTATTGCTAGACTATGCCCAAGAGCTAAGAGTTTCCTAGATACAACTCAACATTTCAAAACTCAGAGTAACAGGGGACTGGCAGTGTCTGGGGACAACTAGGTCAATTGGCATAACTACATTTGTTTGTATTTTAAGCAAGTGTTCTGCATCCCATTTTCGTGAATGGCACCTTGACTTCCTAAAAGCTAGCAATCTGCCATCTACAGACTATCAATTGGTCCTAATTCACCTTGAGTAGGAGAATGAAAGACTTCAAAGGTGTGTGGAAAATATGAACCCAAGAGACAGAAGGGGACATGTGATCCAGAGACTGTATCAATACGAGGCCAGAAAAACTAGATGGTGCCTGGTCACCACCAATGACTGCCCTGACAGGGAACACCACATAGACTCCCTGATGTATTGGGAGAAAAATGAGGTGCAGATCTAAAGTTCTATTAAAGACCATACCTGATGATCCAGCATCCTGGACGGTTTCCTGAGAACACGTGCGCCTGGACTTGCTGCTAGCCCAAAGCTGAAACCAGTACTGAAGGCAATTCTTCAGACAAAACTTGGACTGGACTATAAGACATACAGTGATGATGGTGTTGTGCAAGCTCATTGGCTTAATAAAGGGTCTTTCAATAAGGATGTCCTATTTTTGACAGCTTGTGACAGTTTTATTTGTGAAGCTATAGAGGCCATATTTATCATGTTTTTTTGATTCATCTTGACAAATAGCCGTGAAAAGTTACACAATTCCACAACGCATAAAAATTATTAAAGTTTATTATCAAAATAGGTGTTCCATCACCAAACTTTGTGTGTTACCTGAAATTACAATGTGCAAATTCATCTCATATAGAGAAAAATTCAATGTTTAATCAAAAAATTTGAGACAACCAGACTTGTTACCAATTAGATAATGCCTGTGCATCAACGAACTGCATGTTCCAGTGAAAACAGTGCCACCATTTACCAGTGTAGGCAAGAATCCATCCCAATTTCTCCTTGAGCACAAGAACTAGGCCTTTTGTTGACCACAATTTGGTAGATTTTGCACCTGGACTTGAAGATTTACCCTTATGAAACTGTTTTAACTCAAGAACTGAAGTCTAACAACCATAGATTGCACTTCACATTTGCTGACTGGCCTTTGGAGCAATTAGAAGTTGACCCTACTTTTGGCCAAAAAAAAATCATCTTCAGTGACACGGCCCATTTTGGAATGAATGGTTTTGTTAACAATCAAAACTGTCACATTTGGAGTGATGAGAATCCAATAGAAATTCAAGAATGTCTACTTCATCCCCAGAAACTTAATATTTCATGTGGGTTTGGTCTGGTGGAATCAGTGATCCTTGTTTTTTCCAAGATGAACAAGGAAGGGCTGTGACTGTCAATGGAGAAAGATATTGGGATCTGATAACTGATTATTTGTAACCCTATTTGGAAGGTACCATGGTGGCTGTTTACCTGAAGTTCTTTGCCACACATAATGCCATCAAATGTACTTCAAAATAGGAAAACAATTAAAGCTGTATCATACAACTTGTAAGTAGAAGACCCATTACATATATGAGGCTGTTGGATCAGCTCCTCCATAGAAACTACATGGGAGGGTGAAGAGGAGGGGACACAGTTAAATGAATACAGGAAGTACACAGTGGAAAGGAAGAGTACGCTGTTATAGGGCTGGGAGAGCAGCTAGAGCTGCGCAGAGGAGTGTGTACAGGGTTTTATACAGCAGACTGATTTGGATTATAGACTTTTATTTAATCACAATAAAATTTTTTTTTTAAATAATTAACAAACCATTTTCTCTGTTGTATTTTTCAAAAAAATGAAAATAAAAATAACATTTACTGACACCTTACCACCATGGTATAGGCACTATGTTAAGTGCCCTATTCTCTTTAACCCTCACAACAATTCTATGATGTAAATATTATCATTATTATTCTTATTTTGCAACTGAGTAACAGAGGTATATTTAAGACTGGTACGTTCAACTCCATTGAGATACTGTTGGATTTTAGAGTGAAAATAAAGAGAACTCTTCTATACATACGAACAATGAACAGCTTTTTGCAAATTAGAATGTTTGAATAATGCTCATGATAATTTCTAGCCTGGCTACTGGTGATTTTCCAATTTTATATTTGCAGGAGTTAGAGACTGTGTTTTCAAACTGTAAGACATGGACACCTAGAGGACAAAAATGGCATGAGGATGGGGCAGTCAGTCAGGTAGGCTTCTATATGGCCCTGCATCATTATGTTGGCTTTTATGAATGTATGCTACATATCAGACACTGTGTTAAGAACTTTCAATACATCACTTCACAACAATCTCAAAGTAGTAAAAGTACTATTCCCATTGAAAGATGAGGAAACTAACTTTTAAAAGTGTTAAGGAACTTGCTGGAGGTCCTAGAGCTGTTTAGTAGTGGAGATTGGAATACAACTCAACAGTCTGACTCTAGAACATACCTTCCTAACCAGGACAACACATTGTCCAACCCACACTTCAACAGAATCATCCGGACTTTTATTTTATATACTGAAATATATTTTACTAGGGGAAACTTCAAACATGTAAAAGTGAAATGAATAACAGTGAATTCTCATATACTCATTTCTCAACTTCAATAACTGTCCACTCATGACGAGTTCTGCATCATCTATACTTCTATCAAATATCCACTCATTCAGGCATTTTGATTCTGTCCATAAATATTTCATTACATGCTTCTAAATTTTCTAATGTAATCACTATACTATTGTCACATCCAAAACAGATTAACTATGATGTCTTCATATAATTAAATATGCAATATTAAAAATTAAAAAAAAAAGAAAAATATTACCTCCAAGAGTGTAACCACTACACCAGCAGGAGACTCTAAAACAGATACATTTTTGGAAAAATTCACCTTCCCCAAACTGGTTCAAGTAGAAATGTCTGTCTTACAATCATTTAAGATTGGAATTAGCAGTCAGAAACCTTCCCACAAAGACATGTTCTTCAGGAAGTTCAGCCATTTAATAAAAAAAAAAAATGCAATTTTACCCAAGATTTTAGAGACTAGTAAGCAAAGTAGCATATCTGATTCATTATGATACTTGAGTACCATGATCTAACTGCCTAAAGACACTCCAGGAGAAGAAAATTATTAGAAGACATCTAGATGCCAAAATTTTAATTGAAATATTAGCAACCATAACTGAGTAATACATGAAATGGACATATCATGACTTAATGTTAATAATACAACTTTAATTACCAACACACAACAAATTACAGGAGAAAAACATGATTACTGTAATCAATATGAAAAAAGTATTTGAAAACTTCAAAGCCTATACAGGGCAGGTGGAATGGAGCACCATAGGAATAACAGGGATTTGCTGCTACTGAGTAGCAGCTGATAGTGTATATTAGCAAACGTCATACTTGACATGACCTGGGAAGTTCAGTCAATGATGCCACTTCTCACTATGCTGATTTAGTTCTCAGTCAATGTGAACTAAAGGGAGGGGGAAAATATGTAAGGATTATATGGAAAATAAAACACTGTTATTGGCAGATTTTATGATTGTGTACTTGTGAAATCAAATAAATTCTCAGATTTTATTTGTTATTTTGTTGTTGTTTTTCATAGTTACTTCTTTCCTTGTCCAAATGAAACTCTCAGTAATTGAGTGATAATTAACCCAGTCCATGTTTCTGGTATTATTGTTGTATGCATACATCTATCGGTGTGTCCAAGAATAAGCAGTAATACTGTTTTACCTCATTTAATTTTCATGAGCATCATGCTCATCGTTAGGCAACTTGCCTTATCACTGAACATTACATACAATAAACACTCTCATAGAGTCTACAGATCTTGTCTAATTTTTTAACATTTACTAGTTTGTTAATTTATAGAATATTTTTATTTGTAGCTCTATATTCTGGTTAGCAGCTACAGGAGTTTCTACGTGAGACACATACAGCAGAAGAATCTGGGAATTTTCAGCCTCAATAAATCATCCATATGGCTCTCCAAATTAACTGCGCAAATCACTCTTGTCACCTGTGGTTTAGAGTTGCTACTTCCTCACCTATTCTTGATCCTATTATAGTAACAGATGGAAGGCACATATAAAATGAAGTAGATCTCTTTATAATACTACCTTGGACAGATATACAGGACAGCATTATTCTGCAAGGTAATGCATGTAGTAAGATATAATTGGGTTACAGTATAAAACAAACACATTCAAAACATAATATAAACCCCAAACCAAGTCTGTTGCCTCCAAGTTCATTCCAACTCATACCGACAGTGTAGGACAGAGTAGAACCACCCAATAGTGTTTCCAAGGAACGCCAAGTAGATTTAAACTATTGATTTTTTGGTTCACAGCAACAGCTATTAGCCACTAAACTCCAGGGTTCCCATCACACAACATAGGAAAAGGCATATTAAACATTTTTCAAGAAAAATGCCAGAAAAAAGTCCAAACTTTTATTGCATAAATCTCCATTGCTTGTTATATTATTTTAATATAATCAACATATAGAACTTTGCAATTAAGCCACTAAGTTTTGTCAAATGAAAAATAGAAATGAAATACACAGAGTACACTCTGTGTTAGTACGCCTTCATATAAACACCCCAAGGGACAACTCCATTATTTAGGAAAAGCTGAGTTGCCTCTCAGAAGACTGAAATACAACATATCTTCTAAATTTAAAGCTAAGGGTTCACAGACACTTGATCTTTCTTCAAAAAATAAAGTCAGCATGTGGCATTCAGGTACTCAGCTGGGTATCCTCAAATTTGTTTTCTGTGATCCCATCCACACAGATTACTTGGTCACAAGAATCTGGATTCCTGGGTAGCAGTTGTCAGCTAAGATGGGTTGGTGGGGGCTACATGCCTGCTTCAGCACAGGATTCAATGGCTTCATGAAAGGGCTGTCTTTTAGATGGGTAGAGGCCAGACTAATGTTGGGGTATCCTTCACAGTAGGCCTTTGGTGAGGCTAGGTGCCAGAAAAGATAGGACTGCTGCCTTTGTATCAACCATGATCCATGTCCTGCAGATACTGTCTTGATCACAAGAGTACAGAACTTTGCAGGAACAGCTTTGTAGACCTCCAGTCCAAAGTGCTGCAGTAGAATCCTTGATACATCTGTTCTTTGTGTCAGACACTTTGCCTCTGGGTGAGACAGACTGCCAGGGTGACACATGACTGTGCAAGAACATCCTCTGAAGCACAAATTGCCTTGGATTTTGCAACTGCTTTTTGGGTATTGTCTTGCCTTTGTGGTGGTGGTTGATCTTGCACTTCATTCTCTAGTCCAGGCTTTCTCCAGAGCAATATAATTAGCATGGTTAAGGTAACATTGATGGACCACGATGCTGTTATCAGAAGGGATCAACAGCTCATAGAGTTATCCTGAAGACAGTAATTTTATGTTCAGACTCCTGGAGCAGTCTTTGCGTTTAGGCTGCTGTGTAAATGACTGCTAGCTGTTTTTCTCTGAAACCTAGTACCATTTCCTGGAACAAAATCCATACTCGCAGCCCCAGGCCATAGCAGACCACTCATCGCAAAGCTGTTGCTGTTCAGCATTGGGTTGCTCTGCAGATCCGTGCCACATTTCTTGCACCAGAGGTGGTGAAATGGTCACTGTTTGAGGAGGTGCCTGCTGCAGCTAAGAGTACAGTGACTCTCTACTGGTTTGAGGATACCAACTCTGGTCCCGCGACTGAAGGGAAGGCAACTGTTGCCTTAGATGCCCATGACTTGGGTGCTCGATCCATAGCTTCTCTTGACAATGCTGAGGCTGGTGAGGCTGTTGCAGATGACACTGCCAACCATTCTGTGCTGTCCTTGTCACAGTAAGGACTATTCTTCCCCTGCTGCTGCCTGACCCCATGCACACTATAAACATGGTGCTGAAGGTAGGTGCTTGCCTGCTGACTTTCCCCCTCTTAGCCCTGTCCCTGTCAAAATGCTCCACAGAAGATGTTGGAGAATAAAGGTCAATTGCTGGCCTGCAGTTGGAAAACAGCTAGGAAACAGTCCACCTGCTGTGTTACCTCAATATTCCAAAGCATAGCCTGGTTCCTTTTGAATGTTTGGAACACCAGAGTCATCTGAGCCAACCTGCTGACTGGAAATCCCCTGTGTGTCCAAAGAGAAGCAGCAAGCTCCACTCAGCAGTCTCCTGGGCAAAAGAGAAGCTGGGCTTGGGGGCATTGTTGGGAGCTTCAGTCTTGGTATACTGAAGCCTTAAAAGTGAGTGACCTTAAATAGGCAATGCTTTTTCCTTCTTAGCTGTGAAGATTCTTCTTCTTTCCTTAGCTGACAATCAAACTCTTTTATTCTAGAACCAGTTCTAAACATAAAAGGGAATATTGTTTTATCAAATCTCTTATCTGGTTACTTCTACAATGCATTTATTCCTACAATGGAGGATTTTGCATTTAAGTCAAGTCTTTGTCTTATTGCTGACTTGCCTCTGGCTTTGAGTAAGATATGGAAAATGAAAACAGTCCTTCCCAGAGCTACACATGCAGTTTTGGAGGGTACAGCCCACAATTTCAAAATCCCAACCTCCAATGTGTGCTGTGGTCCTTCTGTACACGCAAATTCAGGCCTTTACAAATCTCTCCCTAATGTGTCTGTCAGCTATTTGCAACCTTCTTCATTTAAGTACAGAACTGATTCCCAGGTGTCCCCTGTATACATTGCATTCATTGTTCATATCACTTCTTTGTTTTATTTAAGCTGCCCTGCCAAGATAAATTAATGATTCTCTAGAGTCTTAAATTCATTGCTCTCACAGACTTCAAGCAAGGGTTTGAGTCCTAACTGGATTGTATATTTGATATGTGACACTAAGCATGCCATTGATTGTTCCCCTGTAATGCTCATTTTCTTTCTTTCCCCCCATCCATGAAATTGGGATAATCATCCACCAACCATAATGCCAAACCCCTGGTATTTTTAGACTGTTCATCTTCAGAAGCCATGATTGCATAGGATGGAGTCATTCAGCAGAGGCAGTCTATCCGGGGCCATTTTGCTATTTGCTCCAAATCACTAGTGGCACAGTGGTTAATTGCTATGGCTGCTAACTAGAAGGTCAGCAGTTCAAATCTACGAGGTACACCTTGGAAACTCTATGGGGAAGTTCTACTCTATCCTATAGGCCTGCTATGAGTCAGAATCAGCTTGACAGCAGTGGATTTGCTTTGTTTTTGTTTTTGCCATTTACTCAGCACAAAACTCTTCTGTGTCTCCAAGAATTGCTTTAGGCTGTTAGTAGCACTAAAGTTATAAGGACTTCCTATCCACACTCTTAATGATTGTTTAAAACAGAACTACATATACAATGAACTTGGAACTTATAAATACACTCATTTCCATCTCAAAGAGTCTATGTCGTTAAAATCATACAGATTTTAGAGAAAATTAAGCTCATGTCAATAATTTGTGAAGCTAATAGGAGGCAGATCTCATGAAATTGAACCAAAAACCAAACCCACTGTTGTCAAGTCAGTTCATAGTGACCCTATAGAACATAGCAGAACTGCCTTACAGGGTTTCCAAAGAGTACCTGGTGTATTCAAACTGCCAACCTTTTGGAGTAGCTAAACTCTCTCTCTCTCTCCCTCCCTCCCTCCTTCTCTCTCTCTTTCTAATTGTGATTAAGTGAAAGTTTACATTCCCAAGTCAATTTGCCATATTGAAAACACACCTCTATGCCACTCTATCTGCTCTATGCACCCTGTGCCAGCTCACTACTTCTTTCCACCCTGTATTTCTGATATTCTTCAACCCACACCTCCTTTCCACCCTCCATTCTCACTTCTAGAGCAGCTAGGCAGACAACCTCATATATATATATATATATATATATATACACATATATATATATAAAAGCCAAGAAGTACACACACCACCTGCATCACTTTATGTCTTACAAACCAAACCCAACCCAAGTGCTGTCAAGTTGATTCTGACTCATAATGACCCTATAGGACAGAGTAGAACTTCTCCATAGAGTTTCCAAGGAGTGCCTGGTGAATTTAGACTGCTGACCTTTTGGTTAGCAGATGTAGCACTTACCACTACGCCACCAGGGTTTCCCTACATCTTATAGTCTAGTCTAATTTTTGTCTGAAGAGTTGGCTTCAGTAATAGTTTCAGCTCTGGGCTAGTGACAAGTCCAGGGGGCATGGTCTCATGTCTCCTCCAGGATGTCAGATCATCAAATCTGGTCTCTTAATAGAAGTATATATCTTCACTCCCTTTTTTCTCCTTACACATCAGGGACTCTATACTGTGCTCCCTGTGAGGGAGGTCATTGGTGATGGCCAGGCACCATCTAGTTCTTCTGGTCTTATGCTGATGTAGTCTCTCAATCATATGTGCCCTTCTGTCTCCTAGGCTCATATTCTCCTTATGTCTTTGATGTTCTTGGTTTTCATCTGCTCCTGGTGGCTTGGGACCAACTGATGTTCCTTAGATAGTGCTTAATGGCTTTTAAGACCCCAGGCACCACTCACCAATGTCCCCCCAAACCATGATCCCCATACCACTATCCTTGCTCCTCTGCCCTTTAAAATGTTAGATTGTATTGAAGAGGCAGTGTCAAGATGGCGGACTAAACACACATCTCCCTAAATCCCTCTGGAAACCAAGACCTGAAATGATGATTAAATGGAGCCTTCTGGACATCTAGTGAGCCCTGGGATGCAGCATAGGGCTGTTAATTTGGACTTCATACCACTGAACGCAAAACCTCCTCTTTTTCTCTGACCCCACTCTCGGCAAGCAGAGGCTTGCACAGACCAAAGATAACTCACCATTTCAATTTTTTTCCTCTATCTTGGCTGGTGGGCAGAACTAGGGCTTGACTAGCTCCTGGTCTCGGATGCAGTGCTAGTGGGACCAGCAAGTGTAACTGCCAGGTTCTGAGAACCTGGCTTTGGACTCTATACACCTCCTCTCCTCTGGCCTATCGGAAACGGAGAAGCCCAGGCAGAGGCACCGGCCGGACCTGGCTCTTAGGCTGGGAGATGGCTCCTGCCGGGGGGAGAGCACTTTGCTAGCAGGGAGGCAGTGTTTTGCACAGTGTCGCCTGGGGACGAGCCCCAGCAGCGGAGGCTGTGGACTCTGGACATTTTGGCACTCTTGGCTGGCCGGTGACCTTATGTGGATACCACCTTGTTTTGCTGGGAGGCGGGGTCATCCATATGGAAGCCTCAGCTGGACTTAATTCCTGGGCTGAGAGACAGTTCCTACCCAGAAGAGACTGCTTTGGTTCTACACAATGTCACCTACAGCTGAGGCCCAACAGCAGAGGCCAGCTGGCCAGTAGCCTTTCTGTATTTTGAGCTAGTTTATAACATCAGGTGTTCTTTATAAAGGTGCCTACTTTGCCAGCTGGGAAGTGGGACATAGACACCTGAAAACCTCACTGCCTTTGGAAGGTGCCAAATACTTTTTACTTCTCACCTTAAGATGCCCTAAAATGCTAGGTTGTATTTAGAATACCTTTTAGCTCTGTAGTCCAGTTGTGCTGACCTCCATTCTACTGCAAAGCAGCTGAACACTTAACCATAAAGGTTTTCATGAAGATCCAGTCAAACATCAAGTGTTTACTTCCTACAGTTAAACAGTTTCCCATAAACCTTTCCCCAGGTATGCTTATTTCTGAATTAGATGTAACGGTGCTTTCTCTAAGCACACACAACCCCAGTCAATTCTGTTCAGTTTGATTTGCCAGTATCCATGAACCTCCACGTATGAATCTGTCCATCTGACAGGTAAGAAGGATTAAAAAAGAGTCCTGACCTTGAGAGTCTCAACAGTCAAAAATTCAGATATGAACTATATATCAGGCTATTGCTTTCTTTTATCCTTTAAAACTGTTTTTATATTCCCTAAGACAATTTCCACCAAGATAATCTCTTCTATTGTCAATGACCAATAAATTCAACGATTTGTGGACAAGTATGGAACAAAGAGAAATATGAAGACTGCCTCAGTTGTGTGTATAACAAAGCAAAGCTCTAGCAGAATAAAATGTTATATAGGCATTAACAACCATTTCCAAAAATGAATACATAAAGAAAATGCCCAAACAAAATATTGCTTTATACCACAAAGGACTGTGAAGCACTTACTAATGGTGTGAAGGACTATGCCAGGTGTTTGAGGACAATATCAATAACATTTTATCTCAAAGTCAGTTCTTTCTCCTGCTGTTCAGATCTGTATATCTATATATCCATCTTACGATCTTCTTCTCCACGTTTAATAAGCATACCAAACTTAACATGTGCAAAGTAAAACTCCTGATGTCTCTAGCTCCTCTTTCAGGCCTCACTACCTTGGTTAAACAGAGCTTCAGTCTTTCATTTGTTCAAGCCAAACCTTTATAACCATTCATCTCTGCCTTCTCTCACTGTATAGCCATTATCTCAACAAACTCTGTCAGCTCCCCCTTTAAAACACACAGAGTCTTCCTGGCTCTCTTCACATCCACAGGTAGCTTGCTGGTCCAAACCACCACTGTCTCTATTCTCGATAATTACAATAGACTCTTCACAGGTCCCTGATGCCAAACTTACCTTATGGTGGTCTACTTTTCATAAAACACATGCATAAATATATTCACACCCACAGTGAGATAAATAAGAAAAATGACAAGATGTCAACACTCTTTCCTATGCAATAAAATGTTTTTAAACTTTCTTATAATTTTTTCTTTATATTGTGTACAAAAAGATAACTACATGCAAAGCTTTAAACATTTGACTTATAGCAATTACACTCACAGAACAATGGATGAGCTTGGACAGTTCTGTTCTGGTTGTAAAATCAGGGTAAGGATTCTCTGAAAACTTGTTATTCAGTATGATCTGTTCTTCTTCAGTAAATATATGAATATATGCTGTTGCTTTCCTTTTCTTTGCTTCTGTTCTGTTTGTATTTCCTTATCACGACCACACTCTTCAGTTTGAGAACTTCAATAAAATATGAATTAAGAGAGAAAAGCACTGAATGATACCGGTAGCATACAAAGAAAAAACTATGCAGTAAAAATAGTGGCACAGTTGACAACTCATTCATAAATAAGCTACAAAATTGAAGCCATACTTAATTTACATCCATTCGCTAACCAACAATTTACTTGCATTTGGTGTGGGGCAAGAATGATAAGCAACAGGAACATAAGAAATCAACATCAGAATTGATTAGATTGGATAACAATTTTTAAACAGTCAAGTTGAAAGTATATCCTTCAACATAACAATCAAATATTATCAAGCATATTATGCAAAGAAACCAATATGTGTCGTGGGTTGAATCATGACCCACCATATATTTATGTCAGTTTGTCTGGGACATAATTCCTGCTATTTTATGATTTCTTTATGTGTTATCCTGCCTCTGTCATGTTGATAAGGGGGCTGGGCTGAATCAACAAGACTATATTGTGTTTTACTCAAGCTGCCCACCAAGATAAATTAATGAATCACTCCCACACTCCTAGGTGCTTACTCCAAAGCCCCTGATCAGGTGAAGATTGATGAGAAGGACCCTTCTCAGAGCCAGCAGAGAGAAAAAGGGTTCCCTTGGAGCTAATACCCTGAATTTGAACTTTTAGCCTGCTTCACTGTGAGAAAATAAATGTGTCTTTGTAAAAGCCATCCATTTGTGGAATATTCTGTTATAGCAGCACTAGATGACTAAGATAGTATGTCTAAGAATAAATATGAAAGCAATTTGAGTTATTGCTGATTAAAAATATTTTGAGAAAATCTAAATGTTTACAAGGCAACACATAAGTCTACAGTCAGTTGTTGGGCCTTCAGCCATTTGGATGAAAACAAACAGAAGCCACCTTCTTAGTAGATAGACAAAAAGAAGAAACAAAATTTATCCTTAATAATAGATATTAGTATTCAATCAATAAATAGCTATGTAGACAAGAATTTCTGCAAGATAATGTGGAAAATCTGGATGATCTTGGGGTTGTCAATGACTTTTTCATATACTTTACAAAATTAATACACACACACACAGAATTGATAAGCCAGTTAGGAAGATAGTATAACAGTTTCTTACAAAGCTAAACATATGCTTAGGGTTCAGTCCAGGAATCACACTCCTAGGGATTTATCCAAACAAGATAAAAATATATGTCCACATAAAAACCTGCACATGGAGGGTGAGGACAAGATGACAAAGTAGTCAGTCACTTCCCGAGATCTCTCTTACAACAAAAACTTTGCCCTCAAAAAAAGATGAATCAATTATATATGACACTGTAGGAACCCTGAACATCAAAGACAAAGTTGAGAAATCAGACTGAACATCAGTAGACGGAGAGAAGTTTCAAAAGCAGTAAGGAGTGACCAGACCTGACTCTGCAGGAATCGGCACCCCACAGGCTGGATCCACTGGTGAGGTGAGTAGTGTCATTTGAAACTCCTTTTCCACATTGGGAGAGACCTTGCAGCAAAGAATCCACTCACACCTCAGAATCAGTGAAAAGCTGCACCAGATCATCAAAAGATTAGTAATTTTCATCTAACCAACTACACTCAGATCTAAAAAAAAAATCTCTTTTGGGATAAACTTCTCTTTCTTTTACCTGCCATCTCCTACTCTACACTGGGCCTGAGCTGGCTTCAGAAACTAACATATGCTCTGGGCTAGAAGTAGGACCTCTTATACCCCTGGGTCACTCTCTCAACCTTGGAAAAGGAACAAGACAACAAACAGAGAAAAATTACTCTGACAGCTCCCCTAAGGCAGGAACTCAGGGCAGAAACAGTTCCTCTGCCAAGGCACAGGCATAAGGGGTGCACAGACTTTGAATACCTTTCATTCCTGCATAGACTTGTGTGGGCCCACTGAAACAGTATAGGCCTTCATTAACACAGTACAATAGTGCATATTGCTGAGCCCTAGTTTTACTATAGCAGCTACATGGTGGAAAGGTAGGCTTCTGACATTGGACTTCTAGCTGCCTATTAAGCAAGGTCCTGACCTACTGTCAGCAGTGGCATAAACACTGGTGGCTCCACTCATGCCACCTAGCTACCTGCAACAGGGGTCCAAAAATAAGTGGTGCCTCCTACTTCTTACAACATTGGGCACCCATAGTATGGCTGTAAAAGCTACCTGCTCATGTACTTTAAGGTACAGGAAAATGATTTCCTCACAGACTCTCAGGAGTGGCTGTCAGCTACCTGCCTTGTTCGGTGCATGCTGCCACATACTTGATACCAATTGCCCCCTGCCCATCTAGGATTGTGAGTGAGAGCCTGTACCTGAACTGAATCCATACAAGAAAAGTAAATGGACTCTCGGGCTCACATACCTAGTAACATGTCTGACCACCTGGTAACAGGACATTACAGCTTCAGAGGCACCCATAATCAAACTAGCTCACACAAACAGCTATTTGGGCATTTCAAAATGAAACAAAACAATAAGCTAGGACACAGTAAACAAAAATAAAATAATAAACAAAATAACTTATTGATGACTTGAAGACAGCAGTAAATATCAAATCACAAAAAGAGACAATGATGATGCTTCAGAAAGCTCCCAAAACAAAGAATCAAGAAATCTTTCAAATGAAAACAACTTCCTGGAACTACTGGATATAGAACACAAAATATTAATATATGCAACTCTAAGTGATCAGGAAGGAGATCAGGTAAAGTATAAAACAAACCAAGAAAGACACAACCACAGCAACTGACAAACTCAAGATGCTTAGAGCAGAGCATAATGACAAATTAAATGGGCTGCAGGAATTGATAGAGAGATAGCAAATAGAAATTCATAAGATTACTAATAAAATTTCAGGATTAGAAAACTCAGTAGAAATTCAAAGGAGCAGAATTGAGGTATGGAAGTCAGAATTAGTAAGACAGAATAAGGCCCTTGACATCAACATATTTGCGGGAAATTCAGATAAAATAATTTTAAAAAATGAAGAAACTCTAAGAATTCTGTGGGATTCTATCAAGAGGAATAACCTACAGATGACTGAAGTACCAGAACATGGTAGGATAATAGAAAACATAGAACTATTGAAGACTTGCTGGCAGAAAGATTCCCTGATATTATAAACAATGAGATTTCTATCCAAGATGCTCATTGAACTCTACACAAGGTAGATTCCAAAAGAAAAGTCAGCAAGACATAGTCAAACTTGCCAAAACCAAAGATAAAAGAGAATTTTAATACTGTCCAGGGATAATTGAAAAATAATCTACAAAGGAGAGTCAATAAGACTACTCAGCAGAAATCATGCAGTCAAGAAAGCAGTGAAATGACATATACAAAGACCTGAAGGAAAAAAATAGCCAGCCAAGCAATGTATATCCATTAAAGGTCTCTCAAAATAAAGGAAAAATTAGGATATTTCCAGAACCACAGAAGTTCAAGGAATTTTTGAAAACCAAGCCAAAATTACAAAAGATGAAGGGAGTCCTTTGGTTAGAGAATCAATACTATCAGATAACTTAAGACTAGAACACCAGACAGATCAGCAAAACACCACCCCATATGAGAAATCACAAAAATAAATCAAAGGTAAAGCACTGAAATTAGGGAAACTGAGATAGCATTACATAATAGATTACAACATTATAACAAAAAAGAACTAAAAATTGTAGTCATAGATCTTTCATATAAAGAGGAATTCAAGGTGATATAGAGAATTAAAAGGCTGATGTAAATGTAGAAAAACAGGGGTAACTATTAAGGTAACCAGAAAAAAAAAAAAAACTAACAACCCTACATATCAAAAGAAAAAGAAAAAAAGGTTTAACAAATTCAAAATCAGTAACTATGAAAAGAAAATACACAATGTGACTCAGCACTGAAAATTAAGTGGAACAAAAAAACTGTCAACAACACACAAAAAAGGGCCATCAAAATGACAACACTATCACTAGTTATGCTGATAGTAAACAGATTAAATGCACCGATTAGGAGACAGGGAGTGTCACATGGATTACAAAAACACAACTTGACTATATGCTGACTACAAGAGACACATCTTAGATTTAAAGATGCAAACAAAAATTCAAAGGATGGAAAAAATATATCAAGCGAACAGCATTCAAATAACAGTAGGACTGGCAATATTAATTTCTGACAAAATGGACTTTAAAGTAAAATCTACCACAATAGATACAGAACAACACTACCTAATGATTAAAGGAGGACGTAACCATGTTAAATATTTACATACCCAATGACAGTGCTTCTAAATACACAAAACAAACTCTAAGAGCAATGAAAAGAGAAATATACAGTTCCACAATAATAGCAGAAGGCTTCAACACACCACTTTAAGGGAAGGACAAAATATTAGAAAGAAGCTCAATAAAGACCATAGAAGATCTAAATTGCACAGTCAACCAACTTGACCTCACAGACGTACACAAAACACTCATCCAATAGCAGTAAAACATACTTTCTTCTCCAACACACATGGAACATTTTCCATAATAGACCACTTATTAGACCATTAAGGAAATCTTAACAGAATCCAAAGCACTGAAACATTACAAAGCCTTTTTTTCTGATCATAAAGCCATAGAAGTATAAATTAATAACAGAAGAAGCAAGAGACAGAAATCAAACACATGAGAATTGAATAATATTTTGCTCAAAAACTGGGTTGTACAAGGTCCAACAAGTACGTCCATAAACTTAATTGTTCTAAGTGCTACATACCTCATTGCTGAATATCACTATGGTCACCTTTGAAGTACTCCCCTTGGGAAGCTATGCACTGATGCCAGCACCCAGTCCACCCTTCAAAGTAATTTTTGAACTCTTTCTGGAGTGGCCATGGCACACGGTGGCACAATGGTGACTTAATTGTATAATTGTCTGTGAGAAAGTTTTTAGCCAGTAAACAAATAACTGTATTGGAACACCCTCCCTACTCACCTGATCTGGTCCCTAGTGACTTTTTTCTTTACCTGGAGATAAAGGAAATATTGAAAGGAAGACACTTTGATAATATTCAGGACATCAAGGGTAATACGATGACAGCTCTGATGGCCATGCCAGAAAAAAGTTCTAAAATTGCTTTGAAGGGTGGACTAGGCACTGGCATCAGTGCATAGCTTCCCAAGGGGAATATTTTGAAGGAGACCATGGTGATATTCAGCGATGAGATAAGGAGTTCTTTTTCTAGGATGAGTTCTCAAACTTAACTGGCAGTCCCTGTAGAGGAAATTAAGGACAAAATAACCAAATAGACAGAATCAGGTGAGAATGAAAACATATCCTACCGGAAGCTTTGGGACACAGCAAAAGCAGTGCTCACAGGTCAGTTTACTTCATTAAATGCATATACCCTAAAACAAGAAATGGCCTAAATCAAAGCATTAACTGCACAACTCAAACAGATAGAAGAAGAGCAGCAAAAGAATCCCTTGGGCACCAGAAAAAAGAAAATAATAAGAATTAGAGCAGAACTAAATGAATTAGAGAATAGAAAAATGATAGAATTAACAAAACCAAAAGCTGGGTTTTTTGTAAAGATCAACCAAATCAATAAAGCGCTGGCCAAACTGACAGGGGGAAAAGAAGAAGAAGAAGAAGATGAAGATAACCTGAATGAGAAATGAGATGGGTGATGTTACAACAGACTCAACTGTAAAAAAAAAAAAAGAAAAGAAAAGAAAAGAAAATCAAACAGAATACTATGAAAAATTGAACTCTACCAAATCTGAAAACTTACAGGAAATGGACAAATTTCTAGAAATATGCTACCTACCTGAATTAACACAAATAGAGGTAAACCCAACCCAACACAATGTCATCAAGTCAATTCCAACTCACAGCAACCCTGTAAGACAGAGTAGAACTACCCACATAGAGTTTCCAAGGAGTACGTGGTGTATTCAAACTGCGGACCCCAGGACAACTAAACAAGGCAATCTCTTTCAATCAAAAGAGATTGAAAAGGTAGTTTAAAAACATCTAACAGCAACAAAAAAAAACCTGGCCCAGAGGGCTTCACTGGAAAATCCTACCTCACTTTCAGAGAAGAGTTAACATCACTGTTTCAGAGCAAAGAAAAGAACGGAATACTCCCAAACTCATTCTATGAAACAAGCATAACTCTGATACGAAAACCAGGTAAAGATACAACAGAAAAATAAAATTATAGACCAATATCCAACTTGAACTTAGATGCAAAAATCCTTAACAATATTCTAATCAATAGAATTCAATCACTTATGAAAAAATAATAACAGTAATTCACTATGACCAAGCGGTCTTTATATCAGGTATGCAAGGATGGTTAAAAATTAGAAAAACAATTCTTGCAATCATATAAATAAAACCGAAGACAAGAAACATAATTTTATCAGTTGATGCAGAAAATACTTTTGACCAAGTCCAACACTCATTCATGTCACAAACTGCAGCAAAATAGGAAAAGAAAGGAAATTCCTCAAAATAATAAACAGCTTCTAACCCTGGTGGTATAGTGCTTAAGTGCTATGGCTATTAACCAAAAGGTTGGCAGTTCAAATCCAGCAGGGGCTCCTTGGAAATACTATAGGGCAGTTGTATTCTGTCTTGTAGGGTCACTATGAGTCTGAATTGATTCGGTGGCAGTGAGTGTGGTTTTGACACAAAACTGGAAAACCCTGGTTGTATAGTGATTAAGTGTGACAGCTGCTAACCAACAATTTGGCAATGCAAATTCACCAGTTGATCCTTGGAAACTCTAGGGCGGCAGTTCTACTTTGCCCTATGTGGTTGCTGAGTCTTGTGTATTGTATCTTGTATCCTGAAACTTTGCTGAATTCTTCTATCAGTTCCAATAGTTTTTTTGTGGATTCTTTAGGATTTTATGTATGTAACATCATATCATTTGCACATAGAGATACTTTTACTTCTTCCTTATTAATCTGGATGCCTTTTGTTTCTTTTTCTAGCCTAATTGCTTAGGTTAGAAACTGCAGCACGATGTCAAATGAAAATGGTGACACAGGGCATTCTCAAAGGGCTCCTATTCCTAAGGGAAATGCTTTCAGATTCTGAGTTCAGGATGATGTTGGCTGTTGGTTTTGTATAAAACCAAAAACCAAACTCACTGCTAATAGAAGTCAGCAAAGTTTCAGGATACAAGATACAACACACAAGAATCAGTTGGATTCCTCTACACCAACAAAGAGGATACCACCAAATCAGTATCATTTACAATAGCCCCAAATATGATAAAATACTTAGGAATAACTGAAGATGTAGAAGTCCTATACAAATAAAACTACAAGACACTATTTCAAGAAACCAAAAGAGACCTACATCAGTAGAGAAACCTACCTTGCTCATGGGTAGGAAGACTCAACATTGTGAAAGTGTCTAGTTTACCTAAAGTGATCTACAGATACAATACAGTACTGATTCAAATTCTGATGGTATTATTTTTTTAATTTTTTCCATTTAACTTTAAGTGATAGTTTATAATTTGAGTCAGTTTCTCACAGAAACTCACACTTTGCCCTGTGACCCTAGCTAATCTCCCCACACTGTGATAGCATATTCCACTCTGCTGCCCCTATTGCCCACATTCATTTAGCCAGCTCTTGTTCCCCTTTGTCTTTTCATTTCACTTCCAGATAAGAGCTGCACAGTTAATCTGCATTTGCCCAAGTCAAGAAGAACTCTTCACTGGCATCCTTTTGTCTTATACACAAGTTCAATCTTTGTCTAAGGATTTGGCTTCAGGAACGGTTTCAGTTCTGATCTAACACAGAATCTGGGGCCCATGTCTGCTTGAGATCCTCCAGTCTGTCAGACCAGCAAGTCTGATCTTTTTACTAGAGTTTGAGTTCTGCACCCCACCTTTCTCCTGCTCCATCGGGGACACTTTGCTAAGTTTCCTGTAAAGGCAATCTTTGGTAGTGGCCAGATACCATCTAGTTCTTCTGATCAGTCTCTGCCTCTTGAGCTCACACATTCCTTGTGTCTTTGGTCATCTTCTTTCTCCTTTGCTCCAGATGAGCTGAGAATAATTGATGCTTCTTAGATGGCGGCTTGTTAGCTTTTAAGACCATGGACACCACATATCAAAGTTGGATGGAGAATATTTTAATAAACTTTGTTATGCCAATTCACCTAGGTTTTCCTTGAAACTCTGGTCCCCAGCCCTCCAGTCCTGTTAATCTGTTCCTCAAAGTGTTTGGTTTTATTTGGAATACTTCCAAGCTTTGGGCTTAATCCATCTGTGCTGAGTTCTCCTCTACTGTGTGTTTTCCCTTCATCTAAAATAATTCTTGTATGTTTCCTTCAGTCTTTAAACCTTTCCTTGAGTCCTTGTAATAGTGGCCCCATGTAATATTTGTCCTTTTTTGCAATTGACCAGTTTCACTCAGCATAATGCCTTCCAGATTCTTCCATGTTGTAAAATGTTTCTGAAATTCATCATTGTTCTTTATCCTTGCATAATATTCCATTGTGTGAATATACCATACTTTTTTCATCCTTTCTTCCATTGACAGGTCTCTTTTTGCTATTGTGAACAGTGCTGCAAACATTGGTGTGCATGTACCTATTTGTGTGGCAGCTCTTATTTCTCTAGGATATATTTCAAAGAGTGGGATTACTGGATTGTATGGTATTCCTATTTCTAGCTTTTTATGAAAGTGCCAAATCAGTTTCCAAAGTGGTTGTACCATTGTACAACCTCACCAGCAGTGCATTAGTATTCTAGTTTCTCCACATGCTTGCCAACATTTATTATTTTGTGTTTTTTGAATTAATGCCAGCCTTGTTGGGGTAAGATGGTATCTCACTGTAGTTTTGATCTGCAGTTCTCCAGTAGCTAATGATTGCTACATTTCCTCATGTATGTTAGTGACCTAAAAGTCTTCTTTGGCAAAACATCTGTTCATATTCCAGTGGGATTTTTCAGTGAGACAGAGAAACAGATCATCAACTTCATATAGAAAGAGACCCTGAAGAAGAACAAAGTGGGAGGCCTCACACTATCTGATTTTTAAAACTTTTATATCACCATAGTAGTCAAAACATCCTGGTACTGACAGAACAACAGATACACAGACCAATGGAACAGAAGTGACAATCCAGACAGAAAATAATCTATCTGTGAGCAGCTGATACTTACAAAGGCCCAGAGTCTGTTAATTGGAAAAAAAAGACAGTCTCTTTAAGAAATGATGTTGGAATAACTGGATATCCACATGCAAAAACTGAAACAAGACCCATACCTCATACCAGGCTTAAAAATTAACTCAAAAAGACCAAAACCTAAATATAAAACTGAAAACAATAAACTTCACAGAAGAAAAAAAGAGGAACAAAGCTTGAAGCTCTAACACATGGCATAAAGAAAATACAAAATATTGCTATGAATGTAGAAACTCTAGAATAGAAACAGGATAACAGAAATGTCCTAGAAATCAAACATTTATGCTAATCCAAAGACTTCACCAAAAGTGTGAAAAGACAACCTATAGACTAGGGAAAAAATTTTGGCTATGATGAATTTGATCAACATCTAATCTCTAAAATCTACAAGATACTGCAAAGCCTCCACAAGAAAAAGGCAAGTAATTCAATTAAAAAGTGGGAAAAATATATAAACAGGCACTTAACAAAATAAGACATTCAGGCTGCTAACAGATATATGAGGAGACACTCACGATCATTAGCCATTAGAGAAATGCAAATGAAAACTACAACGAGGTACCATCTCATAGCAACAGGTCTGCCATTAATCAAAAAAACACAAAACAGTAAATGTTAGAGAGGCTATGGAGAGACTGGAACACTTATATACTGCTGGTGGCCATGTGAAATGATACAACCACTGTGGCATTTCCACAAAAGATGGAAATAAAAGTACCACATGATCAAGTGGGGCCAAGATGGTGGACTAGTCGCACATCTCCTCGATTCTTTCTCAGAACTAAGACCTAGGAAAACAAATGAATAGAGCAGAGCAGACATTCTGTGATCCCCGAGATCAGGCATACGGTTGTGAGATCATACTGAGCAACAGGAAGGGGAAAACTATTTTTATCAAAGACAAGATTGCAGCATAGAATCCCACTTCTGCCAGCACAGCAGCAGAGAGCTCGCAGATACAGACACCATCTTTGTTAACTGGGAGACTGGGACTGGGATTACTGAACCTGAGAGCCCAGCAAGAACCAGCGACCATGCTGAGCTGCAGTGCATAAGTAAACAGCATCTTTCACAGCAAAGAGGCTGTGCTTAAGACCGTCACGTCTAGTGAACCCAGCAGTGGCTGTGACCAAGGGTACCAGTGCCCCTCTCTTCTCTTCTTTGAGCTGTGTCATACATATTGCTGGCTCAGTGCAGAAGAGATGGCTCAGGCAGGATGCCTTCTTAGTCAGCTGAGAGGCGGAGGCAGTAATACCTGAGGGCCTGGCTAGGTGTGGTTTCCAGTGCCTCTCCCAGCAGAAAATTTGTTTTTAGAACACTTGTACTTACAGAATGTAACTGCAGATGGTGGCCAAGTCTGGCAGAGCCCTTACCCCTACCTTCTTTGAGCCATTTCATAGTGTCTGCAGATGCCTCAGAGACTCCACAAGATGGTCATGATCTTTGTCTGGTAGGAGGCAAGGACTGTCACCTCTGAGGACCCAGCTAGTAATGGCTGCTGCTGGATAGCACCTCTCAGCAGAAAAGTAGTTCTCAAGAAAGTCACATGTAGAGAACACCACTGTGGCTGGTGGCTGAGTGTGATGGTATCCTCATCTCCTGCCTTCTCTAAGGGTATGACACAGTATCTGCTGGCGTGATTCCAGAGAGTCTGTAAGAATAAGTCACCATCTTTATCAGTCAAGAGGAGGGGCCTGCAACCCCAGAGGGCCCACCTGGAGCCAGCTGCCAAGCCAAGCAGCATCGCAGGACTGGACAGCATTTCTCTTACCAGGGAAGCTGTACGTAAGTCAGATGTAACTAGATTACACAGTAGAAAGTGGAGGCTGGGGCGGAGTCAAGATGGCGGACTAAGCACACGTCTCCTTATATCCCTCTGGAAACCAACACCTGAATTGACAATCAAACAGAGGCTTCTGAGCACCTAATCAGCCTCAGGACATGGCACAGAGCTGTTAATTGGGACTTTATACCACTCAGCGAAAAACCTCCTCTCTTTCGCTGACTCCTGCTCCTGGCTAGCCCCGGCTCTCACAGACGGAAGGTAAACGCACCAGTTTGACTTTTTTTTCCCTCTGTCTCGGCTGGTGGGTGGAGCTGGGTCCTGCCTGGCGGCTGGACTCAGACGCGCTGCTGAGGGGATAGGCAGGCAAAATTCCCATATTCTGAGAGCCAGGCTCGGGACTCTGTTAATTTAGCCATTTTGAGCCTTTCGTTTAGTAGCTGCCTCAGCGGGGTTTGCGTGGAGCTTTGCAGTCAGTATGCGGGATGCCATGTTGGTACTGAGATTTTAGCAGGACGTCATTCTTAGCCTGGAAGCCAGCGCCTGCAAACGGGACAGCGCTTCTCTGACAGAAAAGTAGTAATTTTGCACAGTGCTGCCTACGTTGGGGGCCCTGCAACAGAATCAGAGGAATCACTACCTGTCGGCACCTTTAGCCCCCCTGTCTGCTGCCTGTGTGTAGGACGCCATCTTGGATACGGTGGCCGCAGCTGTACCTAATTCTTAGCTTGGGAGCCAGAGCCTGCCCACAGGAGAGCGCTTTCCTATCACAAAATCAGTACTCCACACAGTGTTGGCTAAGGCTAGGCCCTGTCAGCATAGGCCAACAGGGCAGTAGCATTGCGGTATTCTGAACGAGTGTGTTATCATCTGGGGTTGGATATAGTGGCGCTTACTTTGCGAGGTGAGAAGAGGAACCTCTACACCTGAAAACTTAACTGACTTGTGAACTGGTCAGGTACCTCTTGCTTTACATTTGAAGACAGCCTAGAGAAACATTTGCAATCCATCCTCACAGTACCTCTTCCAGCCTCTATATACTCACATGGGACCCAAAAACCAACAGACAATTGTGGCACACAAGCAATCACTCATGCCTTCAGAAGGCTCCCAAACAAAGCAACCAAGGAGTTTTCCAGATGAAGAAACTTTTATGAAAGCATCAGGAAGTGAATACAAATTGATTATATACAGAGCCCTTCTAGACCTCATACAAAATGCAGCAGAACAGAGTAAAAATTAAACAAATTGTTCAATCTGATGGAACACCAGCACTCTGAAATCCAACAGATCAAGAAGAAAATCGAAGACATAGAAACGTCCATGCAAAGCCAGGGAAACAGAATGGAACAAATGGAAAAAAGAATTTCTGACTTGGAAGACAGAGCTACTGATGCCAGTG
Source organism: Heterohyrax brucei (assembly GCA_028571685.1). NCBI lineage: Eukaryota > Metazoa > Chordata > Mammalia > Hyracoidea > Procaviidae > Heterohyrax > Heterohyrax brucei. Next base: position 83,407,531 of record CM053154.1, on the reverse strand, counting down.
TCTATGAGCAGAAATCAGAAAAAAGAAACAAGAAAAATGAAGAAACATTAAGAAGCATGTGGGACTCTATTAAGAGGAACAACCTTCGATTAATTGGAGTCCCTGAACAGAGTGAGACATCTGAGAACACAGAGTATTGTTGCTGAGCTGCTGAAAGAAAACTTCCCAGAAATCATGAAGGAAGAGAATATAGACGTCTCAGATGCATATCGTATGCCACCCAATATAGATCTCAAAAGAAAGACTCCAAGACATATTATAATCAAGCTTAACAAAATGAAACACAAGCAGCAACTATTAAAGGCAGCGAGACTCAAGGCAAAGCTAACATTCAGAGGGAAACCCTGTAGGCTCTCGTCAGATTTCTCAGCAGAAACCATGCTGGCACGGAGACAGTGGCACGACACATTCAAAGTCTTGAAGGAGAAGAACTTCCAACCAAGAATTATATATCCAGCAAAACTGTCTTTCAAATACGAAAATGAAATTAAGACATTCCCGGATAAACAGAAACTCAGAGACTTTGTAAAAACCAAACCCAAACTACAAGAAATACTTAAAGAAGTTCTTGGCTTTGGCTTAGAAGAACAAAACCACTAACTTTATATTTTAGACTTACACACTACTCAATACCCATTTAGGGAAGGCTCCAAAGTAAATCACAGCTTCGATATGGAAAGAAGCAATCCAGTGATCATCATGAAAACTATGATGTCATCATAATAAAAAGGGATGTACTACAGTCGTTATACTCCTTCCAGATGGAGAGGAAGATGACAAGACTGGTAGTAATTAAAATTGGGTTTATAAATAGTTTATTAAGGGGGTTCATAGGGGCAGCTGTAAAGCACAAAAAGATGTATCATACCATTTCAAGAAATCTAACACACGAGTCTCAACAACTATAAAACCAGCTCTGAAAACCGTGAAAAATCAAGTCACAAAAAAGGGTGTCCCAGAACAGACTAATAAGATCAACAGAAAAAACATCAACATAAAAATAAACATATCACAATGGCAACACTGAACACATAACTATCAATAATTACATTGAATGTGAATGGACTGAATGCTCCAGTAAAGAGACACCGAGTGTCATCTTGGATCAAAAGACACGACCCATCCATATGTTGTCTACAAGAAACTGACTTGAGACGTAAAGACAGGAACAAACTGAAAATTAAAGGATGGAAGAATATATATCAAGCTAACAATGAACAAAGAAGAGCAGGGGTGGCAATTGTAATCTCAGACAAAATCAATTTTAATGTGAAATCCACCATCGTGGACAAAGATGGTCACTATTTATTGCTGAAAGGTTGAGTACACAAGCAAGACTTAACTACATTAAATATTTATGCACCTAATGCCAGAGCACCTAAATATGTCGAAGAAACACTGACTACGCTCAAAAGAGAGTTAGATGACTCTACAATAATAGTGGGAGACTGTAACACTCCACTCTCATTACTAGACAGATCATCTAGAAAAAAGCACAGTAAAGATACAGAAGACCTCATTGACACAATTAACCAACTAAACCTCATTGACATATACAGAACCTTCCACCCATCAGCAGACAACTACACCTTCTTCTCCAGTGCACATGGAACATTCTCCAAAATTGACCACGTGATAGGCCATAATGCAATGCTCAACAGAATCAATACCATTGAATTACTGCAAAGCATGTTCTCAAATCATAAAGCCATTAAAGTTGAAATCAATAGCAGAAAAAACAGTGATAGAAAGTGGAACTCTTGGAAACTGAACAACATCTTGCTCAAAAACACATGGGTTATAGAGAAAATCAGGGATGAATTAAAGAAATTCATGGATTCCAATGAGAACGAAAACACTTCCTACCAGAACCTATGGGATACAGCCAAAGCAGTGCTCAGAGGTCTGTTTATCTCCATAAATGCACACATCTGGAAGGAAGAAAGAAACCAAATCAAGGAACTAACTCTACAGCTTGAACAAGTAGAAAGAGAACAACAGAGGAACCCCTCAGGCACCAGAAGAAACGAGATCATAAAGATTAGAGCAGAGCTAAATGAATTAGAGAATAGAAAAACAATTGAAAAAAACTGAAAAGACCAAAAGCTGGTTTTTTGAAAAGATCAACAAAATTGATAAACCACTGGCTAAACTTACTAAAGAAAAGCAGGAAAGGAAACAAATAACCCAAATTAGAAATGAGAGGGGAGTTGTCACCACAGATGCAAAAGAAATCAAAAATATCATAACAGAATACTATGAAAGACTATACTCTAACAAATTTGAAAACCTAGGGGAAATGGACCAATTACTTGACTCATACCACCTACCCAAATTATCACAACATGAGGCAAAACAACGTAATAAACCCATCACAAAGGAAGAGATTGAAAAGGTCATCAAAACACTGCCAACCCAAAAAAGTCCAGGCCCAGATGGCTTCACAGCAGAATTCTACCAAGCATTTAGAGAAGAGTTATCCCCAATACTACTGAGACTATTTCACAGTATAGAAAGGGATGGAGTACTCCCAAACTCATTCTATGAAGCCAGCATAACCCTGATACCTAAGCCAGGGAAAGATCCAACAAAGAGAGAGAACTACAGACCGATATCACTCATGAACCTAGATGCAAAAATCTTCAACAAAATTCTTGCCAATAGAATACAACAACATATCAAGAAAATAATCCATCATGACCAAGTGGGATTCATACCAGGGATGCAAGGCTGGTTCAACATCAGGAAAACAATTAATGTGATAAACCACATAAATAACACAAAAGACAAGGATCACCTGATTTTGTCCATTGATGCAGAAAAGGCATTTGATAAAGTCCAACACCCATTCATGCTAAAAACTCTTAGCAAAATGGGCATAGACGGCAAATTCCTCAACACAATAAGGGCCATTTATACAAAGCCAGTTGCCCACATCATCCTGAATGGAGAGAGACTGAAAGACTTTCCCTTGAGATCAGGAACTAGACAAGGATGCCCACTCTCACCTCTCCTTTTCAACATTGTGCTAGAAGTTCTAGCCAGAGCAATTAGACAAGACGAAGAAATATAGGGCATCTGCGTCGGCACAGAGGAAGTGAAAATCTCCATGTTTGCAGATGATATGATTGTATATGCAGAGAACCCTAAGGAATCTATAAGTAAGCCAGTCAAACTGATAGAAGAGTTCAGCAAAGTCTCAGGACACAAGATAAACATAAGTAAATCAGTAGAATTCCTTTATACCAACAACGAGACTGTTAAGGAGGAAATTATCAAATCAATACCATTTACGATAGCCCCTAAGAAGATAAAGTACCTTGGAATCAATCTAACCAGAGAAACAATAGACCTTTACAAAGAGAACTACAAGCCCTTACTACAAGAAACTAAAAGAGACTTAGATAAATGGAAAAACCTACCCTGCTCCTGGATAGGAAGACTTAACATTGTGAAAATGTCAGTTTTACCCAAAACAATTTATTTATATAATGCAATCCCAATACAAGTTCCAGCATCATTTTTTAATGAGATGGAGAAACAAATCACCAATTTTTTTCGAAAGGGAAGAAGCCCCGGATAAGTAAGGTACTACTAAAGAAGAGGAACACACTGGGAGGCCTCTCATTACCCAACCTTAGAACATACTACACTGCCACAGTGGTCAAAACAGCCTGGTACTGGTACAAGATCAGACAGATCAATCAATGGAACAGAATTGAGACCCCAGAGATGACACCTTCTGCCTATGAACAGGTGATATTCGACAAAGGTCCTAAGACATTAAACTGGGGTAAAAACAGTATCTTCAACAAACAGTGCTGGCAAAATTGGTTATCCATCTGCAATAGACTGAATCAAGATCCATATCTTACACCTTATACAAAAACCAACTCCAACTGGATAAAAGACCTAAATATCAAACCTAAAACGATAAAGCTCATCCAAGAAAAGGTAGGAACAACAATGAAAGTTTTAATACACAATGAGGACAGACTCCAAAATCTGTCAAAGAAACCTCAATCAACAGAAGAGAAAGTAGATAAATGGGAACTATTAAGAATCAAACACTTTTGCTCATCCAAAGACTTTATTAATAGAATTAAAAGAACACCCACAGAGTGGGAAAAAATATTTGGCAACTCTATGTCAGATCGACACCTGATCTCCATAATCTATAAGATACTACAAAATATCAATAAGAAGAAGATAATTCATCCAATTAAGCGATGGGCAAAGGAGATGGACAGACACTTCGCTAAAGAGGAGATCCAGGCAGCCAAAAAACACATGCAGACATGTTCACAATCTTTAGTTATTAAAGAAATTCAAATCAAGACAACAATGAGATACCATCTTACCCCAACAAGATTGGCCATGATCCAGAAAACACAAAACAACAAATGCTGGAGAGGCTGTGGAGAAAGTGGAACCCTCCTACACTGCTGGTGGGGTTGCAAAATGGTCCAGCCTCTTTGGAAGGCAATCTGGCGCTTCCTTAAAAAATTGGATATCGATATACCATTTGACCAAGTAATTCCACTACTTGGAATATATCCTACAGATTCAAGGCCTTTCACACCAACGGACACATGCACCAGAATGTTTACTGCAGCAGAGTCCACGATAGCGAAAAGATGGAATCAACCCAGATGCCCAACAATAGAAGAATGGATAGGTAAACTATGGTACATATACTCAGTGGAGCACTTCGCAATGATAAAGAATAACGATGATTCCAGGAAACATCTCCTAACCTGGTTTCAACTGGAAGACATTATGTTGAGTGAAAGTAGTCAGAGACAAAGGGACAAATATTGTATGAGACCTCTACAATAAGACCTCAAAAGCAGACTTGTGTATAGAAGAAAAGGCTCTTTGACAGCTGCAAGGGAGGGGAGGGAGGGGAGGGAGGGGAGGGAGGGAGAGGGAGGGGGAGGGTTTAGTTTAGATATTTACTAGAAATCTAGTTGGGAGAAAGCGGTGATAGCACACATTAGAAACAAGAACAACATTAAGTGGATTTCAGCATAACTTGAGTACTCCTTCCATCTTAACTCAATACTGCAAGGATAGAGTAGCTGGGGCAGGGGGTGGGGGACCATGCTCATAGGTGAATTCCAGGCCAATTTGCACAACTAGCATTTTGCTAAGAGAGCTCTCTGCACCCCACATTGGTCAATGGCGTCTGGGGTCTGAAAAGCTGCCAAGCTGCCATCCGAGGACACAGCAAATGGTCCCAACTCAGCAGGAACGGATACTCACCGAGGACCAAAATGACATGTGGTAAAGACAACCGAGAAGACAGAGAGACACACAAGAGTGGGTGCCTACATCGACTTGGGACCGGAAGAACCGGATGGTGCCCGGCCACCACCAGTGATAGCCACTATGGAGCTCACAGAGAGGAGTCTCACTGACAACACAAGATTAAAAAGGGGTGCATCATGAGATCTCCACTAAAAGACCTCAATTGACAGTCCAGCAGTTTTGGGGTTCCTCTGAGAGCATGGCCCCCGGCCCTGATGCTGCCCTTTCCCATAAATTATAACAAAGGTCCACTCTTTGGACAGGAATGGATTGGACTTGGCAATGTAGAGTGACCACATATTGGAATCACTTTGTAGTTATAAACATCTACAGGATTTCATCTTCCTGACCTCTGGCTCGAGGAAGGGGAGTGGACGGAGAGGAGGGGAAAGGAGGTTGTTGGGAGGATGAGACATGTATGGAGCAGAGAGGAATAGTGTGCAGGCACCAGACAGGGAGAGCAGTGGAAGTTGCATATAGGTGGGCATGTAAATTTATATGTGAATGTACATTTTCACTCAGTTATGTTAAATAAAGAAAAAAAAAGTGGAGGCTGAGTTTTGTAATACTCTTACTCAATGCCTTCTTAGAACTACACTACAGCTCCTGTTGGTGCAACACCAGAGAAGCTGAACAGCTTTTTGATGGCATGAAGACAACAATCAATATCTAACCATTTAAAGAAGCAGACCACCATGGCTCCAGAAAACTCCTAGAAGAGTCAAAAACTTCCAAGATGTAGAAGTCTTCCTGAAACTATTGGAGGTAGAATACAAAATAATTATGCATAGAGCTCTTCTAGAGATTAAACAAAGTACAGCAGAACAAAATGAAAAATTAAGCAAACTATATGAACTACTAGAACATCGATAATCTGAAATTCAGTAGATCAATAATAAAATTACAGAGTTAGGCAATTCAATGCAAAGCCAAAAGAACAGGACTGAGGAAATGGAATGCAGAATTAGCAAGATTGATGATAAAGCAATTAACACCAGCATTTTTAAGGAGAAATCAGACAAAAGAAACAAGAAAAATTAAGAAGCATGTGAGACTCTATCAAGAGGAATAATCTATGAACAATTGGAGCTCCAGAACAAAGAGGGGTAGCAGAAAATACAAAGCAAATTGTTGAAGAATTGCCAACAGAAAACTTCCCTGATATCATGAAAGAAGAGCATACAGCTATGCAAGACATGTATTGAACACCACAAAGGGTAGACTCCAAAAGAAAGACACCAAGACTATTATAACCAAGCTTAATAAAATGAAACATAAGGTAAGGCTCTTAAAGGCAGTGAGGCATAAAGCAAAACTAACTTACCAAAGGAAATCTTGTAGGCTGTCCTCTGACCTCTTAGCAGAAACTATGTTGGCAAGAAGGCAGAGGGATGAAACATACAAAACCTTGAGGGAGAAAAATTTCCAACCAAGAATTATATATCCTGCAAAACTGTCTTTCAAATATGACAGTGAAATTAAGACATTCTCAGATAAACAGAAGCTTAGAGACTTTGCAAAAACCAAACTGTAATTACAAGAAATACTGAAAGCTCTTTGATCAGAAAATCAAAAACATCAGATATGTACCCAATGATGCAACGCAGGACACAACATCCAGAGTCCTACTCAGTTACAGAAGTCATAAAACTCAATAAAAGCTAAAATATTAAAATTAGGAAAGCAGAGATCTTAACATGTAAACTATGACACCATCACACTATAAAGAGGGGTATATTACAGTATTTATAGCCCTTTCAGATGGAGAGCAAGTTAAGGATATATACGGAAGTTAAAGATTGGTTTAAACTTAGAACATTAAGGGGGAATAGAGGGGTAGCCACAAAACAAACTAACAGTGCTACATATCAAAACAAGAAACACAACACAGATGTCACAACAGACACAAAACCAACATCGAAAAGGATGAAAAGAAAACCCTTAAAGAAAAATGACCCAGAACAGAATATTAAATGAAACAAAGAAAACATCAACAACACAAATGTAAAGGCACCAAAACAACAACGCTAAATACATACCTTTCAATAATTATACTGAATGAAAATGGATTGAATACTCCAGTAAAGACACAGAAAGTAACAGGTTGGATCAAAAAACATGATCCATCTATACGCTGCTTACAAGAAACACACTTTAGACTCAAAGATATTAACAAACTGAAAATCAAAGGATGGAAAAATATATACCAAGCTAACAACATGCAAAGAACAGCAGAAGTGGCAATGCTAATCTTAGATAAAATAGATTTTAAAGTAAAATACACCATCATGGACAAGGATGATTCCTATTTATTGCTGAAAGTTTCAATACATAAAGAAGATATAACAATATTAAATATTTATACACTCAATACCAGAGCATTTAAATTGAACAAATGCTGACAATATTGAAAAATGAGATAGATCACTCCACAATAATAGTAGATTTCAATAATGGACAGATAATCCAGAAAAAAAAAGCTCAATAAAGATACAGAAGATTTTATTGTGAGAAGCAACCAACTAAACTTCACTGATATATACAGAATTTTTTACCCAACAACAGATAACTACATCTTCTTTTCCAATGCACATGGAACACTCTCCAGAATAGACCACATATTGGGCTGTGAAACAAGTGTCAACAAAATCCAAACCACTGAATTATTGCAAAGCATGTTATTGGACCATAAAGCCATAGAAGTTGAAATCTATAGCAGAAAAAGCATGAGTAGGAATCTGAACTCATGGAAACTGAACAGAACCTATGGAATACAGGAAAAGCAGTGCTCAGAGGTCAATTTATCTTTACAAATGCACACACCTGGAAAGACGAGAGGGCTCAAACCAAAGAATTAACCCTAAAACTTGAACAAGTAGAAAGAGAACAACAGAAGGATCCCTAGGGCACCACAAGAAACAGATAATAAAAATTACAGCAGAACTAAACAAATTAGAGAAAACAACTGAAAGAATTAACAAAACCAAAAGCTGTTTTTTTTTAAAAGATCAACAAAATTGATAAACAGCTGGCTAAACTCACAAAAGAAAAACAGGAGAGGAAACAAATAACCTGAATAAGAAATGAGACAGAAGATGTCACAACAGACCCAACAGAAATCAAATGTTTCCTAACTGACTACTATGAAAAATTGTACTCTAACAGATTTGGAAACCTAGAAGAAATGGTCAAATTTCTAAATTCAGATCATCTACAAAAATTATTACAAGGAGAAATAGAACAACTTAATAAGTCCATAGCAAAGGAAGAGATTGAAAAAGTAACCCCAAAACTACCAGCCAAAAAAAGTCCTGGCCCAGGTGGCTTCACCAGAGAATTCTACCAAACCTATAGAGAGTAGTTAATTCCAACACTACTGAGGCTAATTCACAACAAAGAAAGGGATGGAATACTCCCAAATTCATTCTATGAAACCAGCATAACCCTGATACCAAAGCCAGGGAAAGGTCCAACAAAAAAAGAAAATTATAGACCATGAACCTAGATGCAAAAATCTTCAACAAAACCCTAGCCATTGGAATTCAACAACATATCAAAAAAGTAATTCATCATCACAAATTAGAAACATACCAGGGATGCAAGGCTGGTTTAACAAAAGAAAAACAATTAATGTAATCAACCACATAAATTACATACAGGATAAGAATCACTTGATTTGTCAATTGATGCAGAAAAGGCATTTGGCGAAGTCCAACACCCATTCATGCTAAAAACTCTCAGCAAAATAGGAGCAGAGGTGAAATTCTTCAATGCAATAAGGGGCATCTAGGCAAAGCCAACTTCCTACATCATCCTGAATGGAGAGAGACTGAAAGAATTCCCTATGAGGGAGCTAGACAAGGATACCCAGTCTCACAACTCCTACTTAACAATGTGCTAGACGTTCTGGCCAGAGCAAATAGACAAGACAAAGAAATAAAAGGCATCTACAGCAACAAGGAAGAAGTAAAAATTTCCCTATTGGCAGATGATATGATCATATAGCAGAAAACCCTAAAGAATCCATAAGCAAACTACTGCAGCTGATAGAAGAGTACAGCAAAGTATAAAGACATAAAACAAACATAAGTAAATCGGTAGGATTCCTTTAGGCCAACAAAGAGATCATTGAACAATACCATTTATCATGGTCCCAAAAAGATAAGTACAAATTTAGGAATAAATCTTACCAGAGACATAAGAGACCTATACAGAGAAAATTACAAGACCTTACAGGAAGAAACTAAAAGACACTTACATAAGTGAAGAAATCTACTGTGCTCATGAATAGGAAGAGTTAACATTGTGAAAACATCGGCTGTACTCAAAGTGACCTACATATACAATGCAATCCCAATACAAATTCCAGTGTCATTTTTAATGACATGGAGAAACAAATCACCAACTTTGTTTGGAAAGGGAAGAAACCCTGGATAAGTAAAGCACTACTGAAAAAAAGGAACACAGTGGGATGCCTCGCACTACCCAACCTTAGAAATTATTACACTGCCATAGGAGTCAAAAGAGCCTGGTACTGGTATAAAAACAGACATGCAGACCAATGGAACAGAATAGAGGATCCAGAAATTTCACCTTCCTCTTATGAACAGTTGATATTCAACAAGGCCCCTAAGGTTGTAAACTGGGGTAAAAACATCTCTTTAGCAAATGGTGCTGGCAAAATTGGATATCCATCTGCAAAAAACTGAAACAAGACCATATCACACACCTTACACAAAAACTAACTCAAAATGGATCAAAGACCTAAATATCACACCTAAAACAATAAAGATCATGCAAGAAAAAATAGGGACAACAATGGAAGTTTTAATACATGGTTTAGACAGACTACAAAATCTGACCAACAATACATAAGCAACAGAAGAGAAAATAGAAAAATTGGAAGTACTAATAATCAAACATGTATGCTCATTCAAAGACTTTGTCAAGAAAGCTAAAAGACTACCTACAGAAAGGGAAGAATATTTGGCAACTAGGTATCAGATCAATGTCTGATTTCCATAACCTACAAGGTACTGCAAAATACAAATAAGAAAAAGATAAATAACCCAGTTAAACAATGGACAAAGGAGATGAACAGATGCTTCACCACAGAAGACATCCAGGTAGCCAAAAGACAATGAGGAAATGCTCACGCATTAACTATTAAAGAAAACTACAATAACACAGTGTCTCACACCAATGAGGATGGCAAGAATCAAAAAACACAAAACAACAAATGCTGGAGAGCCTGTGGAGAGACTGCAACTCTCCTACACTGTTGGTGGGAATGCAAAATGGTGCAACATCTTTGGAAACCAATTTGGTGCTTTCTTAAAAAGCTAGCAATAGAAATACCATATGATCCAGCAATTCCACAAAAATAGACGGTTACACAAACATATTTATGTACATGAATGTTTATTGCAGCATTGTTTACAATAGCAAAAAGAATCAACCTAGATGCCCATCAACAGATGAATGGATAAACAAACTGTGGTACATATACATAATGGAACACTGTGCAATGATAAAGAACAACGACGATTTTAGGAAACATCTCATAATCTGGTTTGAACTAGAAGACATTATGTTAAGTCTTTTAGTCAGCTAGTGCTGCTGTAACAGGAATACCACAGAGTGGATGGCTTTAACATAGGAAGGTTTATTCTCACACAGTCCGGTAGGCTACAAGTCCAAATTCAGGATGTCTGCTCCAGGGGAAGGCCTTCTTCTTGTTGGCTCTGGAGGAAAGTCCAGCATCGCATCAGTCTTTGTCCAGGGAGCATCTTGACACAGGAATCTCAGGTCTGAAGGACGCACTCTTCTCCCAGTGCTGTTTTCTTGATGGTGTGAGGTTCCCAATCCTCTGCTTGTTTTGCTTTCTTTTTATCTCTTGTAGGATGAAAGGACTAAGGGTGGGGCAAGCCATATTCCAGGGAAACTCCCTTTACAGTGGAGCAAGAAGGTAATCTTATGAAGAGACCTTTAACATACAGCACAGGAAAATCACAAAATGGAGGACAATCACAAAATATTGGGAATCATGGCCCAGCCACACGGCTACACATATTTTGGGGGGACACAATTCAATTCATGACACTAAGTGAAATCAGTCAGCTGCAAAAGGACAAGTATTGTATGAGATCTCTGCTTTAAGGACTTAGAAATGGACTTCTGTACAGAATAAAAGACTCTTCGATGGTTACACCAGGCGCTCCGTGAAAACTCTACGGGGCATTTCTACTCTGACTTATAGGGTCGCTATGAGTCAGAATTGACTCGGCAGCAGTGGGTAGTGGGATGGTTACAAGGTTAAGAGGAAGGGAGAGGGATGTTCATGGGCTAGATAGTTGATAGGAATTCGGTTAGGTGAAGGCAGTGACAGCACACAGTAGAGGGCAGATCAGCATAACTGACTACACCATAAACTAAAAGGTTTCCTAAACTCAGCTGAATATTTCAAAGTACAGATTAAGAGGGACAGGGGTTTGGAGACATCATGGTCAGCTGTCATAACTGGTCTTTTGCTAAAAGAGTCTTCTGCACCCCGTGTTGGTGAGTAGCATATGGGGTCTTAAAAGCTAGCAAGCTGCCATCTAAGGAACATCAAAAGGTTCCAACCCATCTGGAACAAACGATGACCAAGAATATCAAAGACATGAGGAAAAATGAGCCAGGAGACAGAAGGACCCGTATGAATGGGAGACTGCATCAGCATGAGACCAGAAGAACCAGATGGTGCCCAGCCACCACCAAAGGCAGTTGTGATGGGGTCACAATGTAGAATCCCTGGTGAAGTACAAGAAAAAGAGGTGTGCAGTTCAAGAACTCTACTAAAACACCAGAACTGATGGTCTACAGCCAGGAGACTCCCCTGGGAACATGGTCTCTATACTTGCTGCTGGCCCTGACCTGAAACCAGTACCAAAGTGAACTCTTCGGACAAGAATGGACTGGACTCAGGGACGCAGTGTGACCATGTGTACTTTATGGTTTTATACATTCATAGAAGGCTGTCCTACTGGTTTCTTCCTAGATGGGAGAGGAGAGGATGGAGAGGAGAGGATAGGTGCTCATTAAGAGGATTCTAGAAGTAAAGAATGAATAGGAGGAGTGTATTGTCACAGGGCAAGGAGAGCAGATACAGTTTTAGACAGGCAGATATGCAAAATTGATTTGGATTGTATACTTAAACTTAATCATAATTTTTAAAAAGTCAAAAAGAAAAAAGAAGTACCATACAATCTAGCAATCCTACTCCTTGGAATATACTCTAGAAAAATAAGAGCAGTCATGCAAAGAGGAATATGCACACCAATGTTCATTAAGAAGAAATCAACCTAGGTACCCATCAATGGATGAATGGGAAAACAAAGTAGGGTATATTCACACAATGAAATACCATGCAATGGTAAAGAACAACAATAAACTTGTGAAATATCTCATCACATGGAGGAATCTGAAAGGCATTATGTTGAGTGACATTAGTTGCAAAAGGCTAAATATTATATGGATCTACTATTATAAGAATTCAAGAAAAGGTTTAAAGACAGAAGAAAACATTTTTTCAACAGTTATGAAGGTGAAGGTAGGGAGAGGGTATTCACTAAATTGATAGTAGACAAGGATTATTTTATATGAAGGGAAGGACAACACACAACATAGGAAAAGTCAGCACAACTGGACTAAACAAAAAGCTAGGAATTTTCCTGAATACAATCAAAATATTCCAGGGATAGTGTAGCAGAGGCAGAGGTCTGGGGATCATGGCTTCAGGGGACATTTAGGTAAACTGTCACAGCAAAGTTTTTTAAGAAATTGCTCTGTATTTGGTAAATGGAACAAGAAAAATGGGGGGTGCAGAAACTCTAGTAAAAAGACCAGACTTGACAATGTGACAGACTGGAGGATCCGTGGAAGACATGGCTCCTAGAGTCTCTGTTAGCCCAGAACAGAAGCCATTCCTCGAGGCAACTCTTCAAAGACTAGACGGGAGTATAAGATGTAAAACAATAGTGGTGAAGAGCGTGCTCCTTGGCTTAAGCAGATATATTTGACTAACTGGATCACAGCTGGCCAGAAGCAAGATGGGAAGGCAGAGCGGTACAGAAGATGGTTGAATGGACACGGGAAGTACAGGGTGGAGAGGAGTATTCTGTTACAGTATGAGGAGACAATTAGGGTTACATATCAATGTGTGCAAGTTTTTGAATGAGGAACTGATGTGAATTGTAAAGTTTCACTTAAAGTACAATAAAATGTAAAATAAACCCAAACCTGCACACAAATGTCTTTACTCATAACTCCAAAGTTTGGAAGTAACAGAGATGTTCTTGAATAGGTGAACAAACTGTGGTACATCCATACAATGAAGTATAATTCAGCTATAAAAGAGAAATAAACTAAGAAACTACAAAATAACATGGAAGAACCTACTTTCACTGCTGAATGAAAGAAGTCAATCCTAAAAAAGCTACATATTATGCGACTCCAACCATATGACATCCCAGGAAAGGCAAAACTACGGAAAGAGTGAAAATATTAGTGGTTGTCATGCGGTAGACAGGGAGTGGATTGGAAGAGATGAGTAAGTTGAGTGTAGTGCATATTTAAGGCAGTGAAACCATTCTGCATGTTAGTTTAACGATGGGTATATGACATTAAACCAAAAACCAAATCCACTGCAACTGATTTGCGATTCTATAGGGCTGAGCAGAACTGCCCCATACAGTTTCCAAGGACCACCTGGTGAATTCAAACTGCCAACCTTTCTTTTAGTTAGCAGCCATAGCATGTAATCACTATGCCACCAGAGTTTCCAAAACAACCCATAGAGGTATACAACGTAAAGGGTGGATCCTAATGTAAACTGTGGATTTTCGTCACTAATAATAATACATCAATTTGGGCTCATGGACTGTAACAAATGTACCACAAAATGCAAGATGTTAACAGTAACAATGTGCAGAGGAGAGGGAGCATGGAAACTATTTTCTGCAAAATTTTTTTGTAAGCCTAAACCTGCTCTGAAAAAATAAAATTATTGAAACATTATGACAATAATCCAAGAAAACATCTCAGAAATAAAAGACTACATGTTGAGACGAACCCAGAGTGCTGGTAATAATTGAGTTGGAATAATTACCTCCAGTGCATGTCCTAGTAAAAATGTATTACAATGTAAACACGAAAATTCTTCAAGGTCTCTAGGCAAAAAGGAAAAATAACTTACAAACTCAAGAAAATTAGGCTACGTAAAACAACATGCAACATATGAATTAAACTTTTCAGGGTCTCTCCTTTCCATCTAGGATCTATTTTGGCTCTTACAGTGTGAACTTCTGAACTAACCAAAAAAGTCCTTCTTTTCCTCCCATCTCACCTTTTTGTTTGTCCTTTTCTCTCTCCCAGAGGCAAAAATGTGGCACACAGACTAAGCAGAGGCTAATTCCTAGCGTTTCTCAATGGTGATGCCACTGTCATCTTGAGTCAGACAGGACTTCTTTCTGAAGGACTGTCCTGTGCACGCGGCCCCTCTGGCTCCCTCCTGCTAAAGGCCAGGAATATCTAGTCAGGGTGATACCAAAAAATGTCCCCACTCATTTTCTTAGATTGGTTTTACTAACTGAACATCTTCCCAGCTACTGCTAGTTGAGTTATTGAACTTCAGGCCTCCATTTTTTCATCAAATAAAAGGATCTACAAGTATTATCTCAAATATTGACTGAGCTATTAAAAAGATTAGATAAATGGATTTTATTATATTATTTAATGTAAAGCATTATGAAGAAATCTAAGAACATATATCAAGTGCATGATAAACACTAGATTCCAATGCTTGCCTCCCAGAAGCTTGTAGACCCCAGTAAGATGATCACCATCCCATGTAACAGACGCCCTCTAACCCTGAGCCCAGAGGTAGTGCTAATGCTAATGGGATCTGGGAGATGGAGGAACACTGGCCACAACAGAGCCTCCTGAAGGCTATTTTCTGGTCCTGCTGGGTCTTTATCCATATCAGCCAAGTAATGTGAAAAAATTCCCAGTCTTCCTTTCCTACCCAGATTAGAAATATCCCCAAGGCAACTGATGAAAACTAAGGACTATTTAAGAAGAAAAAATTCTTTCACCCTGAAATTTCTGAATCTAAATGTCCTTATTGAAACGAATTCCTCATTGTGCAAGCAGAGAGACACAGATTCCTAAGTCAGCAGGGAGGGGAGTGCCCTGTGATACTGCTCATATTCCCATTGAAGAAACTGTTTAGAAACTATTTTAAAACTCCTTTTCTGCTGGCCATCTATTTTCTGAGAATATAACCAACCCCACATTTCTGAGAAGTAGTACACTGCCCAAACCTCTGTGCCTCCTGGATAGCTTTGTCTGTTACCCAACCCTGTAACCATCTGTTGTCCATCCCGGTGACCACCGCCCTTGTAGATGACCATCTGCTTAGAGCCTTTTGCCCAACCCTGTGACCATCTGTTGTCCATCCCGGTGACCACCGCCCTTGTAGATGACCATCTGCTTAGAGCCTTGCTCATGTGCTGAGCCCCGCATGACCCTCACCCCATCCTCACCTTTTTTTCTTCTGTACCCCAACCCCACCCCCAACCTGCATAAAAACCTTGTACTCTTTTTACTCGGGGCCCAGCTCCTCTGCTCTGTTAGGAGTAAGATCTGGGCCCCGGCATGCTGGAATAAATCCTCTTGCTGTTTGCATCAAGTGACGTCTCCTGAGAGTGAATTCGGGGTCGCGCCGTGAGTCAGGGTACTTCATTTTGGTGCATTGGCCGGGAAACGGGTCCTCGGTGACCACCCCTCACTCCCAGAGACAACCTTGGAGGTAAGGGCCCATTTCTGTGTTTCTGTTGTCTCTGAAGTGTACACTTTTGGTTTGGCGACCGTCTCTGGCCCCGTGAGGGACCAGAGACAGTATCCTGCAGACGTGCTAGGAAGGATACAGGTTGCTGTCCTGGGGGACGCCCCAGGAGGAAGGAGAGACCAGGGACGCCTGGCGGGCTCCTCTGTAAAGTCTAATAACGAGGAATTCTCCTCTGTAAGGCCAGGATCATCACGATCCCCTGTGGACTCATTTCGGTACTTTTATGAAACTCGGTGCGGCCGCAGTCTGGTTTTGTTTTCAGTTTGTCTTGTTTTCATTGTGTTGAGTGTGTGTTTGACGATGGGACAGACAATGACTACACCCCTCACTCTGACTCTTGACCACTGGACAGAGGTGAAGGAAAGGGCTCGTAATCTGTCTGTACAGGTCCGGAAGGAGCCTTGGAGAACCTCCTGCACTTCTGAGTGGCCCACCTTCAATGTGGGATGGCCCCCCGAAGGGTCTTTTAATCTGTCTCTAATCTTGAAAGTTAAATCAGTTATATTCCAGGGACCACCAAGAGGACATCTTGATCAACCACCCTACATCACCGTGTGGCAGGATTTGGTCCAGAACCCTCCTCCATGGGTGAGACCGTGGATAGTGGACTCAGCCCACATAATGACCACTACCTCCACACCCCCGGAGGAGGAAAAGCGGAGGCCTGAATCGTCAGTATATCCCGAGACCCAGGACCTCCTACTCCTAGATGACCCCCCACCTTATCCCACCCCAAGGCCCTCTGCCCCCCCAGAAGAGGCCGCCCAGGCAGCAGTTCCCCCGAGCCAGGGCCCAGCACGGGGGACTAGAAGCCGCAGGGCAGCCACCCCTGATACCACAGTTGCTCTCCCTTTGCGAGCGTACGGGCCGCCCACTCCAGGTCCCAACGAGGGAGATCCCCCAGTACAACCCCTTCAGTACTGGCCTTTCTCTTCCTCTGACTTGTATAATTGGAAAACTAATCACCCTTCTTTTTCCGATGACCCCCAGAAACTCACCAGCTTAATGGAATCATTAATGTTTTCTCATCAACCCACATGGGATGACTGCCAACAACTCTTACAGGTGCTCTTCACTACTGAGGAGCGTGAAAGGATTCTTTTAAAAGCAAGAAAGAACGTGCCAGGGACTGATGGAAGACCTACACAGCTCCCTAATGAGATTGATCAAGGGTTCCCTCTGACGAGACCTCTTTGGGACTTCAATACTCCTGAAGGTAGGGAGCGGCTAACCATCTATCGCCAGGCTCTGGTGGCAGGTCTCCAAGGGGCTGCACGCCGCCCCACCAATCTGGCCAAGGTAAGGGAAATAACCCAGGGACCAGCCGAGGCCCCATCAGTATTTTTAGAAAGGATAATAGATGCTTTTAGACGATATACACCTTTTGACCCAACCTCAGAAGGGCAAAGGGCCTCGGTGGCACTGGCCTTTATTGGGCAAGCAGCACCTGATATAAAACGAAAACTACAAAGATTAGAAGGCCTACAAGACTTATCCCTCAAAGACCTGGTAAAAGAGGCAGAAAAGGTGTTTCACAAAAGAGAGACAGAGGAAGAAAAGGAACAAAGGAGGGAAAAGGAAAAGGAAGAGAGAGAGGAAAGGCGCGATAAGAGGAAGGAAAAAAACCTTTCTAAAATCCTAGCTGCAGTAGTTCAAGAAAAAGGCAAAGGGCCTCAGCCCCCAAACAGGCCAAGAGCGGGCAAAACAAAGCATCTAGAAGACCGCCCCTCCTTAGAGAAGGACCAATGCGCCTATTGCAAAGAGAAAGGACATTGGGTCAGGGACTGCCCAAAGAAACCAAGGCGCCCCTCACCCAAAGTACTGACCCTTGGTGAGGGTGAAGATTAGAGGGGACGGGGTTCGGAGCCCCTCCCCGAACCCAGGGTAACTCTAAAAGTGGAGGGGAAACCAGTGGAATTTTTAGTCGATACCGGAGCTCAACATTCAGTCCTCACTCATCCACTAGGAAAATTAAAACAAGGAAAAAAGACCTGGGTGATAGGGGCCACTGGGCAACAGCAATATTCATGGACTACCCGAAGAACAGTCGATCTGGGAACGGGCCGGGTATCCTATTCTTTCTTAGTCATCCCCGAGTGTCCTAGCCCCCTGCTGGGACGAGATCTCCTGACAAAGGTAGGAGCCCAGATTCACTTTTCCCCCGGAGGCCCCCTGATAACAGATAAAAGTTCAGTCCCAATAAGCGTCCTCACTGTGCAGCTAGAGGATGAGTATAGGATTTATAGTCTCCCCCCATCCACTGGAACACCAGAGGACTGACTGAAGGCTTTTCCCCAGGCCTGGGCCGAAACAGCAGGCATGGGACTGGCCAAGTTACAGCCCCCAGTAGTAGTGGAACTGAAGGCCTCAGCCACCCCCGTGGCTGTCCGCCAGTATCCCATGACTCTAGAAGCCAGAGAAGGAATAAAACCTCACATACAGAGACTTCTAAATCTTGGAATCCTGATAAAATGCCAGTCACCTTGGAACACCCCTTTACTCCCTGTAAAGAAACCAGGCACGGGCGACTACCGCCCCGTACAAGACCTCCGTGAGGTCAACAAAAGAGTACTAGACATCCACCCCACAGTGCCTAACCCTTACAACTTACTCAGCTCATTGCCACCCGACCATACCTGGTATACAGTCCTGGACCTAAAAGATGCTTTCTTTTGTCTTCAATTACATCCAGCCAGTCAACCTATGTTTGCCTTTGAGTGGAAAGACCCCCAGGACGGGGTCACTGGACAACTAACTTGGACCCGTTTGCCACAAGGGTTCAAAAATTCACCCACCATCTTCGATGAGGCCCTCCATCAAGATTTAATGCCATTCCGCGCCTCACATCCCCAGGTAACTCTCTTACAGTATGTAGATGACCTCCTCATCGCCGGAGCAACAGAGACTGAGTGCCGGGAGGCCACAGGAGCCCTGTTGGCTGAACTCTCCCGGTTGGGGTATCGGGCCTCTGCAAAGAAGGCCCAGCTGTGTCAACGAGAAGTGACGTACTTGGGGTATGTCCTAAAAGATGGAAAAAGATGGCTCACCGAGGCCCGCAAAAAGACTGTGACTCAGATACCTGTACCCTCTACTCACCGCCAGGTACGTGAATTTTTGGGCACTGCTGGGTTCTGCCGACTCTGGATTCCCCGATATGCCACTTTGGCAGCGCCCCTGTACCCTCTGACTAAGAATTCGACCCCCTTTACGTGGGGTCTGGAACAGCAAGAAGCTTTTGATACCATTAAACAGGCCTTATTGACAGCACCGGCCTTGGCCCTGCCCGATGTAACCAAGCCTTTCACTCTGTTCGTAGACGAACGTAAGGGAGTAGCACGGGGTGTATTGACTCAACCATTAGGCCCATGGAAACGACCCGTAGCATACCTGTCGAAGAAGCTAGATCCGGTGGCTAGCGGGTGGCCTACATGCCTCCGAGCTATCGCAGCTGTCGCCTCCCTAGTGAAAGACGCAGACAAGTTAACTTTGGGGCAAAAATTGACGGTCATAGCCCCCCATACATTGGAGAGCATCATCCGGCAACCCCCAGAGTGCTGGATGTCAAATGCCCGAATGACTCACTATCAAAGCCTATTATTAAATCGGGACCGGATTGAGTTCGGGGCTCCCACTACTCTGAATCCAGCCACCCTGCTGCCTGAAACCTCAGCCGAAGTGACACATTCCTGTCAGGAGATACTGGCCGAAGAAACCGGAACGCGGAAAGACTTGAAGGATCAACCATTAAAAGGAAGCCCTCTCCTGACATGGTATTCTGATGGGAGTAGCTACATGACTGAAGGTAAGCGGGTGGCAGGAGCTGCAGTAGTTGATGACTCTACCACCATTTGGGCTAGCAGTCTCCCGGCAGGAACTTCAGCCCAACGAGCCGAACTCATAGCCCTGACACAGGCTTTAAAACTAGCAGAGGGAAAAAGACTTAATCTTTACACCGACAGCCGCTATGCTTTTGCCACTGCCCATGTGCATGGGGCCATCTATCGGCAGCGCGGCTTACTTACCTCAGCTGGAAAGGACATAAAAAATAAACAAGAAATTCTAGAGTTATTGACAGCCATACATCTACCGGCAGAATTAGCCATTATACACTGTCCAGGACATCAAAAAGACAGCTCTGCCGTAGCAAAGGGAAATCAAAGAGCAGATACTGCAGCAAAACGAGCAGCCCAAGGAACTTGCATTTTACCACTCCTACCTTCCCTCAGTCCCACCCAAACCTGCAAACAGCCCTTCCAGTACACTGAAGAAGACCTCAATCACATAAGACAAGCAGGGTTTACCCTAAAAACTGTTGAAGGAATTTGCCAGACGAAGGAAGGTAAAAATATTTTGCCCAAAAGAACCGCCATGGTCTATTTAAGACAACTACACCTCCTGACCCATTTAGGAGAGACTAACTTAATTAAGTTAGTGAAGAAGTCTCCCTACTATATAGTTGGACTTAAGAATCTGGCCTCAAAGACAGTAATGAACTGTGTCCCGTGCCAACTTGTCAACGTACCAAAAACCTACAAAGGTGCCGGAAAAAGGTTACGGGGAGATCGCCCAGGATCATACTGGGAAGTGGATTTCACTGAAATAAAACCCACTAAATATAATTTTAAATATCTACTAGTTTTTGTAGACACTTTTTCAGGGTGGACTGAAGCTTTCCCCACGAAGAAAGAGACTGCATTGATAGTGGCGAAGAAAATTCTGGAGGAGATTTTCCCTAGATTTGGCGTGCCCAAGGTAATCGGGTCAGATAATGGGCCTGCATTCACTGCCCAGGTAAGTCAAGGTTTAGCAAGAATTTTGGGGACAGATTAGAAATTACATTGCGCATATCACCCCCAAAGCTCAGGACAGGTAGAGAGAATGAACAGAACCCTAAAGGAGACCTTAACTAAACTGACCATTGAGACTGGCCTAAAAGATTGGTTAGCCCTCCTTCCTACAGCCTTGTTCCGGGTTAGAAACACACCTGGTCGTTTCGGTCTAACTCCTTTTGAAATTATGTTTGGAGCACCAACTCCAATATCTTCTGCTCATCTACATAACTCTTCAGAATGTGTCACTAATACCCCTTTACTTGAAAGGTTGTGGGCCCTCGAAGCCGTGCAGAAAGAAGTGTGGGAACCTCTACGGGAGATCTATACTCCAGGAGAAACAACAGTTCCACATCCGATCCAAGTGGGAGACTCTGTCTACATCAGAAGACATCAAACCAAGAATCTTGAACCTCGGTGGAAGGGACCTTACGTGGTACTTTTAACTACCCCAACTGCTGTTAAGGTAGATGGCATTTCCGCTTGGATTCATGCATCCCATGTTAAAGTAGCCCCTCCACCAGAACAGGAGTGGAAATTAGAAAAGACAGATGACCCCCTTAAACTTCGTGTCCGCCGTGTGGCTACTGGCAATTAACTCTCTCCTCGAGGCCAACCCTCATACTCCCCAACAGCTCACTTGGAAGATTATAGATTTAGACACGGGTGCCACTATCAACAGCACCAGCCACCAAGCCCCACCTGGTACCTGGTGGCCTGATTTATATTTCTGCCTCCGACAAATCATCCCCTCAGCAAAACGCACTCCTCCTAACCTGGTGCGTAGTTATGGGTTTTATAGCTGCCCAGGGCATAGTAAGGATAAGAGCTGTGGGGGACTAGATAGCTATTTCTGTGGTAGATGGAGCTGTGTCACCTCAAATGATGGGGATTGGAGATGGAAAACAAAAAAACAGGACCTTTTAAAGTTTTCTTTTATACATCCAGGGCCCGGTAAAACTGCAACAATGATTTACCTTAAAGCGGCTGCAAACCCATACAGAAATAAGCCATACTCTCAAAAAGACTTAGATTACATAAGAATTCGGTTTACAGAAGCCGGAAAAACTGACACCTCAAAGTGGATAGAGGGTTTTTATTGGGGTATAGTATTTTGGACATACGGCGGAGGAGACGGGTCTGGCCTCCGGGTCCGCCTCAACATAGAAAAACTCCCAGCCCAATCGATAGGCCCAAATAAGGTACTATCCAAGCTAGATGCTCCCCCCAAGAGCCCAGTTCAACTACCACTCCCGAAGCCAACCCAACCAAAACCCCCTGACCCCCCACCCTCTAGTACCCCAGTGACCCCTACAACTTTCCTAGCCCCCAGCAACACCGAACAGAGATTGCTGAATTTAGTACAGGGAACTTTCAGTGTACTTAACACCTCTAATTCTAACATTACTAAGTCATGCTGGTTATGCCTGACTTCCAGGCCTCCCTATTATGAAGGGGTGGCATTTTCAGGAAACTTCAGCAATACAACCTCCCACAGCTTATGCACCTGGGGAACCCAAAATAAACTAACCCTTACCGAAGTAACAGGAAAAGGAACTTGTTTGGGAAACGTCCCTGCAGACAAAAAACAATTATGTAATCAGACATTAACTAGCCCTCACACCTCCACTAACTACTACCTCGTACCCCCATTAGAAGGATGGTGGGCTTGCAACACCGGACTCACCCCTTGTATTACCACCACTGTTTTTAATAACTCTAAAGATTTTTGTGTTTTAGTTCAATTGGTACCCAGAATCATATACCATGATTCAAAATCATTCGAAGATCATTTTGATTCAGAGAACTATAGAGTCAGAAGAGAACCAGTATCAATAACCCTAGCCGTGTTGCTGGGCGCAGGAGTAGTGGCTGGAGTAGACACAGGAACTACTGCTTTAATCCAGGGAACACAAAAATTCACAGCCTTAAGGGCAGCAATAGATGAAGATTTAAAGACCATAGAAAACTCAATTTCTAAGCTAGAAGAATCTTTAACCTCCCTATCTGAAGTAGTCCTACAAAACAGGAGGGGACTAGACTTATTATTCCTAAAGGATGGAGGCCTCTGCGCTGCCCTGAAAGAAGAATGTTGTTTTTATGTTGACCACTCAGGAATAATCAAAGACTCAATGGCCAAACTAAGAGAAAGATTAGACAAAAGACGAAGAGACCGAGAGGCCCAACAGGGATGGTTTGAAAATTGGTTTTCCAGATCCCCCTGGCTGACCACCTTAATGTCCTCCCTAATAGGCCCCCTATTGATACTACTATTACTTGTAACACTGGGACCCTGCATCCTCAATAGGCTAATAAGATTCGTTAGAGAAAGAGTAAGCTCAGTGCAGATTTTATTACTCAGACAACAACATCAAGCACTGCAACAACACTCTAATTATAGAAACACAAACATCTGAATTTTCTATGATTAGAAAATATTTACAAATCAGAAGAGTTGGGAATGAAGAAACTGTTTAGAAACTATTTTAAAACTCCTTTTCTGCTGGCCATCTATTTTCTGAGAATATAACCAACCCCACATTTCTGAGAAGTAGTACACTGCCCAAACCTCTGTGCCTCCTGGATAGCTTTGTCTGTTACCCAACCCTGTAACCATCTGTTGTCCATCCCGGTGACCACCGCCCTTGTAGATGACCATCTGCTTAGAGCCTTTTGCCCAACCCTGTGACCATCTGTTGTCCATCCCGGTGACCACCGCCCTTGTAGATGACCATCTGCTTAGAGCCTTGCTCATGTGCTGAGCCCCGCATGACCCTCACCCCATCCTCACCTTTTTTTCTTCTGTACCCCAACCCCACCCCCAACCTGCATAAAAACCTTGTACTCTTTTTACTCGGGGCCCAGCTCCTCTGCTCTGTTAGGAGTAAGATCTGGGCCCCGGCATGCTGGAATAAATCCTCTTGCTGTTTACATCAAGTGACGTCTCCTGAGAGTGAATTCGGGGTCGCGCCGTGAGTCAGGGTACTTCACCATAATACTCAGATCCCTCACCTTGCTGGAGTGTGGTGAAGCTGAGATGAACTTCTCTGTGAGGGAAAAAAAATTTTAACACCCAGCCTGTTGCAAATCTCATCTGCTGGTGTCCAACCCCCAAACAACAGAAATGGCCAGGAGGCAACCAGAAAAAGAAGCCACAGTTTTGTAAAATCCTTGCCTGCAGAATAAACCTTCTCAGTTTTCTTGTGACCCTGTGGGTATCATGTCACCTCCTAAGGACAAAATGTTTTCACAGATGTGTTCTGAGTGTTACAACTCTGATACCAGAGGGATCAGTGTGTCACTAATTACCTCTTTCACTTTATGAAGAAACAAACTGGAAGGCAGTAAGTACTCTGCCCAAAGTCAAACCTGCAGGCCAAGAGCCTCGCTGTTCTGCCTCGCACCTCTCAGAAGCAGGGAGGACAGAGGAGGAGGTCAGATCCCTCACTATTCTAACGGACTCCATTGAAGTCAGTCACCCAGGCCCAGGATTATCTCACTCTCAAATTAGTTGTTATTGTTCTTATATTTTTTAATAAGAGAAACATGAGAAGACAAGCAAATAAATAATCAGCCAAATTCCACACACTCTTTAAGCATTATTTAAAATTAAATGAAAGGCTTACACTGATTCTCCCTGAGATACAGCCATGAATTCAGTCTTATGGCCCTGGGGATGACTTGATTCACAGAAAAGATATACACAGTACTTGAGCAAAAGGATGAACTCTGGAAGGCATATTCAGGTCTTTGATCCTTAACTATAGCTAAAAGGAAGCAGTGAGGGGAAAAAGAAACAATGTTTTAATAGCAGAAAAACTTTTAAAAATTGGATTTACTATTCTCTTACCAGTTGACCTGGAAGATCCTAGCATGTTACACTGGGTGCAAGACTCCAGGTTCTTTGGGGTTTGGCAACACACAACCCTCACTAGTGACTGAGAGGCCCTGTCAATAGCAACATTTACTCAGAGACG
This sequence comes from Heterohyrax brucei, assembly GCA_028571685.1. Classification (NCBI taxonomy): domain Eukaryota; kingdom Metazoa; phylum Chordata; class Mammalia; order Hyracoidea; family Procaviidae; genus Heterohyrax; species Heterohyrax brucei. The sequence continues at coordinate 83,382,527 of CM053154.1, read as the reverse complement.
GAAGCTGAGCATAGCCAGACTCTGGTCTGATTTTCACCCCACCCCCAAGCACTGTCACAGACCACAAGTCAACAGTGCATTAATGAGAAGCAAAAACACATATTTTTTTTTTAAAAAAAAAACAGTAATAAAAACAACCATGCAGGCATCCGTTCATCGTACTACAGCCCAATGGTGTCTGGAGCCTGCCTACCTGAGTTCCAATTCCTGCTCTGCAGCCGATCAGTAACGGGTCAGGGCTGGCTGCTGGGGCCCTCCCAGACCCTAACTGACCACCTGGGCTACTCTCTGGGCCCTGGGATATAGGCAGTTTCCATGCCAGCTCTGTGGAGTATCTCCTGTTCCAGATTCAGAGTAGGTGAGCTACCACTGCTTTGCAGGCTCTTTGCTGCAGAATTTTTGTCTCTGAGACCAGTAAAATTCTTGGTTCCTGTGTCAGGTTGGGGGGCCTCTGCCAGGTGATTCAGGTATCACTCACTAGAGTGCAATACCAGAGTCTGGAGCTGACCACCTAGAGCCTTCTGGCCTCTCCTGGGCTCAGATAGGGAGAGAAAGCAAAGCTAGAACCTCAGTGCATGGAGTATCTACCTCCTCACTGACTAGGAGTTTCAAGGCTCTTCTACATTCCAAGTTTGAAAACTCCTACAATATTTCTAAACCTCAAACTGCCACATTTGTAAACTAGGGGAAAAATATCCCCAGAGTCACTTCTATCTCTACAATTCCTCCCCAGATAGCTCTTTTGGTTTTGGACTTTTAAACTTCTTATCATGCTAATTTTTAAACATATAATGAATACTATGTTGAGCAATATAGTAGGAGAAATAGTGTCATGGATCGAACTGTGTCCCCCCAAAAATATGTGTAGCCATGTGGCTGGGCCATGATTCCCAGTATCTTGTGGCTGTCCTCCATTTTCCGGTTTTCCTATGCTGCATGTTAAGGGATTAGGGTGGGGCTGTAAATCCCTTCATAGGATCACCTCCCTGCTCCACTGTAAAGGGAGTTTCCCTGGAGGATGGCCTACCCCGCCTTTAATCCTTTCACCCTGCAAGAGATAAAAGGCCAGAGAAGCAGGCAGAGAATTGGGAACCTCGCACCATCAAGAAAGCTCCACCGGGACAAGAGCATGTCCTTCACACCTGAGGTTCCTGCGTCAAGATGCTCCCTGGACAGACTGATGCAATACCGGACTTTCCTCCAGAACCAACAAGGGGAAAGCCTTCCCCTGAAGCGGACACCCTGATTTTGGACTTGTAGCCTACCAGACTGTGTAAGAATAAACCTTTCTTTGTTAAAGTCATCCGCTCTGGTATTCCTGTTAGAGCAGCACTAGCTGACTAAAACAAATAGTATAATGAACTTCATTATTTAACTGACTCTCAGACATATTGTCTCACCTAAAATATTTCCATAAGTTACTGTGAGGTACTGTCAAGTCAGTTCCGACTCATAGCGACCCTTTAAACAGCAGAAAGAAACACTGCCCAGTCTTGCACCATGTCCACAATTGTTTTTATGTTTAAGCCCATTGTTGCAGCCACTGTCAATCCATTAGCGAAAAGAAGATCCCAGAGGCCTTATTCTATCCACATCGTTAAGGTTGACTCTATTTTGAGGAGGCAACTCTTCCCCATTCGTATTCCGAGTGTCTTCCAACCTGGAGGGCTCACCTTCCGGCACCATATCTGACAATGTTCAGCTGCTATTCATAAGGTTTTCCTGGATAGTTCCTTTCAGAAGTAGACTGCCAGGTCTTTCTTCCTAGTCTGTCTTAGTCTGGAAGCTCAGCTGAAACTTTTGATGGGTCTGAAGGTAGAAAGACTTTGTAGTTCTTCTTGTATTGTGCATATAGGGTGACCCTGCTGGTACCTAAATACCAGTGGCATAGCTTCCTGCATCACAGCAACAAGCAAGCCTCCACCGACAGACAAGCTGGAGCTGCTCACTCCATCATTACCCTCCTTATCCATGTCCATAAATATCTCTAAAAAAGAAATCCCTTTCAATGTAACCACAGGTTGGTTTAGTTTTAAATACCTTTGCCTTTCAAGAAGTCCCTTTTTCCAATTCCACTGTGAATGACAACCACAGACAATTACCATTGACACCAGCTCTCCTGGACTATGCTTTTAGAGGATGAAAGAGTCAAACCCCTACAGAAAGCTAGTATACCAGGCCGACTGGTTCCCACAAAATAAGCAGGCTTAGGTGTTTGTCAGAAGAACTCACCCTCAAAGCCACGCTGAGCTCTACACCAGGCTCTTTCTGTTGCAGGAAAAACAGGAGATAACCCTTAAACAAAGCTCCGGGGAGCAAGGATCGCTCAGAGCACCGTTTATTGTCAGAGGAATGGGCTTTATTGCCGGCAGAATGCAGTGGACTGAGTCAGAAACGGCTGCGTTTCCCGTCCCGCCAAATTCCAGACTTTATATACCTCTACAGAAAGTTCAAACAGAGAAATTTTCGTACAGCTTTTCTATTGGTTTTAGTAGTTTTACAAATTATCATTCCACCTTCTAACTTGTGTTAACAAAGATAAAGATAAGCAAATTCTTAAATTGTGAAGAGGGGGCTCTCCTTTCCCTGGGGGTCCAACTGCTCAACAAGAAACACTTGCGTGGGGGTTTCTCTTGCGCCAGGCTTCCAGGCGCCTGGTGCTTTTAACAAAGCCATAACTCTTCAGGTTTGAGGCCTTCGGGCTTCTGGTAGTTTTAGGAAAGGCTATAATTCTTCAAGCTGTCCGCTCTCATTTCCCAGTGATGAAGTGATAGGCTCTAGAGAACTATTGATTAAATGTACCCCTAAGGTGCCCACCCTAGTCACACTTTATTCCTAAATACAGCTTCACCTTAGACTAGCCTCTTAATCTCTTTATAGACTTACAGGCTTTTAGAAGCCTCAGTCCTTTTGGTTAGCAGCCATAGCTTTAACTAGGGCTCCATTCAAAGTCTAGCTTCCAACAAATCACTGAATCCAACTGAGACTTAGTTTCTTATTTAATCCTTGTAATTCCCTCCTAGTGTAAATGCTGTTTTATCACCACCAGCTGTTAATGGGGGACTCCTTGAGTGATGAAAATGGTTAAATACTAGACAACTAACCAAAAGGTTGTTGGTTTGAAGCCACTCAGAGGAATGAGAAAAGAAGACCTGTCAGTCTGCTTCCAAAAGGTCACAGCCTTGAAAACACACAGTCCCATGGGTTGGAATTGATTCAGCGGCAACTGGTTTGGAATCTGCTTTGCTGCTAATTGAAAGCTTGGGGGTTCTAGTCTACCACTGATGCCTTGGAAAAAAAGGTCTAACAATCTACTTGTGAAAAATCAGACATTAACAATCCTGTGAAGCACAGTTCTACTCTGACACACATGGTGGTCACCATGAGTCAGAACTGATTCAGCATGTGACAGCAGCTGGTTGGCTTTGTTTACGCTTATGTGCTTGTTTTTTTTTAAGAAGACACTGGGCACAGAGAGGTTTAGAACATGGAGAGAGACTCAGACCCATCAAGATGGACCTCTGACCTCCGACTGACTTCTGTGTTTCATTATCACACTGTTGTGTTAGGGACCACACCCTCCGTGAGGATGCAAGCTTTGTCAGGCCTGCAGATGATCCATATAAGTGGGTTTAAGGAAGCATCATTAGTGACTAAGGAATGCGGAGTTACAGGCCAGGGAGAACACAGACTAACACGAGATTTGAAAATAGACTTAAAGGCGTTAGAGGTTTTGTTGATTCATTTTATCCTTTAACAGTGCTGTGACATAACCCAAACCTCCATTTTACAGAAGAGGAAACTACAGGCCTTTGGGGTTTCTCTTCCTCACAACTGTGAGACTGTATCTTCCCAAATGTGTGGCAGAAGGTAGAGGTACTTTGTAGTTCTTTTTGTATTATGCATACAGAAATCACAACACAAGCATGACAGCTGTTTGAGATTAATTCACCTGAATTAACAACTATCCATGTGTCCTTCTTTCTGTTTAAACAACTTGCTACCAATTTGTGAGGACTCAGTATGTGGCAGGCCCAAAGAATGGGTTTTTAAAGCATTTCAGTTAATCTTATAGCTACTCTTTGAGGATATATATTATTAATACACATTATACAGATGATGACACTGAAACACAGAGACACTAACTAACTTGCCAAAGGATAAACTCTAAAAAGACAAGAATAAAGGGATAGAAAGTAGGCAAAAATTAGGTTTTTAAATAGGAAAGTTAACGGGCATGAAGCTGGAGGCCCGAAAGGCGTGGTTGATTTTTCTAGCAACAGGGGGAACCTGAGACTAGAGGCCTGAGAGTCTTTGTTTCAGAGCCACCACCCCAGGCCCCAATGAGAAACATAATACTCACATTCCACAGGCCCCAGATGGTGATACTAAGAGGAGAAATAACAACCTTGAAAAATACCAGCACAAATTCAGCAACCTCACCACGGGTTGTGTAGAACTCCCCCTGTCCTGGTAACTGAGCTTCAAGCTAGCAACTGGTGACTTACACAAGAAACTAGGGAGGATATAGCAAATGATTTGAGTTTTCCCTTCCAGATGGCTGAATGGTGCCCTAAACCCAATGCCTTCAAGACCAACAATGGCCTGTGAGATTGCAAGGCCAGGTAGGTGGTACCCAATGCCTTGTCACTGGGACAGCCCAGAAAAATCAAAAGGATTGAAGAAGCCCAGATTCCTCTTCAAAGCATATTTCCTAGCCCCTTGATTTCCCTACCTCTGATCTTAGCACATAACCTCACCCTTTAAAAACCCTTGCATGAGACAATGAGGTGGGCAGATTTTTCGAGGAGCTATCCCCCCTGCCACCTTTATGTAAGCTAGCACACAAATAAAATCATTGATTACCTCACCCTAGCCTCCTGTCTCAGAAATTGGCTTGTGGCAGGTGGCATGAACTCTGGGTTTTTCCAGTAACAGGCAAAAGTACACAAAACAAAACAGACAAAACCTGTTGCTGTCAAGTCAGCTCTGACTCGGTGAAGCTGTGAGACAGAGCAGAACTGACATATATGGTTTCTAAGTGGAGGCTGGGGGATTTGGACTTTTTGGTCAACAGCGGAGTTCTTAACCAGGGCTCCAACAGAGGTGCCAATGGAGAGAACAGAGCCCAGGATGAATCCATAGTTTCTGATTTAATTCCATGAGAGATCCTGGCCTCACCAACAAAATGAAGAAAAAACATGAGGAATAGTCTTGAAGGGCAGATAAAATAAAGAAGTTATGTTAGTGAGTTGTAACTGTAGAAAGGTCCTATGCTGTCTGAGTGGTGTCAGAGGCATCAATAACTCAGCTGATCCCTCAGGCCAAGTAAGAAATTATAAGCCTTTGTGGCTTAGAGGTTAAGAACTATGGCAACCTACAACAGCTAACCAAAAGGTTCACAGTTCTAACCTACCAGCAGCTCCCTGTGGGCTGTTCTACTAAATTGAATCTACTTAACAACAATGAGGTTTTTGATTTTCACTTTTTTGGAGTTCTGATGGTGCATTGTTTACAAGCTATAGGTACTAACCAAAAGTCAAGAGTTTAAATCTGGCAGCCACTTCTTGGAAACTCTGCTCTGTCCTGTATGATTGCTATGCATTAAAACAGACTTAAGATCAACGGGTTTGGCTTTGGTTCACTTCCTTGCCTTCCATTCTTTTTTCAACTCCAGTCACTCACCTCTATCGTCACTCAGATAGGGTTAACAGCTGCAAAAAATTCTTAGCTAGCTTCTTTCTTAGTACTTAAACCCCTTACCCCATTGGAATCATGACATATAAAGAAAACTGTAATCTCCCTTCTGTCTGGTACTCACAAAGATTTTTGAGCTTGTTTTCCCAGGCTCTTCTTGGCTGATAACCAGACAGAGCAATGTCAGTTCCTAGCCCACTGTCTCTGAGAAAAGTAACCAGCCTGCAGATGTCAAGGACAAGTTACCTTGAGACAAAGAAGTTGTGTCTCCTCCAACCTTGCCTTCTCTGAACCCTTACACTCCTTGCCTGCCTGCTTCCTTCCCTTCCGTAAATCCTCATACAGAATTTTCCAGCCTGGACTGAGATGTTAAGATGTTTTTTAGGGTGTTAGCCTGCCATCTCAGGTTGCTGGCAATCTAAATAAAGCACCTTTAAAAATTCAATCTCTGTGTCACAGATTGAATTGTGTCCCCCCAAAATATGTGTAGCCATTTGGCTGGGCCATGATTCCCAAAATTTTGTGATTGCCCTCCATTTTGTGATTTTCCTGTACTTTATGTTAAAGGATCAGGGTGAGACTATAAATCCATTCAGAGGATTACCTCCCTGCTCCACTGTAAAGAGAGTTTCCCTAGAGTATGGCTTGTCCCACCCTTAATCCTTACCTCCTACAAAAGATAAAAGGAGGGAGAAGCAAGCAGAAAATTGGGAACCTCACACCATCAAGAAAGTAACACCTGGAGAAGACTACGTCCTTCAGATCTGAGGTTCCTGCACCAAGATGCTCCTTGGACAAAGACTGATGCGATGCCGGACCTTCCTCCGGAGCCAACAAGGGGGAAAGCCTTCCCCTGGAGCGGACATCCTGAATTTGGACTTGTAGCCTACCAGACTGTGTAAGAATAAACCTTCCTTTATTAAAACCATCCACTCGTGGTATTTCTGTTACAGCAGCACTAGCTGACTAAAACACCCTGTCTCTTGAGTCTGCAGCCATGATTTTTCTGGTAACAATTCCACTGTTTAGATGTCACTTCCCTGGCAAAGGTCAACAAAGCAGCCCCTAAATTGCCCAATTTTGTGATTACACTCCCAAAAGGTCAGCAGTTCAAATCCACCAGGAGCTCCTTGGAAACTCTGAGGGGCAGTTCTACTTGGAACTCTAGGGTCACCATGAGTAAAACCTGACTTAACAGCAGTGTTCTTTTGTTTGTTAGTTGTTGTTTTAATAACAATCCCAGGTAGTACCAATGATTAAGCACTTGGCTGCTACCCTAAGGAGGTTGCCAGCTTGAAACCATCCAGTGACACCTCGGAAAACAGGTCAGGCAATCTGCTTCTGAAAGGTCACAGCCATGACAATCTGTTGTGCAGTTCCACTCTGATACACTTGTGGTTACCATGCATCAGAATCAACTCAGTGACAACTAATTTGGGGCTTTTGATTTTATGGTTACTTTACTATGGCTTCTCCCTTCCTTCCTTCTTCAAACACTGTTGGTTAATCTAATTTTTTTCTTGTAAACGCTCCTACTTTAGATTCCTTATATTAAACACAGCCTAAACCATCAGTAGAAACTCTGATGGTGTAGTGGTTAAGTGCTACAGCTACAAACCAAAAGGTCAGCAGTTTGAGTTCACCAGGTGCTCCTTGGAAACTCTATGGGTTTGTTCTGCTTTGCCATATAGAGTGTAATTGACTCAATGGCAATGAGTCTGGGGGAGTTTTGGTTTAAATCATCAGTGCATATCCACTAAATCTTCCAATTCTTGTTTCCAAAATTTCCACCACTTTTAAAAGCAGTTCAGTGCCTGGAGGCAATGAGTCCCCTTTTTCCCCTCTCTTTCATCTGTCCTGGTAACCACAGATAGATTTAGGTCTATAGGTATTTACCTACAAGCGTCTGTTAGGGGTGATGGAACAATTTGGAAGTGGGTAATTGTGATTGTTGCACAACATGGTGAACACATGTCACTGAATAGTACATGTGAAGAATGTTAAAACAGCAAATACTTTGTTACATATGGAAACCCTGGTGGTATAGTGGTTAAGTGCTATGGCTGCTAACCAAAGGGCAGCAATACAAATCTACCAGGTGCTCCTTGGAAACTCTATGGGGCAGTTCTACTCTGTCCTATAGAGTCGCTATGAGTCAGAATTGATTTGATAGCAAGTGGTTTTGTTTTGTTTTTTGTTGCTGTTACATACGTACCTGCCACACACACACACACACACAAAGTCATAAAAACAAAAAGTTCATTGCAGTGAGAGCTCAATATATACCAGGTCATGTATATTGAACTCTGTAATACAGCGGTGAAAAGCACAAATTGCAGTCACTGCTCCCAGAAAATCAAGATTCAGGTGAACTTTTTTTGAAATTTATTTTTCAGTAGTATTTTACTGTGTTTTGGGGGGGGTTAAAAATTTATACAGCAAATTAGGTTCCCATTTGATGATTTCTACACAGATTTTTTAGTAATCAAGTGAACTTTTAAAAATATATACTTCCCAATTATTACCTGTAATAAAGCTAAGAACTTAACTAGAATGCTTGTCAGATAGTTGGATGATCTGTTATTTCCCTTTGTGCCTCACCTCTGAGACCTTTGCCTCCTGTAAAGCCTCACATCTCATGACCTAAAAATAGTCGGGCTATTAACTGGTCATGAGATATGCTCGACCTACTGGCCTTTTACATCTGCTTTAGCTGCTAGGTTGAAGACCTCCAAGAGGCTCTGGAAAGAAATACTTTGACCAAAAGTAAGATGAACAACATGATGATTTGACTAAAATGATCATCTGCTTTAAAAGAAAAGGAAAAGGTAATGACACAACAATGGAGTTTGAACATTTGATGCACTGCAGAGTGGTTTTGTTTTCCTTAAGTGCTTTTCTCTGTTTCTCCCCCCAACCCCATCCTCGTCCCCCCAGACTTTTGGGACTTTTTTTCCACTTTTTTGGCTCCAGTGAGGTTTTTATACATTTCCCCCACTGTTTTTGTAATGGTTAACAGTTAATTTAAGGTTCCAAAAATATGATTGGTCATTAGTTTGCCTACTTCAAATATGTAATATTTTCTTCTTACAAAAATGTTTGGAATAGAATGTTTCATTCATTACTTTCTTCGGTATTTCAGATCCCATACTATGTGCCAGAACTGTTCTATACATAGACTAACAATAATGTGTTTGTTGTACCTAAGTCTGGGTCATTTTTTGGTTTCTTCTTACTCTTTTTTTTTTTTTTTTACAAAAACACTGTATTTGCATCTAGGTGATATTCTTGTACTTCTTTCTCTGTATACACCAACACCCAGATTTCCTTTATGTGGGAGAAAAATAAGGGTTTATAGTGTCACAGTGGTTAAGTTCTGTGGCTGCTAACCAAAAAGCTAACCACCACGCACTTCTTGGAAACGCTATAGAGAAGCTCTACTTTATTATATAGGGTTGCTCTAAGCCAGAATTGACTGGACCTCAACGGGTTTTTTGGCATAACCCTAGTGGTACTGAAGCCAGAGACCTGAAAAGCATAATTTTAACAACAGGGGGAAACTGAAGCTGGAGACCTGAATGGCTTTGCTGCAAAGCAATGTCCCCAAACCCAAATGGGAAACATCACACTCGCATTCCATAGGGCCCAGATGACAATACTAAGAGGAGAATTCACAGCTTTGATGAACACTGGCAAGAATTCAGCAACTTCACTATGAGCTGGGTATAGTACCTCCTGCCCCGGTAGTTGGGCTCCAGGCTAGTAACTGGGCTTCAAGCCAACAATTGATGACTTAGACAAGGAACTAGGGAAGGCATGCCAATGATTTGTTTAGAGTTTTCCCTTCCAGGTGCCTGAACTTGTGCCCAAACCTGATGCTCATTGCCTGCAAGACTGATAATGGCCTGTGAGATTGCAGACCCACCTGGCACCTGGTATCTTATCACTCAAACAACCTACAAAGATCAAAAGGGTTGAAGAAGCCCAGATTCCTCTTCAAATCGTATTCCCTAACCCCTTGATTTCCTTACCTCGGATCTTAGCACATAGCCTTGCCTTTTAAAAACTCTTGCATGAAACAATAGGTTGGGCAGATTTTTGGAGGAGCTATCCCCTCCGCTACTTTGTGTAAGCTAGCACACAAGTAAAATCTTTGATTTAATTCACCCTAACCTCTTGTCTCAGTGATTGGCCTGGTGGCAGGTGGTACAAACTCCAATGTTTCTCTAGTAACAGTACAGTAGTTAAATGCTACATCTGCTAGCCAAAAAGTTGACAGTTCATATCCACTACACACTCCGATGGGGCAGTTCTACTCGGTCCTGTAGAGTTACTTTGAATTGGAATCAACTTGAGGGTGAAAGGGTCAGCATAAGAAAGAAATTGTAAGGGCACTATGAGAAAGGAATTACAGGGGCAGTATAAGAGAGGAATTATAGAGGCCTAGTTTCCTAGGAAACTGTAGCCTTGTTTCTGTATGGCTTACATAGTTAATTTTCATATACTTTGGTCATTTTATGATTTATGATTTACTTCCCCTCTTCCATCTCCTGTTCTTCACATTCTTTGAAGTTTAAAATTATCTTATGTTTCTCTTAGAAAAGCCAAGCGGCAACTGTGGAGCTTCCCAGGTGTGAGAAATGTTGCCAGTACCCTGGACACTGCTCCGGTTCCTCTTGGCAACTGGCAGGTTGGTATAAACCCCTGACTGACACCCTGCCTTGATGGTCAAGGCAGGCTGCCTTATCACTTATATGGTCACCAATAGGCAGTTACCAGTGTCTTTTTCTGACAAATGCTCAAGAAATACAGTTCAAATCCAGTTAGCGAGAGTGAGGCTTTATTGGTCAATTTTCCAAAACTGGGCACCTGAGCCCATAAAGGAGGCTGGTCAGAGAGAGCATGCCTTACAAGGCCTTTTTATCTTCTAACTCCTAATTCCTCATTGGCTGAGTATCAGGGGATGAACAGGCTCACCCGGATGTCACCTAAGTCTTAACATTCTATTTTCTTTTGTGGTTATATCTGCTGTTTCCTGAACAGGTTTTCCCCTCACCCCTGTTCACCCCTTCTTTTAGATTAACTAGTAACTTCTTACAGTTAACCAGAAGGTTGGAAGTTCAGATCTGCCAGGCGCTCATTGGAAAGTTTATAGGGCTGCTCTACTCTGTCCTGTAGGGTCACTATGAGTCGGAATCAATTCAATGGCACTAGATTAGTAACTTCTTATCTTGGTCTTTGTTCCAAAGAGGGGACCATTTTGAACTTTATTTCTCACAAGTTTCCCCCTTTTTCTTTTTATACTTCTTGGTCTCATCTTCACTGACATTTTTCAAACCTTTCTAGTGTCTGCTGACTTTCTTCCTTGTAGAGAGTATCATCTGTGTGGGTTTCTAATAGCAGTAAGCTGGTTTATGGGCATGTCATGGGCGTCTGCTTACTGATGGACATTTGGACTAGTTTTGGGGTTAACTCTTGGACACAAGGTATAATACAATACCCAACAGCTGTCACAACTCCTGCTACTATGATGAGAGGTCAGGACAGAGACAGTCATATTTTTCCATTTACCAAACCACCTTTCTAGCCAATCATCAATATGGTTGCTGATTCAAGCAATTTCTGCCAGTTCATTGCCTAGAGTATTTAATCCTTGTAAGACTTGTGATGGTTGCCAATATCCTCCAAGCTGCTTCCCTTTTGGTGACCATTCACTTGAATCACTGCTATTTCTGTAGGGAACAAGAGCCTGTGTAGGATTTGTCTAACCAAGTTTCCATGGATCAATTCTTTTCCTTTGCTGTTCATGAGCTCTCGTTCCTTCCAAATTTTTCCAAAGGTGTGTACAACCCCCTAAGAATATTTTGAATCTGTGTAAATGTTGTCTTTTCTACTCTCAAGGAGTTTGAGGGCTCAAGGGCATAAAGCGCGCAAGTTTGTGCTGACCAGGTATTAGGCAGCCTACCCTTTTTTAAGAGGACCAGTTCATGTCATTTACCATTGCATAGCCATATGTGTCTTTCCCTCAACCACTCATGAAGAACCATCTACAAACAGCCTGTCTCCTCTGTGTAAGGGAACCTCCCTTAGGTCTTGTCTAACTTTGGTTTGATACTCTGTAATGTCTAGGCAGCTATGTTCCAGAGTCTCTGGGATTCCTTCCCTTTTCCACAGGAAACTAGCAGGGTTTAGGCAAACCTTGGTGGTCAAGACCAAGTCACCCTTTTCTAGTAGTATCGCCTCATATTTTAAAATTCATGAGTCTGTCAGCCACCTCCCTGCCCTTTGATTTAAGATGTTTCTGACTTGGTGGGTAGTGCTCATGATGACGGCCCCCTCAAAGGTCAGTTTCCAGCTCTCCTCCACCAGTAGAGCAGTAGCAGCTGCCACCTGGACACATTCAGGCCACCCTGTTGAGACAGGAGCCAATAGTATGGACACAAATGCAACAGGCTGCTGCTTCCTCCTCCTTCCCGCTATGTCTGAGGACTCCAAGAACCATGCCTTGATCCACTGTAGTGAACAGCGGAAAGGGCTTATCTAAGGATGTTAGTGCCAGAACTGGGACTGTAATCAGAGCATGTTTTAAGCCTTCCACTACCTGAGTCTTGGGGGAGGACCAAACTAGGGGATCAGGCTATTCTTCTAAAAGCTTGCCAGCCAGCTAAGTGCCATCAAGTCAGATCCTCTAAAAGCTTGAGGTATAAGATTTTTGTTATTTGGGCGTACGAATCAATCCACAGCTGACAACAGCCATTTAATCCTAATAGCTTCTTTAGTTTTCTCTTTGTCTTAGGTAAGGGTGAGTTCACAATCCCTAAAATTCACTCTGGATTTATCCTCTACCTCCCCTCACTGATCAGGTGTCCTAGGTATTTCACTGCTTCTTCTATGAATTGTGGTTTGCTCTTAGAGACCAGGAGTCCATTTTTAGCCAGGAAATTGAGTAGACTAATAGTAGTTTCCTATACATAGCCTTTATTTTTCCCTGAGACTAATAAGTCATCCATATATCATAATAACTGGGTTTCTGTATGCGATTGAAACTCTTCCAAAACTTTTTCTGGAACCTGGACGAATAAATTTGGGGCCTTGGCGAAGCCTTGTGGTAACACTGTCCAGTGGTACTGTAGTTTCCTTCCAGTCTGGGGCTTTTCCCACTCAAAGGTGAAGAGGTCTCTGGTTTGGGGGTCAAGGGGACATGACCAGAATGCATCCTTTAAATCTACCACACTAAACCACTTATGCTCACATGGGATTCTGCTGAGGAGGGTATATGGGTTAGGAACAACTGGATGGCAAAAGCAGACAATATGATTTATGGCCCTCAGGTCTTGTACTAGCCTGTATGTTCCATCAGATTTCTTAACTGGGAGGATCGGGTATTGTAGGTAGACATAGAGGGTTCTAGGAGGCCATCTTTCACCAGGCCCTCTATCACTGACTTGTAAGCCCTTCTTCCCCTCAATGTGCATAGGGTATTTTCTTCTACAGACCACCTCCTGTGTTTTTTCAATTCTACCAATAAAGGTGGGATCTCCAGTCCTGCCCTGTTGCCTCCTTTAACCCATACTTGGGGGTCAATTTTTTTTTCCTCCTCCTCAGTCAGAAGTCTTAGCATTCCTTTCCTTGTCCCGCTTCTAATCCCAACCCTATCCCCAATCTCACCCTAAAACATTTACTCCTGCTTCCAGGGCACAGAGGAGTCTCTCTTTCACTCGACTGTGTCCTCCCCTAGCAGCATTTTCTCAAATATGGGAACCTGGAAGTCTTCTCCCTTAACTCCCTGCACTGTCAGCTTTTCTGATGATAACCTAGCGCCTTTCAGTTGGCAGGTCAGGGAGGATCGAGCAGCCCCAGTGCCACCGAAAAAAGTTATCTCCTCTCCTTCAGGCTCCACCCTCAAGTTTATCAAGGGTTCTTGGTGGGGCTTAGTCAACGAGGAAGCCCCGACTCCCCTAATCCTCATCAAAGGTCACGAGGGGAATCACCTTTTTTTCTTTCTTTAACTCTGGGCACTCTTGCTTGAAATGGCCTATTTTTCCACACTGGTAACATCCACTGGGTCTTGGAAACTTGGCCTAGGACTCCCGTGTCTGCTGTTTGGGGAGGTTGGCCACCTTCCCACTTCCTTCGAGGGGTGGGCTCCTGTTCTAGCCTCTTACTATCTTCTCCACAGTAGATACCATGGTTTTGGCTGTTTGTTTTTGCTTCTCTTTCTCTCTCCTCACAGACTTTCTGAGCTTCTCTTAATAGTTTGTCAATAGGTTTGTCACTCCATCCTTCAATCTTTTGTAATTTCTTGGTGATGTCGGGCCAGCTTTTGGTCACAAAACTAACTTTTAACAGTCCCTGTCCTACTTGGTCCTCCGGATCTAACTCAGAATATTTTCTCATTTGATCTCTAAGTCTCTGGACACCCAATGGGGTGTCCTTCTTTTCTTGTTGGACCCCAAAAGCCTTGGCCACATTTGGGGATCTGGGAACTGATTCCCTCATTCCTTCGATTATCATCTCCCTCCGACTCGACGGCACTTGGCTGGCAAGATCCTGCATTTGGCATTGGTCCGCAGGATCACTGTTGTCTCATTTCGGGTCAACACTGGGGAATTTTTGTTCAGGGGAAGGAAGGAGCATCCTGCCCCCCTGGGGGCTGCTCCCTCTCCCAGACTGACATGGCCGCTCTTCTAATCATCCCCTTCTCTTCCCCGGTAAACACAGTGGTCACTATAGACATCATTTCTATCCAGGTATAGTAATTGGGCCCAGGAACTGATGCAGCTGCTTCGCTAGGCCAAAAGGATCTTCTAGGAAAGATAACATTTCCTTCTTGAAGTTTCTGACTTCAGTATTGGTGAGCAGAGCATTAACATATCCAATCTCCCCTTGCCCTACCAGAACCTCCTGGAAGGTGAAACATCTGTTGTTTAGTGGGCAGGGGAAACTGCTGGAGATCCTTCTTGCACTGTTCCAATTTCTTTCTTAGACTAGGGCAAGAGGGAGCAGTTAGTTCCGCTACCTCACTGGTCGCAGTTCGGACCTTTTTCTGTCTCTTTCCTAGTGTGGTGTAAGAAGAGGGTAGGGGGAGGAGTGTTGCACTGAGACAGGTTGGCCTTGCCATCAGAAAGCAGTTGAGGCAAGTCAGACCCTCAGGAGGTGGCAGGCAAGACAGAGAGTTCCAGGGTTTTGATTTGGGACCCTCATTAACCACCTTAAGGGAAAACATACCTTGGGCTGATTTTGATTTCCCATCCAACCAGCAGAGGGCACAAGTTACTTCCTCTTGAGCAGGTGGCATTCTATAACTCACACAGAGGACTAGGGCCTGGCTGACACATGCCTCATCAGAACCAAATTGGGGCCAGAAGACTGATGGTCTACGAATTGGTTCCTTTGGCCAAATGAAGCAGCAATACTTAATCATCTTATGTTTGTCCTTATCCTGGGTCCAAGGATTATCTCCCCAAACTCTCAACATCCTCCCGAAATGACTGTCAGGAGGAATGCTCTTGGGAGTTTCTCCCACTCCCTTCCTTCTCTCCTCCCTAGGCCTACAACTTTTGTTTTCCATTCTCTGCTGGTCTCAGTGTTCGGTGCCTAAATTTCCCCATGTGCTCAACTGTCTCTTTTCCCTGGAGGTTTCTCGGATACCCCAAATTTACTTCATCCATCTGTGGCTGTCTCCTTTGCGGGAGGACTGAACCATGGATCAGGACTGCACTTGTTTCATATTCATGATATGTCTCAGCCACACACACACAGTTGACCTCTGAAAATGTTCAATCACGAAGGCAGTACTTAACAGTCCAACCTTCACACCCTAGCTAAAGCACGGATTTGCCTGGTTGCCACGGTAGTTTGTTTTTACTCCCTTGCCAACTTCCAGACAACGGTCTTGGATTTATTCCATCTCTGGTGAGAGGTGGGCCACGTTGGCAGAGCAGACCACCAAAACTGAGGTGGAATGCATCTCCTCCTTCACCAAGGCCACCACCCCAAGTGGGCAGAATTCATCCCAGACCAGCCTCCAAGATTTGCCAGAAACGTTCCTGGCACCCCGGACACTACTCCAGTTCCTCTTGGCAAATGGTGTGTCAGTATAAACCCAGGACTGGGACCCTGCCTCGACAGTCGAGGTCATCGATGGGCAGTTAACTGTATATTTTTCTGACGAACGCTCAAGAGATTCAATTCAAATCCAGTTAGTGAGAGCAAGCCTTTTATTGGTC
Organism: Heterohyrax brucei; assembly: GCA_028571685.1. Taxonomy (NCBI): domain Eukaryota; kingdom Metazoa; phylum Chordata; class Mammalia; order Hyracoidea; family Procaviidae; genus Heterohyrax; species Heterohyrax brucei. Next base: position 83,366,601 of record CM053154.1, on the reverse strand, counting down.
AATTTGGCAAAATCAGGTGCCCGAGCCCACAAGGGAGGCTGGTCAGAGAGGGCGCACCAAACAGTTCCTTACAAGCCCTTTTTATCTTCTAACTTGGGAGTTCCTTGCCCAGTTCCTTATTGGTTGAGTACTAAGAACAGTCTCTCCTGGATATCACCTAAGTCTTAACATTCCATTTTCTTTTGTGGTTATGTCTGCTATTTCCCCGAACAGGGTCACCCCTCCCCCCCACTCACCCCTTCTTTTATGTTAACTAGTAAGTTCTTATCTTGGCCTTTGTTCTGAAGATGGGCCATTTTGAATTTTATTTCTCACATTAGAGAAGTGAAATAGCAGCCAGTAGACCTGGAGTGAGACTACCAGATAATGGAGGTGTATCTTGTAACTGAAACCAAGGTGATGCCAACAGACCTCAACAGAATACTTACAGGAAATCACCTCACCCACATGAAAGGGGAGCTGCATTCATCAACTCAAGAACTAACATTCTTAAAAGCAGTCAGGCTTAAGCCCTGACACTATAAAATCCTCTGGTCAGTCTGCAAAAGGCAGACAGATTTTTTGGAGAGGCTCACACTCCTCTGTCTCTTGTATACATGCATACAATGAAGCCCTCTTGTTACTCAGCTCACCCCTGCCTCAATTTTGGCGTTGCTGCAGGTGACTCAAGTCCATGTTTCATGGTAACAATGGCCATGGATTTGGTTCTTGTGTGATGGTGAAGAACTAAGAAAACATTATTTGTCGCTGATAATGTTGATACTCAGGAGCTCTGTGGTTTATTTGGCTTGTATAACAGTCTTTAAAACATTGTTGCCAAATATACTTAAAAGTGAGGCCACGACCTTGGCTGGTTTCCATGCCCACTGAAGAGGCTCTGAGAACATTCTGTACACTTGTGGAGTGTGGTTGTGGAGTTGAAATACATGACCATTTGGCCTCCCACATTTCCTACCCACCAACCCTGGAGGCCTAGTGGTTAAGTACTACAGCTGCTAACTTAAAAGGTTGGCAGTTCTAATCACCAGGTGCTACTCGAAAGCTCTACAGGGTAGTTCTACTCTCTCCTATAGGGTCTCTGTGAGTCAGAACTGACTCAAGTACAATAGATTTGGCTTTGGGTTTTACTGAAGTGTTAAAGCCACAATCCATAAATTTGGTGAATATGGCAAACTTGTGATCTAACAAAGTGGCTTTTAACAAACTAGATTTCTTGACATGATTTTATGCAAACTGCCTGTTCAATGAATTGTGTTTTCTGCCTCTTTACCCTGCATCACAGCACTTAGCTCACTGAACTGTAGAAACAGTAAGTGACAGGATTAGCGAGGGAGACTGGTTGCTGCAGCTTGAAGCTTGAAATGGGTAATCACAGTTAGGATGGCTCCCTCCTGACATCTGGATAGGACTGTTCCTTCCTGATAGTTGGAATAAGGACCCGTTTTCCTGGCTACATGACCACGGGAACAATGTCACCACCCTTCTCTCTTACCAGTGTATAAAAGAGACCCCCAAAATCTGTACAGGGTCTGTTTCTGCTCACAGAGAGATTGACCTGTTCCCTCACTGGAATGTACTTTTACTTAATAAAACTTTCCTTCATTAAAGCTTGCTGCCAAGAAGTTTGTGTGCCTTGGGAGAGGGGGATCCTGGTTTGCCATTTATCAGGAGACAGGACTTTCTAGCCTGATCTCAAGAACTTGAACAAAGTCACTTGGGATCTAGTCAGTTTTAGGACCTCGACAGTGAGTACAATAGTATTTACTGAGTTTTTACTTTGTGCCACCTCTAAACTAACCATTTCCCAAACACAAATAAAAAACAAGTATCCAAAGGGGCCAAATTCCTGTCTAAAACCTACTTCTCACTTTCCTCACTACCATAAATCCTCATCTTCATTATTTGAATTTGAAGAATTCTAGGCAGGAGGGAAACCCTGATAGTGTAGTGTTTAAGTGCTACAGCTGCTAATCAAAAGGTGGGCAGTTCAAATCCACCAGGCATACCTTGGGAAGTCTATACTCTCTCTGTAGGGTGTCTGTGAGTCAGAATCAGCTAGAGGGCAATGGGTCTGGCTTTCTAGGCAGGAGAAACACACTCAGGTTCCCCCATGGTGGATTATCCTGAATCCTTTCATTCATTTGTTAATTTGATGCCCCAAAGGCACTTAAATTTGCAATCTCTGAATACAGGAGTTCACTCTATGAGGATAAAACAATAATTTGCATTAAAACGTTAAGGTGTGGTAGCTGTGTCAGTACACTCCTGTTGATTTGTCTGTCATCTGACCTACACTCAACCCAAACTGAGGGCCTGGATTTCGTTTGTCTTGTTTGCAGGTTTATCTGCAGGACCTAGCAGAGCACCGGACCCTAAATGTCTCCCTGGAAATGTTTTTTGAATATTTGAATGATGTGATCTATTCTCCATTCCCCCATGATACTGCTGTACCAAGTTTTCACCTCTCCTGCTTTCCCTGCTTTCAGTTTTACCTCCATCCAACTGAGAGACTGAATACACAAACAGGCAATAGCCAGAACAGATAAAAACAGAAGTCTGACCCACAGCCTACAGCAGCCACCCTAGGAAGCCAAATCACAACCTTTTCAGCAATCATCCCAAAATGGCCAGGAATTGATCAGTAACTACGATTTTCCTACTTTTGCCCCTGTTTACAACTTAGAACCAAAAGGAAAAAGCCAAATATGCTTCCCTAGCCCGCCACATAGGATGCCTCCAGCTTCCCTATGCCTATAATTTTCAATGAGGGCATAAAAGAAGCCTTTACTTTTTCTTCTAATTTTAGCTTTCAATTCTTCTGACTGTTGTGGAGTTTTTTGTTAGATTTTTGGGTGCAGTGAGTTTCGCTTAATCGAAAGTATGCAGAGGAAAAAACAGAGGAGGAGAAAGAAAAGGAAAAGTTTATTTGCGTCCCAGGCGGCTTCACAAAGCTCTCGGATGGGAGTCTGTAGAACCGCGCGCTGGCTAGGGGGCTGGGGGTTTATAAAGATGACGAAGGGACCTTAGTGAGGACAGTGCTGAAAACAGTGCCCGTGAGGATGAGAATGGTATCCGTGGCAAGTAGCCTGTGGGGTAATGGACGATTAAAGTTACTTAATTAACATAAGGGGGGTCTCATTTCAGTGGAGTTGAGCCTATGGGAAAGGAGTGACAGTGTTGAAATGAGGAAGGGCGCAGTAAAAATTAGAGGTATTAAAGAAAGCCCCGGGAAACAACTTAATAGCAGAAAATACCATAGAATAATCTTACCTTTGTCTTACAAAACACTGTCACAAGACAAGCCTGGGGGCAACCTTGCAAGTGACAGCCTGCAAGTGACCCCTAGACCTTGACCACATTTTACAACTAACAGGAGTTAACCAATCAATGTAAAGGTCAGTTCACCCTCCCTACTTTGCAATCTCACGACTTAAATACTGGGCGCTGAGGAAACTCGTCGTTGCCCCCTGCTCTGTGTAGCTTGGGGTGCATCCCTGGTGCACCAGTATTTTTCCCATTGGGCATATTTTTTTTAACAAAATTTAACCTTTAAAGTAACAGTTTCGCATCTTGAAAATCGCGGACCCTAACATTTGGGGGCTCTCCCGGGATTTCAAGAGCGACCTCTGCGGCCGGCCGATCTGGTTTGACCTCACCGGTGAGTCTGGATATTGTCTGTCTGTACTCAAGCTCTGGTTCTGGGACTCGCTCGAGCTCTGGTTCTGGGACTCACTAAGACAGAATCTGGACGCAGAATTGCTCTCTGAGTCGGAGGCTGGGGGACGCCTCACCTCTCCATCTGGACGGGCACCGCTGGTTCCTTTCTAGGTTCTGTGGCCTGTAAATCCCGCATCTGGTTTTCGTTTTGTTTCTTCCCTGACCGGTCTGTGTCTGTTTGATTGTGTTATTTGTCCTGATTGTTACTTTTGCCGCCATGTCTGTGTCTGTTCCGTTGTCTGTTTGATTGTGTTGTCTGTCCTGATTGTTACTTTTCCCGCCATGGGGCAATCTTCTTCTCACTCTGTAACACCCCTAGACCTATTCCTTAACCACTTTCAGATTTCCAGAAATGAGCCCGAGACTTCGGCAAGGTGCGGTCAGGAAAACTCCACACACTTTGTAATCTCGAATGGCCAGCCTTTGGTACTGGATGGCCACCCATGGGATCCCTAGACATTAAACAAATCCATTCTGTTTTTCAGGTCATATTTGACGATCTGGGTCACCCTGACCAAATGCCATACATTGTTGCTTGGCAAGACCTCCTCAGGCGGCCACCTGCGTGGCTGCAACCCTATGTTCCCCCTAAACAACCTCCTACAACCCTGGCAGTTCAGGGCTCCTCAAAACCCCCGCCAGCTTCCCTTCCTCCATCCGATTCCTCTGATTGAGTCTCCCACTTCCCTATCCCCAAGTTCCCGTTTCTCCTCCTGCCGCCACCGGGGCTGAGGGAGCCAAAGCCAGTCTCCGTGGCCTGTATAGGGTCCCCGCCGACCCTCCAGTCCCGACTGCTCCCCCGACCCCCGCCACTTCTTCAGCACCACCTTCCTCTGACCTCCAGAGCCCAGCCCATACCCGCTCAGGCCGATCTTTTCAACCACTTATAGAATCCTCCCTCATATTTTCCCCTTGCGAGCTATAGGGCCCATGACGGAGGCTGGGACCCCCTTCTTGGTCTATACTCCTTTTACCTTGATACCCCTCTTAGAAACCACATACAGCAACTTCTCCAAGCCCTCTTTACCACTGAGGAGAGGGCTAAGATTGTTTCCCTAGCCAGAAAACAGGTGCCGGGAGATGATGGAAACTTTACTCATGATTTAGATGAGATTAACCACGCTTTTCCCCTGACCTGCCCAAATTGGGACCCAAACACCACTGTAGGTAAGCAGCGCCTAAGTGTCTACCACCAGGTTCTTATGGGGGGTCTCCGGGCCACCGCTAGGCGCCCCACAAATTTGTCTAAAGTAACACAGGTAATTCAGGAACCCTCAGAATCCCCAGCAGCCTTTCTGGAATGACTGATGGAGACATGCCACACATATACTCCCATTGACCCTGAGTCTCCCAAAAATCAACGGGCCATTAACATAGCCTTCGTGGGACAGTCAGCCCCTGACATCAAAAGAAAAATACAAAAAATAGAAGGATTCGAGGGAAAGAATCTATCTGAGCTGATGGAAATTGCCATGAAAACCTTCAATAACCACGAACTACCAGAAGACAAACAAGCCAAAAAGGTAAGCAGAATCCTCCTGGCAGAAGCCCAGGGCCACGCACCACTGCGCCCTTGGGAGAAGAAATCGGATCAGACGAGGAAGCCAGGAAAGCCTCCCCTGCAGAGAAACCAGTGTGCCTACTACAAGGAAATTGGACATTAGTGTCGGGGGCCATGAAAAAACTTCAGGCCCCAAAAAACAGGAAGTCTGGAAAGCCCCTGAAAATGGCTTGCGCGAAGATTCCCCAGCGTCACTGCCCAGCATCACTGCCTAACGTCAACTGTACAGGCATACTGTCTGCCCAATCATAGAACGCCAACTGTCTCATACCAGCTATCTTCCGGTCCTAAGCCCTTCCCCTCCCCAACTTCTATATATATTACTCTGCTACAATAAAACCTCGAGGCTTGATCAGAATTTTGTCTTGCCTCCATTTCTTCGCGTCTCTTGCTCCACTTTCATTTTCACAGGCTCCCCCTCGTCCCTCCGTTGATTCAACCCGCGGGTCGGGGCACATTAGAAGGGTGAGTGCCCCAAAAGAAAGCTCCCTCCAAAAGTTCTTAACCTAGAGGCCTGAGGGCGTCAGGGCTCACCGGCCCCACCCCCGAGCCCAGGGTAACCTTAAAAATAGGAGGACAGCCAGTAGAATTCATGGTCGACACCGGGGCTAGCAACTCAGTTCTAATTGAACCCCTAGGACCCATAACTGAAACCGAAACCCTAGCACGAGGAGCTACTGGGATTAATGCCTACTCATGGACTGATGCACGATCTAGGAGCTAAGACTGTTTCCCTCTCGTTTATAGTAATGTCTGAATGCCCGTACTCTTTACTTGGAAGAGACTTGTTATCAAAAATGCAGGCGACTATCCGCTTTGCTGGGGATCATGCTTACCTGACACCCCAAGTCAATGTGATAGCCTCTTTAGAGGAAGAATACAGATTTTATGATGGTTCTGACAGGGGCCCCTGCTCTATCCTCGTGATATCAGTGGATCAATTGATCAAAGAGATTCCTCAGGTTTGGGCTGAAAACAACTCCCCAGGACTGGCGTAACACCAACCACTGGTTATAGTGACTTTAAAACCATCTGCTGACCCAGTTCAGGTGTGGTAGTACCCCATTGTGCCAAAGCAAAGAGAGGGATCAGGGCCCACATTCAAAGACTCAGAAAACATGGAATACTGGTACCCTGCCAGTCGCCCTGGAATACTCCCCTCCTGCCAGTGAGGAAGGCAGGAGGGCTGGACTCCAGACCAGTCCTAACCCGTACACTCTCCTGAGCTCTCTGTCACCAGAACACCAGGTGTATTCAGTGCTGGATTTAAAGGATACATTCTTCAGTATACCCCTGAGCCCGCAGAGTCAGCCACTCTTCGCCTTTGAATGGCAGGACCCAGAAGATGGCTTCAGCGGGCAGCTGACCTGGACCCACCTGCCACAAGGGTTCAAGAACTCTCCCACCATCTTTGAGGAGGCCCTTCATCGGGACTTACGTGAGTACAGGCATCAATGGCCTGACATTTCCCTTCTACAATATGTAAATGACTTATTACTCAGGGCACCTGATGAAGACAGTTGTTTAAAGGACACCAAGTCCCTGTTAACTCTCTTGGAGAAGTTGGGATATAGAGTCTCTGCTAAAAAAACACAGGTCTACGTCCAGGAGGTGACTTACTTGAGTTTCCAACTCAAGGGGGGAAAACACTCCCTATCCAAAGCAAGAAAACGGATTATCTTTGGGATTCCCACCCCATGTACGCCGTGGCAGGTGAGGGAGTACCTGGGATCCGCTTGGTTCTGCCAACCCTGGATCCAAGGATTTGCAGAGATAATGCACCCCCTATACGAGCTGACCCGAGGAAAGGAAAAGAATTTTATATGGACTAAAGAAACAGAACAGGCTTTCCAGAGTATAAAAAAGTCACTCCTGGAGGCACCGGCGTTAGCACTACCCAACCTGGAAAAGCCTTTCCGACTATACATTGATGAAAATAAAAGAATAGCCAAGGGAGTCCTTACTTAGACACTCAGCCCATGGAAAAGGCCGGTGGCCTGTCTGCCTAAACAGCTAGACCCAGTGGCCTCAGGATGGCCAAGGTGCCTTAGAATTGTTGCGGCCACTGCTCAACTGACTATGGGACAGCCCCTGACCATCACTACCCCGCATGCCATCGAGGGAGTCCTGCGTAGCCCGCCTCATAAATGGATTTCTAATTCCCGGCTAACCCACTACCAGTCTTTATTACTAGATCAGCCCCGAGTTGTGTTTACTTCTAGCTCAGCCCTCAACCCAGCCACACTGCTGCCTGATCTGGACCTGGAGGCCGAACCGCAAGACTGCACTGAGATGCTTAGCCAACAGCACGGCCTTTGCCGAGATCTTGTGGACGTTCCCTTGCAGGACCCTGATCTCACTCTGTTCACTGACGGGAGCAGTTTTATCAGGGACGACATCAGGTACACAGGGGCAGTGGTGGTAGCCGAAGATCGGGTCCTCTGGTCACGAGCCCTACCATCTGGAACATCAGAGCAACAGGCTGCCCTCAGCCAAGACGCCAGGCAGTGCTGGCTGCTCCCTGGCCGGGCTGCTGTGCGGCCTCAGCGGCCTTCTCAACGCCAGCGGGGGCTCGTGGCGGGAGCTGGAGCATGTTTACAGCCAGCACAGCTGCATCCATGACGGGCTGAGCCACACAGCCCGTGCTCCGGACAGACCCCGCCACAGCGCTGGCACTGCCAACGCGGGCCCTGTCACCGGCCTCGCCGCTCCACGCTGCCCAGTCAACCTTGACACTACATTAGCGGTGCTGTACAAGGAGATGTTGCCTACAGGTGGGACTGCGACAATTGGACATGTCGCTGCTGCGCCAGCTGTGAGGTCTGTATAAGTCAATCCAGGACTGTAAGCACCTGTGCCAAGACCTGAGCCTGTGCCAGGATCTGTCCTCGTCCCTGCACTCTGACAGCTCCTACCCACCGGATCCAGCCTCTCAGATGACGAGGGGCCTCCTGACGCCAGCCTGTCCCCTGACTCGCCACCCCTCACTGTGCCCCAGGTGCACAATGCCTGTGACCAGTGGCTACAAGATGCCTTCCACATCATCAGGCTGAAACAATGGAAGCCTGAGGCAATAACCTAGCCAACTAAGCAGCTAAGGAAGCTGCCCTCAGCCTCCTGGAGATCAATTCTATCCAGCTCCCCGAGCCGACCCTTCCTGAAGAGCCCACCTAGAAGAGAAGAAAGGATGACACTATACTTCGGGAGGGCTCCCCATTCTCCCTCAAAAATTGGGAGACAAGCTCGTCTGCCAGATCCACCAAACCACCCATCTGGGAGCAACAAAAATCCAGGAAGTTCTGTCTCCAAGGTACTATATACCCCAACTATCCCGGCTTGCTGAATGTAATATAGAGACTGAAAAATTTTCCTTCCCCCCCATCCTTGCTGTTCCTACACCCACCTAGCTCCCCCTTCATTTCACAGCAGCTCTCGCCAGACAAGGACACTCTCCCCTGATAAGCCCGGCTCCCAGGCTGGCCGGATAACCCCTGTTTCCTTTTCCCAGCTCGACTCCCCAGCTGGCCGGAGACTCCCCATTCCTTTCCCAGACCGGCACCCCAGCTGGCAAGATGTGATAACCCATTCCCCTTTTCCTTTTCCAGCCCGGCCCCCTTCCCTTGCCAGATGGGATAGTTTCCTTTCACGAATCTCATGCCTATGCTCCCCTTATCAAAGCCTCCCACCCACCTAGCAGGATGCCCCCCTCCTCAGAACTCCGCCTGCTTACCCCATTTGTCTCAACCACAACTACACTATAAGTAGAGACTCAAAACTTGACTCGGGGCCATTTTGTTGGAACCTGCAGAGGTCCCATTTGGCCCGTCGACGTAATAAACTTGCCCCTTGCCTCCTCCTGGGTGTCGCTCGCTTCATTTTCTTATAACAAATGAATAACACATACCTACCTAGCTTGCCAAGCCACTAATGCAGGCAGCTCTGGTAAGGCCCACCAAGGTAAGAGAGAAAGAGGCACTATGCCTGCAGTACATTGAGAACTGGACTTCACTGAAATTAAGCCCGGCAGATATGGATATAAGTACCTTTTAGTTTTCGTAGACACATTCTCTGGTTGGACTGAGGCATTTCCCACTAAGAGAGAGACAGCACAAGTAGTTTAAAAAAAAAAAACTCCTGGAAGAACTCATACCTAGGTTTGGGGTTCTGTTGATGCTAGGATCAGACAATGGCCCTGCCTTTATGGCCATAGTCTCTCAGGGAGTAACATCTGTTCTGGGGATTAATTGGAAACTACATTGTGCCTATCACCCCCAGAGTTCAGGACAGGTAGAGAGGATGAACCGGACCCTTAAGGAGACCTTAACTAAATTGCCCCTAGAAACTGGCGGTGACTGGACGGCCCTGCTTCCCTTTGCCTTAATGCGTGTGTAATTCTCCCTACCTCCAAGGCCTTACGCCCTATGAAATTGTTTTCGGGATGCCACACCCCTCTGCCCTAAACCAAGGGATGACATACTTGCTGAAATTTCTAATCATGACCTGCTTAAGTCCCTCCAGGCCCTGCAGAAAACTCAAGATCTGCTTTTCCCCTTGTCGAGACGCCTCCACGATCTCCCTCCTGTAAAGCCACATCAGTTTCAGCCGGGGGTCTAGTCTGGGTCCTGAGACACCAAAAGGAGACTTTGGAGCCCCGTTGGAAAGGACCCCACACAGTAATCCTGACAACCCCCACTGCCGTCAAGGTTGACAGGATCCGGCCCTGGGTCTGTCACTCCCATCTACCTTCAATGGAAGGTGCGACAACATACTGGCCCTGAGGCGACTCCAAGAAACCTTGGCCGGCAAGTTCAAGAACTGACCCTAACCGGCCCTCCCGAGGTGACTTCACCAGTTTTTCACCTTGATTCATGTGACCTTGTAGGAGTTCTATAGGCTCACAGCTTAAGAAAGACCCATACCCGGTTTGTGCACACAGAACACTCATAAATACTGGGGGATGTATACATGCTGATGGGTGGGGGTGTGCTACTAACTGCCTCATGCAACAACTGGTTAAGAAACAATTTTATGTCTGTCCTGGGGCTAATGTCTATGAATCATATAGAGGAACAAATGATTATTTCTGTTATACATGGGGCTGTGAAACCAATGCACCCAAGGAAAATAGGGACCTCATTAGGATCAGTTGAGTCTCTGTTCTCCTGGTCTCTGTGGCTGACCACCCTCGTCACTGCATTAACAGAACCACTTGTCCTCTTCACCTTAACTTTAACTGTGGGTCCCTACATTCTAAATTACTTAAATTCATACGAGAAAAACTAGCCAGCTCCTGGTCCTAAAACATCAGCCCCAACACCGGACCTACCACTCCCTGAACAGCCAGGACCTTGATCAGCCTGGCACCCACTCAGAGTCTAAGATTTGACTCTGGAATAAGAACTCAAGGGGGGAATGTTGAAATGAGGAAGGGCACGGTAAAAACTGGAGGTATTAAAGAAAGCCCCAGGAAACAACTTAACAGCAGAAAATACCATAGAATAATCTTACCTTTGTCTTACAAAACACTGTCACAAGACAAGCCTGGGGGCAACCTTGCAAGTGACAGCCTGCAAGTGACCCCTAGACCTTGACCACATTTTACAACTAATAGGAGTTAACCAATCAATGTAAAGGTCAGTTCACCCTCCCTGCTTTGCAATCTCACGACTTAAATACTGGGCGCTGAGGAAACTCGTCGTTGCCCCCTGCTCTGTGTAGCTTGGGGTGCATCCCTGGTGCACCAGTATTTTTCCTATTGGGCATATTTTTTTTAATAAAATTTAACCTTTAAAGTAACAGTGTCGCATCTTGAAAATCACAGACCCTAACAATAGCTATTAGGGTCCTGGGCAGCTCCCCTTATTTGAATGGAATTTCAGGAGTAGCTGGCAGATAAAATGTTTTGACTCGGGCCATGCCACTCTGGGAATGGTAGGAAAGGGGCTTGGGTTTCAGCCTAACATTTTTGTTTGTTTGTTTGTTGCCAAACCCAAGTGATGGTGGACTTTATATATTGCTCTGAATAAATAGCCTTTGTTTGTTCTCACTTGGGTGCTTTTCATTTACTTGCACAAAATGTGTTTTCTACAACAATACCATGAGCTGATATTCATCCCATTACTTAGGAAGAACCATCACTGACTCACCCTAGGTAAGGGTCACATCCATGCCATTCATTTTCTGTCATTCAATTTTACAGTTTTCACCCTAGCAACAAACTGCTGTAAATTCTCTTAACACATAATTTGTATTCATATTTCCAGACATTTGTTTTTGTTTAAGAATTTCCCATAGCTCCCCTCTCCTCCATCCTAAGATCTTGGGGAAAAGTGTCTTGCTTTCTGTATCTCAGCACCCATCACATCAGAACTCCCCTAGAGGCAGTTCTGTGTACCATGTGGTACTGCATAGTTTATTTGTATATAGAGAAAGTGAGATAGCATTTAAAATGTTTTCTCCCAAAATAGATAAACCTAAACATCCCCAAATGACTTCCAAATAAATCCATTTTTTTCCTTCTCAATGTGACATGTTGCATTTCTTATGAAACAAATGCTTAGGTATATCAGTCAAATCTATCTGTGGAGTCTGCATCATTTTCTACCGATTTACTTACACAGGCATACCAAATATTTAAATGATCATTGCTCCTTATAGTGAATATCTTGATACCTGGAAAGCTGATCCTAAATTGCCAGTAAGGTTGAACAATTTCTGTATGTTGGCCGTTCAAGTTTTTTATTTTAGAGATATCCAAGTCATATCCTTTACTTATGTATCTGTTATATGTGTGTGAATTCCTTCTTTCAGGTCTTTCAAATTTATGGTCTTTCATAAGAATGTAGACTTTAATCTGGATGCAGTTAAATTTTCAGTCTTTTCCTACATGTTTACTATTATTTTTGTGGTAAACATGTATAACAAAACAATTGGTGCCTCAACATTTCGTACATGCATATAATTCAATGACATTAATTACTTTCATTGCATTGTGCAGGAAACTCTGAGTTGGAGTCAACTTGACAGCAATGGGTTTGGTTTTTGGTATTTGGTTTTTATGTTGTACAACCACATCTGTATAACAGAACTTAGTGCTTAGAATAATGCCTTGAACATATCCTTTTTAAGACCCAGGTGAAACACCTCATGAAACCTAGTCAACCTAGGCTCTTTTAAATTTCCACTGTGCATTGACCGTACAGCACTTAACACAGGGCCTGGCACATACACTAAAAGACTTAACAACCAAAATGTATAAAGCACTGCATGCCAGATACTGTCCTGAGTGCTTTCAAGGTATTGTTGCCAAACCAAAGCAAGTTTGTTCCGTCTGTCACTGTAGCCAAAACTTCAGAAATGGTGAAGGGTTCTATGAATGCTTTATTAACAGAGAAGCCAGCAAACCTACGGGAGCAGTGAGAATAGTGTCTCAAAAAAACTGTCCCCCTTGGGTTACACTTTCATCAGTTTTTATAGCCAGATTTCAAAGGGATTGGCATCGAAAGATTGTCACAGAATAATAACAGGCAGTCACAAGATTCCACTACATCTTATAGAACAGTGTAAACTTCCCTAAATATGATTATCTCTCTGAGGTCTTTGGACTAATTTTTTCTCCCGGTGACAGGGAGAGGAATGCAGGCCTGTTAATCTGGCTTGGGGTGATAATTGAGACAGGAAATGGAATCCAGTTTAATAAACTCAGTGACCTTTATTAGATTCTTATGCTCACCAACAGTATTCGTTCATTTAATCCACCCCATTTTACGGATAGGAAAACTGAGGCATGGAGCTGACCTTTCAAAATCAGACTCAGGATTATTAGAACTATAACGTACCATCCAGTACCACACTTTAAACTCAGACCCAGAAAAGTGACAATCAAGAAAGGATCGCCCCTGCAAGACAATGACCAGCCCCTGAGGCTCTCAGAGGCCAGAGGCCAGAAGCCAGGAGTTAAACTGAGATTCCAATTGGCAGAAACCTCGTTCTTCCGGGTTCCAGTGGTACCACCGCCAAGGCCACGCCCCAGTCCCGCCCACTGTAGCCGTAACACTGCGGAGTCGCTCAGTCTCGGAGAGCTACTCCTGCAATGGGGACGGCAGCAGAGGAGGCGGCCTACTTCCAGAGGGGCAGTGTATTCTGGTTCATGGTCATCACCCTCTCCATGGGCTACTACACGGTAACCTGTTCATGCTACGGCCTGAACAACGGGAGCAAGCGCTGCTTGGAGCGCTGGATCCGCCCCCACAGCTACGAAGGGTGGCGCAGGCGCAGTCCCGGCTTCCGTGCGCGTGGAAACGGAGGGAGGATAGTACACTTTGAGAGAGATGCAGCCTCGCTGGTGTCCTCGAGTCTCTGAGGAACTGGTTATTCAGGCTTTGCAAGCGGGCGAAACAGCTCCCCACCCGAGTACTCAGTGTCTAGGTCTCTCAACATGGTGGCGAAGGCAAAGGCCGCTACTGCCGCTGCCGCGTACTTCCGTACAGCCAGACCCTCATCCTGTCTGATCACAGCTGTGGGACTGGGGTACTTCACGGTGAGGCGTTGGGCGGAAAGGCGCATGTATTGGCTACCAGGGACCCGAGGAGCTAGGGACACTGCTTGGACGAAGTCTCTGCGTGCGTGCGCCTGGTGGTTGCCTAGGTTATTGGTGTGCGCTGAAGTTAGGTGGTCGGAGGGCAGTGTGCTTGTCCCTCCACAGGACTCTTGAGAGCTCAGGGAAGAGGCATCCAGACTGACAGATTAGCGTAGGTCAGAGTAGGGATTGCTTAAAAAACGGGAATAAATTTAAGGATGAGTAAAGTTTAATTGTTAAGTAGGGCTAGATAGAGAAGGCATAACGTGGCATCTGCATGAAAGCGGGAAGACTAGAGAGGCTCTGTTCTGAGGCTGAGACCAAATTCTGACTGGCAAGTAAGAGTTTGCTGAGGGAATAATGGGAACGATGTTTGTAAAAGGTGATTGGGAATAACATGATAATGTTGAAGAAAAGCAAGGCTGTTTAGATATTATCCAGAAGATTCTGAAGATTGGGGCTTTGAAATGTATTCATTGTGCATATAGAGTTCTATGTGTTGGTGTCACATCTGACTGTGAAATGGAGGTATTGAACTGAAAAATTTCAAAGATGCCATTCTGTTCTGTGATTCTGGGTCTCTAAGTAGTTAATATACACACAAGAAGGCTCTGAGGGACTTCAGATTGGGACTTTGTGGAGCAGTCTACTCCATCCATTTCCATAGTTTGGAAGGATGCAATAATGTTTTATGTTTCATTTAAATTTGGGGTGTGAAATAATGTGAGAGGTAGTATTGGTCTAAGCTGACATCTGAATGGCACAGTCAATTTTGGAACTGTTGATACTTTATTATCTGCTAGGTGACACAAGTTACGACACAGAAACTTAGGAAAACTTGATAATACTACGGAATCTTCTTAATGTATTAAGCTAAAACAAAATCCATTGCCATCGAATTGATTCCAACTCATACAGAGCCAGAATAGAGCTGTCTTGTAGTGTTTCCATGGAGCGGCTGGCTGGTGAATTTGACCTGCTGTTCGGTTGATTTAGCAGTCTAGCTCTTAACCAGTGCTCTACCAGTGTTCCTCATTATTACTTCACAAAACCCGTCTTAATTATTTACCAACTCTGTACAATAAATTATTCCTAGTTTAGGGGTAGAAAAAGGGAAAGAAAACAAAAACAAGAACCCCAAATACCTTGTCATCCAGTCGGTTTCAACTTAGGGCGAACTCACATGTTACAGAGTAGAACTGTTCCATAGGGTTTACTTGGCATAATCTTTACAGAAGCAGATTACCAGTCCTTTTTTCTATGGTGCCTGTAGGTGGGCTCTAACAACCAACCTTTAGGTTAGTAGTCAGTCACAAACTGCTTGCAACATGCAGGAACCGTGAAAGAAAAGAAAGGGATTCTAAATTAAGCAGAGTTAAAACCATTAGTTTATGCAGCAAGGGAGTTGTTTCAGGCACATGAACTGTTAAAATGTATTGATAACGTTTATAATGTTCTTGGTAGAATTCATCAAGAACTGGAGACATCTACCCTGGGCACTGAGTCTAATAACTGCATAGTTTCCTTAGCACAGATCTCCCACTGGAGTAGTTTTAAGAAGTAGATGTCAAGAGCAAGGTTCCAAATGACTTTACTTAGAGTTTCTTTGGTCTGCAGTTACTTACTGAACTGAATGTGGATGGTCTTACAGAGTCAGGGTTATTTCAGTCTCTCCCGAAAGCAAAGTCTTGCTGATGTTTTAAATGATCTAATAGGTATTTTGTGTCTCTGGTTCTCTTTCAGTGGGTTGTCTTCTGGCCTCAGAGTATCCCCTATCAGAGCCTTGGTCCCCTGGGCTCCTTTACTCAGTACTTGGTGGTCCACCATCAGACCATTGTGCACAACGGGTAAGGAGATCTGGAAAAAAGGGATGTGGGCACAGGAGTTCAGCCTCACTTGAGATGTGGAAGGCCTGCAGTTGCGTTTCTATATCTAAGTGTGGGCCTAATTCACATTAGGTCACTTTTCTTTTTGAGACTTCAGTTTTATATTTCATCAGCAAATGACTACCACCTTCATCTATACTATTTTTTGTTCCAGGTATTGGCTTGCCTGGATGATTCATGTGGGAGAGTCCTTGTATGCCATGGTATTGTGCAAGTGAGTCTTTGTATAGGTCTTTATCACATTCTTTTTGGTGTCTAATATAAGTTGAGAGTAGCCACTCTTAAATAATTCACACACTTGTAGGCTGAGAGCCCTCTCAGGGTAGAGTTTAATCCCTGTGAGATGCACTGAGCCTAGGCCAGAAGGAGCGTTCAGTAAATGTTGGTGAGTAAGTGCACTTTATTTGTGTTAATCAATTACTAAGTTTTTTAATTTAGGTGATTTTTGTTATCTTAAAGTGTTTTCATCACCTCAGTAAGAACAGAAAATTAGAATTAATCCTGGTTTCACAACAGAATCACCGATGGAGCTTTTTCAAAATAACATTTGTCTGGTTTCTAGCCCAGAGTTTCCAGTTCTATAGGTCTGACTTTAGACATAGGAATCTCTTATTTATTTCAAGCTCCACAGGTACTTTTGGAGTACAGAGTAAACTGACAATCACTGAACTAAATGTAACTCAGCAGGTACCAGGGTGGGTCAATACTATGAGAGAGTCCCAGGAAGATTGCCTGTATAGTTGTAGTTCAAGCATATGCAGTGTAAAAAAAGAGCAGTGCCAAATTTCTTTACAATTAATATTTTTTCTGTTAATGGTTAACTGTATTACAGTTGTAGTACTTCTAAAAGTAGAACATAAGACACTGTTATTACTGAATATTATCAATAAAAATAACTAATATTGATTGAGTACGTACTAGTCCAGACACTGGTAAGTGCTCTAAATAGGTTATGTTATTCCATCTTCTGGTTTATTGAATAAGCTGAGCTTTCTAGGATAAGAGGAGAAAGCAACTCGCTTCTTTCTCTCCTGTCTGCAGTAAATTCATGTTCTGGATTGTTGGCTACCTCCTACCCTGGCCCTAGATGAAACCTCAGGAAGATTCATAGGTTTTCCAGCCAGTATCTGATATTCAAGTCCAGTCTGGTCTACTTCTTAAAACTGAATTCTCATTCGATTCACAGTGTCTGTCCTCATCCAGCTAGCGCTCAAGCACCTGCTGTCAGGATGCAGGTGTAGCTAATACCCTCTGTGTCATTCTGTCTTTTCAGTAGCAACTGCAGCTTGTGACCCTTGGCAGCTTGGAGTAGTAGTAGCTAGTAGTGGCCTGGCAGCTAGGTCCTGTGTGTGTCATGCTGAGTTCTGACTGTCTCCAAAGGGGCTTTGGTAGGTATGGGGGAAACTGTCTATCACTAGGGATTCCTGTTTGTCAGACACCTCTTTAAGCATGCCACTAGAGTTTCAACATCAGAACCATCTACCTCTTTATAGAGATCACTACTACTTTCCACAGAGGCCTCTGAGACAGGGCATCTTTTATTAAACACACGCATATCCAGTTCTCTCCCACAAGGCTTCTAAGGAAGCCTGTGGTAACTGGCTTCCTTATCTCTTCAAAATCTGGTATGCACACAGTGCCAAGTGCAGCCATGTCTCTTTGCTTTCCTACCAGGCTGGCAGTATCAGTTTTTACACTTTCAAAGTGTGTGTCAGGTACTCATCCCTTCATCGCCCAAATTGCAGGATCTCATGACAAACTGTCCAAGTGGTCTTGTAGCTATTGCTTGTGGTAGGAGATGCCACAGCACTCTAGTACCTATTTCCAGCTGGCTTCTTCAGCCTCTCAGTGAAATCTGAGCTTAGAGATGTGTAGCTGTCACCCTGCAACCGAGACTGTTTCGTTCTTAGAATTTGGAGCCTGTAATGAAAACTAAAATCACATTTAATATCCCGCTATACAATTTTTTGAAGAGCAGAGGCCTTGAGAGTTTAGGTTGCTATTGGCTTGTTCTTGAAATCATTGTAATATGTTGAAAGGTATCGTGGACACTGTAAATCTGAATAAATATTCCTTTTAAGTTATAAGATGAATAAATGAAGGAAGGAAGGTATGTAGTGCATTTGCAGCCTCCCACATTTCACTCCCAGGCATTGGCTACTTGTAATTTTGGTGAATTCCTTTTTAGCCAGAGAAAGATTAGCCTGTCTGTTCAGTTTTGTGTCTACTACAATTATAATATGAAGCACTTTTTCATGGTTTAGGGGCCCTGGTTAAAAATGTGACTGCTAACTAACAGGTCAGCAGTTTGAATCCACCAGCCACTCTTCAGAAAGCTTCTGGGGCAGTTCTGTCCTGTCTTGTTGGATCAGCATGAGTTGGAATCAACTCAACAGTAAAGGGGCCCATATTTAAAAAAAAATCTCTTGGTGTAGATAATTTTAAAGTTTGTGTTTTGTTTTCTGTGATTGGATATTCCATAATTCTGTAATACTTAAGTAACCCTCTATCAGTGAACCTTTAATGTTTTAGCAATACCATAATTGCTTTTGTTAAATACAAAAATGTTTATGTATTTCTGATTTGCTACCTTAAGCTAAATTCCTGTATGTAGAATTACTAAGTGAAAAAGTAAGAGGAGTTTTAAAGTTCGTGATATGTGTTGATTGAATAATTGTTTTTCAATAGGGTTTTAGCATTTCACATTTTAACTAGTATTCTATGAGAGTGCTATTTTGGGAGAAAAAACTCAAGTCTTTGCTTTTTTGATAGGCTAAAAATGGTATCTGGCTACTTTGATTTGCCTTTGTTTACAAAAAGAGGTTGAACTTGCTTTGGAAGATCCTTAGAGTATCTCTTGTGACAGAATAGCATTTCAACCAAAATTTTTAGATTTTCTCTTTGGAGTAAATCTCATAGCAGCTTTTTCAAGCCAACATGAGTGTTCATGTGTAGCTTTTCCACATTCTGGAGCTTTTTGTTCAAACAGTAAATCTTTGCAATGTATTACTCTAGTTTGGTAGGCCTTCCCTGGAAGGTTTTTTTTTTTTTTTTTTTTTTTAATGCATGCAAATGTTCCTGTGATCTAATTGGAATATAGAAACAGGGCAGTAATTCTTTGCATGTTGATGTACCCGATGATCAGGTAGCCTTGGGTAATCAGGCAGTTGTGAAATTTTGCAGGTTACAGAATGAACTTTTTGTAGTGCAGTGAAAACAGCTTGTAAGCAAAGTTGATCTTTTATCTGCCTGACTTGTGGAGGAGTCATTATGGGACACATCAATTTATGGAGCCAAGCCAAGTGCCATCGAGTCGGATCTGATCCACCAGGCGCTCCTTGAATACTCTGGGGGTCAGTTCTACCCTGGCCCCTAGGGTCGCCATGAGTCAATTTATGGAAGCTTTTTAAAAAAGATGAAAGAAGCTAAGAATGCAGGTAAAATGTATAAAGAATAGATTGTCATGGCCACAGCAAAATCCTGCTGGACCAGCCCAGCCACCAGTTGTCATTCCTCCCGGGAGTACAGAAACAAGCCCTGTTGTTCTGAGGTGGCAACCTAGTACTTAACATGGAAAAAATCACTTCCAGCTAGGTTAATGGCTAGGTGTGAAAGGCAAAATTCTAAAACTTTTAGAAGATAACAGAAAAGAATATAGTCATGAATTTAGAAAGAAAAAATAAATTTGCTACATTCTATTGGATCACCGTTGTTGGGATGGGCACACATATGGATCTTACCCAGTTAGTTGGCCAGGTAGCTGTCTTCCAAATTTCTTTGCATAGACATGTGAGTGCTTCCAGTATTGCTGCCGTGTACTGAAACATCTCAGTTGGTATTCTGTAAATTCCTAGAGCTTTCCTTTTCTCCAGTGTCTTTGGGGCAACTTGAGCTTATTCATTCTGTTCTATCAGTTCTTGACCATATGAGGTCTGACAGTTAAGCCCATAAACTTAGTTATCCTAAGTGCTACCCACCTCATTACTAAATATCTATTCGGCCACCTTTGAAGTACTCCCCTTGGGAAGCTATACACCAACACCAGCACCTAGTCCACCCCTCAGAGCAATTTTGGAACTCGTTGTGGAATGGCTGTCTTGTACACTGGCAAGTTCATGAACTTAATCATAGATTAACCTGTGTTGTTATCTATGAGGGAGTTTTTAGCCAGTAAGCAAATAACTGTATTACAACACCCTCCCTACTTACCTGATCTCTCCCTCAATAACTTTTTTCTTTACACGAAGATTAAATGAAATACTGAAAGGAAGACATTTTGATGACATTCAGGACATCAAGGCTAATATGATGATCTGATGGTCATTCCAGAAAAAGTTCCAAAATTGTTTTCAAGGGTAGACTAGGCACTGGTGTTGGTACATAGCTTCCCAGGGGGAGTATTTCAAAGGTGACAATAGTGATGTTCAGCAATGAGGTATATAACATTTCTTCTAGGATGAGTTTGCAAACTTATTTGACAGTCCTTATCTGCTATCTTCTGAATTGGATGAACAGCAACCAATTCTTTTTGGCATGGTGACTGTATATTCCTTCCATTTTCTTTTGGTGCTTCCTGTATGGTTCAGTATTTTGGCCACTAAGTCCTTCAGTATTGTAACTTGAGCCTCAAGTTTTTTCTTCAGTTCTTTCAGTTTGAAATATGTCATGTTCTTGGCTTTTAGTTTTCTAGCTCCAGGTCTTTGTATATTTCCTTATTAATACTTCACTATGTCTTCTCAACCTGCCCTTCAAGATCGTTTGTTCAGCACTTTTACATCACCATTTCTTCCATTTCCTTAGCTACTCTGTTCAAGAGGAAGTTTCAGAATCTCTTCTGAGATCTCATTGCGGTCTTTTGTTTCTTTCTTATCCTCGTAGTGACCTTTTGCTTTCTTCATGTATGATATCCTTAATGTTATCCCACAACTCCTCGTAAGTCGCTGGTCGTTAATGTTCAGTGCATCACATTTATTTTTGAGATGGTCACTAAATTCAGATGGAGTGTATTTGAGGTAGTACTTTGCCTGTCATGGAGTTTGTTTTAAGCTGTTTAATTTGAAAGACGGTGTGAGTGGGTGTTTTGTTATTGCTGGATACCAGGCTTTATTAAGCCCTTTGTATATATTATCTTGTAAATAATCTTAAAATATGGTGAGATGGGTACTGTTATTCCTGTATTTCAGATAAGGAAACTGATGCTGAGAGAGACTGAGTGATTTGTCCAATGTCACATCCTAGTCAGTGGTCAAGTGAGGATTCACACCTTCAGAACATCTGCTCTGGAGTTATACCACTGCTTCTTAACTATTTCTGCATGTTAGAATCATATTAGGAACAGTTTTATAACACAATTTTATAATAAAGCTAGGTTTTGAGTGGAAAATGTATCATTTTGAATACATATATTAAAAACCAAGAAAGAACATAAATGAACTACAGGAGCCATTTCTACTCTGGCCTCTACGGTCGCCATGCATCGGATCCGACTCGACGGCACTGGGTTTATTCAAGTTTAGAAGCCAGAGAAAAGCAGCACAACCAAGTAAAAGTAGATGGAAGGAGTAAATTTTTTTTAAAAAAAAGAAGAATATAATAATTCCTATTTAAGCACAAAGTTAAAATTCTGGCATTTAAGTTTTTCTCTTTTTTTTTCTTTTTTAGGTATAAAGGCATCTCTAGTGGTCGGGCTCAGCTGTTCTGGTTCATACAGACTTTCCTCTTCGGAATAGCGTCTCTCTCTGTCTTGATTGCTTACAGACCAAAGCGCCAAAAGCAAACTTGAAAGAAGACAGCTGAAAGCTTTGTCTGTACTTTGACAGTATTTACTCGGTCTTCCTACTTTCTACAAAGTCTGTCTCTTTCAAAGCTATTTAAGACCCTCTAGTTATTTGGAATGGAAACCCTGGTGGCATAGTGGGTTAAGTGCTACGTCTGAGTGCTATGTTTGCTAAGCAAAAGGTCAGCAGTTCAAATCCACCAGGTACTCCTTGGAAACTATGGGACAGTTTTACTCTGGCCTCTAGGGTCACTATGAGTCAGACACAACTCGATGGCACTGGGTTTGGTTTTGGTTTAGTTATTTGGAAACCCTGGTGGTGCAGTGGTTAAGAGCTACAGCTGCTGACCCAAGGCCAGCAGTTCAAATCCACCAGGCGCTTCTTGGAAACTCTGTGGAGCAGTTCTGCTCTGTCCTATAGGGTACTGTGTGGTCTCTGTGAGTTGGAATCGACTCAATGGCAATGGATGGGCTTTTTGGTAGTTACTCATTGAAGCTTTGGTGGTCTGGTAGTTAAGTATTTACCTGCTAACTAAAATGTCAGTAGTTTGAATCCTCTAGCCTCTCCTTGTAAACCCCATGGGGGCAGTTCTACTCTGTTCTATAAGGTTACTATGAGTTGGAAGCAACTTGATGGCAACGGGTTTGTGTTTTTCAGGTATGCTTATTCATTATTCTTTATGCTGTGATGGAGTTTGAGTAGGACCACAAATTACTTGAAAGAATTAGGGAAAGATTTAGCCCTTCAGTTCTACAGACTACCCTCTGGCAGAGTACTTAGCGCTGCCTCTTGAGCTGTTTGACTGTTTTAACACTGTCTTAATCGTCTGGGCTAAGAACCTAGCAATTGCTTTGTGTATTTTCCTCCTTGGTATGCCCTGTGCTGTATGGACAAGTTTTTCTGTTGTTTCAGGATGTCTTTCCTGTTCCCAGTGCAGCTGCCATTGTCCAGGTCTTTTCTCAACACCTGGACCGTTGTAGCAGCCTCCTAATTTTTGAATGTTCTGTAGTAAATTGAGCAACCAAATTAATTTTTCCAAATTTATGCATAAATGAGGTTACTTCCGTGCCCTCATACATTCAAGTGGTCCTCCTGGCCCACAGAATAAAAGCCAGACACACCATAACCTGATACTCAGGTGAAACTATTTTAATTTTCCAACTTTATCACTTTTACCTACTATTTAAGTAAAGCTCTACTTTCTAGCTAATCCAGGCTGCCTGCTAGTCCCCCACATACTAAATTTGCCTGTTGGCATACCCATGTTCCTATCTTCAGATTACAACATCTTACTCTGCTTTCTTAGACCTCTTTTCTCAAAAACATTTCCATCTTTCTGAACCAAGATACAGTGACCCTTCCAGAACACATAGATTACACAGACATTTATTAGGGACCTGTGGGACAAGATTAGAGCTCTTGAATGCCAGAGAAAGAAGACAAGGGAGTGTCTGGGTAGGGCAGGCTGAGAAGTTAGTTTCCCTTGCACAGAGGCACAGAGGACATGCTTAGAACCTAAAAGAGGTGACTGGGGAGTGCCATGCCTAGGTCCTTCCCTCCATAGAGCCCTGATCTACTGCCATGCCTGCAGATTCTCTGTCGGTGTTTGTTGAAAAGACAAAAGAGAGGATCTCTCATTCTCCTTTCCTTCATTTAGTGTCTTGCTAATTTTCATGTGACAGCAGCAGAACCCACTCAGTGTATTCTTATCTCAAAGGAAAACTCAGAACTGTCCTTGACTAGAAGTCCCACCTTTCTGTGGGTCCCCTGGTAGAAAACCTGTTAACTGCTTTCACATTTTGTGTTCTCTGTCATTTTCTTTAGGTGTTTTTCCCCAGCCATGGCTCACTCAAACACACAGACACTCCTGTTCTAGAGATTTTAGCCCATGGGCCATCCAGCTAGTTACTGCCTCTCCTTCATTTCTGTATGCCTTAATACTGCTGACTGGTTGGGTGGGAAGTGTACTCAGTCCCTTTACCCTAGTAGAATGACTGACTATTACCCCAGGAGCCGTTAATGGCTGTTTTTTCCAGGACCATACGCTTTTTCTCTATTCTCCTTTCATGGTATAATTAGTGAGAGAGGTTATTTGTATTAAACAAACATTCATGAAAACCCACCTGCCCCCCAGGAGCCTCAGGTAAAAATAGAACACTAAAAAGATTATGATCCATGAATTATATCTAGTGGACATAAATTTCTGCAGTGTCTGTCTTTTGCTGGTGATTTTAAGGGATTGCTAAAGTGAAGACAAAGATTTTTGACTATGAAGTTAAGTATTGTGGGAATCCAGCTTCTAAAGTATGTATGTTTCTTTCCAAGAAGTAACTATGACAGTAACATTAGTGGTGGCAGATTATCGAATGAAATGGATTAACTTGCGTACAGTGCTGTGAAATATGTCTCCAACTCAAAGCTTTTGTTGTTTGTTTATATATATATGTATATATATGTTTAGATATGTTATACACTTTATTTCTTCTCAGATAGACTCTGTTATGGAACTGTGGAACTGTCTGTAAAGTTCAAGCATGAATTTGTATCTCACTGATAAGGAAGTGTAGAATACTCTAGTGGTAGAGCACGTAAGTCCCTTAATGCTTGGGGGCTGCCATAGCCCACTTTCCTACACATACTGTGTGTTGCTAGGGTAGGTATAGCTGTCTCCTGTTCATCATAGGATTGTCTCATTTTTCATTCTCCTTTTCATTTTATTTAGTATTTGATACAGCCTTCGCAGCAAGTGAGGAATAAAAGCTGATTACTATTTAGGTGTTTTTTTTAAACACCACGTTTACTGAGTCCTATTAATTGGGCTGTTATTATGGCTTAGTGCCTCAGGGAATCTTAATGAGCAGTGGGTGCAGGTCATTCATTTTATAGAAACAGAGGCTGTATTCCAGAGGTGAAATAACTTACCCAACATCTCCAGAGAGTCAGGATTCTGGCTGGGCCC
This sequence comes from Heterohyrax brucei, assembly GCA_028571685.1. Taxonomy (NCBI): domain Eukaryota; kingdom Metazoa; phylum Chordata; class Mammalia; order Hyracoidea; family Procaviidae; genus Heterohyrax; species Heterohyrax brucei. The sequence continues at coordinate 83,342,123 of CM053154.1, read as the reverse complement.
TGTGTGCTCCCTGTCCCACAGCTTACAAACTTGGAAGTAAATCTATGAAGGAAAAATAAAAAGAACAACAGAAGAGACATCCTGGATTTGTGTTACGGGTGAAACATTTGTATTTAAATAAGAAAAGGCATCGTGATGGAAGTAGCTATGGAAAGACAGGTTAAACTTTTTTTAAACCTATCTCCTCTCCCCAAAGATTCCCAGAGCTTGTACCATTTGGAAGAACAATAACAAAGAAACACATACACGCTGGCAACTTAACAGCTTAAATAATAACGACCAATTTATACACTAACGTTATTTCCTATATTCAGTGTGTTCAAGACTCCGTGCAATGCGAGAAAAAATGTTATAAGCCATGGTATTAACACAACTCTTGGGTTTAAGAGATCACTTACGAGATGTGTAAAGTGGCTGCAGCAGTGTATCTACAGGGAACTGCCAGAAGTTAAGGCCAGACTCAGAAGAGGACATGGAACTGTTGTTGATAGTCAGATGGATATTGGCTGAATACAAAAACTACCAGAAAGATGTTTACCTGTGTTTTGTTGACTATGCAGAGGCATTCCACTCTGTGGATCATAACAAACTATGGATAATAGTGTGAAGGATGTGAATACCAGAACACTTAATTGTGCTCATGAGGAACCTGTGCGTAGATCAAGAGGCTAGTGTTTGGATAGAACAAAGGGATACTGAGTGGTTTAAAGTCAGAAAGGTGTATGTCAGTGTTGTATCGTGTCACTGTATTTATTCAATCTGTATTGTGAGCAAATAATTGGAGAAACCAAACTGTGAAGAATGGGGCGTAAGGACTGGAGAAAGACTCAGTAACAACCTGCATTGTGCAGATCACAGTACTTCGCTTGCTGAAAGGGAAAAGGATTTGAAACACTGATGAACATCAAAGATCATAGCCTTTAGTTTCAGTTACACCTCCATGTAAAGAAAAGTCCTCACAACAGAACCAATAAGCAACATTATGATATATGCAGAAAAGATCGGTGTCAAGGATTTCATTCTACTTGAATCTGCAGTGAACACCCATGGACACAGCAGTCAGGAAATCAAAAGGCACATTGCACTGGGCAAATTGGCTGCAAAAGTTCCCACTGAAGTAGTAAAAAGCAAGGATGGCACTTCGAGGACTAACTTATGCCTGACCCAGTCGTGGTATTTTCGGTTGCATCATATGCATGCAGAAGCTGGACAATGAATAAAGACTGCCAAAGAATTGATGTCTCAATTGTGATGTTGGCAGAGAGTATTGAATATAACCATAGACTGTCAGGAGAACAAACAAGTCTGTCTTAGGAAAAGGACAACAGAAATGCTTCTTAGAAGCAAGGATGGCATGACTATACATACTTTGGACATGTTGTCAGGAGGGATCAGTGCCTGGAGAGGACGTCATGCATGGTAAAGGGTAGGCGGAAAACAAGAAGACCTTCAACAAGACGGATTGACAGTTGGCTCAAGCACAGCCACAATTGTGAACACGGCACAGGACCAGCCAGTGTGTCTTTCAGTTGTACGTAGGGTTGCTATGAGTGAGATCGGACTCAACAGAACCAGCAACAGGAAGGTTGTTTAGCAAGACAACTTTCCATGTCAGCCCTTAGGTCTTCCCACTGAGAGTCTGAAAGCACAATAGAGAACATATAACTGGGATTAAAGAATAGTGCAGTTGTATTTTATCTTGTCAGGTCCCTTCCTGTAACTTCCTTAATTAAAGCTCTAAATATTTGTGCTTCCTTTTCTTGTCATCACTGGGAAAAAAAAAAAACATTGCTAGCGGGGTAGATGAGTAATATTTGCAAGTCTGTGAGTCTCTTCTGCAAGCCTCCTTGTCCACAGCAAATTGTGAATTAAGCCTTCCCGTTTATCAAGACTGGGCAATGAGAATCTACTCTTACCATTTTATGTTTCTGTTTATGAAGAGAGATTTATATTCTGATTCAATACTGGACAGTTGAAAAGCCTGTTCAAAATACTGTGTTTGCAGTTTTAATCAAAAGATTGAAAATGGCTCTTAAGCTTAATAGGGACCCAGTGCATGAACTGCATCATTTCTCTTTGTAATAAATCATGAAGTCAGATTGGGGAAAATACTTTTTGGAAAAATACTATTCAAGGAAGCATTCAAGAAAGAACTTACATATTTTTTCCTGAGTGCATCCTTGACCAACACATTGCACAGGATACTCCTAGTAAATAAAAATTGCCACTGAAATTCACGAAGTCTTACCTTGTTCCCAATATAAGGGTGGATGGGCATCTGTAATATAAAATAGAAGAACGTTCTCTAAGCTTCAGACATGTAGGGAGTACCTTCACAACTATTGTCCTGTCTATACTACAATTTATTTAGAGCAATTCACTTAAAAATCTTCCTAAGCAAGAATATCACAGGTTTTGTTCATTACGTATTTTCCTGAGACGTACGAGACTAAAACATAATCATCACCCCAAATCACCATGCGTAATAGTGCTGTTTGTCACACACATAATCAAAAACTATTGCCTTTCATAAAAAAGTTTTAGAAATAGATGTAATGATTGCACAACATTGTAAAAGTATGCCACTGAGTTGTACATTTGTGTTTACCAGATTTTATGTATGTTGTATATATTTTATCACACACAAAAAACATTACCCTACTCATTGAGGGAAACCCCTAGTGGCATAGTGGTTAAGTGCTACATCTGCTAACGTAAAGGTTGGCAGTTTCAATCACCAGGTGCTTATTGGAAACCATGTCCCATAGCATCACTGTGAGTTGAAAACGACTCACTGAGACTGAAGTTGGGAGTTTCACTTGGCTGTAGCCACAAGAGAAACCCTGGTGACATGATGGTTAAGTGCTGTGTCTGCTAACCAAAAGATTAGCAGTTCAAGTCCACCAAGCACTCCTTGGAAACTGAGGCAATTCTGCTCTGACCTACAAGGTTACTTGGAGTCAAAATAGACAGCAGTTTCTTGGCTTGGGTTGACTAGCCATCAGATTTTCACCTTTCTGGACCTTAGTTTATCGTTAGAAGAATGAGAATAATTTTACTTTGTGGTTGGGCGAAAAATAGAATGACAGATGTGAATGAAATTAGGTAAAGGAACTTTGTCAACTACAATGTGTTAAACAGTAAAGTCCTACTGGAAGGTTTGCAATTGCTGGTGATACCGTCTAGGAGGCTTGCTTTTTAAACTTGGTCATGCGGATGGATTACCCAGAGATCCTGTGAATTGCAAGTTGTAATTGGTAAGGATGAAATAGGTCAGAGACTCTGCGTGTCTCACTGACTCCCCGGTTATGATAATGCTACTGATCTGCAGACCACTTTGAGCAGTAAAGTTTTTGAGAAAATTTAGAATGGAAAGTGGCACAGTTCAACCCGTTTCCTGTGAACATGGGTTGATTTCTATGTATGTCAGCATGTTCTTGTCAGTAAGAAAAAAATGAGCTGCTAGATACCAGTCTTTCACTTTGTCATACTGTGGTGGCTTATATGTTGCTATAATGCTGAAAGCTATGCTGCTGTTTCCAATACTAGCAAGATCTATGGTGGAGAAGTTTCACTGGAACTTGCAGATCAAGATAGGCTTTGAAGAAAGAACTGGTGATATATTTTCTGAAATTAGCCAGTGAAACCCTGTAACAGAGTAGTATCCAATGTGGTGCTTGAAGATAAGTTTCTAGGTTTGAAAGTATTCAAAATACATATTGGCTACAACAAAGGTTGATTGACCTGGCAACATTTCTTTGGGATTGTCATGACAACTAGCAACAACAGATGCACTTGGCTGGGAGTTTAGCAGTCAGTGTAACCAGTATTAGCAGTTACAACAAAATCAGGCAAAGAACGTTGTTCTGGGGTTAAAAATGCTGGTGGGATTAGCTGATTGTATATCTGCACAGTCTTCCCTCCTGAAGAGAGACACTTCGGATTCACATTTTTTAAGGTAAAAGTGAACAAAATACTTTTCAAATACTTATTTCATTCTAGACCCTGATGTAAAATAACCAAAATCTGTAAGTCATTCAGGTAGCCATTATCCCCATTTTATAGTTGAAAGACACTGAATGAATTCTTGCCAAGATGACTGACTAGCTAAGGCCATTAAGAGTATTCTCCCCTAGGCTAAATACTACTAAAATTGTGTGTGGGTCAGAAGGGATGATAGCTGTAACCCAGGCAAAGAAAATTCTTCTAAAAAACATTTTACATTCAAGTTCCCCTTGGACAGATGGTCATCAGCCTGACCCTTGAGCACAGAAGTCTGCAGTAACAGCAACTTGTGCAGGTGTCCATCAATATTAGCAACACGAAAGTCCCACAGGTGCAGTCACTTGGACCTGCTCCCAACAGAGTTGTGGATTACATTCTTTTATCCTGACTAATGGTTTAAAGAGCCTTGGTGGCTATGTTAGTCACCCAGTGCTGCTATAACAGAAATATCACAAGTGGATGGCTTTAAAAAGAGAAATTTTATTCTGTCACCATTGAGTATGCTACGAGTCCAAGTTCAGGACATCAGTTGCAGGGCATCTGTTGTCTCTGGAGGAAGGTCCTTGTCATCAGTCTTCCCCTGGACTGGATGCTACTGAGGTAAAGGAACCCTGAGTCCTTTTCAAAGGACTTGCTGTGCTCCTGGCACTGCATCTTGGTGGTATGAGGTCCCCAAATCTCTGTTTCCCTTTTCTTTATATCCCAAAAGATTGCCTGAAGGCACAGTATAATCTCACACATTGAGTCCTGCAGAACCAACACAGCTGCTGTCGATCCTCCCTTATTAACATCATAAAGCCAAAACCAAACCCACTGCCATCCAGTCAATTCCAACTTATAATAGGACAGAGTAGAACTGCTCAGTAGAGTTTCCAAGAAGCATATCATTAGCAGACCTAGCACTTAACCACTATGCCATAAGGGCTTCCTATTAACATCATAGAGGCAGGATTTACAACACATAGGAATATCCCACGGTACCAGGAATCATGGCCTAGCCAAATGGCTACACCCATTTTTGGAGAAACAATTCAATCTATGACAGTGGCTCAGTGAGGAAGTGCTCTGCTGAAGGAAGATATGTCAGTCTACTGTAAAAGATTGTTGTGAGGTGCCATCAAGTTAGTTATGACTCACAGCTACCATATGCACAACAGAACAAAATACTGCCTGGTCTTACACCATGTCCACGATTGTTTTTATGCTTAAGACCATCATTGCAGCCACTGTGACAATCCATCTGGTTGAGAGTCTCCCTCTTTTTCACTGACCTTACACTCTACCAAGCATGATGTCCTTCTCCAGGGCCTGATCCCTTCTGACAACATGTCCAAAGTATATAGGACTCACTCTTGCCATCTTTGCTTCCAAGGACCACTCTGGTTGTACAAACAGAACACATCTGTTCATTCTTTTGGCAGTTCATGGTTGTTTTAGTCAGCTAGTGCTGCTCTAACAGAAATATCACAGAGTGGATGGTTTTAACAAAGGAAGGTTTATTCTTACACAGTCTGGTAGGTTGCAAATCCATATTCAGGGTGTCCACTCCAGGGGAAGGCTTTCCCCTTGTGGGCTCTGGAGGAAAGTCCGGTATTGCATCAGTCTTTGTCCAGGGAGCATCTTGGTGCAGGAACCTCATGTCTGAAGGACACGCTCTTCTCCTGGTGCTGCTTGCTTGATGGTATGAGGTTCCTGATTCTCTGTTTGCTTCTCTCTCTTTCCTTTTATGTCTTGCAGGCTGAAAGGATTAAGGGTAGGGCAAGCCATACTCCAGGCAAACTCCCTTTACAGCAGAGCAGGGAAGTAATCCTATGAAGCAATTTACAGCCCCACCCTAATCCTTTAACATACAGTTTAGGGAAACCACAAAATGGAGGACAGTCACAAGATACTGGGAATCATGTCCCAGCCACATGGCTACACATATTTTTGGGGGGACACAATTCAACCCATGACAATGGTTCATTCAAAATTTTTTCCAACACCACAATTCAAAAGCATGAATTCTGTCTTCTTTATTCATTGTCCAGCCTTCGCATGCACATGATGAGGCTGAAAATACCATAGCCTGGGTCAGGCACACTTTAGTCTTCAAGGTGATATCTTTTCAATACTTTAAAGAGGTCCTTTGCAGCAGATTTTCCCAATGCAACAGGTAAAATCTTGCTAGAGATTATTCAAAAGTGACTGCAACAGTGTATTGACAAGGAATTTCTAGAAATGCAGGCCAGATTCAGAAGAAGACATAGAACCAGGAATGTCATTGCTGATGTCAGAAGGATCCTGGCTGAAAGCAGAAAATACCAGAAAGATGTTTACCTGTGTTTCACTGACTACAAATGCAGTTAACTGTGGATTATAACAAATTATGACTAACAATGAAGAGAATGGGAATTCCAAAACAATTGTGTTCTTAAGGAATCTAATTGGATCAAGAGGTAGTCATGTGAACAGAACAAGGGGACACTGCATGGTTTAAAGTTAGGAAAGTTGTATGTCAAGGTTGCATCCTTTCACCATACCTTTTGAGTCTGTATGCTGAGCAAATAATTCGAGAAGCTGGATTATATGAAAAAAAAAAACATGGCATCAGGATTGGAGCAAAACTCACTAACAACCTGTGTTTTGCAGATGACCCAATCTTGTTTGACTGGAGGTAAAGAGGATTTGAAGTACTCACTTATGAAGATCAAGACCACAGTCTTCAGTATGATTGCACTTCAACATCAAGAAAACAAAATCCTCACAACTGGACCTGTAAGGCAACATCATGTTAAAAGGAGGAAGGATTGAGGTTGTCAAGGATTTTATTTTACTTGATTCCATTATCAATGCCCATGGAAGCAGCCATCAAGAAACCAAAAGATGCATTGCATTGGGAAAATCTGCTGCAGAGGATTGTAAATGATTACAGCCTTGGAAACCATATGCAACTGTGAGTTGAGATCAACTGGATGGCAGAGTGTGAATGGTTTAAAATGGAAAATTTCAAGGAGTAACTTGTGTGTTGCCATCAGATAGATATACAGTAAGTGTTCTGTAGACCCTGGATTCTCAATCCATAAAGTCAACGGATCCAACATAACCCAACCTTGGCCTTCCAAAAAGGCATTTTATAGCTACAGTAGTTTTTTAATGTCCCAGTGAGAAATGAGCTCACAAGTAAAAAGAAACAAGAACAAAAACTGAACAGCCAAAAACTGGTATACACTGAACAACACATATCTAAAATGTTCATTAAGTAGAAAATAAGGAGATAAGAGAAGGTATCAGCAAGTGAGACAAGAAGAAATGAGAATTAAGTAGAAACATTAGATATGGAAAATAAAACTGTTGTAGTAAAGAACCTTGTAAATGGAAATAGAAAAATGAGATTGTTGTTAGTTATTGTTGAATTGGATCTGACTCTTAGTGACATTGTGCACAATAGAAGAAAACACTGACTAGTCCTGTGCCATCCTCGCAGTTATCGCTATGCTTGAGCCCACTGTTGCAGCCACTGTGTCATTCCATCTCATTGAAGGTCTTGCTCTTTTTTGTTGACCCTCTAGCAAGCATGATGTCCTTCTCTAGGGACTGGTCTCTCCTGATAACATGACAATGTATGTGAGATGTAGTCTTGCCATCCTTGTGTCTAAGGAGCATTCTGTTGTCCTTCGTTCAAAACAGATTTGTTCATTTTGCTCACAGTCCCTGGCATATTCATTATTCTTTAGAATCAGAGGCATTAATTCTCCTGCAGTCTTCCTTATTCATTGTCCAGCTTTTGCATGTGTAGGAGGCAATTGAAACTACCGTGGCTTGGGTCTGGCACACTTGAGTCCTCTAGGTAACATGTTTGCTTTTCAACACTTGATGAAGTCTTTTACAGCTGATTTGCCCAATGTAATATGTCTTCTGATATCTTGACTGCTGCTTCCATGGCTGTTGATTGTGGATCCAAATAAAATGAAATCCTCGATCAGCTCCATCTTTTCTGCATTCATCATGATGTTATGAGGATTTTTGTTTTCTTGATGTTGAGGCATAACCCATACTGAAGGCTATAGTCTTTGCTCTTCATCAGTACTTCAAGTTGTCTTCACTTTCAGCAAGCAAGGTAGCGTTATCTGCATGATGCAGATTGTTAATGAATGTTCCTACAATCCTGATGCACCATTCTTCATATAGTCCAGCTTCTTGGGTTATTTGTTCAACGTACAGATAGAATACTATGCAAAGTATACAACCCTGGCACACACCTGTCCTGATTTTAAACTATGCAGTATCCTCTTGTTCTGTTTGAACAAGTGTCTCTTTATCCATGTACATATTCCTCATGAGCACATTTAAGTGTTCTGGAATTCTCATTCTCTACAACATTATCCATAATTCTTTACAATGCATGTAGTTGAATGTCTTAGCTTAGTCAATAACATAAAATGAATATAAACAGAATTTTCACAAACACAATTGTGGAAATCTTATAGAAGGCAGTAGGAAAAGTATAAAAAAGATTTAAAATATGAAAGAGAATCTTGGAAATGTAGGCAATAGACATGCTAGTACTTGGATAATAGTTCTAGCTGGAGAGAAAAATAAAAATAGAAGGAGATAGTTAAAGAAATAATAGAAATAAATGTCCCAGAAATGACCTTATTTGAAAGGACTTACAAAGTCCCAAAATGAGAGACAGAAAGAAAAATTCATCTAGGTACAACAGTAAAATTTAAACATAAATGGACCAAAACAACAACAACAAATTCTGAAAGCTTTCTGAGAGAAAGAATAGATCACTTTAGAAAGAAAAACAGTGAGTTTGACCTCAAACAAGGACCCTGGATGCTAGAAGACAATAATGTGAAATGGTAATGGGGAAAAAATCACTTGCATTCAGGGGCTGAGAACTTTTGCCATACAGAGCTATGTTAAAACACTTGAGAAGGAAGTTCTCAGAGAATAAATGAAAAGAATCCAGGCAAAAAAGGAAGAGACATGAGGGGAAGGGAAAAAAAAAATGGCATGAAAGGAAAGAAGAGAAAACGTTTTTCAAAATATCCTGAATTTAAACTGTATATTCTGAATAATTTCCAAGATGGCATATGTGTGCATGTGTTGCAGGGAGAGAAGTGTAAGTGAACAGGACATGAGAACAAGCTCAAGTTGTTGTCTTTTCAGGGGAAGTAAATCCATTGCCATCAAGTTGACTACAACTCATATCGGCCCTTAGGACAGAGTAGAACTGTCCCAGAGAGTTTCCAAGGAGTGCCTGGTGGATTGAAACTGCCAAATTTATGGTTAGCAGCCATAGCACTTAACTTTCTACACCAGCGGGGCAATACAGAAGCTGATAAGAAAACAATAGGGATGAAATGAGGAATTAGGGGCAACTACCATAAGAACTTGGCTTGGCCACCATAAGAACTTTTATGTTCAAAAACAAGTTTCAGTCTTCTGATATCCATTTTGATCTTTTCTTTCTTTCCTCTCATATCACTGACCTTTTGGCTTTCTTCATATATGATGTCCTTGATGTCATTCCACAACTTGTCTGTTCTTCCATCGTTAGTATCTGTATGGAGCCAGAACAAAAACACCCTATAATGATGCCTTGGAATGTACCTATCTAAGAAATCTTGACCACAACCCTTCCTGCTTTCTGCCTAAAGTCATTAAGACAAGAATATTGAAAACTTGAGCCAAAAAACCCCAAGTAGCTCATGTGCAGATTCACTAGTGCATGTCCCCACACTGACCTTTTGACATAAAACCAGTTATTAACATACCATTACAATACCCACTGGGCAGGGACCCATTATGCAGTTGTCAGTGTCCATAAAGGTGGACTTGAGTGGCAATCACCACTCCCAATGGACAATCAGTCTAACCTGACTAACATGTGACACACCCCTCTGGACCAGAGCCAGTATGACCCAAGTGGAGGTGGCATCCATGAAAAACCTGGCTGCCCCTACCAGAGCACAGTTAACAGTCTGTCTAGCCGCCCACCACTGAATGCAGTACTGCTGTCCTGGTCTGTAAGTTTCCCTTTGATGAATAAATTCATGTCTCTTGGATTGTCTCCTGGTCAATTTTTCAGTCTCTCAGCAACCAGGATTGAGTGTAAATCCCAAACTGTACAGTGCATCAAATCTCTTATTGAAATGGTCTTTAAAGTCGAATGGGATACACTCAGGGTTGTACTTTGGTTCTTTTAGACTTATTCTAATTTTCTTCTGCATTAACTTGACCTTGAAATGAGCAATTGATGGTCTCTTCTGCAGTTGGTCCTTGGACTTGATCTGACTGATAATAATGAGTTTCTCCCTCCTCTCTTTTCACAGATACAGTTGATTTGACTCCTGTGTATTCCATCTAGCGAGGCCTATGAGTATAGTCACCATTTATATTGTTGCAAAAAGGTATTTGCAATGAAGAAGACATTGTCTTGCAAAATTCTATCATACAATCTCTGGCATCATTTCTGTCACCACGGCTGTATTTTCCAATTACTGATCTTTCTTTCTTGTTTCTAAGTTTTGCACCCTTATCACCATTAATTATCAATGTATCTTGATTGCTCATTTGATCAATTTCAGACTGAAGAAGTTGGTAAAATTATTCCATTTCTTTATCTTTGATGTTAGTGGTTGGTGCATAAGTTTGAATAAGTTGTTATATTAACTGCTCTTCCTTTCAGGCATGTGGATGTCATCCTATCACTGAAAGTGTTGTACTTCAGGATAGATCTTGAAATGTTCTTTTTGTCAGTGAATGTGGTGTTATTCCTTTTCAATTTGTCCTTGACAGTATAGCAGACCATGAGATTGTCTGATTCAAAATGACCAATAGCAGTTCCTTTCAGCTCATTAATACCTAGGACATTAATCTTTATGCATTCCATTTCATTTTTGATGATTTTCAATTTCCCTGGATTTATACTTTGTACTTCCATGTTCCAATTACAAATGGATGTCTGCAGCAGTTTCTTGTCATTTTGAGTAGTGCCTCATCAGCAACTGAAAGTTCAAAAATCTTGACTCTATGCATGTTGTTATGGTTGGCTCTACTTAGAAAGAGTAACTCTTTGACAGTCGTATTTTGAGTAGCTGAAGTGAGTGGAAGAAATGAAGAAGTAAAGGAGGTTGAACAGAAGATTTCAAAGGGCTGCACAATGAGAAGAAGTAAAGAATTATAACAAAATGTGCGAAGACCTAGAGCAAGAAAACCAAAAGGCAAGAACATGCTGGGCATTTCTCAAGCCGAAAGAACTGAAGGTAAAATAAGCAGGATGTGGCCTGCTTCCAATAAAATAAACAGTAACACCCAAGAGGAGCTTGCTCCCTGGAATGATCAATTACATGAGATCAGAAGGGCAGTATTTGCCCAAAAGTAAACATAGAAAGGCAGCAAGAGGTAGAAAATTAGAATGGAAACAAAAGCAAAAACAGAACCTAGGGCAGAAATGAGGAGACTGCTGGCACATTGTGGGGAATGAAACCAAGGCAATGAAACACTGTGTATATAAGGTATCAAATAGGAAGCTAATTTGCTCTGTAAACTTTCACCTTTTGCACAAAATAGAAAAGAAAAGAGAACATGAAGTTGTAGTGCCAGAAGAAAAGTCCAAACTTCACTGTATTGCTTAAATTATAAAAAATTAATATGCATTACCGACTCGACGGCACTTGGCTGGCTTGGCTACTGTCATGGGTTGAATTGTGTCCCCCCAAAAATGTGTGGTTTCACTAAACTGTATGTTAAAGGTTAGGGTGGGGCTGTAAATTCCTGCATAGGATTACTTCCCTGCTCTGCTGTAAAGGGAGTTTCCCTGGAGTATGGCCTGCCCCACCCTTAATCCTTTCATCCTATGAGAGATAAGAGGTCAGAGAAGCAGGCAGAGAATTGGGGACCTCATACCATCAAGAAAGCTCCACCGAGACAAGAGCACGTCCTTCAGACCTGAGGTTCCTGTGTCAAGATGCTCCCTGGACAAAGACTGATGTAATACCGGACTTTCCTCCTGAGCCAGTGAGGAGAAAGCCATCCCCTGGAGCAGACACCCTGAATATGGACTTGCAACCTACGGAACTGTGTAAGAATAAACCTTCCTTTGTTAAAGCCATCCACTCTGTGGTATTTCTGTTAGAGCAGCCCTAGCTGACTAAAACAGCTACCTTGTAATTAAGTTACTAAGTGTTGTGAAATAAAAACAGAAAGAAAATACACACAGCATGTTGTGTTATTAGTGTGCTTTTACATAGAACAACCCAAGGGGCAACTCTGTTATTTAGAAAAAGCTGAGTCTATTCTCAGAAGACTGAGATACAATTTAGTCTTCTAAATTTGCTAGAGGTTCACAAGTACTTGATCTTGCTTCAAAAAATAAAGTCAGGAAGTGGCATTCAGATGCTCAGCTGAGTACCCTCAAATGTATTTCCCCTGGTCCTACCTGCACAAGTGACTTGGTCACAAGAGTCTGGATTCCTAGGCAGCAGCTATCAGCAAAAACAGAATGCTAGAGGCTGGATACCTGCTTCAGCACAGGACAACTCTGCTTCCATGAAAGGGCTGCCCTTTAAATGGACAGCAGCCAGAAAGATATTGGGATGCCCTTCACAGACAAGCCTTCAACAGGGCTGAGTGTTGGAGGAGATATGACTGCTGCCTATGTTGACCATACTCCGTGTCCTGCAGATACTGCCTTGATCATGGAGCAGAGAGCTTTGCAGTAGCAGCAGTATAGACCTCTCATCAAAAAGCTGTTGCAGAAGAGTCCTTGATACTCTTGTACTTCTTGTTGGATAGTTTGTTTGTTTTTGTTTTTTGTTTTTTTGGTTAATTGTGCATTAGGTGAAAGTTTACATAGCACGTTAGTTTCTCATTCAAGACTATAACAAAATAACTTTATGACATTGGTTGTAATTCCCACAGTGTGTCCACATGCTCTGCTTCTCTATCCTGGGTTCCCTATGTCCATTCCCATTTTCCTGTCCCTTCATGCTTTCTTGTCTTCACTTTTGGACAGGTGCTGCCCATTTGGTCTCATTTAATGAAGCTGAAGAAAACTAGAACAAGTCTGTGAGAGCCACATAGTGACCTTGAGCATATCCCACCTGAATTTAGAGACCACCTCAAGAATAGACTTGAGGCAGTAAACACTAATGAGTGAAGACCAAACTAGCTGTGCAATGACATAGAGGATATCATGCATGAACAAACAGGTCATTGAAAAGAGAGGGAAGAAAGCAAAGGCCAAATTGGATATCAGAAGAGACTCTTAATTTGCTCTTGAATGTCATGGATTGACTTGTGTACCCCCCAAAATATGAGTAGCCAAGTGGCTGGGCCGTGATTCTCAATATTTTATGATTGTCCTCCGTTTTGTGATTTTCCTATGCTGTATGTTAAAGGGTTAGGCTGGGACTGTAAATCCCTTCATAGGATCCCTGCCCTACTCCACTGTAAAGGGAGTTTCCTTGGAGTATGGCTTTCACCACCCTTTATCCTTTCATCCCACAAGAATAAAAGGAAACAGAAGCAAGCAGAGAACTGGGAACCTCACACCAGCACTGGGAGAAGAGCACATCCTTCAGACCTGAGGTTCCTGCACCAAGATGCTCCCTGAACAAATACTGATGCAACACAAGGACTTTCCTGCAGAGATGGCAATGGGGGAAGCCTTCCCCTGGAGCAGACATCTTGAATGTGGAGCTGTAGCCTATCAGATTGTGTAAGAATAAACTTTGCTTTGTTAAACACAGCCACTTTGTGGTGTGTCTGTTAGAACTCTGGCTGCTCTAACGCGTATAAAACTAGAGCAAAAGGAGGAAATCATGAAGTAAAAGAGCTGAACAGAAGATTTCGATTTAAGAAGACAAAGTATTATAATGGATTTTTCTGGAAACAGAAAACCAAAACAGAAGAACAAGCTCAACGGCTTTTCAAGATGAAAGAAGTGATGAAAAAATTCAAGGCTCAAGTTTCAATACTGAAGGGTTCTAACAGGGACAATATTAAATGACTCAAGAGGCATCAAAAGAAGAAGGAGGGAAGGAATATAGGGAGTTGCTGTACTAAAAAGAATTGGTCAATGTTTAACCATTTCTGGGGATAGAATATGATGAGGAACCAGTGGTACTGAGGGAAGAAGTCCAAGTTGCACTGAAGGCATTGACAAGAAATATGGCTCCAGGAGTTGATGACCAATTGAGATTTTTTTTCCCCAACACATCAGTGCAGCACTGGAAGTGCTCCCTCATCCATTCCAAGAAATCTAGAAGACAGCTACCTGACCAGCTGACTGGAAGAGATTCATATTTATACCCATTCCAAAGAATGGTGATCCAACAGAATTCAGAAACTATTGAACAGTATCATTAATATCATGCACAAATAAAGTTTTGCTGCAGATTCAAAAGCTGTTGCAGCAGTATGTCTACAAGGAAAGTGCCAGAAATTCAAGCTGAATTTGGAAGACGATATGTAGCAAGGGATGTCAGTGCTTACATCAGATGGCTCATGACTGAAAGCAGAGAATACCAGAAAGATGTTTACCTCTGTTTTATTGATTAGGCAAAGGATTTAACTGTGTGGATCCTAACAAAGTAAGGGTAACATTGTGGAGAATGGGAATTCCAGAACCCTTGTGCTTCTAAGGGATCTGTTCATAAACCAGTAAAAGGGAATACTACATGTTTTAATGTCAGAACGGGTGTGCATGATGGCTGTAACCTTTTGTCATACTTAGTCTGTATACAGAGCAAATAATATGAGAAGCTGGACTATGTGAAGAACAAGGCATGAAGATTGGAGGAAATCTAATTAACCTGTTTGCTTGCTGCAAGTGAAGAGGACTTGAAGCACTTACTGATGAAGATCAAAGATCTTCAGTATGGATCACACCTCAAAATGACAGCTGAACCAATAAGTAACATCATGGTAAATGGAGAAAATATTGAAGCTGTCAAGGATTTCACTCTACTTGGATGTACAGCCAATACCCATGGAAGCAAGCAGTCAAGAAAACAGACAACACGTTACATTGGGCTGCTGCAGAACACCTCTTTAAAGATATCGCTTTAAGGATGAAGGTGCATCTCATCCAAGCCACAATGTCGTCCATCCCCTCATATGCATGTGAAAGTTGGAGAATGACTAGGGAATACTGAAGAACTGATGCCTTTGAATTATGACATTGGCAGTGAATACTGAGTATAGCATGGACTGCCAGAAGAACAAACACATCTCTCTTAGAAACAATACACCCAGAATGCTCCTTGAAAGGAAGGATGGTGAGACTTTTTCTGAAATACTTTGAACATGTTATCAGAAGAAACCAGTCACTGAAGAAGGACATCATGCTTGGTAAAGTAGAGGGTCAGCAAAAAAGAGGAAGACCCTTGATGAGAAGGATTGACCCAGTGGCTGTGACAATGGGCTCAAGCATAACAATTGTGAGGATGGTACAAGATACTGCAGCATTTCTATCTGTTTCACATAGGCTCACTGGGAGTCAGAACCAACCCAACCACACCTAACATGTGATCTGTAAGGCTGTGTGTCAGTTTGACTGGACCATGATTCTTAATGCTTTGGTAGTTATGATGTAACCTGGCAGTCTTACAGTGATGTACTAATGTTCATGAAGAGATCCAATGTAATGTGATCACTTCCATGATGTGATCTGCTGTGAGTAGCCAGTCAGCTGAAAGGGAGTTTCTTTGAGGGTGTGGTCTGCATCCAATATAGGTGGACTTTCTGACAAGTCTTGTGGTCTTTTGCTTGCTGAATCTTGTACTTGGCTCTTGTTCTTATGACCTCTGGTTTTAGGACTGAAGCCAGCACCTTACTTGTCAGCCTTGGAACTCATCAGCCTCCATCTTCTGGATCTTGTTTTTTCCAGCACCTGCAAATATGTGAGTAATGACTTGGAAGAGTCTTCCATGAACTTGGAACTTGCCAGCCTCTACAGCCACATGAGCCATTTCCCTGATATAAATCTCTCACACACTCTTTCCTTCTCTCTGCATATGCATACACATGCTTCACTAGTTTATCTTTTCAAAAGAACCAAGCCCAAAGTATACCGCCCATCCCCTCCCTCATGACCATCAAGGATTATTTCTTTTCATGTGGATGCCTTTTCTTAGATTTTCTAATAGTGGTTGTCTTATCATCTAGTGCTGCTATAGCAGAAATATCAGTAGACGGCTTTAAGAAGATAAATTTTATTCTATCACAGTTCAGTAGGCTGCAAGTGCAAATTCAGGGCATCAGCTCCAGGGGACGTCTTCCCCTGCTGGCTCTGGAAGAAAGTCCTTTTCATCAACCTTCCCCTGGACTGGGAGCTTTTGAGGCACAGGGACCCCATGTCCTTTCAGAGGATACACTCTGCTCCTGGCACTGCTTCTTGATGGTATGAAGTCCCTAACTCTGTTAGCTTCTGCTAGCTTCTTTCCTTTGTATCTCAGGAGATTGCCTTAAGGCATGATACACTCTTACAGACTAGGTCTTACCCTACCAACAAAACTGCCAGGCAACCACCCTTATTTACATCATAGAGGCAGGGTTTACAGAACATGAGAACATCACACAATACCACATGGTTACACACATTTTCCAGGGGGGACAAAATTCAATCCATGACAGTGGTCTCACACAGCATATTTGTCCTTTTGTAATTGATTTAATTAACTCCGCATAATGCTCTCCAGTTTCATCCATCTTGGGAAGTATTTTGAGGGGGTCATCATATTTCCTCATCATTGAATAGTATTCCATTGTGTGTTGGTACAGTAATTTCTTTACCCATTCATCTCTTGATGGGCACTTTGGTTATTTCCATCTTTTTGCTATTGTGAATAATGCTGCAACAAAGTGGGTATGAATATTCATTTGACAGCTCTTCTTTCTCTAGGAGGTATTCCTAGGAGTGGAATTGCTGGATTGTATGATATTTCTATTTATAACTTTTTAGGGAAGTCCCATATTATTTTCCAGAATGATTGTACTGTTCTGCATTCCAGCAGCAGTGCATAAGATTTCCAGTCTGCTCACAAATTCTCCAACATTTCTTATTCTGTTTACTTTATTCATGCCAGTAATGTTGGGATGAGGTGTTGTCTCATTGTGGTTTTGATTTACATTTCTCTAATGGCTAATGATCATGAGCATTTCCTCATGTGTCTGTTAGCTATTTTAATGTTTTTGGTGAAGTGTCTGTTAACATCCTTTGCCATTTTTGATTGAATTATCTGTCTTTTTATTGTTACAATATTGCAGTACCTTATAGATTTTAGAAACTAGACCTTTGTTAGACATATCATTACCAAGATTGTTTTCCCAAACTGTAAATTCTCTTTTTATTCTTTCATTGAAGTCTTTTGATGAACCTGCTTCTTGATTCTTTTCTTCAGTAATGCTTTAGTTATCTGGCACCTCTTTTCTTTCCATATAAAGTTAATGATTAGTTTTTCCATCTCCTTAAAGAATGCTATCAGTATTTGGAATGGGTTTACATTGTATCTGTAGATTGCTATAGGTAGAATGGAAACCCTGGTGGCATAGTGGTGAAGTGCTATGGCTTAACCAGAAGGTCATCAGTTTGAATACACCAGGCAGTCCTTGGAAACTCTATGGGGCAGTTCTACTCTGTCCTGAAGGGTTGCTTTTAATCAGAATAGACAACACCAATGGATTTGGTTTTTTGGTTTATGGGTAGAAGTGGCACTTTCACAATACTGAGTCTGCCTATCCGTGAGTATGGTGTGTTTTCCCGTTTTGGTAGGTCTTGTGGTAGTGTTTTGTGGTTTTCTTTGTATAGGTCTTTCACATCATGGGTTAGATTTATTCCTAAATACTTTGTTGTGATTTTTTTGTGCATTTATCTTCTATGCTGCTGCTCAGCAGTTTTTTTGTGGAGTCCTTTAATTTCCCTATGTATAGTGGTTAAGACCTATGACTGCTAACAAAAAGGTCACCAGTCTGAATCCACCAGGTGCTCCTTGGAAACCTAATAGGGCAGTTCTACTCTGTACTATAAGGTTGCTATCAGTTGAAATTGATTTGATGACATTGGTTTGGTTTAGGGTAGCCATCTCAGGGGTATATCCAAGTGCTTGTGATGGTTAAAGTTTTGTATCATCTTAAGAGAGTTATGATTCTCTATGGCTTGGCAGACACTGGACTGATTGCTTTTCTATAACATAATCACCTCCGTGATGAAATTTTATATAATCATGATAGGGTAGGATATGCTATGAGCTGCCAATAAGCAGAAAGGGGAGTTTCCTTGGGAGTGTGGCCTGCCTCCAGTATATAAGTAGATGTTTCAGCAAATCTCACTCTTGCTCTGGATTCTGCATGTGATTCATCATCATGATCTGACTTGAAGTTTTTGTGATATGAGCCAGCAGCCTACTACCTAACTCAAAGATTTTTGATTTGTCAGTGCCTACAATCACCTGACTCAGGATTGACCCAAGGATTTAGGACTTCCTAGCCTCCACAACTACGTGAGTCATTTCCTTCAATTAAACCTCTGTCTCTATACTTATATAGAGAGGTTTCACTCATTTTGCTCCTCTAAAAAATCCAGCCTGAGACACTGCTCTCAAGTCCATAACTTTGTGACTTAGAAAGACCTTGGACTAGAAGCAAGGCCAAGGTGGTGGAGTAGGCAGACACTTCTTGCAGCCCCTCTAACAACAAAAACACAAAATAACAAATGAATCCAGTACATATGACATCATTGGATCCCTGAACATCAAAGGGAAAGATGAGAAATTGGACTGAGCAAAGGAAAAGGATAACAGCACCAGGAGTGCATGGGATTCCATGGACCTGACTTGTCAGGAGGAAGCCATGTGATGGGTGCAACATGGAGGTGATTGTCTGGAGGGTCCACTTGCACCTCTGGAGACAATGAGGGATGGCACCAGATTGTTGAAACTTAAGTCATGGCGAGTAACCTACCATGCATGGATCTCAATCTTTCCTTCAAAGTGGCACTCTCTCCTTTCTCCTGGCACATCTGCCTCCCTTCTCTGAACTGAGCCCAGTGCTGGAGTCTGATGTCATTGACTGAGCTGGAAGTAGTACTCTTCAAGTGTACCCTTAACCGTTTTCTCCCTCCCCTCTCTGCACTGCATCTGGCTCTGGAGTCTGGCACCACTGAAAGTGGTGTAAGTGGAATAAGCCAGGAGTAGCACTCCTTAAGTTCTCCCAGTGCCACTCTCTGAGGCTCGGAGGCAGAAACAATTTGGCAAACTCAGGGAAAAAGAGAGAAAGAGAATAAACTTTTTTTTTCTGGTGACATTCTGTTTTAGTCAGCTAGGCTGCTGTAACAGAAATACCACAGAGTGGATGGCTTTAACAAAAGAAGGTTTATTCTTACACAGTCCGGTAGGTTGCAAGTCCATACTCAGGGTGACCACTCCAGGGGAAGGCTTTCCCCTTGTGGGCTCTGGAGGAAAGTCCGGTATTGCATCAGTCTTTGTCCAGGGAGCGTCTTGGCACAAGAACCTCTGGTCTGAAGGACTCGCTCTCCTCCCGGTGCTGCTTGCTTGATGGTAGCAAGGGTCTCAATTGTCCTTTGTTTCTCTTTCCCTTTTATCTCTTGCAAGCTGAAAAGCATCAAGGGTGGGGCAAGCCATACTCCAGGGAAACTCCCCCTACAGCAGGGCAGGGAAGTAATTCTATGCGGGAATCTACATCCCCACCCTAATCCTTTAACATACACTTCAGCGAAACCACACAATGGAGGAGAGTCCCAAGATATTGGGAATCATATCCCAGCCACGTGGCTACACATATTTTTGGGGGGACACTATTCAAACCATGACATCCCACCCCTTTGACAACCCAAAAATCACATCACAAAAACATTTAACACATTCATCTCACCATAGCAAAATCATGTCCATCCCATACAACAGAAGTCTTAAATCAGTTCCAAGTCCAAAATACAAAAATTCTTCTAAATCTGTGAAACTTAGAAGGTAAGCTGTCTGCTTCTAAAAGCACAATGGCAGAACAGGCACAAGTTAAACATTCCATTACAAATGAGAGAAATTGCAGGAAAAGAAGGCATTAACAGGGAACAGGTGAGTCAACAGAACACATTACATTAGACCTCAAAGCTTTGGAAATACTCTTACATTTTCTGAGACATTCTACACAACAGCCCTGCTCTCCAGACTCTAGGTATCGGCCACACTCTCTGGTTTTTGAGTGGAGACCTCCAGCCCTGTGCTACAACTCTGCCTTCAAGGCCACTTGGACAGAAACTCTGCCCCATCGGCTTTAGGAGCACCCTAAGCCCAACTGAGTGGCAATTCCACCCTTACACACATAGGACGCCATGGTTCCACCCTTTCAAACCCCTGAGGTCATGGCCATACCTTTTGAGACTGAGGCAGCTCAGCTTCTTACTCTATTTGTCTCTTCAGCTTCAACTTCCTGTGGCCGCATGGCCTGGGCCTCAGGCCCACATCTGCCCTGCCAGGCGACTGTTCTAAAGCTCTGTAGTTCCACTGATTTAAGTGCCCGGAGGCACCCCACTCTTGCTGGAAAGAGTCCTGCCCAAAGACACTCAACTCTCTCACTCTGTGGGTCAGCCAGGCCAGCTCCACCGATTCAAGTACCCAGAGGCACCCTGTTCCACGAGGAAAACTCTGCACAGGCACTGACCTCTCTTGCTTCACGGGTTGGCTCCAATGCTGCCTCTGGTTCTGCTGCTGCCGCTGCCACTGCTGCCAGTCCTCTGTTGTTTCTCACCATCTGCACCTTCTTTGCTCCTTCTGAATCTTCTATACATTTGCAGTTTCAAAGTGGCTTCCACATTTTAGGTATTTGCTAGAGCAGCAGCAGTACAAAGTGTGATCCAGGAGGAGATACGCTATACTCCAAAGAAACTACTTGACTTTTCTAACACATACAAACAGAAACGAGGACTGTAATTGCTATGAGTATTCCTGCTTTGTATGTGTGTATTGGATATTTTGTTTACTTATGAAACATAAGATGTAAATGGGTTAATGCATTTTCAGTTGTACATGTGTTAGTTATGTTGACATAAGTATGACTTTGTAACTGTACCCCTTCAGAGACTCTGCATGGTAAGGTGAGATGTGTGCAGATGCCAAGTTGACAAGGGGTGGACTGTGGTGGTCAGGATTATGTCAACTTGGCTACTACCTATTTGGCTGCTGTATTAAGTGGCAGGGTGGGGTTTGTGGTGGCTCCCTGCCCCTCGGATCTCATCTTACGACCTTTGACTATGGCTGCTGATCGCTCACGTGGCCAGGAGCTCCTGCTCTCTTCTTCCAGTGTCTGATTCCGGGACTTGAGCTAGCAGCTGTTGGACTCATCAGTCACTACAGTCGGCACTTGAAAGTCCTGCTCCCTGACCTCCCGATCCTGGGTTCGCCAGCCTCTGCCTGCTCCTGCTCCCTGACCTGCTGATCCTGAGTTCGCCAGCCTCTGCCCACTCCTGCTCCCTGACCTGCTGATCCTGGTTTTGCCAGCCTCTGTCGCTTCGTCTCACCACCAGCTTGGGAGCCACTGACCTACACAACCGGTGATCTAGAACTCTGGTCTCTGACTTGCTGACCTTGGGTTCCTCAGCTTCCATGGCCACGTGAGGCTTGTGCCAGAGCTTGGGACATTCAGCTTCTGTGATTATGTGAGCTGTTTCCTATATTTGTATCTATCTATCTATATATTATAAATCTTTCCTTGTACCTACACATGTTACTGGTTTTGCTTCCCTAGAAAACCCAGCCTAAGACACTGTCTTAAGCCAGAAAATCAGGGGAGAAATTTGTCTTTCATGTAGATTCAGAAATAAGAGAATACTCCAACCTCACAGACATTCAGGGATGGCTTTTAACCCCTAGCCTTTCTCAGTAGCTACAGCCAGACTCTTGTGCCTATTCCAATCACACCTGCCCATCTAGGACAGTCAGTGAGAGCCTGTACCACACAGTGGGGAACTGAACAATGGGACACTTGAGCGGAATCCATATAAGAAAATTAAACTGTACATTTTGACATAAGAAGCTGAAATACAGTAAGCAAATGTAATATTAAGAACTAAAATTTATTGATGACTCAGAAACAATAGTCCATATCAAAGCACTTAAAGGGATGGACCATCATCTCTTCAGGAAGCTCCCAAAACAATCATATTTTCCAGAGGACAAGAACATCTTGGAATTACTAGAGATAAAAAATTCAAAATATCACTATTTAGGATGCTTCAGGAGATGAGGCAAAATGCACTTGAGCCTAATGACAAATTGAACAAGCTACAAGAAAACATTGACTGTCTAGAATTAGAAATTCAGAAAATTAGTAAGAAAATTACAGAATTAGACAACTCAGTAGAAATCCAAAGGAGCAGAATTGAGACAATGGAAGCCCAAATTAGCTAGACTGAAGATAAAGTACAGGATATAATCATATTTGAGGGAAAAAAAATCAGAAAAAAATTTTTTAAAAAGTATCAAGAAATCCTAAGATTTATGTGAAATTCTATGAAAAGGAATAATCTATGAGTGACTGGAGCATCAGAATGGGGAGGATAACTGAAAATACAGACAGAATAGCCAAATATTTACTGACAAAACACTTCCCTGATAAGATGAAAGATGAGAAGATACCTATCCAAGACACACATTGAACTCCACACAAGATAGGTCCCAAAAGAAAGATACCAAAGCATGTTATAATCAAACTTGCCAAAACAAAAAAATAACCTACAAAGAAGAATCAGACCAAGCTCAAACTACTCAGCGTAAACCATGGAGACAAGGAGACAGTGAGATGACGTGTACAAAGCCTTGAAGGAAAATAATTGAGAGCCAAGAGTTATATATCCAGCAAAATTGTATCTCCAATATGATGGCAAAAATAGATATTTCCTGATGAACAGAAATATAGGGGATTTGCAAAAACCAAACCAAAAAAGAAATGCACAAGGGAATCGTTTGGTTAAAAAGCCAATAACACGAGGTAGCAACCTAAGACCAGAATGCAGAGCAGAGCAACTAGATAACTACCCAAATAGGGGAATCACTAAAATAAATCATAGGTAAATCACTGAAAATAAGGAAACAAAGATGTCATTATGTAAACATTATATTAAAAAAGAGACACCCAAAAGAAAATGTTATAGATCTTTCGTATGAAGAAGAAGTTAAGGCAATATAAATAACTTAAAGACTTGGGGAAGGGGACAAAATGGCAGACTAGATACACATCTCCTCAATTCTGTTTGAGAAGTGAGGCCTGGAATGATAGTTGAACGGATCAGCATGGACATCTGGGGAGCTCTAGGATCTGGCAGAAGGTTCTCATATTGGACTAGTCACCACTAACAGGGAAACTACCTCTCTCTAACATGAGGCAGTGGTTCACTGAGTCTGGCTTCTGCTGACTCATCATTTGGGAGAACTGCAGATTCTGACTCCTCTGTTATCTGGGAGATGAGGACTGGGCATGAGCAGACAAATACTCTGAACTGTAGTACTTAAGTAAACAGTGTATAGTGCAGCAGAGAGACTGTGCTTGGGAAAGCCACATTCTGTAAGCCTGGCTACATACTGAGGGCACCACTGGCCCTCCACCCTCTCATTTCTGAGCTGCACCACAGATTCTGCTGTTTTGTGGCAGGAAGAGCAGCTGAGGCTGGACACCGTCTTGGTCAGCTGGGAGGTGGAGTCACATACTGAGAGGTCTCAGCTGGGGCTAATTATCACATGGAGAAGCAGGACCTGTCTGAAAAATGCTTCTCCAGCAGAAAAGCTGTGTTTAGGACAGTGGCGCATAGAGTTACACGTGGGGCCTACCAAAGGATGGCAGCAAAGCCATAACCCCTCCCTACTTTGATCCATGTCATGCCATCTGGGGATGGCCTATAAGGTGCTATTGTTGTCAGCTGGAAGGTGGGGCCTGCCACACTTGAGAGCCTGACTGATTTTGGTAGCTGTTGGAAATTTCCTTGCTTAACAGTAAAGTACCTCTTTAAAATAAGATCACCTGGAGAACTGACAGCTGAGAAGCCTGGCAGTATCTCCCTTCACTAATCACATCACAACATCAGTTGATGGCCTCCCAATGACTCCGTAAGTACCACATGATCTTCCCAGCCAGGAGGCAGAGCCTACCACTCCAGAGAATCCACCTGGGGCTGGTCACTAGAGTACACAGAGTCAGCTGGTGACCAACTACCCTCTTAGAAATAAATCTCAGCTCCAGTTGAGGTAACACCAGACAAACTGAACATCATCCGGGTGGCAGGAAGTCAACAACCAATGCCAAAGCCAAGTGCCGTCGAGTCGGATCCGACTCATGGCGACCCTAACCATTTAAACAAGCAGTCTGCCATGGCTCCAGAAGGACTCTATTAAAGACAAATACCTATGAATAATTGGAGTTCCTGAACAGGGAGAAATAGCTGAAAATACAGAGAGTATTGTTGTAGAGTTGCTGACGAAAATGTCCCTGAACTTATGAAAGAAGAGACTACAGATATCCAAGGTGCTTATCAAATGCCACAAAACCAGACTTCACAAGAAAGACACCAAGATGTATTATAATCAAGTTTAATAAAATGAAACCTAATAGATGTTCTTAAAGGCAATGAGGCTTAAAGCAAAGCTAGCACACAAACATAACATTCAGAGAGAAGCTCTGTAGGCTTTTGTCTGACATCTCAACAGAAACAATGTTGGCAAGAAGGCAGTGGGATGACACGTTCAAAGCCCTGAAGGAGAAAAATTTCTGGCAAGAACTGTATATCCTGCAAAATTGTTTATCATATATGATGGTGAAATTAATAAATTTGCAGATAAACAGAAGCTTAAGAGACTTTTTAAAAACAAAACCCAAACTATAAGAAATACTGAAAGCAGCTCTTTGCTTAGAAAAACAAACACATCAAGTGTATTCTTAAGGAGGCAATGCAGGACACAATACCAAGAATCTTTCTCAGGGAAGCCACAAAGTTAATCAAAGCTACAATATTAAAAGAAGGGAACCAAGTGATCATAACATGAAAGCTATGGCATCATCACACCAAAAAGAGGGATATATTGCAGTACTTATAATCATTTCAGATGGAGAGGAAATTAAAAATATGCAGATGTCAAACTCTGGTTTAAATTTAGAATAGTAAGGGAGATAACAGGGGTAGTAGCAAAGCAAAATAACAATGTGACATATCAAAACAAGAAAAATAATACAGGAGTCTCAAAAAACACAAAACCAGCAATGAAAAATATGAAAAGTCAACCCATAAAGAAAAATG
The DNA here is from genome assembly GCA_028571685.1 of Heterohyrax brucei. Classification (NCBI taxonomy): domain Eukaryota; kingdom Metazoa; phylum Chordata; class Mammalia; order Hyracoidea; family Procaviidae; genus Heterohyrax; species Heterohyrax brucei. The sequence goes on along the minus strand of CM053154.1, from coordinate 83,316,826 downwards.
GCCCAGAACAGACTATTAAGAGCAACACAGAAAATAGCAACAGTGCAAAAATAAATGCCTCTAAATGACAGGATGAAACACATATGTATCAATAATTATACTGAATGTAAATGAACTGAATGCTCCAATAAAGAGACAGCAAGTGACATCTTGGATCAAAAGATACTGTCTATATGTTGCTTACAAGAAACACGATTTAGACTCAAAGATATGAACAAGTTGAAAATCAAAAGATGCAAAAACATGTACCAAGCCAACATGCAAAGAACAACAGGAGTGGCAATACTAATCTCAGATAGGATAGACTTTAATGTAAAATCTGCCATCATGGATTTCACTGTTTGTTGCTGAAAGGTTCAATAAATAAGCAGGACACAACAATAGTAAATATTTATGCACCTAATACCAGAGCATCTAAATACATCAAACAAACACTGACAACACTGAAAAATGAGAAAAATCACTCCACAATAAAAGTTGGAGACTTCAACACTCCACTTACAGTAATGGACAGATCATCCAGAAAAAAAACTCGTTCAAAGATATAAAAGATTTTCTTGCCACAATTAACTAACTAGACCTCATTGACATATACAGTACTTTTCACCCATCAGCAGATAAGTACACCTTCTTCTCCAATGCACATGGAACATTTTCCAGAATAGACCATGTGTTAGAATATAAAGCAAGTTTCAACAAAATCCAAACCCTTGAATTATTGCAAAGCATCTTTGCAAACCATAAAGCCATGAAAGTTGAAATCAGTAGCAGAAAAAGTATAGGTAGAAATTAGAACTCGTGGAAACTGAACACCGTGCTCAAAACACCATGAGCTACAGAAGAAATCAAGGATGAAATAAAGAAATTTATGAAATCAAATGAGAACCTATGAGATGCAGCAAAAGCAGTTCTCAGAAGTCACTTTATCTCCACAAATGCACACATCTGGAATGAAGAAAGGACCCAAAACAAAGAATCCTACAGCTTAAACGAGTAGAAGACAGCAACAAAGGGACCCCTCAGGCACCAGAAGGCAACAGATAATAAAGATTAGAGGATTACTAAGTGAATTAGAAAGTAGAAGAACAATTGAAAAAATTAACAAAATCAAAAGCTAGTTCTTTGAAAAGATCAACAAAATTGATACACTATAGGCTAAACTTACAAAAGAAAAACAGGAGAGGAAACAAATAACCGGAATAAGAAATGAGATGGGAGATGTCACAACAGACCCAACTGAAGTAAACAATACCATAACAGAATACCACAAAAGACTGTGCTCTACCAGATTTGAAAACCTAGAGGAAACAGACAAAGTTCTAGATTCATATCACCCACCAAAATTATCACAAGGAGAAGTAGAACAACTTAAACCCAATATAAAGGAAGACATTGAAAAAGTCATCAAAAACCTACCAACCAAAAAAAGCCCTGGCCCAGATGACTTCGTTGTATAATTCTACCATACTTTTAGAGAGCATTTACCTCCAGTACTACTGAGGCTATTTCACAGCATAGAAATTCATTCTATGAAGCTAGCATAACCCTGATACCAAAGCTAGGGAAAGACCCAACAAAAAAGGAGAACTACAGACCAATAGCACTCATGAACCTAGATGTAAAACTCTGTAACGAAATTCTAGCCAATAGAATTCAACAACATATCAAAAAAATAATTTATCAAAACCAAGTTGCATTCATACCAGGGATGTAAGTCTGGTTCAATAGCAGAAAAGCAATTAATAGCATAAAGGATAAAAATCACCTGATTTTGTCAATTGATGCAGAAAAGACATTTGACAAAGTCCAACACCAATACATGCTAAAAACTCTCAACAAATTAGAAGCAGAGGGGAAATTTCTCAGCGCAGTTTAGGGGCATCTTTGCAAAACCAACTGCTTACATCATCCTGAACGGAGAGAGACTGAAAAAATTCCCCTTGAGAATGGAAACTAGACAAGGATGACCACTGTCACAACTCTTATTCAACATTGTGCTAGAGGTTCTAGCCAGAGCAATTAGACAAGACAAAGAAATAAAGAACATCTGCATCAGCAAAAAAGAAGTAAAAATTTCCCTGTTCACAGATGATATCATTGCATACACAGAGAATCCTAAAGAATCCACAAATAAACTACTAGAAGTAGTAGAGAAATTTAGCAAAATATCAGGATATAAGATAAATGCAAGTAAATTGGCAGAATTCATCTATACCAGCAAAGAGATCATCAAAGAAGAAATCACCAAATCAATACCATTTATTATAGCCCCCAAGAAGATAAAATACCTGGGAATAAATCTAGCCAGAGAAATAAGAGACCTATGCTGAGAAAATTACAAGACCTTACTGTGAGAAACCAAAAGAGACTTACATAAGTGGAGAAAACTACCCTGTGCGTGATAGGAAGACTTAACATCGTAAAAATGTCTATTTTACCCAAAGTGATCTACATGTACAGTTCAATCGCAATACAAATTCCAATGTCATTTTTTAATGAGGTGGAGAAACAAATCACCAACTTCATTTGGAAAGGGAAGAAAGCCTGAGTAAGTAAAGCCCTATTGAAGAAGAGGAACACAGTGGGAGGTGTCACACTGCCCAACCTTAGAACCTATTACACTGCCACAGTAGTCAAAACAGCCCGGTACTGGTACACAAAGAGACATATAGACCAACAGGACAAAGTTGAGACCCCAGAGATGACATCTTCCTCTTATGAACAACTGATATTTGACAAAGGCCCTAGAATTGTAAACTGGGGTAAAAACAATGTCTTTAACAAATGGTGTTGGTAAAATTGAATGTCATCTGCCAAAAACTGAAACAAGACCCATATGTCACACTTTACACAAAAATGAACTCAAAATGGATCAAAGACCTAAATATTAAACCTTAAAACAATAAAAATCATGCAAGAAAAAATAGGATCAGCAACGGATGTTCTATTACACAGTTTAGATAGACTTCAAAATCTAACAAACGAAGCACAATTAACAGAAGAAAAAATAGATAAATGGGAACCACTTGAGTCAGATCTGACTCAACAGCACTTGGCTGTCTTGGCAAGAATCAAACACTTTTGTTCATCCAAAGACTATCAAAAGAATTAAAAGACCACCTACAGAATGGGAAAAAATATTTGGCAACCACATCTGATCTCCATAATCTACAAGGTTCTGCAAAATATCAACAAGAGAAAGGTAAATAACCCAATTAGGTGATGGGCAAAGGAAATGGACAGACAATTCACTAGAGAGGACATCCAGGCAGCCAAAAGACATATGAGAGTATGCTCATGGTCATTAGCTATAAGACAAATTCAAATCAAAACTACAATGAGATACCATCTCACCCCAACGAGGTTGGCAATGATCCAAAAAGACACAAAAGAACAAATGCTGGAGAGGCTGTGGAGAGATTGGAACTCTCCTACATTGCTGGTGGGATTGCAAGTTGGTACAACCTCTTTGGAAAGCAATCTGGTGCTTCCTTAAAAAGCTGAAAATAGATATACCATTTGATCCTGTAATTCCAATGCTTGGAATTTATCATTCCGTAATGAAGGCTGTTACATGAGCAGACACATGTACACGAATGTTTATTGAAGCATAGTCCACAATAGCTAAAAGATGGAATCAACCCAGATGGCCATAAACAGATGAATGGATAAACAAACTACGGTACATATACTCAATGAAACACTATGCTATGATTAAAAAAAATGCATATTTAAAAAGCATCTCATAACATGGTTTCAGGTGGAAGATATGCTGAGTGAAATCAGTGTCAAAATGACAAATATTGTATGAGAGCCCTGCTATAAGAACTTAATAATAGAATTAGCTACAGAATAAAATAATTTTGTTGGTTACAAGGATGGGGGTGAGGACTTATCATAGGTGAGATAATTGATAGATGTTAGAAACTTTATTCACTTACTATAATTAATAAATTTTAAATAAAAAAGACTGAAAATATAAGTGCCACAGTCAACCAGCTTGACCTCATAGACATATACAGAGCACTCCAGCCAGCAACAGCCAACTGCACATGGAACATTTTCCACAATTGACCACATATTGGGCCACAGAACAATCCTTAACAAAATTCAGAGTATTGAAACAATATAAAGCATCTTTTCAGACCATAAAAGTAGAATCAGTAACAGAAAAAAAGATGAAAAAAAAGAAGAAGTAACTGAACAAGATTTTGCTGAAAAACAACTGGGTAATAGAAGAAATAAAGGCTAGAATAATGAAATTCACAGAATCAGTGAAAATGAAAACATCTTGCCAGAATCTATGGGACACAGCAAAAGCAGTGCTCGGAGGTCAATTTCTCTCAATACATGCATACATCCAAAGAAAATAAAGGACCCAAATCAAAGAATGAATTCTACAACTCAAACAAGTGGAAAGAGAGCAGCAAAAGAACTCTTTGAGCACCAAAAGGAAGCAAATAATAAAAAATTAGAGCAGAACTAAATGAAATAGATAGTAGAAAAATGATTGAAAGAGTCAAGAAGACCAAAAGTTGGTTTTCTGAGAAGATGAACAAAATTGATAAACCATTGGCCAAACTGACAAAAGAAAAACAGGAGAGAAAGCAAATAACTCAAATAAGAAATGAGATGGGTGATATCACAACAGCCCCAACTGAAATTAACGGAATCATAACAGAATACTATGAGAAATTGTACTCTAATAAATTTGAAAACCTAGAGGAAATGGACAAATTTCTAGAATCGTATCACCTATGAAAAGCAGCACCAACAGAAGTAGAACAACTAAATAAATCCTTTACGAAAGAAGAAATTGAAAAGTTCATTTAAGAACCCCCAACTGAAAAAAGCTCTGGCTCTGATGGCTTCACTGGAGAATTCTAAGAAACATTCAGAGAAGAGTAAACACCACTATTACTAAAGGTATTCCAGAACATAGAAAAGAGGGAATAATTCCAAATTCGTTCTATGAAGCCAGTATAAGCAGGATACCAAAACCAGGGAAAGACAGCCCTAAAAAGCAAAATTACAGACCAGTATCTCTCATGAACTCAGATAAAAAAAAATCCTCAACAAAAATCTAGCCAATAGAATTTAACAACTTATCAAAAAAATAATTCAGCATACCAAATAGGATCCATGCCAGGGATGCAGGGACAGTTCAACACTAAAAAAACAATGAATGTAATCAACCATATAAATAAACAAAAGATAAGAACCACTTGATTTTATCAATTGATGCTGAAAAGGCATTTGATGAAGTCCAACACCCATTCATGTTAAAGAAAACTCTCAGCAAATTAAGAACAGAAGGGAAGTTCCTCAACATAATAAGCGGCATCTGTGCAAAGCCAACAGCTAACATCGTTCTAAATGGAGATAATCTGAAAACATCACTCTTGAGAACAGGCAGCAAACAAGGATGCCAATTGTTACCGCTCCTATTTAACATTGTGCTGGAGGTTATAACCAGAGCTATAAGGCAAGGTGAGGAAATAAAAGACATCCATATTGGTAAGGAAGAAGTAGGAGTATCTGTATTTGCAGATGATATGATATTATACACAGAAAACCCTAAAGAATACACACACACACACACACACACACACACACACAAACCGTTGAAACTAAGAGTCCAGCAAAGTATCAGAATACAAAATAAACACAGATATATCGATTGGATTCCTTCACACCAAGAAGGCCATCAAAAAGGAAATCATTATCTTTTACTATAGCCCCTGTCATGGGTTGAATTGTGTCCCCCCAAAAATATGTGTAGCCACGTGGCTGGGATATGGTTCCCAGTATCTTGGGACTGTCCTCCATTGTGTGGTTTCGCTAAACTGGATGTTGAAGGATTGGGGTGGGGCTGTAAATTCCTGCATAGGATTACTTCCTTGCTTTGCTGTAGGGGGAGTTTCCCTGGAGTATGGCTTGCCCCACCCTTAATGCTTTCAGCCTGCAAGAGATAAAAAGGGAAAAAGAAACAAAGAGAACTGGGAGCCTCGTTACCATCTAGAAAGCAGCACCAGGAGAAGAGCATGTCCTTGAGACCTGAGGTTCCTGCGCCAGGACGCTCCCTGGACAAAGACTGATGCAATACCGGACTTTTCTCCAGAGCTGACAAGGGGAAATCCTTTCCCTCTGGTGGACACCCTGAACATGGACTTGCAACCTACCGGACTGTGTAAGAATAAATCTTCCTTTGTTAAAGCCATCCACTCTGTGGTATTTCTGTTAGAGCAGCCCTAGCTGACTAAAACAGCCCCCAAGAAGATGAAATATCTAGGCATAAATCTAACCAAAGATGTAAGAGACATATCAAAAGAAAATTACAAGACTCTACTGCAAGAAACCAAAAGAGACCTACAGAAGTGGAGAAACATACTTTCCTCATGGATAGGAAGACTTAACATTGTGAAAATGTCTCTTCTACACAAAGCAATGTACACATACAATGCAATTCCAATACAAATTCCAATAGCATTTATTTTGTCAATGCAAACTTTTTTATGATTAAATGAAAGCATACAATCCAAATTAATTTTGAATGCCCTCCTGTCTGAAACTCCATCTGCTCTCTTCACCCTGTGACAGCACACTCCTCATTTTGACTCTTCATCGCTGTGAGTTAGACCCAACTCAGTGGCAGTTGGTTTTGGTTTGGGGTAGTATCCTTTTAACCAACACCTGTCCCCTCCTCTGCAAACTCTCCTCTCTCATCTAGAAAGAAACTAGTAGGACAGCCTCCTATAGTTGTATAAAACCATAGAGTACATACACCACATGTTCACACTGTGTCCCTGAGTCCAGTCCATTCTTGTCTGAAGAGTTGACCTTAGTGCTGGTTTCAGGTCAGGGCCAGCAGCAAGTCTAGGGACCATGTTTCCAGGGGACCCTCCAGGCTGTCAGACCATCAGTTCTGGTCTTCTAGTAGAGTTCTTGAATTGCACCCCTCATTTTCTTGTGTTACCTCAGGGACTGTACATGGTGTCCACCATCACGGTTGCTTTGAGTGGTGGCCGAGCACCATCTGGTTCTTCTGGTCTCGTGGTGATGCAGTTTCCCATTCCTATGGGTCCTTCTGTCTCCTGAGCTAAGTTTTCTTTGTGTCTAATAATTTTGATTGTCGTCTGTTCCAGATGAGTTGGGACGATTTGATCTTCCTCAGATAACAAATTGCTAGCTGTTAAGACTCACATGTCACTCACCAATATGGGGTGCAGCCAGTTGGCCTCAATGTCCCCTAGAAACATGACCCCCAGACATCCATCCATGCTAATCTATGCTTTGAAATATTTGGTTAAGCTTTGAAAATCTTTCAGTTTAAGGTGTAGTCCAATTATGCTGGTCTGCCCTCTACTGTGTGCTGTCACACCCTTTGCCTAACCAAATTTCTATCAAATCTACTCTATGGACATCCCTCTCCCTCTGTCCCCACCCTTGTAGCCATCAAAAAAGTCTTTTCTTATGTATTAAGCCTATCTTTAAGTTCCTATAGCAGAGGTCACATATAATACTTGTCCTTTTGCAGCTGACTGATTTCACTCAGTATAATGTCTCTAGTTGAAATGAGGTTTCAAGATGGTTCTGAAAATCATCATTGTTCTTTATCATTACAGTGTTCCATGGTGTATATGTACCATAGTTTGTTTATCTATTCATCTGTTAATGGGCACTTGTGTTGATTCCATCTTTTTTTTTTTTTGTATTGTAGACAATGCTGCAATATCCAATAGCATTTTGTAATGAGATCAAGAAATGAATCACCAACTTCATATGGGAAGGAGGGAAGCCTCAGATAAATAAAGCATTACCAAAGAAGGACAAAGTCGGAAGGGAAGGGAAGGAAAGGGGAGGGGAGGGGGGAGGAGAGGGGAGGGAAAGGACTTTAAAACCTGTTATAGTGCCACGGTAGTGAAAACAGCTTGGTACTGTTACAAAAGCTGATACATAGATCAATGGAACAGAATTGAGAATCCAGATATAATATTATCCACTACTGCTATTTGACAAGGTCCAAAGGCTGTGAACTGGGGAAAAGACAGTCTCTTTTACAAGTGGTGTAGGCATAACTGGATATCCATCAGCAAAACAATGCATAACTGGACATCCATCTGCAAAACAATTCCTTCTTGGTATGAAGGAATCCAACCAATTTATCTATGTTTATCTTGTATCCTGATACTTTGCTGGACTCCTCTATTAGTTTCAACAGTTTGTGTGTGTGTGTGTGTGTGTATTCTTTAAGGTTTCTGTGTATATTCTCACACCATACACACAAACTAATGCAAAATGGATCAAAGACTTAAATATAAAATCTAAAACGATAAAGATCATGGAAGAAAAGTAAGGACAATGCTGGAAGTGATAATTCATGGCATAAACAGACTATGAAAAATCACTAACAAGGCACAAATGCCATGAAAGAAACTAGATAACTGGGAACACTCCTAAAAGTCAAACATATATGCTTATCCAAAGACTTCTCCAAAAGAGTAAAAAGACTACCCACAGAGTGGGAAAGAATTTTTGGATAACATGGATTCCATTGGCATCTAATCTGTCTAATCTACAAGGTACTGCAAATGCTTAACAAGAAAATAACAGATAACCCAATTAAAAAATGGGCAAAGGATATGAACAGACACTTCACCAAAGAAGACATCCAGGATGCTAAGAGATACGTGAGGAAAAGCTCATTATCATTAGCCAACAGAGAAATCCTAATCAAAACTACAATGAGATACCATCTTACCCTAACAAAGCTGGCATTAATCCAAAAAAAACACAAAACAATAAATGTTGGAGAGGTTTAGAGAATAAATGTTGTGGTGTGACTGGAACTCTTCTACATTGCTGGTGGGAAGGTAAAATTGCACAGCCACTTTGGAAATCCATTTGGCACTTTCTTAGGAAGCTAGAAATAGAAATGCCACATGATCCAGTAATCCTACTACCTGGAATATGTCCTACAGAAGTAAGGGCTGTCACATGAACACCAATGTTTATATATATTGCAGCACTCTCCGCAATGGTGAAAAGATGGAATTGAAACCAGAGGCTGAGAAGTGCCAGGGAGAGGAGGTACCTAAGATTGAGAGCCTGAGAGACATCGTTTCAGAACACCACTAACTTACAGGGAAGGGCATGAACTCCACATTCCACAAGCCCCAGGTGGCAACATTGGGGTGCTCCCCTGATGAGGGTGTGGCCCTCGTAGGCTCCACTATTGATTCAGTGAACTGTAGACAATGAATGACTCCTTTTGTCTTGATAAAACCAACGAGAAAAGAATCAAGCAGAAGACCTGAGAGGATGGAGAAGTCCCATGTCACTGGCCAGATGATGTCTGGCACCACTTTGTTTTCCATGATGGCCATTGATGGCCTGTGAGATTGGGAAGCAGACCTCCATCCAATCAACACCCTCCACCCAGTCGGCTTCCGCTCAGTCGACCCCCACATGCCCCCAACTGCCCACATTGTTCCCTGCATCTATATGTGATCTTCCCCTTTAAATACCCCAACTTACCTGACCAATTTGTACTGGCTTTGTGGGTGAAAAAACCTCCCTGTCCTTTTCCAGTTTCAGCTTGCAAATAAAGCCTTTGATCACTCATTGAAAGCTCCTGTCTCAGTGAATTGGCTTTTTGTGTCAGGTAGCCCAACTCCAGGACTTTTCTGTTAACAAATTCTGGTGACCCACATGGGACCGTGCACTGCCTGGGCTTGGCAACCTCCTGGTGGGACAAGGGACTGGGGGCCCACTTAAGCAGCTTTTGAAAGACCTCCAATGACTCCTTCCTTTCACCAGGACATCATTGGCTTCTAACCGTGCTATCTAGGGCTGAGTGATCAAGCATTTTCTGCAAAACAGAATGGGTTTGAGGTTCTGTTTCCACACATTTTCCATTCTCATTGTGCTGGGGACTGGAGCCTGGTTTTTCCACCAGCTGAGGTGCTTCTCCTGGTGGACTAGTCCCCTGAGGTGATTCCCTCCACTGGATGTCTCTGGCATGTAGAGTAAATCCTGGTCTTTTTTCCCCAGGGGAGTTCTTTCCCTTTCTCTTCTTTGTTCTGTGAGAAGAACGTGCTGGTTTCTGACAAGGACAAGTCCTCTGGTTTTTATTACCTGATTTGTAGTCCCTCTGAAAAGGATAGCTGGGTTCCCTGGTTTCTGGATGCCTCATGTTTCCCTTCCTTTAGCACTGAGGACTGGAGTCTTAGAATGTCTGTCTGCTGGACAAATTTTCTGACAAACTGGTTGTAGACATTTTCCTTAGAGCAAATTTCTTCCACTGGGAGACAGATTTTCCTGGTTTCCACTAAGGTGGTAACTGTAGAGTGGATGTGTGATCAGAATGGGACAGTCCTCTGGCTCTCAGGTGTGTGAACGTGGTGAAGCCAGCTCAAGGGATACGTGGTGTTGTGTAAATGCTTGGAGTTTTGCTTAACAGGCTGTGTGTGTGAAAGTGAGGCCTCCTATGTGTATTTGATAAGATAAATGCATTTGTAGTGTGGTTTAGTATTTGCCCTTGTGAGATTTTGGAAACTTTTTTTTCCTTGTTGTACTTACACAAGTGCCAAACCAAAGCAAGTTTGTTGCACCTGTCACTTTCAGCCCAAATTCAGAGACAGGGAAAAAAGGTTCAATGCTTTATTAGCAGACCAGCATACAGGACTGGGAGATAGTGAGAACAACTTCTCCAAAACTGTCCACTTGGGTTACAATTCCAGCAGCTTTTATAGCCAGAGTACAAGGGAATTTGCATCTGGAAAATGTCAAGCCTTGTCACTGGATAGAATAGGGAGTCACAAGATTCCTTTACATCTTATTGAACAATGTAGATTCATTACCTCCCTGAAGGTTGATTTACTACACTGGAGACAGGTAAAGGAATGTACGTCTGTTGATCTGGTTTAAGTGGTAACTGGGGCAGGAGATGGAATGTAGTTAAATAACTGAAGTTATTTAACAAGCTGCTTGTGGGATCCTAAATTTGTAATTTTCTATGAAAATTGTTTGATTCCTGTAGACTGAGTGTTTAATGTCTGTATAAGACTTTGCAAGTTTGGCCTCGAGCTACACAGTGTTGTCTTAATCAACATCTGTTTTCATAGAACAGTCTTTGCCCATTAAGTGTCTTAAGTGTTTGAATTTTGTATGTCTTAGACTTCCTTGTCATTGCCAGTGTATCAGATCCTCCCCTCACATAGTATAATTTTAAGATATTTCTTGTATTAATTCTTTGAGACAAACTTGTTTGAAAAAGCTTCTTTCATGCTCAGATCCTCCTGATCAGAGGTGGAGAGACTCTTGCTTGAGTTAAAATAAATAAGAAAGCTGAATTTCAAGTAGATCCAGACATACTGTCACTGGGATGAAAAACACTAACTCCACAGCTTGCAGTCAAAGGGATAGTTTTGTCCTAAAGAAAAGTAGTTTCAGAACAGTAAAAGGGAAATTAAGGAGAGGGCAGGGCAAGATCAGTTATAGCAGCAGGAAGGCTTTTTTGGAAAAACCATCTATAACTGGGTGGAGATCTTTTTAACATAAAAAAAAAGATAAGAATTGCTACTTTGCATTAATTATCAGAAACTTGGTGGACCCAAATCTTAAAAGACTGCAAACAAGTTCTCTGTATTGCTGGACAACTTTGAGACATATCTGACATGGCCTGGAGTGATGTATATCAGTGACTGGTTAGTTGAACAGAGACTCTTGTAATTTCTAAAAGCTAGCTGATGAAACTGAAGAAGTTAATTAAAGACCTGGAATGTTTAAACAAGCTTTATTTCAGCCCTGGGCTTTAGGGTAATTGAGTTTAATAGATATCTGGTATAATGTATATATACTGTTTGCTTTTCAAGCAACAAGGAAAAATACGTAATGTAAGCCTTAATGAGTGGATTTTTTTTTTTCTGTTTGAGAGATATACTATAGAGGTTTATTGAAAAATATTTATTTGATATAGTCAAAGTTTTGTTTGTCTAACAAAAAGTTTAATGGTTTAATCTATGAGATTTTTAAGAACATTAATGTTAGAATTGGCTTTTTGTCACTAAAATAACAATTTTCTCTGATTTCTGAGTAAACAGTTAATTTATTCCTTGTGTAACCTGCCTTAAAGGCAAGGACTTGATCTCTCATTAAGATTTCTGAGTAGAAAACCAAGCCACGTGATTTGAAATGGAGAGAGAGCAAATCCAAGAATAGTCTTTTCTGAAAGAAAAGGGCTAAAATGTTTCAACACAGATTGGAATTGAAAAAGATGCCTAATTCTCACTGGGTTAAAATTTATATTCTTTCCTCTTAATATTTTCTACAGATGTATATTAACTCATCTATTTCTTGCCTACTAACTGGAGAAACCCTGGTGACACAGTGGGTGGGTGCTACAGCTGCTAACCAGATGGTTGGCAGTTCAAGTCTGGCAGACACTCCTTGGAGACTCTGTGGGGAAGTTTTACTCTGTTTGTGGGATCACTGTAGATCAGAATCAACACCACAGCAGGGGGTTTGATTCAGTTTAGAATTGCTAAATTAACTTGGTGAAAAAACAGCAGGACAGGTAGAGGCCTGAAGTCCATGCCATGAGACAATTGGAAGCAGAAGCTGGAGAGATGGAGAGCATGAAAAGCTGAGCTGCTTCAGTCTCAAAAGTATGGCCATGCCTCAGGGGTTTGAAAGGGTGGAGACATGGCCACTGGCTGTGCAGCTGTCACTTGAAAAATTGTGTACCTGAAGCTGAGGGAACAAGAGGTGCTGTCCTATGGGCCTGGAAGGCAGAGCTGTAGTACAGGGCCGTGGGGGCTTCCACTCAAAATCTGGAGAGGGTGGCTGATACCCGAGACTGGAGAACAGAGCCATAGTGTAAAATGCCTCAGGAAAAGGAAAATTACTTTATGTAATGTGTTTTACTTGTTACCTATTTTGCCTTATTTGTCTACCATTTGTAATGGAAATGGCTAACTTGTGCCTGCCTGTCCTGTATTTTGAAAGCAAATAACTTGTACTAGATTTTAGAGCTAAAGGGGAATTTCTGGACCTCAGACTTAGACTTTAAGACTTTTGTGATGATTGAATGAATGTTCTACATGTCTCAATGTTGTAATTCTTTAGAAAACAGAGGTCACGATATCACGGATATTATTTGATCTGACATCATCAAAGCCAGTACTTTAGGACATTCAAATTATTTGCCTGAAGATTTAGTTTTATACTATGTAAGTATTTAGAGACTTAATAATCTTGGTATACCCTGACTATGTGCGATTATACCTCAAGGTTGTTATGTGTGGTGTTTAATGTCACCTAAAAATATGGATAATGTCTGGGTTTAAAAATATTATTGTCTAAGGTTCTTTCCAGCAGATAGGGTTTTATTTCACCTTTTATATCCTGCTTTGTAACTGATTTCTGTCATTTCTAAATTCTGTTTTTATTCATCATGGTCATATTAAATTTTTGTTGTCTACAGTTTTTTCTAACTAACCAGAGTATCTCAACAGAGATCCTAGACTGGCAAAAAGAGCTGCAATTCAGGATATTCTTGTACAGAACTGATGAGTTCACAGATGATGGCTGGTCCAGAATTAAGTGAAACAGAGAACAACTGGAAGACCATTTTCCTTTTCCTGAAATTGTTTAGCTAATGAGTTTGGGTAGTTGAAATTCTCCAGTTGTAAATTCCTATGCATAAAGGTAGTAGAGTTATGAACATCATAACCAGGAAAGTATCTAACATTTTGGCTGAGATTTCACAAATTAAAACCACATTAGAGTTTCCTATTCTGTGAAAAAAAACAGCCTGTCTTGACAGAAGGATGTTACAGTTTGTATATTGATTTAAAGTATGAGGTTTTACAGAATACCTTCAATGCTCAGGCCCTTGAAAGGTTACTGATGCTATCCATAAATGCCTCATGAGGTTTGTCTCTACTCAGAAACCTGGTCATAGTTTCATTGTTTATTTTCGGTAATTGGCTTGATACTGTTAGTGTTTTCTACTTCCTAGTTCACTGTTAAGTACCTGAGATCTTAAAAACCTGTTGGTGTTCAATTACCATTTATCAAACACTTTGATCAAGGGTTTTATTGCAGGATACATAGTTCCACTACAGTCTGGATTTCTGACTTCCGTAGAAACTAAAGTGGCCCATGCAGGCTACTGCTTTTGGAAAAGACTGGTTCCACCAGCCACCTTAAGTCAAATAATTGTCCATATAAACTGTCTACTATTCTACTGTTTTACTCTGGAGAAGCCCTGGAGGTGGGCTACCTCCCTGTTTTAGTCAGCTAGTGCTGCTATAACAGAAATACCATGGAGTAGATGGCTTTAACAAGGGAACGTTCATTCTCACATAGTCCAGTAGGCTATAAGTCCAAATTCAAGATGTCTGCTCCAGGGGAAGGCTTTCCCTCTGTAGGGTCTGGAGAAAAGTCCTTGTTTTTCATCAGTCTTTGTTCAGGGAGCATCTTGGCACAGGACCCTCTGGTCTGAAGGACACACACTTCTCCTGGTGCTTCTTTCTTGATGGTGTGAGATTTCCGGTTCTCTGCTTGCTTCCCTTTCCTTTAACCTCTTGTAGGATGAAAGAATAAAAGGTGGTGCAAGCCATCCTTCAGGGAAACTCCCTTTACAGTGGAGCAGGGAGGTGATCTAATGCACAGATTTACAGTCACACCCTAATCCTCTAACACACAGCATAGGAAAATCACAAAATTGAGGACAATCATAAAATATTTGGAATCATGGCCCAGCCACATGGCTATACACATTTTGTGGGGGACATAGTTCAATCCATACCACCATCCCCAAAAGCCAGTTCACTGAGACAGGAGCTTTCAATGAGTGATCAAAGGCTATATTTGCAAGCTGAAACTGGAAGGGACAGGAAGGTTTTTTCACCCATAAAGCCTGTCCAAATTGGTCAGGTAAGTTGGGGTATTTAAAGGGGAAGATCACATATAGATGCAGGGAACAATGTGGGCAGTTGGGGGCATGTGGGGGTCGAATGAGTGGAAGCCAACTGGGTGGAGGGGGTCGATTGGGTGGAGGTCTGCTTCCCAATCTCACAGGCCATCACTGGCCATCAAAGAAAATAAAGTGGTGCCAGACATCATCTGGCCAGTGACATGGGAGAAGAATGCTCAAACACAAGTTACTTCTCCATCCTCCCAGGCCTCCTGCTTGATTCTTTTCTCATTGGTTTTATCAAGACAAAAGGAATCATTCATTGTCTGTAGTTCACTAAATCAATAGTGAAGCCTATGAGGGCCACACCCTCATAAGGGCTGCACCCTAATGTCGCCACCTGAGGCTTGTGGAATGTGGAATTCATGCCTTTTCCTGTAAGTTAGTAGTGTTCTGAAATGATGTCTCTCAGGCCCTCAATCACAGGTCTTCCCTTCCCCTAGCTCTTCTCAGCCTCTGGTTTCAGAATCAACCTAGATGCCTGTCATGGTTGGAATTGTGTCCCCCCCAAAAATGTGTGCAGCCACATGGCTGGGATATGGTTCCCAGTATCTTGGGACTGTCCTCCATTGTGTGGCTTTGCTAACCTGTATGTTAAAGGATTAGGGTGGAGCTGTAAATTCCTGCTGTAGGGGGAGTTTCCCTGGAGTATGGCTTGCCCCACCCTTAATGCTTTTAGCTTGCAAGGAATAAAAGGGAAAAGAAACAAAGGACAATTTGAGAACCTCGCTACCATCAAGCGAGCAGCACTGGGAGCAGAGCGCGTCCTTCAGACCAGAGGTTCTTGCGTCAGGACGCTCCCTGGACAAAGACTGATGCCATACCGGACTTTCCTCCAGAGCCGACAAGGGGAAAGCCTTCCCCTGGAGTGGACACCCTGAGTATGGACTTGCAACCTACCGGACTGTGTAAGAATAAATCTTTCTTTGTTAAAGCCATCCACTCTGTGGTATTTCTGTTAGAGCAGCCCTAGCTGACTATAACAATGCCCATCAACAGATGAATGGATAAACAAGCTGTAGTATATTCACACAATAGAGTACTATGCCATGATAAAGAACAATGATGATTTTAGAAAAAAATCTCATAATGTGGAATCATCTGGAAGACATTATGCTGAGAGAAATTAGCCACATGCAAAAGGACAAACATTGTATGAGACCGTTATTATAAAGACTTAAGAAAAGGTTTAAGGACAGAAGAAAATAATCTCTCATGGTCACAAGGGTGAGGAGCAAAGTACAGGGGTATTTGTAAATTAAGTTGTAGACAGGGATTGGGTTTAGTGAAGGGAGTGACAGCACCCAGTAGAAGGGAAGTTAGCACTACTGGACTATGCCAAAAGCCAAAGGTTTCCTAAATGCAACCCAACATTTTGAAGGACAGAGTAGCAGGGACAGAGGTCTCAGGACCGTGGTTTCAGGGGACATCTAAGCTAATTGGCATGACTACATTTTTTCTTAAATAAAATGTTCTACATACCACTTTGGTGAGTGGCATCTGGAGTCTTACAAGCTGGTAAGCTGCCATCTAAGCAGAATAAATTGATCCCAATCCACCTGAAACATCAAAGACAAGAGAAAAATATGAGCTTATCAGACACAAGATGCTGTATGATCCAGAGACTACTTCAGCATGACACCAGAAGAACAAGATGGTACCTGGCCACCAATGAATGCCCTGAGAGATAACACAGTGTAAAGTAACTAATGTAATGGAAGAATGATGGATGTGCAAAACTAGAACTCTACAAAAAGGCTACAGCTGAGGGCCCATCAGATTGGAGAGTCCCCTAAGGACATGGCCCTGGAACTCTCTGTTAGCTCAGAGCTGAAATCAGTACTGACGCCAACTCTTCAGACAAAGACTGGATTCGAATATAAGACATAAAGTGATGCTGGCAAGAAATATGCTTCTTGGTTTAAGTATATACATGAGGCTGCCCGAGTCACTGCTCTCTAAAGATGAGATGAGAGATTAGAGTGGGACATGAATTGGTCGAATGGATATGGGAGGTATGGGGTAGAAAGGAGAAGTATGCTCTCATGGGGTGGGAGGGAATGAAGTTAGAGTAATATAGCAGTGTTCAGAGTTTTATATGGCAAACTGATTTGGACTGTAATCTTTTACTTAAAGCACACAAAAATATTATTTAAAAAAGAAAGACCCTGGACTAGAGGTTTACAAGGCTTCCAGTGATGGTTCCTTTTACAGAAACCTAAGTTTGCTTTTTGTGTGGGAACCAGTCTGTTGAATATATTCACTTTCTGTAGGGGGTTGAATTTTCATCCTTTAAAAGTACAGGGTTATAGCCTGGGAATGGCTAGTGTCACTCATATTTGTCTGTGGTTGTTTTCACAATGGAATTAGAGTTAGAACTGTTCAGGAGGCTGAGGTTTTTGAGGAAAAGCTGGTGGTATAATGGCTAACAGCTACAGCTGCTAATCAAAAGCTCAGCAGTTCTAATCCCCCAGGTACTCTTTGGAAATTCTATGGGGCAGTTTTTTGCTCTGTCCTATAGAGCTGCTAAGAGTCCAGATCAACTCAGTGGGATGGTTTTCTTCTTTTGGCAAGGTATTTGAAACTAAATCAACTGTTGGTTATGTTAAAAAGGGATTTCTTAAATTTGAGAGGTACATCTATGGAATATTTTCAGGTGAGACAATGTGCCTGAAATTCACTTAAATAGTGAGGGGTTTTCATTATACTATTCCTTCTATTTCTGGGATATCATTGTTGATGTCATATAGATCTTGGCTGACAGCAGAGAATACCAGAAAAATGTTTACCTGTGTTTCATCGACTATGCCAAAGCATTCGAAAGTGTGGATCATAATAAATTATGGCTAACATTGTGGAGAATGGGAATTCCAGAACACTGAACTGTGCTCTTAAGGAATCTGTATATGGATCAAGAGGCAGTCGTGAACAGAACAAAGGGACACTGCATGGTTTAAAGTCAGCAAAGGTGTGCATCAGGGTTGTATCCTTTCACCATACATTTCAATCCGTATGCCAAGCAAATGATCCAAGAAGCTGGATTCTGTGAAGAAGAACAAAGCATCAGGATTGGAGGACAACTCATTAACAACCTGTTTTATACAGAAGATACCACCTTACTTGCAGAAAGTGAAGAAAATTTGAGACACTTACTGATGAAGATCAAGGACCATAGTCTTCAGTATGGATTGCGCTCCAACATCAAGAAAACAAAAATACAACTGCACCAGTAAGCAACATTGTCATAAATGGAGAAAGGATCGAGATTGTCAAGGATTTCATTTTACTTGGGACCACAATCAATGCCCATGGAAGCTGCAGTCAAGAAATCAAAAGATGCATT
This sequence comes from Heterohyrax brucei, assembly GCA_028571685.1. Classification (NCBI taxonomy): domain Eukaryota; kingdom Metazoa; phylum Chordata; class Mammalia; order Hyracoidea; family Procaviidae; genus Heterohyrax; species Heterohyrax brucei. Next base: position 83,298,500 of record CM053154.1, on the reverse strand, counting down.
GCACTGGGAAAATCTTCTGCAAAGGACCTCTTTAAGTATTCAGAAGTAAAGATGTCACCTTGAAGACTAAAATGCACCTTGCCGAAGCCATGGTATTTTCAGTCACATCATATACATGCAAAATCTGGATAATGAACAAAGAAGACAGGAGAAGAATTGATGTCCTTGAATTGTGGTGTTGGAGAAGAATGTTGAATGTACCATGGTCCACCAAAAGAACAAACAGAGATGTCCTGGAAGGAGTACAACCAGAGTGCTTCTTGAAAGCAAAGATGGCAAGACTGCGTCTCACATACTTTGGACATGTTGTCAGGAAGGATCAGTCCCTGGAGAACGATATAATGCTTGGTAGAATGGAGGACCAACAAAAAAGAGGAAGACTCTTAATGAGATGGATTGACACAGTGGCAGCAACAATGGGGTTAAGCATAAAAACAATTGTGGACATGGTGCAGGACTGGGCAGTGTTTTATTCTGTTTCGCATAGGCTCTATGTGGTCAGTTCCAGAAGCTGTAATGAGTGATACCTGAATCATCTGGCAGAGTGTCTCCAACTTCATATAATAGACCCATCACTATCTCTGTCTCAGAGACAAAACTCTGCAGCAAAGAACCCCTGAAGCAAGGGTGGCTCAACCACTAGAGTAGGAACACGAGGTCCTGTATGTAGCTACCGTGGAAATGGTCTCTATCCCAAGCCCCAGAGAGTAGCCCAGGTGGTGGAACAGGGCCTGAGATTGCCATAGCAGTCAGTCTTGCCCCAGTACTGATCAGATTCAGGGCCAGAATTTGAACACAGGCAGGCAGGCTCCAGGCACCATGGGGCTGTAGTAACAAAAAAGGATGTTTGCTTGGTAGCTGTTCATTACTGGTGTCATAGATTGACTTGTGTCCCCCCAAAATGTCATGATTTCCAGTATTGTGTGATTGTCTACTATTTTGTCATCTGACGTGATTTCCCTGTGTGTTGCAAGTCCTATTACTATGATGTAGTTAAATGGGTTTGTTGCAGTTATATTGATGAGATCTACAGAATTGGATAATGTCTTGGGCCATTCTCTTTGGAGATGTGGAGAGGGAGGAGAGTGAAGAGACATGAGAAACTCACACAATGAAGAAAGCAGTCCCTAGAGCAGAATGTGTCCTTTGGATGTGAGGTTCCTGTGCTGAGATGCTCCCAGGCTGGGGGAGACTGATGACAAGGACCTTCCTCCAGATATGAAAGAGAGGAAAGAGCCTTTCTCTGAAGCTGATGACCTGAGTTTAGACTTCTAGCCTACTGGACTGTGAGAGAATAAACTTCTCTTTTGTAGAAGCTATCTGCTTGTGGTATTTCTGTTATAGAAGCAGTAGATGACTAAGATAGTACATTTTAATAAATGCACACATTTGCCTTTCATTAATGTTGAGAATCTTTTATATTGAGTTATGATCGGTGGCAGTGGTTGGGGTGTGGTGAAACCCAGACCAGAGCCTTGGCTATGTTCAGCTTAAGTCTCTGAGCATACTTTTGCTGTTAACAGGGCCTCTCTTATTCTCTAGTGAGTGTTCTGTGCTACCAAAACCTGAGGAAGCTAGAGTCTTACATCTTTGACAATTTTAGGGAGCAACAAGTGAGAAAATGGTAAACTGAATTTTTTAAAAAAGTTTTTCTGCTAAGTAGAGTTATTAAAACATTGTTTCTTTTTTTCCTTCACTCTTTCCATTAGTTCCTGTCAAGATTTGAAGACTTATAATATGCCTTCCAGAACTCATTGTTGTATAAGAACTGTGTGTGTATCTTTTGTTTGAATGAAATTGTCCATATGGCTATAAGACAATTCATTATGCCTGTAGTTCTAAGAGGTGCAGGGCAGAGCAGAGCAGCTCTAGCTTGTAGATTTGATATGACCTCGGGCAAGCCACTTGGTGCTATCGAATTTGTTTCTTCCCCAGAATTAAAGAGGTAATTAATAACATCCTTATACCTCTTACACTGGAGTTGTGGCACTCAGAACACACAAACAACGTGAGGGATGAAATGATACCTCCACTGTTGCAAAAACCAAACCTGCTGCCAGTGAGTCAATTCTGACTTATAGAGACCCTGTTAAGACAGAGTAGAACTGCCATATAGAGTTTCCAAGGAGCATGAACAGCTGATCTTTCGGTTAGCAATTGTAGCACTTAACCACTATGCCACAGTTAGGAAGATACTGAAAAGTTTGTTCCAGAGACTTGGAGTTTACAAAAATTGTGGCTTCTTGTCCTGGTTGTATCTTGGCCCTTTCTATTGTTTGTGGGGTTGGGCTCAGAGAGATAAGATTCATGACATGGCTGAGAGTTAATCAGCTTCTAGTTTTTGTAGAGATCACCTTACAATGTCCTCACCACCTAATGTAATCATTTGGAGGAAAAGGTTTTGAGGACTAGGGTGGGGCAGGGGAGGGGAAGTGGAAACTACCATTTGTATTTTCAAGACACGCTCTGCCCACTACTTGTACTCATATTTTTTTCCCCCCATATAGTAGTTCAGCTAATTTCTACCCCACTCCAGCCAGGTGAGGGATACGAGTATTAGAAGGATGTGAGCTGTCCTCAGAAGATACTGCCCTTTCTGCAGACTTAGGAATTTGTATCTATATGCTTGCAAAGTGAGGTGTTCCTCTCAATTATGACTTTTGAATTTGGAAATTCCAAAGTCAAACAGTATTTTCTCCTTAAGCAGTCTTTGTTGTTGTCAAGTTGGTTCCAACTCATAGTGACACTATATACAACAGAACAAATTGCTGCCTGATCCTACACCATCATCACAATTATTGTTATATTTGAACCCATTGTTGCAGCCACTGTATCAGTCTCATGGAGGATTGTCCTCTTTTTCTCTTACCCTTCATTTTATCAATTGCAATGCCCTTCCCCAGGGACTGGTCCTTGCTGATAATATGTCCAAAGTACGTGAGATAAAGTCTTGTCATACTTGATTTTAAGGAGCATTCTGCTGCACCTCTTCCAAGGCAGATCCATTCACTCTTTCAGCAGTTTATGGTATGTTCAGCATGGACCGTAATTAAAATATACTCACTTTTAGGTCTTCCTTATTGATTGTGCAGTTTTCCCATGTGTATGTGTTGGTAAATATAAGAATCTAACAAAGGTCACTTAGATTATTAAACTACATTCCATCCTCTGCTCCAATTATCAGCCCTAGACTAGATTAGCAGGCCTGCATTCCTCTCCCTATCTCTGGGGAAGTAACCTCAGAGAGATACTGAAATTTCAGGTAATTAACACTGATAAAATGTAACGGAATCTTAAGATGTAATGGAATCTTGCGGCTCCCTGTTGTTGTTTTGTGACAACCTGCAGATGCCAATCCCTTTGAAATCTGGCTATAAAAACTGCTGGAAATGTAACCCAAATGGGACAGGTTGGAGAAGCTATTCTCAGTGCTCCCCAGGCTTGCATGAAAGCGTTCCTGGACCCTTTGTCATCTCTGAATTTTTGGTTGCAGTGACAGGCAAATGAACTTGCTTTGTTTTGGTAGCATTTCTGGCTACTACAGGACTTCAAGGATCCCTCTGGTAAGTTCTTTCCCAAGGAAGATCTGACTTTTCTCTGCTACACTTTTCTGCTACATCTTTAAAATCCTCAATAAACAGGCACATAGCCGGCATGGTAATTGAAGAACTCTGACCATGGCCACTCCCTGATGAGGTCTGAAGCCCAAGCTGCTTGTATGGTCCCGGTAATTCTGGCCCAGATGGATGAGGATATTTACCTATTCCATTCAAAGGCTGAAGATGAGGTCCATGAAATATTTGCAGGCACAGGTCAGACATTTAAGAGCCAATAGGGTGTCTGTCATATAAGAGTCCAGTAATAGGATAAGGGTGTATGTGAAGCAGATGAGAAAAGTGTCTGCCCCCTGCAAGACAAACTCCGTGCAATGTGAGGAACATACTGGTCCAAGCATAACACCTCCCATCCCCCTGGACCTCCAGTTGCCCAATAGGATAGAAGGTGGGTTCCTTGGCCTCTTCTCCTTTCTCTTTTCTCCTTTTCTCTTTGGCTTGACCCAGGGTGGAGAGAATTTGGAGGAGTACCCATTGTCCACCTGGACAGATGGGACTGGAGGTGTGGTCAGTGCTTCCAGAAATCTTTTACCTTAGAAGTGTCTGAAGGCTGCTTGGCTGCACTGTGCATCAATTTACAAATCTGAAAGGGTTCAAGTGCTTTATTGTGGTTGCACATAGAGAACTGAGGTTCTCATCAGGGTTCAAACCTCTCTTAGCTCTTTCTATCTGTTAAGAAAGGAACATCTGTCCCAAGTAAGAAAGCTTTCTTTGTATCTGTATGCTCTGAAATATGGGAAATACAGTCTCTTTTCCTAAGGAAAACCCATTGGGGTGGATTCTGTCTGACTGGTCTCAGTATGGGTACCCATTTATGACTAAAGATCACGTGAAGTTTTGCTGTAACAAAGCCTGGCAAGCTAGACTAGAAAGTTGGCCAATAAATGGATCCATTAATTATTTTTCTATCCTGAAATTAGAGCTCTTTTGCCAAAGATTAGGAAAATGTGATGAAATTCCTTATATTCAAGTGTTTATGGCTCTGCGTAATAAGGATGCTGTGCATAAAGACAATCATTTGATGGTACAATGGGGGAAGAGGAACAAGGGAAGGATGAGTGAATGAAAATTGAGAGATTCTATCCATATAAATGATTCCTCTGATAAGTGCCGGGAGCCGGTCCCAACACTTTGTAGGGTCCCGCACGGAGGGAGGGAAGACACGGCGGGAAATGAACAAAGGAGACAGGAAAGAATTTTCTGGTTTAAGGCAGCCCGACCCAGAGAGGCATATTTCTGCTGTGTGTGTCGAGAGCTGCTGTCTTTATTTTTTATAGGTGAGGTGACGTAGTTGGTCACCCTATTTTCTTTATTATACAAACTATTGGTTAACAAGAAACTGACCCATCATTATTGGCTAACAAGAAAGTGACCCCTCGTGATCTTCTACTTCTAATTAATTGTCAAGGCCTTTTTGAATAACTGTCCAAGCCAGGTGTTCAGTGGTGATAAAATGTCAGGAACACAATTAATGGTTTTATTCGTACCTCAAAGTGGAAGGCACAGAGGAGTAAACTTCTCAAGGCCTAACCATTTGGCTGTCTCAGTTTGTTTCTCTAAGTTCTTATTTATGTGCAGATAGTAAGCGCCTGCCATTCTCTAATTAAGCCAGCTGCACTAAAAAAGATGTTTCTTTAGTGTTATCAGTTTTCTATACTAGCTATAATGAACCTAAAAGTTTATCTATTCTTCCAGCTGCAAGGAGAAAGGATGCTTTGTAGTTTTGATGGCTATGTGGAGATTTGTCCTTGAGAGCTTCTTAAGGGTTAGCTTGCAAACTTGTGTATGTGAAGAAAAGGGAGGGGGGAATGCAATTAGGGGGAAGCCAGTGAAGCTGGGCAGGCCTCAGTGCTGTCAGGCATGCTGCATTGAAATCCATTTCTCTGATCTCTATTTCTCAGAAGTTCTTGGTCAGATTGTCCCAATATAGTCTCATAAACCGAGGGGTAGAAGCCCCTCTTAGGCACCTCCTTGGTCCTCATGTCGGGAGAGGATATCTTTTTAGGAGAATTTAATTAAGAAGCAAACCACCATCAGGGGTAATAGGCCTAAAAACATATTATAGGTGAGATGTCTCAGCCTGTCACCTACAGAAGCCTGTGACTTTGTCCACAATGACCTATGCGGAATGGCGGGCCTCCGCAGATAAGCATGAATGGGAGATGTTAGATGGTCAAATTATTATGAATACTGTTAGGATTTCAACACCAACTGCCCACTCCTCTCCTGAGGAATTGGCTCCCCCTTATTCTGCTGAAGGCAGCTCAGATGCAGTCTTGCCATCACACACCCAGCAGGGGACTCAGTTTGGGTAGGGCACCCAGGATAACAAGGCAGGGCAATACCCTCTCTGACAACTCCTGATTGGAGTAAATAAAGGCAACCTGCTGGATATTATTGAGCACACACACCATTTACTATCTCTGATTTATTAAATTGGAAGTGTTCAAATCCTTCATACAGAGCAGACCCTAGTAAGGTAATAGAATTAATAACCACCATCTTTGCCACCTATAACTCTAGTTGGGCCAATATTCAGGCTTTGTTAAGTTTATTTCTCACTAGTGATGAAAGGTGTCTGGTTCTGGGTCAGGCAAAAGAAGAAGCTGAGAAGCTTCACTTGGAAAGCCTGAACAACATTTCCAACTCAACAATAGCCATCCCATCAATGAAGCCTAATTGGGACCTGAAAGATGGGGGACTTACCTCTTCTAAATCATTATAGAAAGTGTATTTTAGTAGGTCTCCAAAAAGGGTTCCTAAGCAGAAAAGTTTGAATGGTGCAAGAAGTATGGCAAAAGGCCACTGAGGATCCATCTGAGTTTCTGGAAAGAATCTACAATGCTTACCATAAGTACATTGATACGAACCCCCAAGCACCTGAAAATTAGAGAACAATGCCAAAATTAGAGAATAATAAACATGACTTATTTCCCAAAGCACACCAGACCTCCAAAAGAAATTACAGAAGCTGGACAGAGATATGGGAAAGAATCCTGCCCACCTGGTGAAAGTTGCATTCCAGGTATTTAATAATGGGATATTCAGGAAGACCCATGCTGCCACCATTTTTTTGGAAACAGCCTACAGTAAGAGACACAAAGGCACCCAACAGGGACCTTGGGGATGACGAACCCTGATCAAGGAGGATCAGTGTGCATACTGCAAAGAAATAGGGCACTGTAAAAACAAGTGCCCTAAGAAGGAGACTGCCAACACTAGCAAACAGGCTGCCAAATGGCTGAGTTGTCAGGAATGGAAGATGACTGAAGAGGCCTGAGGCTGCAGCTGAAATTAACTACTGGCATTGTGATTGACCCCCAACAGCCTCAGGAAGAATTAAGAGTAGGAAGACAGATGACAGACTTCCTAGTGGACACTGGGAGGCCACGTACTCAGTTGTGAATAACCCCTTTCACAACTGATTAATCAGTCAGCCCCAGTAATGGGAATAACAGGACAACTGAAACATAAATTTTTCCTACAGCCTCTTGATTGCCAGACTGGAGAGAAGCAGATGACTCACTGGTTTCTGTCTATGCCAGACTGCCCTGTCCTGCTACTGGGGAGAGATTTATTGTCCAGACTTAATGCCCAGATCACCTTCTTCCCTGAGGAGAAGAGCCTCCAAATAGAAGTACCTCATAAAAATATATAGCAGCTCGTGATTCAACATCCAGAGGTAGAGCCTGACTGGCCAAGAGAAATCAACGGGCAGATAACTCCTTGGTATGGGCTGATGGAACTCCAAGAAGGGTCCTATGAGTCTTTCCTGTTGAGATCTGGTTAAAGCCAAGACATCACCCTCCCTGGAGGAACCAATATCTCCTCCTCAGGGAGGCCCAACGGGGAATTACCCTAATCATTAAAAACTTCAAGGACTGTGTCCTTATATGATCCTGTCCGTCCTCTTACAATACACAGATCTTGCCAGTAAAAAAAGCCTGCACCTGGGGAATATCCGTCTGTCCATGACCTCCGTGCTGTTAGTGAGATGGTTCTGGATATCTATCCAGCAGTTCCCAACAGCTTGCCACCTGAGGCAGATAGGTTTCCTGTTCTGTACCTAAAGGATGCATTCTTTTACATTCCCTTAGCGAAATCATCTCAGGGGATTTTTCCTTCTGAGTGGTGAGATCCTGAAACCCTGAAAAAGGAACAACTCCACCTGACTGTGCTTTCCCAGGGGTTTAAAAATGCCACAGCAATTATCTAATCTTGAATTGCCAAATGATTGAATTATTCAGTATGTTGATGACTTCCTGACAACTAGACACATACGGTCTGAACTGTAAACCACCTAGCTCAATGTGGCTACTGGGTTTCCTGGAGTAAAGCTCAAATTTGCAAACAGGAAGTGAAGTTCCTTGGGTTTCTAATTGAACCAGGAGAACACAGCAGCCTGCTGAGAGGCAAGAAGGACTTGATTGTTCAAATACTGTTCCCTAAGGCCAGGAAGCAGTTGCAGGGATTCCTTGGAATGGCAGGGCTCTGTCCCATTTGGGTCCCTAGTTACAGCCTAATTGTGAACCCTTATATGAAGCCCTGAAAGGGGAAGAAGAGAGACTTATTGAATGGTCTCGTGAATAATAAGGCCTTTGAAGCCCTCAAACAATTACTAACAGAGACCTCAGCCTTAGGTCTACCAAACCTTTCAAAGCTCTTCACATTGTATGTATGTGAAAGACAGGGCCTAGGACTCGGGGGTGCTGTTCAGCACACCGGGAACATTCCTCAGCCAGTTGCTTATCTTTCCAAGCAACTAGACTTCACTGTTCTGGCTGGCTGGCCTATGAACAGTGGCAGCCACTTGAGATCTTCTCCAAGAAGCAGAAAAGTTCACACTGAGACAGCCTATGACAGCGTGTGTCCCTCACCATGTGCTCACCCTGCTCCAACAAAAGGGAAATCTGTGGATGACAGCAAGCCAGATGGGAAAATATGAAGCCATTCTTCTGGACAACCCAAAGGGAACTTTGAAGGTGGTGGCCGATTTGAATCCTGCCACTCTACTCCCTGACCCAAGCCAGCAACCTTTAGAACATCAATGCTTGCAGGTAATAGTGGACCTGATCTGGTGCACTGCCCCTTTGAGGATGCAGACTAGACTCTGTTTGTGAATGGGAAAAGTTAGTTGAAAACGGAACGCGAAGGGCGCGTTAAACAGTGGTGAGCATGAAAGGATTAACTGAAATGCAAGCCCTTCCCCCCAGAACTTCAGTCCAAAGGGCAGAACAGAGCTCATAGCACTGGCTAGAGCTTTTGAATTCTCAGACAGGAAAGTAGCTAATATTTATACAGACTCAAAGTTCTTCTACTTAATTCTGCACCCTCATGGGGCTATCTGGAAAAACAGAAGCTTACCGGCACTCAGGAAAAAGGAAGTTAAAAGTGGCCAGGAGGTCCTCTGCCTGGTAGACGCTGTACTGCTTCCCTGCAAGGTGGCAGTCACGCACTGTCAATGACACCAGAAAGTAATGTATTTAATTGCCAAAGTTAACCAGCTGATGCAGCAGCCAGGTAGGCAGCAAGGTTGGAAATTATAGCCCCATTAACGCCACTGCTTGCTCGGTTGGACTTTCCATCCGGTATACTGTAGTGCAGACAAGGAATGGACTGAAAAGGAGGGATTTAGGAATGAGAAAGATGGCTGATGATAGATGAACAAGGAATGATATGGCTACCTTAGGCTCTGACCCACCAAGTTATCAGATACATGAAATGACCCACTATGGCACAGAGGCCTTAACTGAGTTAGTTAGACCTTGGTTAAAAGGAAAATTCCTACCCCAGGTCATTATGGAAATAACCTCCAGATGTTTAATTAGCTAGAAAATCAAAGGAAAAAGTCTTTATAGCGAAATCAAGGGGCCATATGAGGACTGGCAGATAAATTTTACTCAAATACCTCCTACACGGGGATTGAAGTTTTGCCTAGCTTTAGTGAATACCTTTATAGGCTGGGTTGAAGCTTTCCCCACTTGGATAGAGAAAGCAGCTGAAGTAGTAAAAATTCCACTGAAGGAAGCTGTCCACTGCTATTGGTGGCCAGCCAGTCTATAGAGTGATAATGGCCTGTTGTTTATTGCTGAAGTTATATCGAAAGTGAGTAAATTCCTAGGCATTAGGTGGAGACTACATACATCCTGGAGACCACAGTCATCTGGAAAAGTTGAGAAGATGAATCAAACTTTAAAGAGACAGATCTCCAAATTATGTGAAGAGATTCAGTTACACTGGGATCAGGTCTTCCAAACGGCCTTATTTAGAGTCTGGGTAGCCCCCAGAAGCAGGCTCAAATTGAGCCCCTATGAAATTGTATATGGGAGACCCTTTCAAGCTGCATCAGCATAGTTTTCCCCACTGGCAGAAAATGACCTTAAGGTTCAGAAATATGTGCAACACCTCCAGCAAGTCTTGTCTTTAATTTACCGGTTTTCTCTCCCCAATCCTCACTCTCCCTAGTCCTCACTCTACCTCTTGGATAACTCACATTCTTTTCAGCCTAGACATAAAGTTCTCTTAAAAACTTGGAGAGAGGGGCCTGAAGAACAACTGGAAGAAAAGTGGACCGGCCCATGGGCAAGTCCTCCTGACCACCTCCACTGCCACGAAAAATTGTCCAGACTGAAGGCCTGGGCACATCATATCCAGGTGAAGCCATAACCCTGAAGAGACACAGACTTGAATGCCTCCTTGGCAGATCCAAACCATGAATGATGAACTGCCACTCCCAGAGGGGAAACCAAGATAAAGCTCAAGAAATGTCTCCCAGAATCCTCTCTCACTTCCTAGGACTCACCTCTAAGACTTTCAGAAGACATTGTCCCTTTCTGATGAAGGGAAAATACATGGACTTATCTTGCACAGAATGTAATGAATATCTCTGATTTCTGTCTAGCAGGAGGAACTTAGGTTGAAAAATTTTTCACCTCATGTTTAGTTGGTGTATGCACCCCTCTGGAATTGATCAGAAATTATACCATGCTCAGACTGTTAAAATGAGACATAAGCAGCATTGTTGAGGAAGAAAGTAAAAATTCAAGTTGTTAAGATAAAAAGCCCCAGAAAACTTAGCAGAGAAAAACAGAAATTAACATAAATTACTTAGCACCTGACACAAAACAGAACTGGAAACAACCTTGAAGCTTAGAAACAGCCTTACAAATAACCTTTTGACCCTGGACCATCTGCAAAGAAAACATTCCTAATAACTACATTTTACAACCTACAGAACCCCAGGTGGCCTCAGCCAATCAGTGCAAGGGTCAGCTCTCCCTCCCTGCTTTGTAGGCTCACGACTTATAAATGCTAATAAAAACGTTACTCGGGGTCCCCTCATTTGGAGCACATCCCTGGTGCACCAGTCTTTTTCCTATTGGACAAATTTTTAATAAAATTTAACCTTAAAAGAAAATCTGCATCACTTCTTGAATCCCCCACCTTAACAATTGGGGGCACGACTGGGATTTCAAGAGCGACCTCCGCAGCTGGCAGATCTGGTTTGAACCTCACCTGTGAGTCTAGATGTTTTCTGTTAATCTCTGTGCTCGAGCTCTGGTTCTGGGACTCACTAAGAAACAATCTGGTTCTGGGACTCACTAAGAAACAATCTGGACGCAGAATTGCTCTCTGAGTCGGAGGATAGGGGAGCCTCAGCTCTCCATCTGGGCGGGCGCCACTGGTTCCTTTTTTGGTTCTGCGGCCTGTTAATCCCGCATCTGGTTTTCGTTTCGTTTTCTTCTGCCACCAGTCCGAGTCTGTTTTGTTGTCTGTCTGGTTGTGTGGTTTGTCCTGATTGTTACTTTTGCCACCATGGGGCAGTCTCCTTCTCACTCTGTAACACTCCTGGACCTCTTCCTTGACCACTTTTCAGATTTCCAGAAATGAGCCCGAGACTTCGGCAAAGTGCGGTCAGGAAAACTCTACACACTTTGTAATCTGGAATGGCCGGCCTTTGGTACTGGGTGGCCGCCCACGGGATCCTTGGACATTAACCAAACCCATTCTGTTTTCCAGGTTATCTTTGGTGATCCTGGTCACCCCAATCAGATGCTTTACATTGTTACTTGGCAGGACCTCCTCAGGTGGCCACCTACGTGGCTATAGCTCTATGATCCCTCTAAACAGCCTCCTACAACCCTGGTGGTTCAGGGCTCCTTGAAACCCCCAGTTCCCCTTTGGCCCAGGTGACTTATTGGGTCTCCCACCTCCCGGCCCCTCAGTTCCCGTTCCTCCTCCTGCCGCCGCCGGAACTGAGAGAGCTGAAACCGGTCATCGCGGCGGCACTGACCCTTCAGTCCCGATCACTCCCCCATCCCCACCGCTTCTACGGCACCACCTTCCTCTAACCTCCAGAGCCCCACCCATATCCACTCGGGATCAGTCCTTTCAGCCGGCCACAAAGCCCTCCTCCCAGGTTTTTCCTTTATGCGCTATAGGGCACATAACTGAAACAGGGAGCCCCTTTTTAGTCTATACTCCTTTTACTACCTCTAATCTTTATAACTGAAAAATACAAATCCCCCCTTTCTCTGAGAAGCCCCAAGCCTTAATCTCCCTGTTGGAGACCATCTTTATAACACACCAGCCCACTTGGGAAGGTATACAGCAACTTCTCCAAGCCCTCTTTACCACTGAGGAGAGAATTAAAATTGTTTCCCTAGCCAGAAAACAGGTGTTGGGAAATGATGAAAACTTTACGAGTAATCAAGATGAGATTAACCACACTTTTCCTCTGACCTGCCCAAATTGAGACCCAAACACCACTGCAGGTAAGCAGCGCTTAACTGTCTACCACCAGATTCTTATGGGGGGGGTTTCTGGGCCACCACTAGGTGCCCCACAAATTTGCCTAAAATAACACAGGTAATTCAGGAACCCTCAGAATCCCCAGCAGCCTTTCTGGAACGACTAATGGAGGCATACCACACATGTGCTCCCATTGACCCTGAGTCTTCCAAAAAACCAACAGGGCATTAATATAGCCTTTGTGGGACAGTTGGCTCCTGACATCAAAAGACCTGGGAACTAAAACTGTCTCCCACTCATTCATGGTTATGCCTGAATGCCAATACCCCTTACTTGGAAGAAACTTGTTATCAAAAATGCAGGCAACTATACACTTTACTGAAAATCATGCTTGCCTGACACCCCAAGTCAATATGGTAGCCCCTTTGGAGAAAAAATACAGACTTTATGATGATTCTGACAGGGGCCCCCACCCCACTCTCCTGGTATCAGTAGATCAATTGATCAAAGAGATTCCTCAGGTTTGGGCTGAAAACAACTCCCCAGGGCTAGCCAAATACCAGCCACTAGTTATAGTGACTTTAAAACCATCTGCCGACCTGATTTGGGTGCGACAATACCCCATTACACCAGAAACAAGAAAAGAAATCAGGGCCCACATTCAAAGACTCAAAAAAACATGGAATACTGGTGCCCTGCCAGTTGCCCTGGAATACTCCCCTCCTGCCAGTGAGAAAGGCAGGAGGACTAGACTACAAACCAGTCCTAACCTGTACACTTTTCTGAGCTCTCTGTCACCAGAGCACTGGGTATATTTCAGTGCTGTGCTGGATTTAAAGGATACATTCTTCAACATACCCCTGAGCCTGCAGAGTCAACTGCTCTTCACCTTCGAATGGCAGAACCCAGAAGATAGCTTCAGCGAACAACTGACCTGGACACGTCTGCCACAAGGGTTCAAGAATTCCCCCACCATCTTTGATGAAGCCCTTCATCAGGACGTACGTGGGTACAGGCATCAATGGCCTGACATTTCCCTTCTACAATACTTAGATGACTTATTACTCCGGGCACCCGATGAGGACACTTGTTTAAGGGCCACCAAGTCCCTGTTAACTCTCTTGGCAGAGTTAGGATACTGAGTCTCCACTAAGAAGGCACAGGTTTGCATCCAGGAGGCAGCTTACTTGGGTTTCCAACTCAAGGCAGGACAACGCTTCCTATCCAAAACAAGAAAACAAACTGTCATGGTTTGAATTGTGTCCCCCCAAAAATTGTGCAGCCACGTGCTTGGGATATGGTTCCCAGTATCTTGGGACTGTCCTCCATTGTGTGGTTTTGCTAACCTGTATGTTAAAGGATTAGGGTGGGGCTGTGAATTCCTGCTATGGGGGAAGTTTCCCTGGAGTATGGCTTGCCCCACCCTTAATGCTTTTAGCTTGCAAGGAATTAAAGGAAAAAGAACCAAGGACAATTTGAGAACCTCGCTACCATCAAGCAAGCAGCACCGGGAGCAGAGCACGTCCTTCAGACCAGAGGTTCTTGTGTGAGGACGCTCCCTGGACAATGACTGATGCAATACCGGACTTTCCTCCAGAGCCGTCAAGGGGAAAGTCTTTCCCTGGAGCGGACACCCTGAATATGGACTTGCAACCTACCGGACTGTGTAAGAATAAATCTTTCTTTGTTAAAGCCATCCACTCTGTGGTATTTCTGTTAGAGCAGCCCTAGCTGACTAAAACAGAATTGGTACCGGGAGTGGGGTGCTGCTCTAGCAAATACCTAAAATGTGGAAGCCACTTTGAAACTGCGAATGGATAGAAGATTCAGAAGGAACGAAGAAGGCGCAGATGGTGAGAAACAACAGAGGACCGGCAGCAGCGGCAGCGGCAGCAGCAGAACCAGAGGCAGCGCTGGAGCCGACCCGTGGAGCGAGAGAGGTCAGTGCCTGCGCAGAGTTTTCCTCGCGGAACGGGGTGCCTCTGGGCACTTGAATCGGTGAGCTGGCCTTGCTGACCCACCGAGTGAGAGAGTTGAGTGCCTTTGGGCAGGACGCTTTCCAGCAAGAGTGGGGTGCCTCCGGGCACTTAAACCAGTGGAGCTACAGAGCTTTGGAACACTTGCCGGCAGGGCAGATGTGGGCCTGAGGCCCAGGCCATGCGGCCATAGGAAGCTGAAGCTGAAGAGGCAGATAGCGTGAGAAGCTGAGCTGCCTCAGTCTCAAGAGGTATGGCCATGACCTCAGGGGTTTGAAAGGGTGGAACCATGGCGTGCTGTGTTCGTAAGGGTGGAATTGCCACTCAGTTGGGCTTAGGGTGCTCCTAAAGCCGATGGGACAGAGTTTCTGTCCAAGTGGGCCTTGAAGGCAAGGTTGTAGCACGGGGCTGGAGGTCTCCACTCAGAAACCTGAGAGTGTGGCCGATACCTAGAGTCTGGAGAGCATTGCTGTTGTGTAGAATGTCTCAGAAAATGTAAGAGTATTTCCAAAGCTTTGAGGGCTAATGTAATGTGTTCTGTTGACTTGCCTGTTGCCTGTTAATGCCTTCTAAGTTTCACAGATGTAGAAGGGTTTTTGTATTTTGGACTTGGAACTGATTTAAGACTTCTGTTATATGGATGGACATAATTTTGCTATGGTGAGATGAATGTGTTAAATGTTTTGTGATGTGATTTTTGGGTTGTCAAAGGGTGGGATGTCATGGTTTGAATTGTGTCCCCCCAAAAATTGTGCAGCCACGTGCTTGGGATATGGTTCCCAGTATCTTGGGACTGTCCTCCATTGTGTGGTTTTGCTAACCTGTATGTTAAAGGATTAGGGTGGGGCTGTGAATTCCTGCTATGGGGGAAGTTTCCCTGGAGTATGGCTTGCCCCACCCTTAATGCTTTTAGCTTGCAAGGAATTAAAGGAAAAAGAACCAAGGACAATTTGAGAACCTCGCTACCATCAAGCAAGCAGCACCGGGAGCAGAGCACGTCCTTCAGACCAGAGGTTCTTGTGTGAGGACGCTCCCTGGACAATGACTGATGCAATACCGGACTTTCCTCCAGAGCCGTCAAGGGGAAAGTCTTTCCCTGGAGCGGACACCCTGAATATGGACTTGCAACCTACCGGACTGTGTAAGAATAAATCTTTCTTTGTTAAAGCCATCCACTCTGTGGTATTTCTGTTAGAGCAGCCCTAGCTGACTAAAACACAAACTATCCTTAAAATTCCCACCCCACCAATGCTGTGACAGGTGAGAAAGTTTCTGGGGTCCAGTGGGTTTTGTCGGCTCTGGATCCCAGGTTTTGCAGAAATAGCATGCCCCCTATAGGAGCTGACCCGAGAAAAGGAAAAGAATTTTATATGGACTTAAAAAACAGAACAGGCTATCCAGACTATAAAAAAGTCACTCCTGGAGGCACCAGCATTGGCATTACCCACCCTGGAAAAGCCCTTCCAACTATACATTAACGAAAATAAAGGAATAGCCAAGGGAGTTCTTACTCAGACATTCAGCCCATGGAAAAGGCCAGTGGCCTATCTGTCAAAAAGCTAGACCCAGTGGCCTCAGAATGGCCAAGGTGCCTTAGAATTGTTGCAGCTGCCACTCAACTAGCAAAAGACTCTGATAAACTGACTATGTGACAGCCCCCGACCATAGCTACCCCCCATGCTATCGAGGGAGTCCTGCATAGCCCGCCTCATAAATGAATTTTTAATGCCCGACTAACCCACTACCAATCTTTATTACTAGATCAGCCCCAAGTTGTGTTTCCTTCTAGCTCGGCTCTCAACCCAGCCACGCTGCTGCCTGACCCAGACCTGAAAGCCGAACCACATGACTGCACTGAGGTGCTTAGCCAACAGCACGGCCTTCACCGAAATCTTACAGACGTTCCCTTGCAGAACCCTGATCTCACTCTGTTCACGGATGGGAACAGTTTTATCAAGGATGGCACCAGGTACGCAGGGGCAGCGGTGGTAGCTGAAGATCAGGTCCTCTGGTCACAGGCCCTACCATCTGGAACATCAGCACAACGGGCAGAGCTCATAGCACTCACCGAGGCACTGAGACTAGGGGCTGGCAAGGCGGTCAACATCTATACTGACAGCAGGTATGCCTTTTCTACTGCACATGTACATGGGGCCATCTATCAGAAACAGGGATTGCTCACAGCAAAAGGAAAAACTATTAAAAATAAACAAGAAATATTACATTTACTGGCAGCTATTTAGCTGCCCACAAAACTGTCCATCATCCACTGCCCTGGACATCAGCGGTCCAAAACGGTGGAAGCCCAAGGCAATAATCTGGCAGACCGAGCAGCTAAGGAGGCCGCCCTCAGCCTCCCCGAGATCAATTCTATCCAGCTCCCCGAGCGAACCCTTCCCAAAAAGCCCACCTACACCCCAGAGGATACCCTCCTACACAAAAAGATTCCCGAGATAAAAAAAAAAAAAAAAAAAAGATGGCGCTATACCTTGGGAGGACTCCCCATTCTCCCTCAGAAATTGGGAGATGAACTCGTCCGCCAGATCCACCAGACCATCCATTTGGGAGCAGCAAAAATCCAGGAACTTCTGTCTCCAAGGTACTATATATCCCAGCTACCCCGGTTGGCTGAACAAATAGCACATACCTGCTAAGCGTGCCAAGCCACTAATGCAGGCAGTTCTGGTGAGGCCCACCAAGGTAAGAGAGAAAGAAGCACTATGCCCGAAGTACATTGGGAGCAGGGCTTCACTAAAATTAAGGCCGGCAAATATGGATATAAATACCTTTTAGTTTTCATAGACACATTCTCTGGGTGGACTGAGGGATTTCCCACTAAAAGAGAAACAGCTCAGATTGTCTCAAAAAAAAATTCCTGGAAGAACTCATACCTAGGTTTAGGGTTCTGCTAACACTAAAATCAGATAATGGCCCTGCCTTTGTGGCCCTAGTCTCTCAGGAAATAACATCTGTTTGGGGGATTAATTGGAAATTACATTGTGCCTGTCAGCCCCAGAGTTCAGAACAGATAGAAAAGATGAACCGGACCCTTAAGGAGACCTTAACCAAATTAACCCTAGAAACTGGCGGTGACTGAACGGCCCTGCTTCCCTTTGCCTTGATGCATGTACATAGTTCTCCCTACCTCCAAGGCCTTACACCCTATAAAATTGTCTTCAGGAGGCCACCACCCCTCTGCCCTAAACCAAGGGATAACATGCTTAACCATAACCTGCTTAAGTCCCTCCAGGCCCTGCAAAAAACACAAGATCTGCTTTTTCCCTTGTTGAGACGCCTCCACAATCTCCCTCCTGTAAAGCCACATCAGTTTCAGCCAAGAAATCTAGTCTGGCTCCGAAGACACCAAAAAAAAAACTTTAGAGCCCCATTGAAAAGAACCCCACATGGTGATCCTGACAACTGCAACTGCTGTCAAGGTTGACGGAATCCGGCCCTGGATCCATCACTTCCATCTAAAAAAAACATTAGACCCTGACCTTCAATGGAAGGTGCATCAATATCCCGAGAATCCCCTCAAACTACACCTCGTCCAATCCCTGTCTTCAACCTAATCACGTGGGCCCTTGGGGCCCTCCTGTTGCCGGCCACAGCCACCCAATCCACCAACCCACACCGGCCAGAAACCTACAAGTGAATCCTCAGTGGCCCTAAGGCGACTCCAAGAGACCTCACCTGACCGGCCCTCCCGAGGTGACTTCACCAGTTTTTCACCTTGATTTATGTGACCTTGTGGGGGGTTCTGTAAACTCACAATTTAAGAAAAACCCATACCTGGTTCATGCACACAGAGCTCTTATAAATACTGGGGGATATCCAGCTTTTAGTCCTGAAATGGCTACCCCTACACCAGACTTCCAAACAGAGCCCCCTCAGAGTCTAAGATTTGACTCTGAAACAAGAACTCAAGGGGGGAATGTTAAAATGAGACATAAGCAGTGTTGCTGAGGAAGAAAGCAGTAAAAATTCAAGTTGTTAAGATAAAAAGCCCCAGAAAACTTAGCAGAGAAAAACAGAAATTAACATAAATTACTTAGCACCTGACACAAAACAGAACTGGAAACAACCTTGAAGCTTAGAAACAGCCTTACAAATAACCTTTGACCCTGGACCATCTGCAAAGAAAACATTCCTAATAACTACATTTTACAACCTACAGAACCCCAGGTGGCCTCATCCAATCAGTGCAAGGGTCAGCTCTCCCTCCCTGCTTTGTAGGCTCACGACTTATAAATGCTAATAAAAACATTACTCGGGATCGCATCGTTTGGAGCGCGTCCCTGGTGCACCAGTCTTTTTCCTATTGGACATATTTTTAATAAAATTTAACCTTAAAAGAAAATCTGCGTCACTTCTTGAATCCCCCACCCTAACAAGATATGTTCAAAAGAACATAACTTATGGGCATATCTATAATTGGGGACCAGCTAAGAGAAGGAAGGAGAGAGGTTTTCAGTTCAGCTTGAGACCGTCACCCCAAGTGAAAATTGTTAACTTTTCAGGGTGCCTTCCTTCTGTTGCAGTCTTAATAACTCCATACTCAGATGTAACAGAAGTATGATGGTATCCTATGCTAACAGACACATTAAGTTACCTAAAGAATGGTTCTTGTTATGTGGAACTCAGACCTTTTCATGCATCCCAAGAATGCTATCGGGGGACCTTGCTCCTTGGGCAGGCTTACTGCATTCCTGCCCTGGATTAAGGACATCCAAAGTAACCATGCCCAGACCGTAAGAGAAATTAACCTTCCCAAAGACTGCTGTAGCGACATACATCTATTCAGTCCTATGGAATACATATCCTCGTCCCTTTTGGTCGTGCCTGCCACGGTTATAGGGTTAAATGTTGAAGTTAATAGACTGGCCTGTGCCAGGGTTAAGGTCTTAAATGCTACCTCGCAGGCCATAAGTGCTTTAGGCACTGAATTGGGACAAGTTAAAGAGGCAGTTCTGGAAAACTGAGCAGGTGTAGACCACTTACCCCTCAGACGTAATCATGGATGTGAAAATTTTAAGAGGATGTGTTGCTTTAACTTCTCTGATAATTCCTGACTGATAGAGAACAAATTAAAAATAGTAAAAGTTATTGCAAATAACATTGAATTGTGTCCCCTCCCCCAAAAATATGTGTAGCCATGTGGCTGGGCCATGATTCCCAGTATTTTGTGACTGTCCTCCGTTTTGTGATTTTCCTGTGCTGTATGTTAAAGGATTAGGGTGGGACTGTAAATCCCTTCTTAGGATTACCTCCCTGCTCCACTGTAAAGGGAGTTTCCATGGAGTATGGGTTTCCCCACCCTTAATCTTTTCATCCTACAAGAGATAAAAGGACAGAGAAGCAGGCAGAGACTTGGGAACTTCGTACCATCAAGAAAACAGCACCGGGAGAAGAGCATGTCCTTCAGACCTAAGGTTCCTGCGCCAAGATGCTCCCTGGACAAAGACTGATGCAATACTGGACTTTCCTCCAGAGCCAACAAGGGGAAGAGCCTTCCCCTGGAGCAGACATCCTGAATTTGGACTCGTAGCCTAGTGGATTGTGTAAGAATAAACCTTCCTTCGTTAAAGCCATCCACTCTGCGGTATTTCTGTTAGAGCAGCACTACATGTTATAGAGAGCCAGTCCACAATCAAAGATTTGATCCTAGAGTTAATGCTATAAATCAAAGCAATTATTTCCATTTAAAAACTATTTCATAGACATGAATTTAAGAATTAAGAGTGGGGAATATTGGTGAATATAAGACTAACAAAAGCCACTCAGGTTCTTAAACTACATTCCATCCTCTGCCCCAATTATCATCTCCAGACTGGATTACCAGGACTGCATTCCTCTCCCTATCTCTGGGCAAGTAAACTGATTAAGACCTCAGAGAGAGAATGAAAGTTTGGGTAATTCACACTGTGTGATAAGGTGTCATGGAATCTTATAATGTAATGGAATCTTGTGACTTCCTGTTATTGTTCTGTGACAACTGCAGATGCCAATCCGTGTGAAATCTGGCTATAAAAACTGCTGGAAATGTAACCCAAATGGGACAGTTTTGGAGTAGCTTCCCGGGCTTGCATGATTGTCTGCTGATAAAGCATTCTTTAAATCTTTGCAGTCTCTAAATTTTCAGCTGCAGTGACAGGCTGAATGGTTCAGCAGCATATGAGGCAATTGAAAATACCATGGCTTGGGTCAAGTGCACCTTAGTCCTCAAAGTGACATGTTTGCTTTTTAATTCTTACCATATTAAAAGGATTTTTTTTTTCTTTTTTTGATGCAGATTTGCCCAATGCAATAGGTCATTTGCTTTCTTGACTGCTGCTTCCATGGGTGTTGATTGTGGATCCAAGTATAATGAAATCCTTGACAAATTCAGTATTTTCTCCATTTCCTATGATGTTATTACTTGGTCTGCTCTGAGGATTTTTGTCTTCTAAGCTATCCTTAGTCTTTGTCAGTTACCTTGAAGTTATTTTTGACCAGAGGAGGAGAGGATACTTGGGTCTTTTCCAAGATCAGGTGAGTAGGGAGGGTGTTCCAATACAGTTACTTGTTTACTGGCTACAAACTCCCTCACAGACAGTACCATGTGAGCTAGTACATTGTTATGATGCAGATGTAGTTTGTGAAAAGTTCAGGTTGTTTTCATCTAACTTTTTCATGCAGCCTTTTCAACTGCATGGTTAATTCTCCAGTTGATATGAATTCATAATGAACAATCCTTCCGATATGAAATAGGTTACCAACATCATTTTGACTCTTCATTTGGAGTTATGGCACTGTTTTGGTCATGGAGACTTGGCTGACTTCCACTGTGCACTCTGATGCTTTGTTTCAGGGCATATGGTATGCCCATGTTTTGTTCACCAGTGATAACACAGCCCAAAACATCATCTTGCCTCCCCAAAAGGTCTTGGCAGCCTTTGACTCTCCTTTGCTTTTGTTCACCAGTGAGCTCTTTCGGGACCATTTTGGCACACACCTTTCTCATGCCAAGATTTTCAGTTAAGATTTTCCTGTTTCTCCATTGATGTTTACTTGGTCTGCTATGCCTCTCAAAGTCAGCTGACAATTTTGACACACAATTTGACAAAGTTTTGCAATGTTTTTGTCAGTTCTGCTCATTACTGGCCACCTGACCTCTCTTCATCAGTGACCTATTCTCTCCCCTCAGCAAAACATTTAATCCATTTTTACACTGCCATTTTCTTCATGGCATTTTCCTCATAAATTTGGACTAATATGTCCCTGATTTCACTTCCACTTTTGTCAGGATTTACAAGAAATGTTTGTTCATTGCTCTAATTCAGCTTTGATATTTTTATGATGGCACACAAAAAATATGCAACAACAATAATGAACACCACATATTAATAGATTGAGACATTGATATACCAAGATTATGAAACCTTGCAAAGTTGTTTGTACAGTGATGCCAATGTAAGCACACAATGGATGGCAAGTTCACTAACTTAATTGTCAGTTCTTGTAGCCTCCACCGTGTTCTAGTGTGCTCAGCTGTCTTCCCTCTCCCAGATCCAGTTAGCTGTACTTCTGGTCTCAGGGCTAGGGGTTGTTTGGTAGACAATATGATTTATTAGGTTCTGGAAGGAAAGTGTAAAGATCCAACAATTAATGTCTTCTTATATTCATTCATAATACTTTATATTAAATAATAATACAATAAAACAATCCATTTATCTAATCTTTTCTACTAGCTCAATCAATATTCTAGATAATGCTTGTAGATCCTTTAGTCCTATGTAGAAATGGAGATTTGAAGTTCAATAATGTAACCAATAGCATCTAGGAAGAGGTTGAGTCAGTAAAACCAAGCCAATCTAAGAAAATGTTTGGGGACATGTTTTAGTGTCACCATGACTAGAGAATACTCTTACACTTAGTAGGAGGGAACCAGGTGTCCTTTTCACAGGACAGTCCTTTAGAAAGAACTGGCTGACTCAAAATTCTAGTGGCATCCCTATTGAGAAACACTAGGAATTAACGCCTGCTCTAAACCCTAGGGGTTTAGTGGTGTAGTGATTAAGTGCTAGATCTGCTAATCAAAAGACTGGCAATTTGAATCTGCCAGGTGCCTCTGCCTTATGGGGTTGCTATGAGTCAGAATCGACTCGACAGCACTGCTTTTTTTTCCCTAAACTTGGCTGGCATAGTGGTTAAGTGCTATGCTAACCAAAAGGTCAGCTAGTTCAAATCCACAGGCAGCCCTTGGAAACTCTATGAGGCAATTCTACTTTGTCTTATGGGGTCACTGTGAGTCAGAATCCAGTCATTGGCAGTGGGTTTTGTTTTGTTTTTTTCCTTAGCCTATGTGTCATGTTTTCACCTCTTTTGGAAAAGAGAAAGGGAGAAACAAAAGGTGAGATAGAACTAAAAGAAACTATTTGATTAGTCCAGGAGTTTACACCACAGGAACCAAAATGGAGACCTAGGGTGGATAGAAAGAAAAGCTCTTGAGAAGTTTATTTTATTATTATTATTATTATTTTGTATAAATCTGCTATCTAGTCTGATTTTCTTGACCTGGTAGATCGTTTTTTTTCTTTTTGCCTGGAGGCCCTGAAAGATTTTCTTTACCTTTAAATTGCAATTGTTTTACTACGAGCCAATCATTCTGAGTTAATATTCTCCAGTACTTTGTGTGTTTTTTCAATACACAGATTCAGTTCATTTTATTTCTGGGTGTGTTCTTGGATTATTTTCATTGTTTTTAATTGTCTTTTTATTGAGCAATTTTGGATTTATAGCAACATTGGGCAGATAACATAGCACACTTTTCTCTGTATTTTCTATGATTCTTTCTCCTATGAGCATCTTACATTCCTGTGGTACATTTGTTACAAATGGTAAACTAATATTGATGCTTTATTATTAGTGACTAAAGTCTATAGTTTACATTAGGGTTCACTGTTTGTGTTGTATGGTCTTATGGGTTTTGACAAATAATGGCATGTGTCCATCCTTATAGTATCATACAGAATGGTTTCACTGCCTGTTTTAGTCAGCCAGGGCTGTTCTAACAGAAATATCACAGAGTGGATGGCTTTAACAAAAGAAAGCTTATTCTTACACAGTCTGGTAGGCTACAAGTCCATATTCAGGGTGTCCACTCCAGGGGAAGGCTTTGCCCTTGTCAGCTCTGGAGGGAAGTCTGGTATTGCATCAGTCTTTGTCCAGGAAGCATCTTGGCACAGGAACCTCATGTCTGAAGGATGCACTCTTCTCCTGGTGCTGCTTTCTTGATGGTATGAGGTTTCCAGTTCTCTGCCTACTTCCCTTTCCTTTTATCTCTTGCAGAATGAAAGGATTGTGGGTGGTGCAAGGCATACTCTAGGGAAACTCCCTGTACAGTGAAGCAGGGAGGTGATCTTATAAAGGGATTTACAGTCCCACTCTAATCCTTTAACACAGGAAAACCACAAAATGGAGGACAGTCACAAGATACTGGGAATCATGGCCCAGACATGTGGCTACACATATTTGGGGGGGGGGCAATGTACCCATGGCACTGCCCTAAATATGCCCTGTGTTCCACTTATGAAGTATGACAGTTATGTTCCGGAACTTGCCACTGTATGCTTACACTGACAGCACAGTACAACTTGGTAAGTTTCATAACTTTGATATATCAATGTATCACAGCTGTGTTTGTGTCAACGTGTGGCAGTGTTTTGCTGAGTGACATTCATTATTGTTGTTGGGTGTTTTTGTGTGCTGTCACAAGAATGTTGGAGCTGGAATTATAACAATGAACAAACATTAAATTTTTTGTTACACTTGGTAAGAGTGGAAGTGAAATCAGAGATGTGTTAGTCCAAGATAATGCCATGAAGAAAACAGGCTGGAATTAGAACAATGAACAAACGTTAAATTTCCTGTTACACTTGGCAAGAGTGGAAGTGAAATCAGAGACGTGTTAGTCCAAGATAATGCCATGAAGGAAACGGCAGTGTACAAATGGATTAAACATTTTTCTGAGAGGAGACGGTGTGTCAGTGATGAAGACAGGTTAGGGTGGCCAGTAACAAGCAGAACTGGCAAAAACATTGCAAAACTTTGTCAAATCATGCTTCAAAATTGTCAGCTGACTTTGAGAGGCATAGCAGACCAATGGAGAAACAGGAAAATCTGAGCTGAAAATCTTGGCATGAGAAAGGTGTGTGCAAAAATGGTCCCCAAGGAGCTCACCGATGAACAAAAGCAAAGGAGAGTCGAAGTTTGCCAAGACCTTTTGGAGGGGCAAGGTGATATTTTGGGCTGTGTTATCACTGGTAATGAAACATGAGTGTACCGATAGGATGCTGAAACAAAACACCAAAGTACACAATGGAAGTCAGCTAATTCTCCATCACCAAAAAAGTGCTATCAGTCCAAATCAAGTCAATAGGATGTTGCTAACCTTTTTGATATTAGAAAGATTGTTCATTATGAATTTGTACCAACTGAACAGTTAACCAAGTTTACTATGTGGAAGTGCCAGCTCACATGACACTCTCTGTTAGGAAGTTTTTAGTCAGTAAACCAATAACTGTGTTGGAACACCCTCCCTACTCGCCAATGACATTTTTCTTTACCCAAAGATAAAAGAAATATTGAAAAGAAGACATTTCTTCATCAAGGATAATGCAATGACAGCTCTGACAGCCATTCAAGAAAGAGAATTCCAAAATTGCTTAGAAAGGTGAACTAGGTGAACTAGCTGAACAGCTTCCGAAGAGGACTATTTCAAAGGCAACCATGGTGATGTTCAGCAATGAGGTGTGTAGCACTTTTTGTAGGATGAGTTTGTGAACTTAATTGTCAGACCCCATGTTCATCTGTTCCCTTCCCCTCCCCACCTCCCTCCCCTGCCTGCTGGAAACCACAGGTATTTTCACTGTTTCTGCAATTTTGCCTTTCTCAGACTGTCAAATACTTCGAACGGTACAGTATGTAGGTGTTTAGAATTGCTTCTTTCACTTAGTAATATGCATTTAAGATTCTTCCTTTTTTTAATAGCTTGAAAGTTCCTTTCTATTTTATAACTGAATAATTCTCTATTATATGAGTGCTCCACAGTTTATACAGTTGCCTGTTGAAGAACATCTTCGTTGCTTCCAATTTTTAGTATTTATGAAAATAAAACTGTTAGAAACATTCATGTGGAGGTTTTTATATGAACATATGTTTCCTTTTCATTTGGTTAGATACATGTATCGAATGCTATACCTCTATTTAGCCTTATAAGAACTTCCAGACTCTCTTTGAAACTGCAATGCCTTTTTTTTTTATATTTTTTGGCTGTGGTTTTTGGTATTGTATAAGAGAGGCACTGACAAACCCAAGGTCATCTAGATTTTTCATTGTCTTCTAGAAGTTCTTATGTGCATAACTCTTATGGGTTACCTTGGTTATCTATGGCTGCTATAGTAGAAATACCTCATGTGGATGGCTTTAAATGGAAGATTATTCTTTCATAGTTTAGGATACTATAAGTTTGAATTTGGGATGTCAGCTACAGAGGAAGTTTCTTGTTGTTAATCTTCCCCTAGGAGTTTCGTGACACAGGGACCCTGGATACAAAGGTTGCATTTTGCTCCTGGTGCTGCTTTCTTGGTAATACAAAGTCTCCCTGTCTCTCTGCTCTCATCTCTTTTATATATTTCAAAAGAGATTTACTTAGGACACAATCTAATCTTGTATATTGAGTCCTGTCCCACTAACACAACTGCCTGTAGTCCTGCCTCATTAACAATGTAGAGGTAGGATCTGTAGGAAAAACGTATCAGATGACAAAATGGTAGACAGTCACCCCATACTGGAAACACAGCCTGTTCAAATTGGCGCATGGTTTTGGAGGACACAATTCACTGGTTAGATGTTGGCATCTAAAGAGGAATCTCACATTTTTTCCAAAGTGGTTCTAACAATTGATCCTAAGACTGATTCTTATGTTCTTACCCATTCTTCCCCCACACCCAATGCTGTTAAATTATTGGATGGATGTAAATTAGGCAGAGCTCTGACTTTTTATCTTATTTTAAGAAGAGTAGTCAGTTGTGCCATTATTGTTACTGAGAAGTCTTTTGTTTGTATGTTACCAGTATTTGCCAATGTCTTGCTCTCTCAGTATGCTTTATTCAGTCTCTCCAACTGAAGGGGGAAGTTATGATGAAGTAATAAGAACAGAACAGATTGAAGAAGGGAAGAAAAATGACATACGTTTGTACTGAAGAATTGCTGGAACATAGTAACAAGTTTTCAGCAGACCTTTATCCTGATTTTACAATCCAAAGACAACTGTCCATTGCTCTGTGGTTGTAATTGTTGTAAGTTAATGTTCAAAGCTTTGTATGTATGCATCTTTTTAGTAGACAATATGGACAATGTAAAGAATTGTGAGAGAGTTCAAAATAATTTTTTTCAGATGTATGTCCTGATGTAATCATTTTTGGAAATGATTGCTGACATTTTGTCACATTTTTTGTGTGTCTCATTGTAAGCTTGAATACATTTATGCCTATGTTTTATGAAAAATAGACTGTTGTAAGGCAATTTTAGAAACAGGACCTAGTTAAAAAGTATTGAAATTACCCAGCACAGGGGAAATAATGATTTGGACCAGGATGCTGGCTGTGGAGGCAAGGAGAGCCAGTGTATTGTTGTTATTGTTTTTATGATGAATAATCCCATTGTTTATTTAACCTGGAAAAGAACTGAACAAAACTAGAGATACTGCTTTTGAATAGGCTCTTTCATATTCTTGAGGAAAACTGGCAGTAACTGCAAAAACTCATTTATTCAATTTGAGTAAACATTGACACTAGAAGTTACGTTTAAAGAGATGTGTCTGATGACAGTCATATTTAAAAGTTGGTGTAGTTTGAAAGAGGAGCTGGCAGAGTTTGCTGAGATGTTGTATATACAGTAGGAGGGAAGGCTGAGATAAGGATGGTTCTAAAGGCTTAGCTTGAGTAACTGGAGGATTAGAGTTGACTTTAACTGTGGTGATGAGGCCTGGGAGGAGATCTAGAGCCATTGGGAGCTTTATTTAGCACCAGTGAAGCTTGGCATGCTATCAAACATCCAGGAGGAGACCGTAAGCAAACAGTCGGATATGCAGATTTGAAGAGTAGGAAAAAGGACTTAGCTTGAGATGTAATTATTGGTATTTTTCTCAGCTCCAGGAACAATCCCTCACAGCATTAGCAGGTGCTTTATAACCATCTGTGGCATGACCATTTTGTTTGTGGAATTTCCTGACATAATCATTTTTGTGATTGTTTCAACTATGTAACATTGTATTGTATTAGAATCATGCTATTTTATACACAGAACTAAGACAATTTCCATATTTGTCTTTGGTCTATAGTTGTCCACAAATCACTGAATTTATTGGTTGCCTGACAATAGTAAGAAATGGTTTCGCTGGAAATTGTGTTAAGAAATGTAAAATTTCCTCCGGAGGATAAAAGAAAGGAATAGAGAGATATCGAACACATTTTAGAATTTCTCACCACTGAGTTCCCCAAGGCTGAAACTGCTTTTTTAATTATTTTTTTATCCTCCATACCTGACAAAGGAATGTTCATAAAAGGAAGTTAATAGATGTGCCTGCACAAATTGCACAGAATCGCCCTGAGCCAGATGTGCATAGAAGTGCCCCTAAATGTGATCTGGAGGCAAGCATAGCTGAGGGAATCATCACAGGAAGCTGTTTCATGGAAGGAAGGGAGCACTTGTGTTTTACTTGGATCCTCATGAAGTCAGTTTCCTCCTACAGGCTTTGCAAATAATAATTACAATTATCATTTTATTGTGCTTTCGATGAAATTTTGCAGAGCAAATTAGTTTCTCATTAAGCAATTAACACGTTGTAACATTGATCACCAACCCCACAATGTTTTGTGACATTGGTTGCCAACCCTACAATAAGTCAACACTTTCCCCTTCTCAGCCTTGGGTTCTCCATTACTTACTTTCCTGTTGCCTCCTGCCTTCTAACCTTGCCCCTAAATGAGTGTGCCCATTTAGTTTGGCTTTACAAATTATTGTTTACCCACTGCCATAGAGCCAATTCCGACTCATAGCAATCCTATAGGACAGAGTGGAACAGCCCTGTAGAGTTTCCAAAGAGCACCTGGCAGATCTGAACAGCCACCTTTTGGGGTAGCAGCCATAGGACTTAACCACTACGCCACCAGGGTTAAATGCTGTGGCTGCTAGCCAAAAGTTAGGCAGTTCAAATCTGCCAGGCACTCCTTGGAAACTCTATGGGGTACTTCTACTCTGTTTATAGGGGTGATCCGACTCAATGGCACTTGGCTTGACTGGCTGAGTTGGAAACAATTCAACAGTAGTGGGTGGGTTTTCCAAATTATTTACATTTGAACTTAGCTTTCTTTAAAATATATATGACTTTGCATGATATAGAATTTTTGAGAAGGAGCAGAGGGCACTGATTATTTTAAACAATCATTGGCGCTGTGGATAAGAAGTCCTTATAACCAGCACTACTAAACAAAACAATTCTGGACTTGGAGACACAGAGGGTGGGTACCAGAGGTGAGCAAATGGCAAAAGGCCCCCAGATATATTGCATGACTGTGTCCTACTGCATCCGTAGCTGATGAGGATTAATAGTCTAAAAACACTTTTTGTCACTTCTGCCTTCCTCAGGAGGCTGATGTGGTTGGTATGGATGATTACCTGATTTTATGTAGAAGGAAAAAGAAAACAGCAATTAGAGGAGATCAATGAAATACTTAGTGTCATGTATCAAATTTACAGTCAGAGTATGACTCAAACTCTTGCTTGATTTCATTGAAAGCAATGAATTAAAGAATATAATTAAGAATACATTGAGTCATTGTGGGGGCAGCTGGAAGAAAACAAATAAGTTATGTGAACAATGCAATGTCTTCGGGGGGCACCTGTGAGTCTGTTCTGTTTTTAAAAGCAGAGTAGACTGCAAATAGGTGACAGACAGCTTAAGAGGAGACTTGGAAAGGCCTGAATTTTCATGTACAGAAGGGCCGGTGCACACAATGAAGGTTGGGATTTTGAAGTTGTGGGCTGCACCTTCCCTAATTGTATGTGCAGTTCTGGGAAGGACTATTGTCATTTTCTGTGTCTTACTCAAGGTCATAGGAAATAAGGCAGAGACTAGATTTGAATACTGAATCCTCCTACATTATAGAAATGCATTATGGAAATAACCAGATAAACAGATTTGATAGAACAATATTCTCTTTTCTGTTTAGAGCTGGTTTAAGAACAAGAGAGCTCGACTACAGAGAGATGCAGAATCTTTGCAGCCAAGAAGGGAAAAGAGCTCCTTGTCCAAGGTCATTCATTTCTGAGCCTTCAGGATACCAAGACGGAAGTGCCCAAGGATGTCCTCAGGCAGAACTTCTGTTATGCCCAAGAGACTCTTCTAGGTGGGGCTAGCTGCTCTTCTCTGGACACAGTGGAGGGTTCCCAGTCAACAGAACGGCACAGACGACTCTGGGGTTCCAAACATTCAAAAGCAGGCTGTGCTGTGGAGTATCAAGGTAACACTAGAAGTGGAATGTGGACTGTTTTGACAGGGACAGGACTGAGAGAGGGGAAAGCCAGTACACAAACTCTGTCTTCAGCACTAGGTTTATAGCATGCATGGAGCGAGGCAGCAGCAGGAGGAGCAGAAGAATAGTCTTTACTATTGCCAGGACACCAGCAGAAAGGTTGGCAGTGTCATTTACAGCAACCCCAACAGCCTCAGCATTGTCCATAGAAGCTGTAGTCCCAGGGGCATCTTCTAAAGACCCAAGTCAAGGGATCTAGGGGAGCAGTTGCCCTCCCTTCAGTCCCAAGAACATAATTGGTACCCTTAAATGAATCGAGGTTCATCGTGGTCTTAGCTGCAGCTAGTATATTCCCAAATAGTGATCAGGTCATCATTACTGCCTCGGGCGCAAGAAATGCAGCATGGAGCCACACAGCCACCCTGGGCCACCTGCTACAGCTCCGCAGGAAGTGGTCTGCTGAGCCCTGTCTTAGTTACCTACTGTTATCCAGGAATACCACAAGTGGGTGGCTTTAACACAGAGAAGGTGATTGTTTCAGGGTTTGGGATACTAGAAGTCTGAATTCAGAGCCCCAGCTCCAGAGGAATGCTTTCTCCTTCTGTTGGCTTTGGAGAAGTTTCTTGTTGTCACTCTTCTCCTGGCCTAAGAGCTCCTCAGCACTGGGACCCTGAGTTTAAAGTATACGATTTACTCCTGACTGTTCTTGTTTGGTTGTAGGAGTTGTCTCCCGACTCTGCTTGCTTTTTTCTTATATGTTACAAAAAGAGTTTGACACAAGATACTGTTGCAGGAAAAGATAAGTTTGGCCCATAGAGCAGAAAACACCTCAAACACCTTTTTGTTTTTAAGAGGAAGGGGCTTTATTGCTGGGGGTGCTGCAGTCAGACTCAAGTCTGAAAAATAGCAATGCACCCTGTCCTGTTATTAAAACATCCCTTTTATACATTTTCTCAAGATAGCAGACAAAGAAATTTTCATACATCCTCCCAACTGGCAACTACAGGTTTACAGATTTTCATATTGCAATTTCATTGGCACAGCATGCTTAAAGAGGCACTAGGTAAGCAATTGGCATTAGGTTACATGGGAAGAAGCTACTCTCTTCCCCAGAAGCTAGGCCCATCTCAAGGAATCCCGTGAGGGGAAAGGAAAGCGTCCTTGGGCCGACCCAGAGACATGGGCTGATGGTCGTGAGATATGGGCTGACTCAGAGAGAAACGAGCCCAGAGAGGAGCTGATTCAGTGAGAAGCTGCTGAGCCTCTGTGAATCGTAAAGCGAAATCCTCTTAAAAGTTTTCTCCTCTCTCAATACAACCTAATCCTGTGTGTAGATTGTGTCTTGTCTTATTAATATAACTGCCTCTAATCATTCATTAATATCATAGAGGTTAGAATTTACAACATGTGGCACAATTATTACATCAGATTATAAAATGGAAGACAATCACATAAACAATAACAGGAATCATGTCCTAGACAAGTTGCACATACACAGTTCAATCCGTAAGAGGCCTATGACTAGGACTAGGGATGTGCATCCAGGAAGTGGTACAAGGCATCAAAGAATAAAAGTCAAAGGTTTTACCAGTCATTGACACAGCAGCTCAAAGGCAAAGATCACTTTGAAATATGAACAGGTAAATGCAATTTTCAAGAACATTCTATGGGCTGTTGGTCCTTTCTGATAGAGCATCAGGGTCCATCAGTGTTCTAGCCCCTGACCATGCCAGTCAGAGTACTCTGAAAAAAGTCTGGACTAGAGCATTCAGTACAAAACCAACCAGCATGGAGGATATGAGGAAATCCCCAAACTGCAGTTGGAAATCCAAAGGAATTTGTGATTCTGGAGGATGTTCTTGTATAACCATGGCCTCAGCAGGCACTCTCTGTCTCTCTGAGCCAAGATATCCAACAAGAAGGACAAGACCCCTGTGGCAGGTTTTGGATGGGAGGTCTGAAAGCTGCTACTGCAAAGCTCTCGACTTCATGATCAGGACAGTATGTGCAGCACATGGGAGCATGGTCTACAAAGATAGCAGTTATACCTTGGTCCATCTAAAAGTCAACCCTTCCATGGAAGCCGAGAGCATCCTATACTGAAGCAGGCATACAGCCCCCACCATCCTGTTTTAGCTAGTGGCTGTTGCCTAGGGATCCAGACTCTTGTGACCAAGTCACCCATGAATGTGGTACCAGGAAAAAAACAAAGATTTGAGGGTACCCAGCTGAGCCACTGAATGCTACATACTGACTTTATTTTTTGAAGGACGATCAGGTATCTCTGAACCTCCAGCTTTAAATTTAGACAACAAATTTTATCTTAGCCTTTTGAGAGTAGGGTCAGCTTTTCCTAAATAATAGCCAGCCCAGTGCCATCGAATAGAGTTGCCCTGCTATCGTTAATATAAAAGCATACTAAGAAGAAAATGTGCTCTGCGTATTTTCTTTCTAATTTTTATTTTACAAGATTTAGTAAATTAATTGCAAAGTAATACATGTTGATTATGGTAATTCAGTTGATACAGAGAGTTACATGGTAAAAGTACACTTTGCATTGCAAGTACAGAAAAGTTACGATTCTGTTGTGTGAATTAGAAAATATAGTTTCTCCTGTATTTTCTGTTATGAAAATGTAGTTTCTCTCACAAGAAAGTTTTATGTTATGAAAACACAAGTTGTGTGGCAAGCTTGTGAATGTTCACAATATATCCTGTAAATGATAAAAAACAATGGATGGTTGCTTCCAGACAGGTACATAAGGTAAAAAATTGTACATGTTTTCAAAGTATAATTTGTATGACAAGGAGGAAGAAGTTCTTAATTGATTCTATGAATGAGAGAACAGTGAGCGGTTTCACCCATTCAACTTTATGAAGTCAACAGAGTCTGACATGTTTTCAAAATACCCTTAGCTTTGCAAGAACGGGAAAGTTCCCAATACTATGTGTGAGTGAAACACCCATACACAATCTCACTCCTTCAAGGAGATATTATCAAAAGATTTACTCCTCATTACCCAAAGTTTTGTGCTACAAGCACTGGCATGTTCCTTATACATTCTTGGAAGGAGAAAACAATGCATAGTTTCTCCCACTTAGATATATTAAGTCAAAGGCCTTTTCAAAGTATATTTTGTGTTACAATAATGGGAAACTTCCCAATGTAACATCGAATGTGGACCAATATACAGACTTTTCTCTTTCAAGCAGATGAAGTTAAAAGAGTTTTACATGTTATCAAAACACACAGTGTGTTTCAAAACACACATTGTTTTACAAGCATGAGTATGTTCCCAATAATTCTGTGAAGGAGAAAATAATGCAAAGTTTCTCAATTCAAGTACATGAAGTCAGACAGTTTTACATGTTTTCAAAGTATAATTTACACTGCAAGAATGAGAAAAGTTCCCAATACAATACAGAGTGTGAAATATACAACTTTCTCATTTAAGTAGATGAAGTCAAAATTTTTTTGCCTGGTATCTAACAGTACTTTGTGTTATAAGTTAGGAATATTCCCAGTACATTCTGTGAATGAGAAAACTATGTGCGGCTTCTCCCATTGACATATACTAAGAGTTTTATATGTTTACAGAATACCTTTTGTATTACAAAGATGTGAAAATTCCTAGTACATTCTGGGAATGAAAAAGCAATAAACAGTTTCTGTCTTTTAAGTAGAGGAAGCCATGCTGAGACACTTCCCAATACACTGTGTGAATTAGAGACCATTTTACAGCTTCTCTCATTCAAGTAGATAAGGTCTAAAGGGTTATCAAAAAAAACTGTGTTACAGCCATGGGAATGCTCTCAATACATTTTGTGAATGAGAGAACAATACATAGTTCCTCCTATTCTCTTATATGAAGTGAAGTGTCAGAATTTTATGTCTTCTAAATACATTTTCTAAGTATGTTTTTTTGTGAATAGTGTACAATTTCTCCCTCTGAAGTAGATGAAGTAAAAAAAGTGTTGTCTCCCAGAAGATAGAGAGACCCATATGAGTGGGTGCCTACATCGACTTGAGACCAGAAGAACTGGATGGTGCCGGGGCACCACCGGTGATAGCTGCGATGGAGCTCACTAAGTTGAGTCTTACTGGCAACACAAGAATAAAAAGGGGTGCACACTGAGATCTCCACTAAAAGACCTCAATTCATGGTCCAGCGGTTTTGGGGTTCCCCTGGGAGCATGGCCCCTGGCCCTGATGCTGCCCTTGCCTGTAAATCATAATGAACATCCACTCTTCAGACATGAATGGATTGGACTTGGCAATGCAGAGTGACCATATATTGGATGCACTTTATGGTTCTGTGCATCTATAGGATATCATCCTGTTGACCTCTGGCTGGAGGAAGGGGAGTAAGTGGAGAGGAGGGGAAAGGAGACTGTTGGGAAGATGAGACATGTATGGAGCAGAGAGGAATAGCGTGCTGTCACCAGGCAGGGAGAGCAGTGGAAGCTGCATATAGGTGGGCATGTAAATTTATACAGGAATGTACATTTTCACTTAGTCATAATAAAATAAATATATATGTATATAAAAGTGTGTCTGTTATCAAAAAATCCTTTGAGTATTGAGCACATGCATTGTTTCCAATATTCTGTGAATGAGAAAACAATGTAGTTTCTCCGTTCCAAGTGGATGAAAAGTTTTACCTGTTATCAAGCATAGAAATGTTCCCAACACATTTTGTGAGTGAGAAAACAACAGATTCTCCAATTGAAGTACATAAATCAACAGATTTTTATACCTTTTCAAAGTATACTTTGTATAAGAAGGTTGAGAAAGTTCCCAGTGCTTTCTGTGAATGAGAAAATGGTACAGGTTCTCCACTGAAGTACAGGAAGTCAAAGATTTTATGTTTTCAAAGTAACTTTGGTTTGCAAGAGCAAGAGCATTCTTAGTACGGTAAAAGTGAATGAGAAAACAAATGCAGTTCCTTTCATTCCAGCAGATGAAGTAAAAAAGTGTTACCTGTTATCAAAACACTCTTTGTATTATGAGCAGAGTAATGTTCCTAATAAATTCTGGGAATGAGAAAACAATGTAGTTTCTCCCATTCAAGTACATTAAGTCAACAGAGTTTTATGTACCCTCTGCATTAAAACAATGAGAGTTCACAATTCATCCTTGTTGATGAGAAACCAATTACATAGCTCTTCTCATTCAAGTAGATTAAATCAAAAGATTTTTTACCTGTTATCAAACAACACTCTTTTAAAAGCATGATACTGTTCCCCAAAATTCTGTGAATGAGAAAATACGTACACTTTTTCCTTTTTTAGTACACAAAGAGTTTTACATGTTTTCAAAGTTCACTTGTGTTACATGAGAGTTACCTATAAATTGTGAGGAAGAGAAACCACTACTGTTTTGCTCATTCAAGTAGATGAAGTCAAAAGGATTTTACCTGTTTTCAAAAAACACTTTGTGTCGCAAGTATGGTAATAGTCTCAGCATATCACGTCAATGAAAAAACAATATGCAGTTTCTCCCATTTAAATACATGAAGTCAAAAGTTTCACGTTTGCAATTTATGCTTTGTATTACATAGATGTATATGTTCCCAATACATTCCAAGAATGAAAATACATTGCACAGTCATTCTCTTTCAAATAGATGAAGTAAAGCATCTGTTACTTGTCAAACAACACAGGAATGTTCCCTATACATTCAATGAATAGGGAATACTACTGCAGAGGCACCCAAATGAAGAACCTTGAAAAGAAATTATCTGGAGAACACATGTCCTCTGCACAGGTTGTGAAGGAGAAAATAAAATATAAGGAACCACGGTACCATGGTCTTTGGCATGTGCCGTGATGCTTTCATAATAGCTGTTATGCCCCACTCACATAGTTACTGTACCACTCTCTGAGAATTTTTGGTCATGTAATGTACCATCAAAGCTTTATTAAATCAGTGATGGTTCACTCTCAAAGAACTGGGTGCAGAAAGTGGCTGCAGAAGGAGTCTGGATGCTGCACAATAGCTCTGAAGAGCAATGGCTGGTATGGCTTTCATTGTACGTACTCTGGAGGCTTCTAGTCCATAACAATGACTTGACAGATTGTGAGGTCTCTCTTCAATCTCTCATCAGACAAAAAAAAAAAAAGTGCAGGCATTGGTTTGTCATATTATAGACACATTTTCACAATCTTAAAGAGATAACTGAACCATCTGGACAAAAATCTTACTTTCTTCCTGGACTCTATTTTTTTGGCTGGCTGGCTGCTTTCTATTAAGAACAGCATCCTGGTTGGAGCCTAGTGGCTCATATAAGTCATAACAATTTACTTTTCTTTTTTTACCTTTAATAGTAGAAATACAGTGTCCTACAATGAAATCCATGAACTTAATTGTTCTAAGTGCTACTAACCTCACTGCTGAGTATCACTAGGGTCATCTTCAAAGTACTCCCCTTGAGAAGCTATGCACTGATGACAGTGTCTAGTCTACCCTTCAAAGCAATTTTGGAACTCTTTCTGAAACAGCCATTGTACACAGTGTCACAGTGGCGGGTTTGCAAACTTTATTGTATAGTTTTCTGTAAGGAAGTTTTTAGCCAGTATATAAATAACTGTACTGGTACACCTTACCTATTCACCTGACCTGGCCTGCAATGACTTTCTTATTTACCTGAAGATAAAGGAAATATTAAAGGGAAGACATTTTGATGACATTCAGGACATCAAGGGTAATATGACAACAGCTCTGATGGCCATTCCAGAAAAAGAACTCCAGAATTGCTTTGAAGGGTGGCTTAGGCACTAGCATAGGTGCATAGTTTCCCAAGGGGGAAGTACTTTGAAGGTGACCGTAGTGATACTCACCACTGAGGTATACAGGACATTTTCTAGGAAGAGTTCGCAAACTTAGTTGTCATACTTTGTATGCTTCATGATGCACAATTACTTTCTTGGAAATATCAACTCAACCAGCACTAGGAGGAAGTATGGTGCTGTTTTGTTAAAATTTGTCTGTCACTGGGCAGGGAGAGCAGTGGAAGCTGCATATAGATGGGCACGTAAATTTATACGAGAATGTACATTTTCACTCAGTCATAATTAAAAAAATTGTCTTGACATCTCTTAACATTACTATGAGTCAGAATTCATTTGATAGCAGTGGGTTTGTGTTTGCTAAAATAAACGTATTTCATGACTCACTGATGAGGGCCAAATCTGTGATGTCTCTTTTATTCTGTGAACCAATGAGCCTTATATTGGCCCTGTAGATTGGAACTGTAGATTGGTCCCCACTTCTAAAAGAATCTGTACAGTCAAATCCAGAGAGGTCTTTATTTTACACCTTTTTATTCTAATTAAAAAGAAGTTCTGTTTGTGCAGGCTGCTAATGGAAAGGTTGGTGGTTCAAACTTAACCAGCTGCTCTTCAAGAGAACTATGTCCATTCTTGTAAAGATTAAAGCCTTGGAAACTCTGTGGGACAGTTCTACTCTGTTCTATAATTCTATATAAGTTGGAATTAACTCAGTGGTGACAGATTTAGATTTTATACTAATAAAAATATTTTACAGCTATATAATTATCTGTGGCAAAAATGAACACCATTTTTTATTTCTGTAGCAATATAGCCAACTGAAATGATTTATTAGTAGAATTTTAATCTCCTCATAGTTGCTACTTTAAAACAAAGGTGTGACTGCACCAATTCAAGTTTCTTTTTTGCTTTTCTAAATTATGCAAACTATTTAGCTGTGGAATTGGTGGTGCAGTGGTAAAATTCTTGCCTGTCATGTAGGAGACCCAAGTTCAACTCCTAACTGATGTACCTCTTGCACAGCCACCATCTGTCAGTGGAGACTGTGTGTTGCTGTGATATTGAACAGATTTCAACAGAGCTCCTAGATTAAGATCGTGTAAGAAGAAAGTCTTGGAAGTTTACTAAAAATTAACTGACAAAGCTCTAAGGATCATAATAGAATATTGTCTGATATAATGCTGGAAGATGAGCCCCTTAGGTTGGAAGGCTCTCAAAATACACAACGGCTGTATCAGTGAACTTGAGCATATTAACATCATGAAGATGGAGCAGGACCAGGCAACATTTTATTAATTAATGTGTTCACCATGGGTTGTAACTTACTATAACTTACTACAACTAACAACAATATGTTTTTTGTTAGTTTTTATTTCTTAATTTAAAATTAGAGAAGTGTACATGTAGGCATAACCTTATAGTCATAGGTTGTTTCTATTTTCTTCCTTCTGCCTTTGGTGGTGAATATAAGAATCTAACAAAGGTCACTTAGATTATCAAGCTGCATTCCTTCCCTTGCCTCAATTCTCACCCTCAGACTGGATTAACAGGCCTACATTCTTCTCCCTATCTCTGAAGAAATAAAATTGATTAAGACCTCAGAAGAGAGGTAAATAAATTTTGGATAGTTTATTATGCTTGATTGTCCTGTAACCAATTTTAGATAGTTTACTTTGTTTAATTATTCTGTGGCAAACTTTTGGGCAAGTCACATTGTTTGGATTATCCTGTGACAAATTTTAGATAGTTTACTCTGTTTAATTATCCTGTGACAAACTTTTGGATAATTTACACTGTTTGCCTTATGACAAATTTTAGATAGTTTACTCTGTTTGATTACCCTTGACAAACTTTTGGGCAATTCACACTGTTTGGAGACAAAGTTTAGACAATTTACTCTGTCTGATTATCCTTAGCCAACTTTTGGGTAATTCACACTGTTTGTTAGATGTAACGAAACCGTGTGATGTAATGAAATCTTGTGACTCCTGACTATTGTACTGTGACAAAACCCTGCCCCTTTGAATTCTGGCTATAAAACTGCTGGAAACATAACCAAAATGAGACAGCTTTTGGATTGGTGTCTCCCAGGTTACTAGCAAATCTGCAAATAAATTATTCTTTGAACCCTACGCTGTCTCTGAATTTTCAGCTACAGTGATAGGCAGAATAAACTTGCTCCAGTTTGGCAACTTTTCTTGGAGAGCCAGCCAGGAGAAGGGGACTCCTCCAGTAAGTTCTTTCCCAGGAAAGGGCCTTTACTTTTCTGCCACATCTCTAAAAACCCCCAGTGAAAAGGTGGAGAGCTGCCATGGTAATTTAAGAACTATGGCTAGGGCACTCCTTGGTGAATTCGGAATGCCCAATTGCTTATACCACCCCAGTAAGTCTGGCCTGGATGAGTGAGGGTATCTGTCTGTTCCATTCAAAGGCCAAGGATTAGGTCCATAAAATAATTTGTGGGCACAGGTCAGACATTAAAAACCAAAAGACGTCTACCACTGGAAGGCTCCCATTACAGGATAAGGGGGTGTGCAGAGTGGATGAGGAAAGGATCTGCCCCCTCAAAGACAAACTTTGCACAAAGTGAGGCACACACTGGTCCAAGCTTAACACTTCCCATTTCCTTAGACCTCCACTATCCTGTTAGGTTAAAAAGCAGATTCCTTGGCCTCCTCTCCTTTCCTCCTCTCCTCTTTGGCTTGACCCAGGATGAAGGGCATTTGGAGGGCTTCCCCTTGTCCACCTGGACAGATAGATTAGGGAGCACACCTCCTGAACACTCTAAAGCAGCACTGTCAAGAATTTTTTTCTTGAGAGCCTTTGGAGTCTGTCCTTCTGCACCTTGCGTGAATTCACTAATTTGAAAGGGTTCAAGTGCTTTATGCTGGTTATGCGCAGGGAACTCATGTTCTCATCAGAGTTTGAACCTTTGTCTGTCTGAAGACAGGGAAGTCTTTCCCAACTAATTAAGCTTTCTCTGCATCTGTGTACTCTGTAGTATGGGAAACAAGACCTCTGTTCCTAAAGAAAGTCCAACGGGGCAAATTTTGTCTGTCTGGTTTCAGTAT
Organism: Heterohyrax brucei; assembly: GCA_028571685.1. Lineage (NCBI taxonomy): Eukaryota > Metazoa > Chordata > Mammalia > Hyracoidea > Procaviidae > Heterohyrax > Heterohyrax brucei. Next base: position 83,258,722 of record CM053154.1, on the reverse strand, counting down.
AGGTACCCACCTGTGACTAAAGATCAAATGAAGTTTTACTATAATATGGCCTGGCCAAAGCACTAATTAGACTCCAGAGAAAGTTAACAGTTAAATGGATCCATAAAACCATCTTTCCATCCTGCAATGACAGCTCTTCTGTCAAATCAGGAAGTGCTCACTGAGCTCATTTTTAATTAGAGAAACAGTCTGCATGTGTATCTGGTGAAGCTGGATGTGTGTGTGATAAAGAGAGGGGCCTCTCATGTATACTTGATAAGATAAATGTATTTGTGATGTGCTTTGGCATTTGTCTTTGTGGGATTTTGGAAATAGCTTTATCATTGTTGTAGTTGAATAGCCGTTTGTAGAGACCCCCAGATTTGTGGCTTTGTGGGGTTTTGGAAATATCTTTGTCAATGTTGTACTTGTACAAGCAGTTTGTAAAGACCCCGAGATTTGTGCCTTTGTGGGGTTTTGGAACTATCTTTGTCATTATTGTACTTACACAAGCTGTTTATAGGGACCTCAGATTTGTAATTTTTGGTGCAAAACTGTCTTTTCTCTTTGCCAATGTACCTAATTTTAAGGATCTTGCTTGAACTAAATTAAAGTTGATTTAAAAAAAAGCTGGATTTCAAGTAGATCCAGGCATATTGTCACTAGGCTGAAAAAAACCTCTTTACAGCCCTCAGTTAGAAAGATGACTTTGTCTTAAGAATAAAGTAACAATTCCAAAAGAATAGAAGGGAAAGCTAATGATCTTTTGCCCTCCAGAAATAAGTAGAGAGTAGGGCAGAAATTACCTGCAAGTCATAGCCGCAGGGAAACTTTTCAGAAGAAAAAATTAAAAATAAGGATTACTGCTTTTGGCTGGCTTGGCTGGCTTTATATTGGTTATCATAAATTAGGACTTCTCACTATTGAAGAACAACTCTGAGACCTGTCTTAGAGGTTTAGAGAGATGTCTTTATCAGGGATGGGACTTGGTGATTTCCAAGCCAGTTGAACAACAACTTGTGTAATTTCTAAAAGCCAGCTGATAAAACTTTAGGAGCTAGTTAAGACCTAGAATATTTAAACAAGCTTTATTTCAGCCCTAGACTTTAAGGATAATTGAGCTTCATAGATATTGGATATAATGTAAATTTATGTGCTGTTTTCTTTTCAAGCAACAAGGAAAATAAATTTTATTCAGTGAGTTCTTTGATGTTTAAGAGACTGTACTCTAGAGGTCTGTTAACAAGTGATACAGTCAAAAGTTTTATTTGTCTGACAGAAGTTTAATGACTTAACTTATGAGATTTTGGAGAACATTAATATTGGAATAAATATCAATTTTCTATGATTTCTGAGTAAACAATTAATTTGTTCCTTGTATAATCTCTCCTGAAGGCAAAGATTTGATCTCTCATTGGAATAAGATTTCTTGAGTTGTCAAATCATGCCACAGGACTTAATAGAGAGAAAGCTAAGGGTTTCTTACCTTTAGATTTTTAAATAACTTTAATATTGTTTCTTGTTGACCTGTAACAAACTCCTGACAATTCTGAAACTTTACGGAACCCCATGAGTGTCCTTTTCTGAGGGAAACAGTGAAAACAGTCTTATTTGATAAATTTATATAACATGGGTAAAAATCAGATGCCCAGTTCTTACTGGGTTGAAATTTATATTGGTTATTTTCTCTTGTGTCTTTGCCTAATATTATTTAACAAATACATAATATTAAACCATAATTTTATTATTTCTTTTCAATTACTATCTGTAGAAACCCTGGTTAAGGGCTGTGCCTGTTATTCAAAGGTCAGCATTTCGAGTCCACCAAGGGCACCCTGGGAGCTCTGTGGTTCTGCTGTGTCCTGTAGAGATGCTATGATTCAGAACTAACTCCACAACACTTGGTTTGGTTTTAATTGCTAATGTAACCCTAATATCGTGCAACATGTTTTCCCCTTTTCAAAATGTGTAATTGAGAGTTTGACATAACTAATACCATAATAATACCCTAAATAATCTGTTGTAAGTATTTATTTATTTATTTATTTTTACTGCAGCAGCTATTCTGGCCTCTGCACTGGCCTCTTTCAAAAGGGGTGCAGAGCCCCCTCAGCTCCTGTGACCTTAGTCTCTCTCCTCTTCTTTGCTCTCTTGAGAAATGGGCTTCAGCCTGTAAAACAGCAACTAGGAAGGCTGCCTGACACTTTGTATATTCACAACTTTCTTTATTGCTCCTTATCTCAGAGTGGACTTGGTAGGCTAGTTCCACTGCTAGCTGCAGCATTTTTATATAAGTTTTGTCTTTGCCTGATACAAACATGCAGGTTAGAGTCCAGGTGTCTGACATACATATCTGTTGTTTAACAAAGGGTTTCTTGTGACTGTTTTGCAATGTATACAGTTATCTGTGAGCTACATGCTTAAAAACATGAAGTATTTCTTGTTAAAATGATATATAGACTCTAATGTAAAAATGGTGTTTTGAGATTCCATGGAGAACAGCCTGCATTGCTGTTGAGTCTCTAGTGGTATCATACATTCTAATAAACTTTCTTCCTCTTTCTAACTTGGAATATGTTTCTTTGGCTCAACTGCTCCAGGGCACAGACCCAAATCAAATAACACTAACTTGACTATAACTTTATTGTTATTTTAATCTGACATCATCAAAGCCAATGCTTTGGGAAATTGAGATTATTTACTTATAAATCTATTTTATGCTATGTAAGTATTTAGAGACTTAATAATCTTGGTATATCCTGACCATGTGAAATTATGCCTCAAGATTATTATATCTGGTGTCTGAAGTTCTTTAATAATGTAGGTAATAATTATGATTAATATTATTGTCTAAAGTTGTCTAACAGATTGAATTGTTTTTGACTCTTATGTTACGCTTATTGTTATTAATCTGAATCATAAGTTTTGTAACCTGAAGTTTTTGTTGATTTTCTGAAAACGTCTGACCAGAATATCTCAACAAAAATTTATGAAAAGGACATGGCTCAAGATATCCAAGGTTCTTGTGCAGTAGTGATGGCCTCACAAACTGTGGCTGGTCCAGAATAAGTAAAACAGAGAACAAATACACCAAGCTGGATAAATGAATAGACTATGGGTCTTATGTAAAAAATGTATGTCTATATATAATATATATTGCTGTTTTGAGGTCCTACATTCTGAATACAAACTAAATTGATTTAAGGGGTTTATTAACATAGAATCTGAGATTTTATAAAATTCAATTGCTGCTGAGATATCTGAAAAATGATTACTGAAGCTACTTACATATAAAATGCCTCATGCCAGGAGGTGGAGTCAAGATGGCAGACTAAACACACATCTCTCTAAATCCCTCTGGAAACCAAGACCTGAATTGATTATTAAATGGAGGCATCTGGACACCTAGTGAGCTCTAGGACACAGTATGGGACTGTCAATTTGGAATACATGCCACTGATCAGGAAACTTCTTCTCTTTCACCAACTCCCACCCTTGTTGACTCTCATGGACCAAAGGTTACTCATCATTTTAACTTTTTTCTCTCTGTCTTAGCCGATGTTTGCCTGGCACTTGAGCTCAGACACACTGCTGATGGGATTGGTGGGTGGAATCACCAAATTTTGAGAGCCTGGCTTTAGACTCTGTGCATCTCAACACCAGTCACCTCTCTTTGCAAGCCTCTGCCATTGGGTAGCCTGTTCTGAGGTAGGCAAGGGAGCCTGTGTGGGATACCATCTTGTTTGGTTGGGAGGCAGAGATAACCATATGGAGGCTTCAGATGGACCTAATTCCCAGGCTGTGAGGCAGTGCCTGCCCGGTGGAGAGCACTTCTCTGGCAGAAAAGCAGTATTTTGTGCAGTGTGTCCTATAGGTGGGGCCTGGCAGCAGATGACAGCAGAGCAGTAGCTTTCCCATATTTTGAACTAGTTTACAGCACCTAGGGTTGGATATAGAGGTACTTACTTTGCCAGCTGGGAAGAGAGACCTGTACACCTGAAAGTCTGACTGACTTTGGAAACTGTCAGATACCTTTTATCTTTCAATGTAAGACTACCTAGAGAAATAACTGTGGAGCATCCTGATGGCATCTCTTCCAGCCTTTGTTTACTCATATTATAGGGTCAGCTGACTGTTCCTCAGTAGCTTTATACATAGAGCTGTGTCTTTGTCAATCAGGAGGTGGAGCCTGCTACCCTAGGGATTCCATTGAGTGCAGTCACTGCAATACATAGAGGTGTCTGGTGAACACCTTCCTTTTCAGACTGAACTTTAGATCCCATTAAGGGAACACCGGGAAAACAAAACAACCTCCAGATGCCCCAAAAGCAACAAACTTTGGATAAAAATGTAAAGAACAACTCACTTATGGCTTCAGAAAGCCCCCAAAGGAAAGAACCACAGAACTTCCCAGATGAAGAAGGCTTTATGAAAATATCAGAGGGTGAGTACAAAGGAATTGTATAGAGAGTCCACCTAGACCTTATACAAAATTCAGCAGAGCAAAATGAAAAATTAAGCAAGCTATTTGATCTGATAGAATAGCAGTACTTTGAAGTCCAACGGATCAATAACAAAATCAAAGAGATAGAAACTGCAATTCAAAGCCAAGAAAACAGAATGGAACAAATGGGAAATAAACTTTCTGACTTGGAAGATAGAGTTACTAACTCCAGCATCTATGAGGAGAAATCAGAATAAAGAAACAAGAAAAATGAAGAAGCATTTGGAAGCATGTGGGACTCTATTAAGAGGAACAATCTAGGAAAAAACTGGAGTTCCTGAACAGGGTGGTACACCTGCTGCTGACAGAAAACTTCCCAGAAACTATGAAAAAAGATATATATTGATATACATACATATATACATATATAAAGATATACATACAAGATATATATTGAATGCCACTCAATATAGATCTCAAAAGAAAGACTCCAAGACATATTATAATCAAGCTTAACAAAATGAAACATAAGCAGAAACTCTTGAAGGTAGCAAGACTCAAAGCTAAGCTGGAATTCAAAGGGAAACCCTGTAGGCTTTTGTCTGACTTCTCAGCAGAAACAATGCTGGCACAAAGACAGTGAGTGGCATGACACATTCAAAGCCTTGAAGGAGAGAAACTTCCAACCAAGAATTACATATCTAGCAAAAGTATCTTTCAAATATGAAAATGAAATCAAGACATTCGCAGATAAACAGAAACTCAGAGTGTTTGTAAACACCAAACCAAAGCTACAAAATATACTGAAAGAAGCCCTTGGCTTAGAAGAACAAACCCATTAACTCTGTATTTTAGGAGGAAATACAGGACACATCATCCAGAAACCTATTCAGTTAGGGAAGGCTCCAAACTCATTCAAAGCTGTAGTATTAAAAGAAGTGATCCAGTGATCGTATCATGAAAACTATGATGTCATCATAATAAAAAGAGGGATGTACTACAGTCGTTACAGTCCTTCCAGAAGTTAATAAGGCTTGCAGTAGTAAAAATTGATTTTAAACATAGACTATTAAGACGGATCTCAGGGGTAGCTGCAAAGCACAATAAAGATACAACATATCAAATCAAGAAACCTAGTACAGGAGTCTCAACAACCACAAAACCAACACTGAAAAAGGTGAAAAATCAACTAATTAATAAGAATGTCCCAGAACAGAATAGTAAGAACAACAGAGAAAACATCAACACAAAAATAAACACATCACAATGACAGCAGTAAACACATACTTATCAATAATTACATTGAATGTGAATGGACTGAACATTCCAGTAAAGAGACAATGAGTGACATCTTGGATCAAAAGACATGACCTGTCTACATGTTGCTTACAAGAAACTCACCTTAGACTTAAGAATATGAACAAACTGGAAATTAAAGCGTGGAAGAACATATGTCTAGCTAACAATACCTAAAGAAGAGCAGGTGTGGCAATACTAATCTCAGATAAAATAGATTTTAGTGTAAAATCCACCATCGTGGATGAAGAAGGACACTATTTATTGCCAAAATATTCAATACATAAGCGGGACTTAATAATATTAAGTATTTATGCACTCAATACTAGAGCACCTAAATACATAGAAGAAACACTGACTGCTTTCAAAAACGAGGTAGAGCACTCAACAATACTAGTGGTAGACTTATACACTCCACTGTCAATATTGGACAGATAGTCTAGAAAAAAGCGTAATAAAGACATGAAAGATCTTATTGCCACAACTAATGAACTAGACGTCATTGACATATACAGAACTTTCTATCCATCAGCAGATAACAACACCTTCTCCAGTGCACATGAAACATTTTCCAGAATATACCATTGTTAGGACATAAAGCAAATCTCAACAAAATCCATACCATTAAATTATTGCAAAACATCTGTCATTGATTGAATTGTGTCCCCCCAGAGCTATGTGTAGCCCTGTGTCTGGGCCATGATTCCCAGCATCTTGTGACTGTCCTCCATTTTGTGGTTTTCCTATGTTGTGTGTTAAAGGATTAGTGTGCAACTGTAAATCCCTGTATAAGATCACCTGCCTGCTCGACTGTAAAGGGAGTTTCCCTGAAGTATGGCTTGCCCCATCCTTAATCCTTTCATCCTGCAAGAGATAAGAGGACAGAGAAGCAGGCAGAGAATGGGGAACCTCACACCATCAATCAAGCAGCACTGGGAGAAGAGCACATCCTTCAGACACGAGGTTCCTGTGCCAAGATGATCCCTGGACAAAGACTGATGCAATACTGGACTTTCCTCCAGACCTGACAAGGGGAAAATCTTCCCCTGGAGTGGATACCCTGAATATGGACTTGTAGCCTACCGGACTGTGTAAGAATAAACCTTCCTTGTTAAAGCCATTGACTCTGTGGTATTTCTGCTAGAGCAGCCCTAGCTGACTAAAACCTATCTTCTCAGACCATAAAACCATAAAAGTCAAAACCAATACCAGAAAAAAACATAGATAGAAACTGGAACTCATGGAAAACGAACAACATCTTGCTCAAAAAGCCATGGGTTATGGAAGGAATCAAGGATGAAATAAAGAAATTTACAGCTTCCAATGAGACTTAAATACTTCCTACCAGAACCTATGGGATACAGCCAAAGCCATGCTCAGGGGTCAGGTCACCTCTATAAATGCACATATCTCAAAGGAAGAAAGAACCCAAACCAAAGAACTAACCTTACAGGCTGAACAAGTAGAGAGTAACAGAGGAACTCCACAGGGAACAGAAGGAAACAGATCATAAAGACTAGAGCAGAACTAAACAAGTTAGAGAATAGGACAAGTAAAAAAAAAATTGAAAAGACCAAAAGCTGGCTTTTTTGAAAAGATTAACAAAATTCAAAAACCATTGGCTAAACTTACTAAAGAAAAGCAAGAGAAGAAACAACCCAAATAAGAAATGAGAGGGGAGTTGTCACAACAGGTTCAACAGAAATCAATAATAACATAATAGACTACTACAAAAGACTGTACTCTAACAAATTTGAAAACCTGGAGGAAATGGACAAATTCCTAGATTCATACCACCTACCAAAATTATCACAAGGTGAAGCAGAACAACTTAATAAACCCATCACAAAGGAAGAAAGTGAAAAAGTCATAAAAATCTACTAATGGAAAAAAGCCCTAGCCCAGATGGCTTCAATGAAGAATTCTACCAAGCTTTTAGAGAAGAGTTATCTCCAATACTACTGAGACTACTTCACAGCATAGAAAGGGATGAAATACTCCCAAGTTTATTCTATGAAGCCAGCATAACTCTGATACCAAAACCAAGGAAAGACCCAACAAAAAAGAACTACAGACCAATATCACTCATGAATCCAGATGCAAAAATCTTCAACAAAATTCTTGCCTACAGAATACAACAGCATATCAAAAAAATAATTCTTCATGACCAAGTTGGATTCATACTAGGGAGGTAAGGCAGGTTCAATATCAGAAAAACAATTAATGTGATCAACCACATAAATAACACAAATGACAAGAATCATCTGATTTTGTCTACTTAGGCAGAAAAGACATTTGATAAAGTCCAACACCCATTCATGATAAAAACTCTCAGCAAAATAGAAATAGATGGCAAATTCCTCAATGCAAAGGGCCACTTTTACAAAGCTGACTACCTACATCATCCTGAATGGAGAGAGACTGAAACAATTCCTCTTGAGGATGGGAACTAGACAAGGATGCCCACTCTCACCTCTCCTATTCAACATTATACTAGAAGTTCTAGCCAGAGCAATTAGACAAGACCAAGAAATAAATGGCATCTACATTGGCAAAGAGGAAGTAAAAATTTCCCTGTTTGCAAATGATATGATTGTATATGCAGAGAATCCTAAAGGATTCACAAGTAAACTACTCAAACTTATAGAAGAGTTCAGCAAAGTCTCAGGATACAAGATAAACACACGTAAATTAGCAGGATTACTTTATACTAACAATGAGATTATTAAAGAAGAAATCACCAAATCAATACCATTTTCTATAGCCCCCAATAAGATAAAATATCTACAAATAAATCTAACCAGAGAAATAACAGAGCTTTTACAAAGAGAACTACAAAATCTTACTACAACAAACTAAGAGAGACTCAAGAAACCTACCCTGCTCCCCTATAGGAAGATGTAACATTGTGAAAATGTCTATTTACCCAAAGCAATCTACTTATATAATCCAGTCCCAATACAAATTCCTGTGACATTTTTTAAGGAGATGGAGAAACAAATCACCAACTTTGTTTAGAAAGAAAGAAGCCCCAGATAAGCAAAGCATTACTGAAGAAGAACACACAGGGAGCCCTCTCGCTACTCGAGTTTAGAACCTATTACACTGCCACAGTTGTCAAAACAACCTGGTACTGGTACAGATAGAGACAGACAGATCAATGAAACAGAGTGGAGACTTCAGAGATGACACCATTCTCCTATAAACAGTTGATATTTGACAAAGGCCCTAAGACATTAAACTAGGATAAAAGCAATCTCTTCAACAAATGGTGCTGGTAAAATTAGATATCCATCTGTAATAAATTGAAACAAGACCCATATCTCACCCGTTATACAAAAACAAATCCAAATTGGATAAAAGACCTAAATGTGAAATCTAAAATGATAAAGCTTCATCCAAGAAAAAATAGGATCAACAATGGAAGTTTTAATACACAGTGTAGACAGGCTTCAAAATCTGGCAAACAAAGCACAATCAACAGAACAGAAAATAGATAAATGGGAACTACTAAGAATCAAACACTTTTGCTCATCCAAAGACTTTATCAAAAGAATTAAAAGATCACCTACAGAATGGGAAAACAATATTTGGCAACCATATGTCAGACAAATATCTGATTTCCATAATCTATAAAGTACTACAAAATGACAATAAGAAAACGATAAAGAATCCAATTAAGCAATGGGCAAAGGAGATGGACAGACACTTTTCTAAAAAGGAGATCCAGGCAGCCAGAAAAACACATGTGGACATGCTCACAATCATTAGTTATTAAAGAAATTCAAATCAAAACTACAATGAGATACCACGTCACACCAACAAGGTTGGTCATGCCCCCCAAAATGCAAAACAATAAATGCTGGAGTGGCTGTGGAGAAACTAGAACTCTCCTATACTGTTGGTGGGATTGCAAAATGGTGCACTCTCTTCAGAAAGCGATCTGGTGCTTCCTTGAAAAGCTGGAAATAGATATACTATTTGTCATGGATCAAATTGTGTCCCCCCAAAAATATGTGTAGCCGTGTGGGTGGGCCATGATTCACAGTATCTTGTGACTGTCCTCCATTTTGTGGTCTTCCTATGCTGTATGTTAAAGGATTAGGGTGGGGCTGTAAATCCTTTCATAGGATTACCTCCCTGCTCCACTGTAAAGGGAGTTTCCCTAGAGTATGGCTTGCCCCATCCTTAATCCTTTCATCCTATGAGAGATGAAAGGACAGAGAAGCAGGCAGAGAATGGGGAACCTTGTACCATCAAGCAAGCAGCACCAGGAGAACAGCGCATCCTTCAGACCTCAGGTTCCTGCACCAAGATGCTCCCTGGACAAAGACTGATGCAATACCGTACTTTCCTCCAGAGCCGACAAGGGGGAAGGCTTTCCCCTGGAGCGGACACCCTGAATATAGACTTGCAGCTTACCGGACCATGTAAGAATAACCCTTCCTCTGTTAGAGCCATCCATTCTGTGATATTTCTGTTAGAACGGCCCTAGCTGACTAAAACATCATTTAACCCAGTAATTCCACTGCTTGGAATATATCCTACCGAATCAAGGCTATTCACAGCAACTTATACATGCACACGAATGTTTATCGCAGCACAGTCCACAATGACAAAAAGATGGAATCAACCCAGATGCCCAACAACAGAGAAATGGATAGGTAAATTATGGTATATATACTGAGTGGAACACTATGCAATGATAAAGAACAAGGATGATGTTAGAAAACATCTCGTAACCTAGGTTCACCTGGAGGACATTATGTTGAGTGAAAGTAGTCAGAGACAAGAGGAATGAAAAAACAGTAAAAATGCATTTGCATTTCTTTAGTGGCTAGAGATTATGTGCATGTCTTCTTATGCCTGTTGGCCACTTGAATGTTTTCTTTGGTAAAGAGTCTGCTCATTTCCCTTTCCCATTTTTAATTGGATTATTTGTCTTTTTCTTGTAGAGATGCTGGATTTCCTTATAGATTCCAGAGATCAGATCTTTGTCCGATTTGTAATAGCCAATTTTTTCTCACTCCATCAGTTCTCTTCTGGTGAAGTCTTTTGAAGAACATTTAAGTATGTAAGTTTTATAAGACCCCATCTTGCTTGTCTTCTGGAGTTTGTGTGTTGTTGGCTATGGTTTGCATTCTGTTAATGTCATGCATTCAGGTTTGTAGTATTAATCATAATTTTTCTTCAATGAATTTTATAGTTTTTGGTTTTATGTTTAATCTTTGATCCATTTTGAATTAGCATGTTTCTTTATTTTGCGGATGAACATTCAGTTTTGCCAGCTCTCTCTATTTAAAAGGCTGTCTTTTCCCCCTTTTGATGGACTTTGGACCTTGGATTCTGTTGCATTGGTCAATGTATCTGTCATTGTACCAGCACCATGCTATTTTGACTACCAAAGCTGTACAGTAGGTACTGAGATCAGGCAGTATGAGTTCTCGTACTTTGTTCTTCAGTAGTGCTTTACTTATCCAGGACTTCTTCCTTTTCTATGTGAAGTTAGTGATAAGTTTTTCCATCTCTTTAAAGAATGTTGCTGCTACTATGTAGAGACTGCATCATATTTGTAAATTGCTTTAGGTAGACTTATTATTTTCACAATGTTGAGTGTAGCTATTCAGGAACATGATATGTTTTTCCATTTGTGAAGATCTCTTTTGATTTCTTGCAGTGATGTTTTGTAGTTTTCTAAGTATAGGTCTTTTACATCCATGGTTACATGTTGTCCTAAGTATTTCATTTTTTTAGAGGCTATTATAAATGTCATTATTTTCCTGATTTCATTTTCATTCTTCTCTTTATTGGTATACAAGAATCCAACTGAATTTTTTGTTTATCTTCTTTCTTGCTATTCTGCTGAATCTTTCTATTAGTTTCAGTTGTTTTCTCATGGTGTCTTTTGGGTTTTCACTGTGTAGTATCTTGAAAAAAACAATACACTACCATCGAGTCAACTCCAACTCATAGCAATCTGTTTTAGTCAGCTAGGCTGCTCTAACAGAAATACCACAGAGTGGATGGCTTTAACAAAGAAAGATTTATTCTTACACAGTCCGGTAGGTTGCAAGTCCATATTCAGGGTGTCCGCTCCAGGGAAAGACTTTCCCCTTGTCGGCTCTGGAGGAAAGTCCGGTATTGCATCAGTCATTGTCCAGGGAGTGTCCTAACGCAAGAACCTCTGGTCTGAACGACGCGCTCTGCTCCCAGTGCTGCTTGCTTGATGGTAGTGAGGTTCTCAAATTGTCCTTGGTTCTTTTTCCTTTTATTCCTTGCAAGCTAAAAGCATTAAGGGTGAGGCAAGCCATACTCCAGGGAAACTTCCCTCATAGCAGGAATTCACAGCCCCACCCTAATCCTTTAACATGCAGGTTAGCAAAACCACACAGTGGAGGACATTTCCAAGATACTGGGAACCATATCCCAGCCACAAGGCTGCACACATTTTTGGGGGGACACAATTCCAACCATGACAGCCCACCCTTTGACAACCCAAAAATCACATCACAAAACATTTAACACATTCATCTCACCATAGCAAAATTATGTCCATCCATATAACAGAAGTCTTAAATCAGTTCCAAGTCCAAAATACAAAAACTCTTCTACATCTGTGAAACTTAGAAGGCATTAACAGGCAACAGGAAAGTCAACAGAACACATTACATTAGCCCTCAAAGCTTTGGAAACACTCTTACATTTTCTGAGACATTCTACACAACAGCAATGCTCTCCAGACTCTAGGTATCGGCCACACTCTCTGGTTTCTGAGTGGAGACCTCCAGCCCCGTGCTACAACTCTGCCTTCAAGGCCCACTTGGACAGAAACTCTGTCCCATCGGCTTTAGGAGCACCCTAAGCCCAACTGAGTGGCAATTCCACCCTTACGAACACAGCACGCCATGGTTCCACCCTTTCAAACCCCTGAGGTCATGGCCATACCTCTTGAGACTGAGGCAGCTCAGCTTCTCACGCTATTTGTCTCTTCAGCGTCAGCTTCCTATGGCCGCATGGCCTGGGCCTCAGGCCCACATCTGCCCTGCCAGGCAAGTGTTCCAAAGCTCTGTAGCTCCACTGGTTTACGTGCCCGGAGGCACCCCACTCTTGCTGGAAAGCGTCCTGCCCAAAGGCACTCAGCTCTCTCACTCCGTGGGTCAGCAAGGCCAGCTCACCGATTCAACTGCCCAGAGGCACCCCGTTCCACGAGGAAAACTCTGCGCAGGCACTGACCTCTCTCGCTCCACGGGTCGGCTCCAGCGCTGCCTCTGGTTCTGCTGCTGCCGCTGCTGCTGCCGCCAGTCCTCCATTGTTTCTCACCATCTGTGCCTTCTTCGTTCCTTCTGAATCTTCTATCCATTCGCAGTTTCAAAGTGGCTTCCACATTTTAGGTATTTGCTAGAGCAGCACCCCACTCCTGGTACCAATTCTGTTTTAGTCAGCTAGGCTGCTCTAACAGAAATACCACAGAGTGGATGGCTTTAACAAAGAAAGATTTATTCTTACACAGTCCGGTAGGTTGCAAGTCCATATTCAGGGTGTCCGCTCCAGGGAAAGACTTTCCCCTTGTCGGCTCTGGAGGAAAGTCCGGTATTGCATCAGTCATTGTCCAGGGAGTGTCCTAACGCAAGAACCTCTGGTCTGAACGACGCGCTCTGCTCCCGGTGCTGCTTGCTTGATGGTAGCGAGGTTCTCAAATTATCCTTGGTTCTTTTTCCTTTTATTCCTTGCAAGTTAAAAGCATTAAGGGTGGGGCAAGCCATACTCCAGGGAAACTTCCCCCATAGCAGGAATTCACAGCCCCACCCTAATCCTTTAACATGCAGGTTAGCAAAACCACACAATGGAGGACATTTCTAAGATACTGGGAACCATATCCCAGCCACAAGGCTGCACACATTTTGGGGGGGACACAATTCCAACCATGACACAATCCTAGAGGACAGAGTAGAACTGCCCCACAGAGAGTCCAAGGAGCACTCAAGGGATTCAATTGCTGACCTTTTGGTTTGCAGATGTAATGCTCAACCACTGCAGCACCAGGGTTTCCAACATCATCCACAAATAGGGACAGTTTAGCTTCTTTATTACCCATTTTGATGCTCTTTATTTCTTCTTCTTGTCGTATTGCTAGGATTTACAGCATAATTTTAAATTGGAGTAGTGATAAAGGGTATCCTTGCCTTGTTCCTGTTCTCAAGTCAAATTCTATGAGCCTCTGTCCACTAAGATTGATGTTGCAGAGATGGGGCTAAGACAGAGCAGACAGATGATTTCTGTGACACCTCTAACAACAAAGACGTGAAAGAACAAACAAATCCAGTACATATGACATCCTAGGAAACCTGAACATCAAAGGGAAAATTGAGAATTTGGACTGAACAATGGGGAAAGGAGAGTACCACCAGAGGTACACAGGATTCCACAGACTTGACCTGGTGGGAAACAGCCTCAGCCACTGTGTGGTGGACCTAGCAAGGAGGTTGGTGGGTGCCCTCCTGAGCAGGAATGGTTGTCTGGAGGGTCCACTTATGCCTCTGGAGCCAGTGAAAGACAGCACAACATTGTTGAAAGCTAAGTCTTTACTGTAATCCACAAAACATGGATCTGAATCTTTTCTACAAGATTGGTCTCTCTCCCTTCTCCTGGCACTCCTCCACCCTTCTCTTCACTGTGCCTGGTGCTACAGCCTGGCACCATTAACTGAATCAGAATTAGGATTCCTCAAGCTGGTCCTGAGCCATTCTCCTTCTCCCTTCCCTGTATTGCACCTGGCTCTGCAGTCTGACACTATTAACTGATCTAGAAGTAGGACTCCTCAAGCCCACCCTGACCCATTCTCCAAGACCCATGGGGAAACAATTTAACAAACTCAGGGATGGGGAGAAAATATTCTGCTGATTCCCTTAAGCCAGAAAATCCAGGCAGAAACTGTTCCTTCATTAAATACAGACATAAGGGGATAGGCCATCCTCACATTCATTAAGGGATGATTGTTACACCCTTGTCTTTCTCAGTGACTGCAGTCAGACAGTTGCACTTATACCAATTACTGTTCCCTATCTAAGGCAACAGCCTGCATCACACATTGGTGACTGACTAGCTGGATACCCAAGCCAAATCCATATAAGAAAAGTAAACTGTACATTTCAAAATAAGAAGCTAGAACTCAGTGATCAAACATAAAATAAATACAATTTACTGAGGGCTTGGAAACAGCAGCCTATATCAAAGCACTTAAAGGGGAAGACCATGATATCTAGAGCCAGTTGTCAAAACAAAGAATCAAATTGTCCAGAAGAAGAGAAATTCCTGAAATTATCATAGCTAGAATACCAAAGATTAATATTTAGAACTCTTCAAGAGATCAGGCAAATTACAGCAGAGCGTAATGACAAATTGAACAAGCTGCAAGAAAGCATTAAGCATCAAAAATTAGAATTCAGAAAATTAATGATAAAATTACAGAATTAGACAACTCAACAGAAAGTCAAAGGAGCAGAATTGAGGCAATGGAAGGCCAAATTAGCAACACTAAAGACAAAGCACATAATATCAACGTTTTTGAGGAAAATCAGACAAAAGAATTTAAAAAAATCAAGAAACATAAGAATTATATGGGACTCTATGAAGACAAATAATCTGCAAATGATTGGAGTAACAGAATGGAATGTGAGGTGATAAAAGAAAACATAGGGAGAATTGTTGAAGATTTGCTGAAAGCAAATTTCCCTGATATCATGAAATATAAGAAGATACCTAAGACACTCATCAAACTCCACACAAGGTAGATCCCATAAGAAAGGCACCAAGGCATATTATAATCAAACTTGCCAAAACTAAACATAAGGAGATACTTTTAAAAGTGGCTAGGGATAAATGAAAAATAACCTACAAAGTGAATCAATATTACTAAGCTTTGACTACTCAGTAAAATCCATGAAGGCAAGAAAGCAATAGGATGAAATATACAAAGCCTTGAAAATAATTGCCTGCCAAGAATTATATACCCAGCAAAATTGTCTCTCAAATATGATAGCAAAATCAGGATATTTCCTGAAAAAGAAATTTAGGGAATTTGCAAACCAAACCAAAATTGCAAGAAATGCTAAAGGGGGTACTTTGGATAGAAAATCAAGAACACCAGGTAACAGCCCAAGACCAGAGCAACTGGATATGAACCCAAATAGGGGAATCACAGAAATAAATTGTAGACAAAACTCTAAATAGGGCATCAGAGATGTCATTATGTAAACATTATACTTAAAAAAAAGAGGGACTCGGCGGGGCAGAGTCAAGATGGGGGCCTAAACACATGTCTCCCTAAATCCCTCTGGAAACCAGGACCCAAACTGATAATTAAATGGAGGCTTCTGGTCACCTAGTGAGCCCTAGGACATGGCACAGGGCTATTAATTTGGACTTCATACCACGAACAGAAAACCTCCTTTCTTTGGCTGACCCCACTCTTGGTGAGCGCAGGCTTTCACAGATCAAAGGCAACTCATCATTTCAACTCTTTTTCTCTGTCTTAGCCAGCAGGCAGAGCTGGGACTTAACTAGTAGCTAATCTCAGACACACTGCTGGTGGGATCAGCAGATGAAATTGCCATATTTTGAGAGCCTGGCTTTGGACTCTGCATCTCGGCACCTTTGGCCTCTCTCTCCACCTCCGCCATAGAGTAGCTGGTATGAAGGCAGGTGGCAAGCTTCTGTAGGACTGCATCTTGATCCATTGGGAAGCAGAGACAACCATATGGAGGCCCCAGCTGGACCCAGTTCCTAGGCTGGGAAGCAGCACCTGCCCAGAGGAGAGTGCCTTTCTGGCAGAAAAGCAGTATTTTACAGTGTTGCCTATGGCTGGGGCCAGGCAACAGTGGCTGTGGACTCTGTATCTCTGCACTTTTGGCCTTTCTTTCCACCTCCTCCACAGAGTAGCCTGTACCCAGGCAGGCAGCAAGCTTGTGCAGGACACCATCTCGTTCAATTGGGAGGTGGATTTACCCATACAGAGGTCTCAGTTGGACCTAATTCCTGTATGATAAACCCTCAGCCCCCACCCTCAGCCCCCACCAACCCTTGCAGCCAACACAGTCATTTTCTTCTGTGGATAATTCTCTTGTTAAGTTCTTATTAACAGGGAGCTCATAGAAAATTTGTCCTTTTGACACTGATTGATTTCACTTAGCATGATCTCTTGCAAATGACACCATGTTATGAGATGTTTTCTAAAATTGTGATTGTTTTTATCATAGCATAGTGTTCCATTGAGTATATGTACCACAGTTTGCTTATCAGTTCATCTGTTGATGGGCATTGCGATTGATTCCAGTTTTTTGCTATTGTGGACTGTGCTGCAACAAACATTCATGTACATGTGTCTGTTAGTGTGACCACCTTTGTTTCTGAAGGATAAATTCCAAGCAGTGGAATCACAGGATCAAATAGCATATCTATCTCCAGCTTTTTAAGGAAATGCCAAACTGTTTCCGGAAGAGGTTGCACCATTTGGCAATCCCACCAGCAGTGTAGAAGGGTTCTATTTCTCCACAGCCTCTCCAGCATTTCTTGTTTTATATTTTTTGGATCATGGCCAGCCTTGTTGTGGTTAGATGGTATCGCGTACTTTTTATCTGAATTTCTTTAACAGCTAATGATCGTGAGCAATTCTACATGTGTCTTTTAGCTGCCTGGATATCCTCTTTAGAGAAATGACTGTCCATTTCCTTCAACCATTGCTTAATTAGATTATTTATCCTATTCTTGTTGATATTTTGTAATACCTTATAGATTAAGGATATCAGAAGTCAGTGTGACATACAGTTGCCAAATATTTTTTCCCATTCTGTAGGTGGTCTTTTAATTCTTTTGATGAAGTCTTTGGATGAGCAAAAGTGTTCGATTCTTAGTAATTTCTATTTATCTGTTTTCTCTTCTGTTCAATGTTCTTTGTCAGATTTTGAAGTCTGTCTATGTTGTGTATTAAAACTTCCATAGTTGATCCTATTTTTTTTTTATTTAACATAACTGAGTGAAAATGTACATTCACATGTAAATTTACATGCCCCCCTATATGCAGCTTCCACTGCTCTCCCTGTCCGGTGACTGCACACTATTCCTCTCTGCTGCATACATGTCTCATCCTCCCAACAGTCTCCTTTCCCCTCCTCTCCATCCACTCCCCTTCCTCCAGCCAGAGGTCAGCAAGATGATATCCTATAGATGTATAGAACCACAAAGTGCTTCCAATATATGGTTACTCTGCATTGCCAAGTCCAATCCATTCCTGTCCAAAGAGTGGACCTTTGTTATAATTTATGGGAACGGGCAGCATCAGGGCCAGAGACCATGCTCTCAGAGGAACCCCAAAACCGCTGGACCATCAATTGAGGTCTTTTCGTGGAGATCTCATGATGCACCTCTTTTTATTCTTGTGTTGCCAGTGAGGCTCCTCTCTGTGAGCTCCGTCATGGCTATCACTGGTGGTGGCCGGGCACCATCCGGTTCTTCCGGTCCCAGGTCGACGTAGGCACCCACTCTTGTGGGTCTCTTTTTCTTCTTGGTTGTCTTTACCACATGCCATTTTGGCCCTTGGTGAGCATCCATTCCTGCTGAGTTGGGACCATTTGCTGTGTCCTCGGATGGCAGCTTGGCAGCTTTGAAGACCCCAGACGCCACTCACCAATGTGGGGGTGCAGAGAGCTCTCTTAGCAAAACGCTAGTTGTGCCAATTGGCCTGGAATTCGCCTAAGAGCATGGTCCCCCGCCCCCCGCCCCAGCTACTCTATCCTTGCAGTATTGAGTTAAGATGGAAGGAGTACTCAAGTTATGCTGAAGTCCACTTAATGTTGTTCCTGTTCCTAATGTGTGCTGTCACTACTTTCTCCCAACTAGATTTCTAGTAACTACCTAAACAAAACCCTCCCCCCCCTCGCCCTCCCTCCCTTCCTCCCCTCCCTTGCAGCTGTCAAAGAGTCTTCTATACACAAGTCTGTTTTTGAGATCTTATCGTAGAGGTCTCCTACAGTATTTGTCCTTTTGTCGCTGACTACTCTCACTCAACATAATGTCTTCCAGTTGAAACCAGGTTAGGAGATGTTTCCTGGAATCATCGTTATTCTTTATCATTGCGTACTGCTCCATTGAGTATATGTACCACAGTTTACCTATCCATTCTTCTGTTGTTGGGCATCTGGGTTGATTCCACCGTTTTGCTATTGTGGACTGTGCCGCGATAAACATTCTGGTGCATGTGTCCGTTGGTGTGAAAGGCCTTGAATCTATAGGATATATTCCAAGTAGTGGAATTACTGGGTCAAATGGTATATCAATATCCATTTTTTTAAGGAAGCGCCAGATTGCCTTCCAAAGAGGCTGGACCATTTTGCAACCCCACCAATGGTGTAGGAGGGTTACACTTTCTCCACAGCCTCTCCAGCATTTGTTGTTTTGTGTTTTCTGGATCATGGCCAATCTTGTTGGGGTGAGATGGTATCTCATTGTTGTCTTGATTTGAATTTCTTTAATAACTAAAGATCGTGAACATGTCCGCATGTGTTTTTTGGCTGCCTGGATCTCCTCTTTAGTGAAGTATCTGTCCATCTCCTTTGTCCATCGCTTAATTGGATGGTTTATCTTCTTCTTATTGATATTTTGTAGTATCTTATAGATTATGGAGATCAGGCGTCGATCTGACATAGAGTTGCCAAATATTTTTTCCCACTCTGTGGGTGTTCTTTTAATTCTATTAATAAAGTCTTTGGATGAGCAAAAGTGTTTGATTCTTAATAGTTCCCATTTATCTACTTTCTCTTCTGTTGACTGAGGTTTCTTTGACAGATTTTGGAGTCTGTCCTCATTGTGTATTAAAACTCCCATTGTTGTTCCTACCTTTACTTCGATGAGCTTTATCATTTTAGGTTTGATATTTAGGTCTTTTATCCAGTTGGAGTTGGTTTTTGTATAAGGTGTAAGATATGGATCTTGATTCAGTTTATTGCAGATGGATAACCAATTTTGCCAGCACCATTTGTTGAAGATACTGTTTTTACCCCAGTTTAATGTCTTAGGGCCTTTGTCGCATATCAACTGTTCATAGGCAGATGGTGTCATCTCTGGGGTCTCAATTCTGTTCCATTGATCAACCTGTCTGTTCTTGTACCAGTACCAGGCTGTTTTGACCACTGTGGCAGTGTAGTATGTTCTAAGGTCGGGTAATGAAAGGCCTCCCAGTGTGTTCTTCTTCTTTAGTAGCACCTTACTTATCTGGGGCTTCTTCCCTTTTCAAACAAATTTGGTGATTTGTTTCTCCATCTCATTAAAAAATGATGCTGGAACTTGTATTGGGATTGCATTATATAAATCAATTGCTTTGGGTAAAATAGACATTTTCACAATGTTAAGTCTTCCTATCCAGGAGTAGGGTAGGTTTTTCCATTTATCTAAGTCTCTCTTAGTTTCTTGTAGTAAGGGCTTGTAGTTCTCTTTGTAAAGGTCTATTATTTCTCTGGTTAGATTGATTCCTAGGTACTTTATCTTCTTAAGGGCTATCACAAATGGTATAGATTTGATGATTTCCTCCTTAACAGTCTCGCTGTTGGTATAAAGGAATCCTACTGATTTTCTTATGTTTATCTTGTATCCTGAGACATTGCTGAACTCTTCTATCAGTCTGAGTAACTTACTTATAGATTCCTTAGGGTTCTCTGCATGTACAATCATATCATCTGCGAACAGGGAGATTTTCACTTTCTCCTTGCCGATGCAGATGCCCTTTATTTGTTCGTCTTGTCTAATTGCTCTGGCTAGAACTTCTAGCACAATGTTGAATAGGAGAGGTGACAGTGGGCATCCTTGTCTAGTTCCTGATCTCAGGGGAAAGTCTTTCAGTCTCTCTCCATTCAGGATGATGTGGGCAACTGGGTTTGTATAAATGGCCCTTATTGTGTTGAGGAATTTGCCGTCTATGCCCATTTTGCTAAGAGTTTTTAGCATGAATGGGTGTTGGACTTTATCAAATGCCTTTTCAGCATCAATGGATAAAATCAGGTGATCTTTGTCTTTTGTGTTATTTATGTGGTTTATCACATTAATTGTTTTCCTGATGTTGAACCAGCCTTGCATCCCTGGTATGAATCCCACTTGGTCATGATGGATTATTTTCTTGATATGTTGTTGTATTCTGTTGGCAAGAATTTTGTTGAAGATTTTTGCATCTAAGTTTATGAGTGATATCGGTCTGTAGTTCTCTGTCTTTGTTGGATCTTTCCCTGGCTTAGGTATCAGGGTTATGCTGGCTTCATAGAATGAGTTTGGGAGTATTTCATCCCTTTCTGTACTGTGAAATAGTTTCAATAGTATTGGGGATAACTTTTCTCTAAATGCTTGGTAGAATTCTGCCGTGAAGCCATCTGGGCCCGGACTTTTTTGGGTTGGCAGTGTTTTGATGACTTTTTCAATCTCTTCTTTTGTGATGAGTTTATTAAGTTGTTCTGCTTCACGTTGTGACAATTTGGGTAGGTGGTATGAGTCAAGGAATTGGTCCATTTCCCCTAGGTTTTCAAATTTGTTAGAGTACAGTCTTTCATAGTATTCTGTTATGATGTTTTTGATTTCTGTTGCATCTGTGGTGACAACTCCCTTCTCATTTCTAATTTGGGTTATTTGTTTCCTTTCCTGCTTTTCTTTAGTAAGTTTAGCCAGTGGTTTATCAATTTTGTTGATCTTTTCAAAAAACCAGCTTTTGGTCTTTTCAATTTTTTCAATTGTTATTCTATTCTCTAATTCATTTAGCTCTGCTCTAATCTTTATTATCTCCTTTCTTCTGGTGCCCGAGGGGTTCCTCTGTTGTTCTCTTTCTACTTGTTCAAGCTGTAGAGTTAGTTCCTTGATTTGGTTTCTTTCTTCCTTCCCGATGTGTGCATTTATGGAGATAAACAGACCTCTGAGCACTGCTTTGGCTGTATCCCATAGGTTCTGGTAGGAAGTGCTTTCGTTCTCATTGGAATCCATGAATTTCTTTAATTCATCCCTGATTTTCTCTATAACCTATGTTTTTTTGAGCAAGATGTTGTTCAGTTTTCAAGAGTTCCACTTTCTATCTCTGTTTTTTCTGCTATTGATTTCAACTTTGATGGCTTTATGATCTGAGAAGATGCTTTGCAATAATTCAATCGTATGGATTTTGTTGAGCATTGCATTATGGCCTATCACATGGTCAATTCTGTAGAATGTTCCATGTGCACTGGAGAAGAAGGTGTAGTTGTCTGCTGAGGGGTGGAAAGTTCTGTATATATCAATGAGTTTTAGTTGGTTAATTGTGTCAATGAGGTCTTCTGTATCTTTACTGAGCTTTTTTCTAGATGATCTGTCTAGTAATGAGACTGGAGTGTTAAAGTCTCCCACTATTATTGTGGAGTCATCTCACTCTCTTTTGAGCGTAGTCAGTGTTTCTTTGACATATTTAGGTGCTCTGACATTAGGTGCATAAATGTTTAATATAGTTAAGTCTTGCTTGTGTACTGAACCTTTCAGCAATAAGTAATGTCCATCTTTGTCCACTATGGTGGATTTGACATTAAAGTTGATTTTGTCTGAGATTAGAATTGCCACCCCTGCTCTTCTTTGTTCATTGTTAGCTTGATATATATTCTTCCATCCGTTAATTTTCAGTTTGTTCCTGTCTTTAGGCCTCAAGTGAGTTTCTTGTAGACAACATATGGATGGGTCGTGTCTTTTGATCCAAGATGACTCTCGGTGTCTCTTTACTGGAGCATTCAGTCCATTCACATTCAATGTAATTATTGATAGGTATGTGTTCACTGCTGCCATTGTGATATGTTTATTTTTATGTTGATGTTTTCTCTGTTGTTCTTATTAGTCTGTTCTGAGACACTCTTTTTTGTGAGTTGATTTTTCACCTTTTTCAGAGCTGGTTTTATAGTTGTTCAGACTCGTGTGTTAGATTTCTTGAAATGGTATGTTACATCTTTGTTGCGCTTTACAGCTGCCCCTATGAACCCCCTTAATAAACTATTTATAAATCCAATTTTAATTACTAGCAGTCTGGTCATCTTCCTCTCCATCTGGAAGGACTATAACGATTGTAGTACATCCCTTTTTTATTATGATGACACCACAGTTTTCATGATGATCACTGGATTGCTTCTTTCCAAATCAAAGCTATGATTTACTTTGGAGCCTTCCCTAAATGAGTATTGAGTAGTGTGTCGTTCTAAAATATAAAGTTAGTGGTTTCGTTCTTCTAAGCCAAAGCCAAGAACTTCTTTAAGTATTTCTTGTAGTTTGGGTTTGGTTTTTACAAAGTCTCTGAGTTTCTGTTTATCTGGAAATGTATTAATTTCATTTTCGTGTTTGAAAGACAGTTTTGTAGGATATATAATTCTTGGTTGGAAGTTCTTCTCCTTCAAGACTTTGAATGTGTCGTGCCACTGTCTCCGTGCCAGCATGGTTTCTGCTGAGAAATCTGATGTGAGCCTGCAGGGTTTCCCTCTGAATGTTAGCTTTGCCTTGAGTCTTGCTGCCTTTAAGAGTTGCTGCTTATGTTTCATTTTGTTAAGCTTGATTATAATATGTCTTGGAGTCTTTCTTTTGAGATCTATATTGAATGGCGTACGATATGCATCTGAGATGTCTATATTCTCTTCCTTCATGATTTCTGGGAAGTTTTCTTTCAGCAGCTCAGTAACAATACTCTCTATGTTCTCAGATGTCTCACCCTGTTCAGGGACTCCAATTAATCGAAGGCTGTCCCTCTTAATAGAGTCCCACATGCTTCTTAATGTTTCTTCATTTTTCTTGTTTCTTTTTTCTGATTTCTGCTCATAGACACTGGCATCAGTAGCTCTGTCTTCCAAGTCAGAAATTCTTTTTTCCATTTGTTCCATTCTGTTTTCTTGGCTTTGCATGGAAGTTTCTATGTCTTTGATTTTCTTCTTGATCTGTTGGATTTCAGAGTACTGGTGTTCCATCAGATCGAACAACTTGCTTAATTTTTCATTTTGTTCTGCTGCATTTTGTATAAGGTCTAGAAGGGCCCTGTATATAATCAATTTGTATTCACTTCCTGATGCTTTCATAAAAGTTTCTTCATCTGGAAAACTCCTTGGTTGCTTTGTTTGGGAGCCTCTGAAGCCATGAGTGATTTCTTGTATGCCACAATTGTCTGCTGCTTTTTGGGTCCCATGTGAGTATATAGAGGCTGGAAGAGGTACTGTGAGGATGGATTGCAAACGTTTCTCTAGGCTGTCTTCAAATGTAAAGCAAAAGGTATCTGACCAGTTCACAAGTCAGTTAGGTTTTCAGGTGTAGAGGTCCCTCTTCCCATCTCACAAAGTAAGCACCACTGTATCCAACCCCAGATGATAATAACCTAGTTCAGAATACAGCACTGCTAGTGCCCTGGTGGCCTCTGCTGACAGAGCCTAGCCTTAGTCAACACTGCGTCGAGTACTGGTTTTGTGATAGAAAAGCGCTCTCTTGTGGGCAGGCTCTGGCTCCCAAGCTAAGAATTAAGTCCAGCTGCGGCCACCGTACCCAAGATGGCGTCCTCCACACAGGCAGCAGACAGGGGGGCTAAAGGTGCCCAGAGGCAGCGATTCCTCTGCTTCTGTTGCAGGGCCCCCAACGTAGGCAGCACTGTGCAAAATTACTACTTTTCTGTCAGAGAAGCGCTGTCCCGTTTGCAGGCGCTGGCTTCCAGGCTAAGAATGACATCCCGCTAAAATCTCAGTACCAACATGGCATCCCGCATACTGACTGCAAAGCTCCACGCAAACCCCGCTGAGGCAGCTACTAAACGAAAGGCTCAAAATGGCTAAATTAGCAGAGTCCCGAGCCTGGCTCTCAGAATATGGGAATTTTGCCTGCCTATCCCCTCAGCAGCGCGTCTGAGTCCAGCCGCCAGGCAGGACCCAGCTCCACCCGCCAGCCGAGACAGAGGGAAAAAAAAGTCAAACTGGTGCGTTTACCTTCCATCTGTGAGAGCCGGGGCTAGCCAGGAGCAGGAGTCAGCGAAAGAGAGGAGGTTTTTCACTGAGTGGTATAAAGTCCCAATTAACAGCTCTGTGCCGTGTCCTGAGGCTGATTAGGTGCTCAGAAGCCTCTGTTTGATTGTCAATTCAGGTCTTGGTTTCCAGAGGGATAAAAGGAGACGTGGGCTTAGTCGGCCATCTTGACTCCGCCCCACAGTTGATCCTATTTTATCTTGGATGAGCTTTATCATTTTAGATTTTATATTTAGGTCTTTTATCCAGTTTGAGTTGGTTTTTGTATAAGATGTGAGATATGGGTCTTGTTTCAATTTTTTGCAGATAGATATCCAATTTTGCCAGCACCATTTGTTAAAGAGACCATTCTTACCCCAGTTTAAAATTTTGGGGCCTTAATCAAATATCAACGGTTCAGAGAAGGATGGTGGCATCTCTGGGGTCTCTATTCCACTGGTCTATATATCTCTTTTTGTACCAGTACCAGGCTGTTTTGACTACAGTGGCAGTGTAATAGGTTCTAAAGTCAGGTAGTGAAAGGCCTCCCAGTGTGTTCTTCTTCAGTAGTGCTTTACTTATCCGAGGTTTGTTCCCTTTCCAAATAAATTGATGATTTGTTTCTCCATCTCATTAAAAAATGTCACTGGAGGACTACAACATAACTGGAGTACTGCTTCCATGTTAACACAATAATGAAAGAACAGAGTAGCTGGGGCGAGGGGCAGGGGATCAGCCTCTTAGGCAAAATTGAGGCCGACTGGCACAACTAGATTTTGCTAAGAGGGCTCTCTGCACCTCACAGTGGGATCTGGTGTCTTAAAAGCTACCAAGCTGCCATCCAAGGGCACAGAAAATGGTCCCAACTCAGCAGGAATGGATGATCACCGAGGACCAAAATGACAACCCAGAAGACAGAGAGACCCACATGAGTGGGTGCCTACATAGACTTGGGACTGGAAAAACCAGATGGTGCCTGGCCACCATCAGTGATAGCCACGATGGAGCTCACAAAGTTGAGTCCGACTGGCATCACAAGAACAGAAAGGGGTGCACCCTGAGATCTCCACTAAAAGACCACAGTTAATGGTCCAATGGCTTTAGGGATCCCCTGGGACCATGGCCCCTGGCCCCCATGCTGCCCTTGCCCATAAATCATAATGAATGTCCACTCTTCCAACAGCAACGGATTGGGCTTGGCGACACAGAGTGACCATATATTGGGTGAACTTTATGGTTCTATGCATCTATAGGTTATCATCATGCTTACCTCTGGCTGGAGGAAGTGCAGTGTCACGGATTGAATTGTGTACCCCCAAAAATATGTGTACCCATGTTGCTAGGCCATGATTCCCCGTATCTTGTGACTGTCCTCCATTTTGTGGTTTCCCTATGCTGTGTGTTAAAGGATTAGGGTGGGACTGCAAATTCCTTTATAAGTTCATCTCCCTACTCCACCATAAAGGGAGTTTCCCCAGAGTATGGCTTGCCCCCACCTTAATCCTTTCATTCTGCAAGAGATAAAAGGAAAGATAAACAGGCAGAGAATTGGGAACCTTGTACCATCAAGAAAGCAGCACCAGGAGAAGAGTGCATCCTTCAGACCTCAGGTTCCTGCGCCAAGATCCTCCCTGGACAAAGACTGATGCAATACCAGACTTTCCTCCAGAGCCGACAAGGGGGAAAGCCTTCCCCTGGAGCTGACCCCCTGAATATGGACTTGTAGCCTACCAGACTATGTAAGAATAAACCTTCCTTTGTTAAAGCCATCCATTTTGTGGTATTTCTGTTACAGCAGCCCTAGCTGACTAAAACAGGGAGTGGGCGGAGAGGAGGGGAAAGGAGACTGATGGAAGGATGAGACATGTATGGAGCAGTGAGGAATAGTGTGCTGTTACCAAGCAGGGAGAGCAGTGGAAGCTGCATATAGGTGTGCATGCAAATTTATATGGGAATGTACACTTTTACTCAGCCATAATAAAAAAAAAAAAAAGTCACTGGAATTCGTAGTGAGACTCATTATTTAAGTAGATTGTTTTGCACAAAATAGACATTTTCATAATGTTGAGTCTTCCTATCCATGAGTAGGTAGATTACTCCATTTATGTAAGTCTCTGTTGGTTTCTTGTAGTAAGGTTTTTTAGTTCTCTTTGTAAATACGTCTTATATCTCTACTTAGATTTATTCCTAGGTTTTTTTTATCTTCTTTGGGGCTATAGTAAATGGCATTGATTTGGTGATTTCTTCTTTAATAATCTCCCTGTTGGTATAAAGGAATTGTACTGATTTACTTATGTTTATCTTGTATCCTGATACCTTGCTGAACTCCTCTATTAGTTCCAGTAGTTAACTTATGGATTCTTTTGGATTCTCTGTATAAATAATCGTATCATCTGCAAAGCGGGCGATTTTTACTTCTTCATTGACAATTTGCCAAGCCAAGTGCCGTCGAAATTTGGATGTCCTTTATTTCTTTGACTTGTCTAATTGCTCTGGCTAGAATTTCTAGCACCATGTTGAATAGAAGTGGTGAGAGTGGGCATCCTTGTCTAGTTCCCATCCTCAAACGTAATTCTTTCAGTCCTTCATCATTCAGAATGATGAAGGCAATTGACTTTACATAGATGCTACTGATTGCATTGAGGAATTCCTCTTCAATTCCTGTTTTTCTGAGAGTTTTAAGCATGTATGGGTGTTGAACTTTGTCAAATGCCTTTTCTGCATCAATTGACAGAATCAGGTGATTCTTATCTTTTGTGTTATTAATGTGGTTGATTACATTAATTGTTTTTCTGGTGCTGAACCTGCCTTGCATCACGGAAATGAAACCAACGTGATCATGATGAATGGTTTTTTTTTTTTATATGCTGTGAATTCTATTGGCTAGAATTTTGTTGAAGATTTTCACATCTAGGGTTCATGAGTGATATTTGTCTGTAATTTTCTTTTTTTGTGAGATCTTTCCCTGGCTTTGGTATCAGGGCTGTGCTCGCTTCATAGAATGAATTTGGGACTATTCCATCCCTTTCAATGATGTGAAATAGCCTCAGTAGTATCGGAATTAACTCTCCTTTAAAAGTTTGGTAGAATTCTCTGGTGAAGCCATCTGGGCCTGGATTTTTTGTTTGGTTGGTAGATTTTTTATGAATTTTTCAATCTCTTCCTTTGTGATAGATTTATTAAGTTGATCTACTTCTCCTTGTGATAATCTTGGTGAGTCATGTGAATCTAGAAATTTGTCCATTTCCCCTAGGTTTACAAACCTGTTAGACTACAGCCTTTCATAGTATTCTGTTATGATATTTTTTATTTCAGCTGGGTCTGTTGTAACAACTCCCATCTCATTTCTTAATCAGGTTATTTGTATCTTTTGCTGTTTTTCTTTTGTAAGTTGTGGTGGTCAGGATTATGTCAACTTGGCTACTACCTATTTGGCTGCTGTATTAAGTGGCAGGGCACGGTTTGTGGTGGCTCCCTGCCCCTTGGCTCTCATCTCGCGACCTTGGACTACGACTGCTGATCGCTCATGTGGCCAGGAGCTCCTGCTCTCTTCTTCCAGTGTCTGGTTCCGGGACTTGAGCTAGCAGCTGTTGGGCTCATCGGTCCTTACAGTCAGCACTTGAGAGTCCTGCTCCCTGACCTGCCGATCCTGTGTTCGCCAGCCACTGTTGCTTTGTCTCGCCACCAGCTTAGGATCCACCGACCTCCAGCCTCTGTTGCTTCCTCTCACCACCAGCTTGGGATACACCGATCTACACAACTGGTGATCTACAACTCTGGTCTCTGACTTGATGACCTTGGGTTCCTCAGCTTCCATGGACACGTGAGGCTTGTGCCAGAGCTTGAGACATTCAGCTTCTGTGATTATGTGAGCTGTTTCCTATATTTGTATCTATCTATCTGTATATATATATATTATAAATCTTTCCTTGTACCTACACGTGTTACTGGTTTTGCTTCCCTAGAAAACCCAGCCTAAGACAATTTGGTACCAGGAGTGGTTCTAGGGAAACAAAATTGTAAAAATGAATCCTTTCAAGTGGTTCTTGAGTCTGGCTAATAGTAACACTGTTGCTAACTCTGCTCCTATCGGTAAAAAGTGCCCTGCTAGTCTGAGGGCTGAGGTGGCAGTACACATCCGCAAAATAGCCCACCGATAGATCAGATATTGGTGAAAGGTGACCCTCAGGGTGAAAATATGTGTGATGACTTTTCGAAATT
Source organism: Heterohyrax brucei (assembly GCA_028571685.1). NCBI lineage: Eukaryota > Metazoa > Chordata > Mammalia > Hyracoidea > Procaviidae > Heterohyrax > Heterohyrax brucei. Next base: position 83,229,778 of record CM053154.1, on the reverse strand, counting down.
TTGTGTGGATGAGCAGTACAAGGAAGTTGGTTGGCTGGTCCTACTTGCATTAGATAACCTGGTGAAGGAAAAAGATGAGCTCAGGGCCTTGGAATCAAAGCTCTCAGGTCGTGTAAGAGACCTCAAAGCTGCTGCTTGTGCTTTAAAATAAAACCTCTTTACTTGTAATAGCAGAGCCGAAACTGCTGAAAGCCAAACCCAGATGCTTATCGTTAGAGTGGCGGAATTGCAACGCCAGGTCAATTGCCAATCTTGAGAAGTATCTGAAATTAAAGTGAGGGCATTGATTGGGCAGAAATGGGACCCTGCAACTTGGAATGGAGATATATGGGAGGATGATATGGAAGCTGGTGAGGCTGAGCCCCTCACTTCCAGTAAAGCACTCCTGTCAGCTGAACCACACTCATGTGAAGGTATTACTTCGCCTTTGTCTGTGAAACCGCCCCACCCAGTAAAGCCATTATCCACTGGTCTCCAACCTAATGAGATTAGCTGTCGCCCCCCTGCCGCTGAAGAGCGCCTGCCAGAGCCATTGCCTGGGGCACGGCCTAAGGCAGAGGCTTTAGGAGAGCTTGCTGAAGATTCTAAGAAGACTTAGGCACTGCCAGTTTTGGCTTCTAGGCCTGTAACTAGACTTAAGTCCAAGCAAGCTCCAAAAGGTGAAGTACAAAGTGTGATCCATGAGGAGATACGCTATACTCCAAAGGAACTACTTCACTTTTCTAACACATACAAACAGAAACCTGGGGAATATGCTTGAGAATGGCTGTTAAGGGTGTGGGATAATGGTGCAAGGAACATAAAGCTGGATCAGTCTGAATTTCTTGACCTGGGTCCACTGAGCACAGACCCTTCATTCAGTGTTTCAGCTCAAGAAGTTAGGAGAGAACCTAATTGTTTGTTTGAATGGATTGCTGAAGCATGGCTGATGCGGTGGCCTACATTAAATCAAGTTGAATTACCAGACTTGTCTTGGGGTACCGTAGAAGAAGGTATCCAAAGGCTTAGGGAAATTGGCATGATAGAGTGGATTTATTCGGTTAGGCCTTCAAATCCACACATAGCATGTCCAGAGGACACAACTTTCACCACAACTGTGAGAAACAAATTTGGGAAGGAAGCTCCGGGATCCTTGAAGACTGCTGTGATTGCCATTTTATGTAAATCAGACATAACAGTGGGAGCTGCCCTAGCTGAATTAAGACATCTAACTACAATGGGGCTGACTGGATCCCGCGGTGGTAGGGGTCAAGTGGCTGCACTCAGTCGACAAAGACGAGGTGGGTGTGTTTACAGTAATGGACAGCAGAGGCAAAATAGTAATCGTAATAATCTGACTCGTGCGGACATGTGGAACTGGCTCCTTAGTCATGGTGTCCCTAGCAGTGCAATAGATGATCAGCCTACTAAGTATTTACTTGGTATGTATGAAAGGATGAACTCTAGGTCAGGTGAACAGCAGTCTAACTCAAATTGCCAGAAGAGAGAGTCGGGGTCCCTCAATCAATTCCCAGACTTGAGCGAGTTTAAGGACCCACAACCCCTTGAATGAAGGGGAGGCCAGGTCCCTTTAAGGAAGAATTCTGATACCCTGCCAAAAATTTATACTGTTAATCTTTCTCCTGCCCTTCCCCAAAGGGATCTACGGCCTTTTACGAGAGTGACTGTTCACTGGGGAAAAGGAAATAATCAGACTTTTCGGGGACTTCTGGATACTGGCTCTGAACTGACAGTAATTCCAGGAGACCCAAAACGTCACTGTGGCCCACCAGTAAGAGTGGGGGCATATGGAGGTCAGGTTATTGATGGAGTCTTGGCTCATGTTCGTCTCACAGTGGGTCCAGTGGGTCCCCGAATCCATCCTGTAGTAATTTCCCCAGTTCCAGAATGCATAATTGGAATAGATATACTCAGCAATTGGCAGAACTCTCACGTTGGATCCCTGACAAGTGGAGTGAGAGCTATTATGGTGGGAAGAGCCAAATGGAAGCCACTAGAACTGCCACTGCCTAGGAAAATAGTGAACCAAAAGCAATACCATATTCCTGGAAGGATTGCTGAAATTACTGCCACCATTAAGGACTTGAAGGACACAGGGGTGGTGATTCCCACCACATCCCCATTCAATTCGCCTATTTGGTCTGTGCGAAAAACGGATGGATCTTGGAGAATGACAGTAGATTATCACAAACTTAACGAGATGGTAATCCCCATTGCAGCTGCTGTTCCAGATGTAGTTTCACTGCTTGAACAAATTAATACATCTCCTGGTACTTGGTATGCAGCTATTGATCTGGCTAATGCTTTCTTCTCCATACCTGTTTCCAAGGACCACCAGAAGCAGTTTGCATTCACCTGGCAAGGCCAACAATACACTTTCACTTGCCTGCCTCAGGGCTACATTAACTCTCCAGCCCTATGTCATAGTCTAGTCTGCAGGGACCTTGACTGCTTCTCTCTTCCACAAGATGTGACACTGGTCCATTATATAGATGACATTATGCTGATTGGACCTAGTAAGGAAGAAATATCAATGACTCTGGACTTACTAGTTAAACATTTGCGTGCTAGAGGGTGGGAAATTAATCCCACAAAAATTCAGGCACCTTCCAACTCAGTGAAATTCCTAGGGGTCCAGTGGTATGGGGCATGTCGCGATATTCCTTCTAAAGTGAAGGATAAGTTATTGCACCTGGCTGCTCCGACAACTAAAAAAGAGGCACAGCGCCTAGTGGGTCTCTTTGGATTTTGGAGGAAACATATTCCTCATTTGGGAGTGCTATTCGGCCTATTTATCATGTGTCTCGAAAGGCTGCTACTTTTGAGTGGGGCCTAGAACAGGAGAAGGCTCTGCAACAGGTTCAGGCTGCTGTGCAGGCTGCCCTGCCAATTGGGCCATACGATCCAGCTGATCCAATGGTGCTCAAGGTGTCAGTGGCAGATAGAGATGCTGTTTGGAGTCTTTGGCAGGCCCCTATTGGCGAATCACAGCGCAGACCTTTAGGATTTTGGAGCAAAGCTCTGCCATCCTCTGCAGATAACTACTCTCCTTTTGAAAAACAACTTTTGGCTTGTTACTGGACCTTAGTAGAGATTGAGCGCTTAACCATGGGACACCAGGTCACCATGCATCCTGAGCTGCCTATCATGAACTGGGTATTGTCTGACCCACAGAGTCATAAAGTTGGACGAGCACAGCAGCACTCCATCATTAAATGGAAGTGGTATATACGAGATCGGTCCTGTGCAGGACCTGAAGGCACAAGTAAATTGCATGAGGAAGTGGCCCAAATGCCCATAGTCTCCACTCCTGTAACATTACCTCCTGTCTCCCAGTTTGCACCTAGGCCTCATGGGGGATTCCTTATGATCAGCTGACCGAGGCAGAGAAAACTCGTGCTTGGTTTACAGATGGTTCTGCGCGATATGCCGGCACCGCTCGAAAGTGGACAGCAGCAGCACTACAGCTCCTTTCTGGGACCTCCCTCAAGGACAGTGGTGAAAGCAAATCCTCCCAGTGGGCAGAACTTCGAGCAGTGCATACAGTCATTCACTTCGCCTGGACAGAGAGGTGGCCAGATGTGCGGCTGTATACTGATTCATGGGCTGTGGCCAATGGCTTGGCCAGTTGGTCAGGGACTTGGAAGGAACATGACTGGAAGATTGGAGACAAGGATTTATGCGGGAGAGGTATGTGGATAGACCTCTCTGAATGGGCCAAAGAAGTGAAGATATTTGTGTCTCATGTGAATGCTCATCAAAGAGTAACCTCAGCAGAGGATGAGTTTAACAATCAAGTGGATAGGATGACCCGTTCTGTGGGAACCAATCATCCTCTTTCTCCGGCTACCTCTGTCATTGCTCAGTGGGCCCATGAACAAAGTGGTCATGGTGGCAGGGACAGTGGTTATGCATGGGCCCAGCAACATGGGCTCCCACTCACCAAGGCTGACTTGGCTACAGCCACTGCTGAGTGCCCAATCTGCCAGCAGCAGAGACCAACACTGAGTCCTCGATATGGCACTGTTCCTCGAGGTGATCAGCTGGCAACCTGGTGGCAAGTTGATTACACTGGACCACTTCCATCATGGAAAGGAAAGTGTTTTGTCCTTACTGGAATAGATACTTACTCTAGATATGGATTTGCCTACCCGGCACGACATGCTTCTGCCAAAACTACCATCCGTGGACTTACAGAATGCCTCATCCACCATCATGGAATCCCACACAGCATTGCCTCTGATCAAGGGACTCACTTCACAGCAAATGAAGTGCGGCAGTGGGCCCATGCTCACGGAATTCACTGGTCTTACCATGTTCCCCATCATCCTGAAGCAGCTGGCTTGATAGAACGATGGAATGGTCTCCTGAAGACACAATTACACTGCCAGCTAGGTGGCAGTACCTTGCAGGGTTGGGGAAATGTTCTCCAGGAGGCTGTGTATGCTCTAAACCAGCGTCCAATATACGGTGCTGTTTCTCCTATTGCCAGGATTCATGGGTCCAGGAATCAAGGGGTGGAAATGGGAGTGGCACCACTCACTGTTACCCCTAGTGATCCACTTGCAAGATTTTTGCTTCCTGTCCCCATGACTTTATGTTCCGCAGGACTAAATGTCTTAGTTCCTAAGGGAGGAATGCTGCTGCCTGGAGACACATCAACGATTCCACTGAACTGGAAGCTAAAATTGCCACCAGGCCATTTTGGGCTCCTTGTACCTCTGGATCAACAGACAAAGAAGGGAGTTACAATACTGGCTGGTGTGATTGATCCCGACTATGAAGATGAAATTGGATTGACATTACATAACGGAAGTAAAGAAGAGTATGTTTGGAATGCAGGAGATCCCTTAGGACGCTTCCTAGTACTACCATGTCCTGTGATTAAGGTCAATGGAAAACTACAGCAACCCAACTGCAAAATGAGTGATAATAGCCCAGACCCTTCAGGAATGAAGGCTTGGGTCACCTGACAGCATTGAAAAATGGGATTGGGCAAGAAACCACGACCAGCTGAGGTACTCGCTGAGGGCAAAGGGAATACAGAATTGGTTGTAGAAGAAGGTCGTTCTAAATATCAGTTATGGCCGTGCGACCAGTTGCAGAAACGAGGACTGTAATTGCTATGAGTATTCCTGCTTTGTATGTGTGTACTGGATATTTTGTTTACTTATGAAACATAAGATGTAAATGGGTTAATGCATTTTCAGTTGTACATGTGTTAGTTATATCATGTTGACATAAGTATGACTTTGTAACTGTACCCCTTCAGAGACTCTGTATGGTAAGGTGAGATGTGTGCAGATGCCAAGTTGACAAGGGGTGGACTGTGGTGGTCAGGATTATGTCAACTTGGCTACTACCTATTTGGCTGCTGTATTAAGTGGCAGGGTGGGGTTTATGGTGGCTCCCTGCCCCTCGGCTCTCATCTCGTGACCTTGGACTACGGCTGCTGATCGCTCATGTGGCCAGGAGCTCCTGCTCTCTTCTTCCAGTGTCTGGTTCTGGGTCTTGAGCTAGCAGCTGTTGGGCTCATCAGTCCTTACAGTCGGCACTTGAGAGTCCTGCTCCCTGACCTGCCGATCCTGCGTTTGCCAGCCACTGTTGCTTTGTCTCGCCACCAGCTTAGGATCCACCGACCTCCAGCCTCTGTTGCTTCCTCTCGCCACCAGCTTGGGATCTACCGATCTACACAACTGGTGATCTACAACTCTGGTCTCTGACTTGCTGACCTTGGGTTCCTCAGCTTCCGTGGACACGTGAGGCTTGTGCCAGAGCTTGAGACATTCAGCTTCTGTGATTACATGAGCTGTTTCCTATATTTGTATCTATCTATCTGTATACACATATATTATAAATCTTTCCTTGTACCTACACGTGTTACTGGTTTTGCTCCCCTAGAAAACCCAGCCTAAGACATAAGTTTAGCCAATGGTTTATGAATTTTGTTGATCTTTTCAAAGAACCAGCTTTTCAGTTGTTCTTCTACTCTCTAATTTGTTTAGTTCCGCTCTTACCTTTATTATCTGTTTTCTTCTGGTGCCTGAGGGATTCCTCTGTTGCTCTGTTTCTACTTGTTCAAGTTGTAAGCTTAATCGTTTGGTTTGGATCCTTTTTTCCTTCCAGATGTGGGTGTATTTACAGAGATAATTTGACCTCTGAGCACTGCTTTTGCTGTATCCTATAGATTCTGGTAAGATGTGTTCTCATTCTCATTTGGTTTCATAATTTCTTTATTTAATCTTTGATTTCTTCTATAACCCATGGCCTTTTGAGCAAGGCATTGTTCATTTTCCATGAGTTCCAATTTCTTCCTATGACTCCTCTGCTATTGATTTCAACTTTTGTGGCTTTATGGTCTGAGAAGATGCTTTGCGATGAATTAGTGGTTTGGATTTTGTAGAGAATTGTTTTACGCCCCAACAAGTGGTCTATTCTGGAGAATGTTTCATGTGCTTTGAAGGTGTACTTATCCACTGATGGGTGAAAAGATCTGTACATGTTGATATGGTCGAGTTGACTGATTGTTGCAATAAAAGCTTCTGTATCTTTACTGAGCTTTTTTCTGGATGATCTGTCCACTACTGAAAGTGGAGTGTTAAAGTCTCCAACTATTACTGTGGAATGATCTATCCCATTTTTCAATGCTGTCAGTGTTTCCTAATGTATTTAGATTCTCTAGTATTGGGTGCATAAATATTTAATATTGTTAAGTCCTGCTTGTGTATTGAACCTTTCAGCAATAAATAGTGACTATCCTTGTCCATTATGGTGAATTTTACATTAAAATCTACTTTATCTGAGATTCATATTGCCACACCTGGTCTTCTTTGTGTGTTGTTAACTTGGTATATATTATTCTATCCTTTAATTTTCAGTTTTTGTATCTTTAAGCCTATGGTGTGTTTCTTGTAAGCAACATATAGATGGGTCGTGTCTTTTAATCCAGGATTTCACTCACTGTCTCTTTATGGGAGCATTCAGTCCATTTACATTCAGCGTAATTATTGATAGGTATGTGTTTAGTGCTGTCACCTTGATGCCTTTATTTTGGTGTTGATGTTTTCTATGTTGCTCTTAATATCCTGTTCTGGGTCATTCTTCTTTATGGGTTGGCTTTTCAGTGTAGGTTTTGAGTTTGTTGAGACTCTTATATTGTGTTTCTTGTTTAGACATGTAGCATTGTTATTTTGCTTTGCAGCTATCCCTATGATCCCTCTTAATATTCTAAGTTTAAACCCAATTTTAACTTCTGCATATCTTCTCAACTTCCTCTCCATCTGAAAAGACTGTAACTACTGTAGTTTAACCATCTTTTTAGCGTGATGGTGTCATAGTTTTCATAATATGATCACTGGTTCCCTTCTTTTACTATTGTAGCTTTGAGTTTTGTGATTTCTCTAACCGAGTAGGATTCTGGATGCTGGTCCCGCACTGCCTCATTAAATATACATTTAATAGTTTTGTTTTTCTAAGCAAAGAGCTTCTTTCAGTATTTCTTGTAGTTTTGGTTTAGTTTTTACAAAGACTAAGCAAATGTCTTAATGTCACCATCATGTTTGATAGACAGTTTTTCAGGATATATAATTCTTGGTTAGTAGTTTTTCTCCTTGGGGGCAATAGTAAATGGCATTGATTTGGTGAGTTCTTCTTTAATAATCTATTGGTATAAAGGAATCCTATTTATTTACTTATGTTTATCTTGTATCCTGATACTTTGTTGAACTCTTCTGTTAGTTCCAGTAGTTTACTTATGGATTCCTTAGGATTCTCTGTATATATAATCATATCATCTGTGAATAGGGAGAGTTTTACTTCTTCATTGCCGATATGAATATCCTTTATTTCTTTGTTTGTCCTGGCTAGAATTTCTAGTACAATGTAGAATAGAAGCGGTGAGAGTGGGCATCCTTGTCTAGTTCCCATTCTCAGGAGGAATTCTTTCAGTCTTTCACCATTCAGGACAGTGAAGTCAGTTGGGTTTGTGTAGATGCCACTAGTAGCGTTGAGGAATTTCCCCTCTATTCCTATTTTGCTGAGAGTTTTTAGCATGAATGTGTGTTGGACTTTGTCAAATGCCTTTTCTGCATCAATTGACAAGATCAGGCAATTCTTTTGTGTTATTTATGTTTCATTTTTTTAGCTTCATTATAATGCCTTGGAGTCTTTCTTTTGGGATCTAGGTTTTGTGGCATTCAACACACATCTTGGATATCTATGGTCTCTTCATTCTTAATTTTAGGAAAGTTTTCTGTCAGCAACTCTACAGCAATGCTCTCTGTATTGTCATCTATCCCCCTTGTTCAGTAACCCCAATTAATCATAAATTATTCCTCTTAATAGAGTCCTACATGTTCCTTAACCTTTCTCATTTCTTTTCTCTAATTTCTCCTTATAAATGGTGGTGTCAATTGCTGTGTCCTGAAGGTCACTAAGTGTGACTGCTGTCTCCTCAATTCTACTCTTTTGGCTTTGGATTGAATTGTCTAATTCTGTAATTTTGTTATTGAGTTGCTGTATTTCAGATAATTGATGTTCCATCAGTTCAAATAGCTTACTTAATGTTTCATTTTTTTCTGCTGCATTTTGTTCAATCTCTAGAAAGGTTCTGTATATAATTCTCTTGTACTTGACCTCTGATAATTTCAGAAAGGCTCCTTTATCTGGGAAGATTTGTGACTCTTTATTCTGGGAGTTTTTGGAGTTAGGGTGGACTACTTCTTTAAATGATTAACTATTATGGTCTGCTGTCTGCATAACATCTAGAAGCTGTTTGATTTCTCTGATGTTACCTCAACAGGAGCTGAGGCATAGTTCTAAGAGAGTTAGTCACCAGCCATCTCTATGTACTCTGGTGATTGGTCCCAGGTGGACTCTCTGTAAGAGGTTACAGCAAAAATACATAGTCCTCTCAACCCTAAAAGGAAACTTTACTTCTGTGCAGAGAACTGTCCAGTTGCGGAAAAGTGAAGAACTATGAAGACAGTAGCTGTCCAAATGCTGCGAAAAGCAGTCAGGCCCTCAGAAGCAGTAGACCCCGCCTTTCAGCTGACGAATAAAAGTATGCTATCAGCTGTTCACAGAAACTGCAGTTCTCTGATATGGTGAAACAGCAGGAGCGGAGGTCAGCTGCTTCTGGCTCATCTTTGAGAGGGAAAGTTTAGTATGATACTGATGCCTAGTCAAACGTACTAGGTCCTAGGCCTCCCCAAATGTACAGTGCTCTACACAAATATCATCACAGGCCTTAGTTCTCAGAGAAAATTGAGGAGCTGTGTGTCATGTCTGCCAGCTTTTTTCTAGACTGGGCACTTTTAAGGCACAGGACCCCATATCCTTTTCAAAGGATGTTCTCTCCTCCCAGCACTGCTTCTTTCTTGATGGTATGAGATCCCCATATCTCCATGCCAGATTCTTTGTTTTATATCTCAAGAGATTGTGCCTCAAGGCACAATACAATTTTGTACGTTGAATCCTGTCCCACCAACACAACTACTGCTCAAGAGGCAGTTTACAGCATGGGGGAACATTACACAATACCAGGAATCACAGCCTAGCCAAACTGCCATACATATTTTTTGGGAAACAGTTCAATCTATGACAAATTCCCTGTCAGGTAATTCTAGTACCTTTTCTTCTACTAGAAGTTTTATCTGGTGTTTTATTTTGTATACCTATTGGAACCATTCTGTCCTGGTTTTATGTATTTTGATATTGTCTACTGGTTTAGGAGTAATTCAGTAGTTATTGTTTTCATTTATTGATTGTAGATACATTTGTTTATTTCTGCTTTTTATTTTACTTGGCTCTGTCAGAGAAGGTGCAGCTGCACATTCTTTGTTGTTTGCTCATTTGTAGTCATGATACTCTTCACCTCCTTGTCCAACGGGTAGGGCCAGTTGTTGAGTTATGGTGTAGCAGAACAGATATAGCTGAAGTGGAGGGACTGGGATAGGTGGTTTGTGGCATGTACTGGGGCTGACAGGGTGGGCTGGGATTCAGTGCTGGGCAGGTTCTGGAGGCCATGCCTGTGCTGCTCAGAGGTATGATGTTCAGCACACAGTGCTGGCAGGCAAGAATGGGGGAAGATTGCGATGTGTGGAGCTAAGATGGGTATAGGGAAAAGCAGAGAGGGGAGAAAGGAACAGGGGCCAAAAACATAAACAACAAAAAAGGAGTGCTAAGGTAGCTTGCTGTTGGAATGGAGTGATGAGAAACTAAGGAATAGAGAAAAAGAAAAGAGAGGGAAGAAAAGAAGAAATGCAGGAAAAGAAAAAAACTTGATAAAAATTTGGAAGAGAAAAAGCAAAAAGAAAGGCTCACCAGTGCAGCTGTGAAGATCAGGGAAGTGCCTCCCAGGCTGCACATCATAGCCTAGCTAGCACGGGTATAGCTGTCACACAGCACCAGGTATTCAGGAGACAGGAAATGAAGGTAAGTATAGAGAGATGAACTATGAAATGAAGAAAGGCAGAAAGGAAAAAAGAGAAAAAATAAAATATCTCTAGAGATCTTACCAATGTGGCTGGGGAAGTGGATCCTAAGCTGTGGAGTATAGCCTAGCTAGAAAGGCTCCCAACCATGAAAAGGAAAAGAAAACAGACAAAACAAAACATAACAGAGCAAAACAAGACAAAGAGGGAAAAAGAAGACCTGAGAATCCCACCAGTGTGGCATCACGGGCCAGGGGGGTAATTCCCTGGTTGAACGGTGCTTCACAGCTTTTCAAGAAGAAGTAAAGATGGCACATGGAACCAGGTGTCCAAGAAAAAGAAGACAGAGGTGGTGGGAGGCACAGAAGAAACCAGAAGAAATGGAAAAAAGCCAGACCAGCTTGAGAAAAATGACATTCAGGGAGCCAGCTAGTGTGGGTGGGGTTGAATTCAAGCAGCCAGGGCAGAAGGAATTACCTCCAAGTCAAGAGACTGCAACTAGGAAGCACAGAAGGCTGAGGGGGGAGGGACGGCAAAGGTTAGGAAAGTGTATATATCCCTCGCTATTGGGTAATCTGTGTCCTGCTGGGAGCTCCAGTCTCCTGCTGCGGGCAGGGAAAATCTAAGTGGCAGAGATGCTGCACTTCTCAGCCAGTGAAGCCGCCTCAGCTAGCCAGGATGCTTCAGACCTAGAGCTGTGAGGAAAGGATGAGGGGTAGGACTAAGCATGTATCTCCAGTCAGCTAGTGCTTATCTCCTGCTGTGATTTTCATAAAGCTGCTTTCCCATTCTCCTTGTCTGTCAATCTCCAACAGTAGTCCAAGAGGGCAAATACATGCTGCATTAGCTGATAGTCAACTTCTCCACTCGTACTTCTTCTTGCTCTCCATTCTCTATCAATTTTTACTCCATTTGACATTTGTTGAGTTCTTTACCTCTCCATTTGACATTTGTTGAGTTCTTTACCTCTTCATTTGACACTTCAGGTTTAAGGATTGACGTCTGTCTCTGTTTTACTTAGTTTTGGGGTCTCTGCCATGAAGGGATGGTGGTGCTGTCTATGGCACTACACTGGCCAGAAGTCTCTTTCTTGTCTTCTTAATAATCTCTTGCTTTCTTCATGTATGATGTTCTTGATGTCATTCTAAAGTTTGTCCTGTCTTCAGTCATTAGTGTCCAGCATGTCAACTCTATTCTTGAGATGGTCTGTAAATTCAGGTGGGATATGCTCAAGATTTTACTTTACTTCTCACAGACTTGATCTAATTTTATTCAGCTTCATCCTGAGCAATTGATGGTCTATTCCACAGCTGGCCATTGGCCTAACTCTGGATGATGATATTGACCTTTTCCATCATCTCTTTCCAAGATTTAGTTGATTTGACTCCTGTTTATGCCATCTGGTGAGGTACATAGGTATAGTTACTATTTGTATTGGTCAAAAAATATATATATTTACAATGAAGAACTCATTGGTCTTGCAAAACTCTATCGTGTGATCTCTGGCATTTTTTTCTATTACCAAGACTATATTTTCCAACTACTGATCCTTCTTCTTTGTTCCAAACTTTTGCATTCCAATCATCAGTAATTATCAATGCACCATCATTCCATATTTGATCAATTTCAGACTACATAAATTGGTAAAAATATTCAATTTCATCACCTTTCATCTTAGTAGTTGGTGGATAAATTTGAATAATAGTTGTATTAAGTAGTCTTCCTTGTGGTTTTGCATATATTCTAACCTGACAATGTTGCACTTGAGCCAAACCAAGCCAAGTGCCATTGAGTCGGAACCAACTCATGGCGACCTTGAAGATAATCTTAAAATGTTACTTTTGAAGATGAACTTAATGTCATTCCTCTTCAAGTTATTGTTCCCAGCATAGTAGACCACATAATTGTTTGATTCAAAATTGTGAATACTAGTCCATCTCAGCTCCCTAATATCTAGGATATCAATGTTTATACAATCCATTTCATTTTTCACTATTTCCATTTTTTCCTAGATTTATGTACAGTCCATATTCCAAATGTTTTACCAATAACTTTGGAGTCATTGATGTTTCTTCCTTACTAGGTCCAATCAGCATAATGTTATCAGCATAATAAACCAGTGCAATATTTTGTAGATGGGAAAGGTGGTCAAGGTCCCTGCAGACTAAATTAAGACATAGGGCTGAAGAGCTGATATAAATCTGAGGTAGGACACTAAATGTGTATTGCTGACCTTGCCAGAGGAAGGCAAACTGCTTTCTACTGGTCCTTTGAAACAAGAATGTAGACAAAAGTATCAGCCAAATCAACAGCTGCATGCCAGGTACCAGGAGATGTACTAATTTGGTCAAGCAATTAAATCACATCTGGAACATCAGCTACAGATGAAGTCGCCACCGTGTTCAGTTTATAATAATCCACTGTCATTCTCCAAAATCCATTTCTTTTTGCGCAGGCTAAATAGGTGAGTTGAATGGGGATGTTGTGGAAATCATTGCCTTGTATTTTTCAAGTCCTTGATGGTAGTAATCTCTGCAGTCCCTCTTGGAATGTGATATTGGTTTTGGTTTGCCACGAGTTGGATCTGACTCGACGGCACTTAGCTGGCTTGGCTTAGTATTTTCCTCAGGAGAGACTATTCTAATGGCTCCCACTTGGCTTTTCCTACCATAATAGCCCTTACTCTGCCAGTTGATGAATGTACCTATTCCATTATGTATACTAGAATTGGGGAAATCACTACTGGATGGGTTTGGGGATGCACAGGTCCCAGTGACTCACCTCAGTCCCCAGAAGGTGACTCAAACAGAAATTTTTTTGTTCACAGCTTGGCTAATCTCATCAGATGGAGTGGGGGTGAGTAGTGGTTTTACTGGAGGGGCTGGATTCACAGACAAAGATGGAGTAATCTTTTCAAATGGGAATGAGAGGGAATTTAGGGCCTCAGTGTCCCCAGTTTCATGATTATCTGTTCATATATCCCTACCCCAAGTTTCAGTATCCCATTTTTTTCTCAATGACCTTACTTTAATTTCAGACACCATTCTAGGTTGGGAATTCAATTGATGTTGTAATTCAGACACTCTTACAGTAAGACTGTGGATTTAGTTTTCAGCAATATTAGCTCTGTTACTTCAAGAAATAAGGCTTTCTTTCAAGTGGAAACTTTGAAGCTGTTTATGCTGTGATTGAGCTTTAACTCTCAAGTCCTGAGCTTGTCTCCTTTTTTCTCTGTCTAGCAAAAGTAGGACCAACCAACAGCTTCCTCATACTTCTTGTTACAACAAAACTGTAGAAAGGCATCCAACATGTGATTGCCCATAACCTTGCTACTGGCGAATACCTGATTATTCATGGTGACCTTTTTTTTGGTGTTTGTATTGTCATCTCACTTCATGGATCAGCTGTGCCCTCTTTACTACTGAAAGCAGATTCATCAATATCTTTAAGACTCAGAAGAATGAAACCTATTTAGAAAACTGATCCTTACAGTTTTGTTTCTCTAGAAACATTCCTGATACCTGCTGTGTTAGGCTGGGTTCCTTGGAGAAGCAAAATCTTTGATATATATGTATGTATGTGTGTATGTATACACATATATATGTATGTATGTATACACACATACACACACAGATATATATATACCAAAAAACCAAACCCACTGCTGCCAAATCAATTCTGACTCATAGCAACACTAAAGGACAGAGTAGAACTGCTCCATAGAATTTCCAAGGAGTACCTGGCAGGTCTGTACTGCCAACCTTTTGGTTAGCAGAAGTAGCACTTAACTACTACACCACCAGGTTTCTCATATACATATATACAAACATATAGAGAGAGGGGTGAGTAGATTTGTATCAAGGAAATGGTTCAGGGGATTCTAGAGACTACAAAGTCCCAGGTCTATGGGTTAGACTGGAGGCTTCTTCTGACTCACATAGCTGCAGGGGTTGGTGAACCCAACAGTGGCCAAGTCAGACAGCAGGCCTCTGGTTCACAGGCTATGGAGGTTAATGAATCCCAAGACTGGCAGCTAAGCTACTAGCTCAAGTCCCAAGAATTAGAAGTCAGTGGAGGAGCTATCTGGACAAATCAGAGATAAAAAAAATCCAGCAAGCTTTGCCAGAAAGTACACATATATTTGATGCAGGCTGTGGCCCCAAGGAAACTCCCTTTCAACTTACAGTCTGCTTATAGTAGATTTCATCATAGAGATGATCCCATTATATCAGACGTCATTATGAAGGTGCCTAATTATATTGCAGGAATCTTCTACATCTGTGGAAAACAGTGATGGAACACTCCACATCAGCAGCCAGAACAAGACCAGATGCTCATATGCAAATTCAAATTGAAACTGAAGAAAATTGAGCAAGTCCATGAGAGCCAAAGGATGATCTTGAATATACATCATCCATTAAGAATGGAAGGAGTCATTAAAAAGATAGAAAGAAAAGACGAAATTAGATGCCAGAAGAGACTGAAACTTGCTCTCAACTGTTAAGCAGCTAAAGCAAAAGGAAGGAATGGCAAAGTAAAAGAACTAAACAGAAGATTTCAAAGGGCAGCTAAAGAGACAAAGTAAATTATTATAGTGACATGTGCAAAGAGCTAGAAATAGAAAACCAAAAGGGAAGAACATGTTTTGCATTTCTCAAGCTGAAAGAACTGAAGAAAAAATTCAAGCCTCAAGTTACAATAGTGAAGGAAGGATTCTACAGGGAAAATATTAAATGATTCAGTATCAAAAGAAGATGGAAGGAATACATAGTCTTTTTACCAGAAAGAGCTGATCAATGTTCAGGCATTTGAGGAGACAGCGTAAGATCAGGAACTGATGGTACTGAAGGAAGAAGTCAAAGCTGCATTGAAGGCACTGGTGAAAAGCAAGCCTCCAGGAACTGATGGAAAATCAACTGAGATATTTCAACAAGCAGATTTAGTACTGGAAGTGCTCACTTGTTTATGCCAAGAAATCTGGAGAACACTACCTGGCCAACTGACTGGAAGAGATCCATATACATGCCCATTCCAAAGACAAGTGATCCAACCAAATGTAGAAATTATTGAACAATATCATTAGTATCACACACAAGTAAAATTTTGCTCAAGATCATTTAAAAGCAACTGCAACAGTTATTGAAGGAACTGCCAGAAATTCAAGCTGGATTCAGAAGAGGACATGGAATCAGGGATATCACTGCTGATGTCAGATGGATCGTGGCTGAAAGCAAGAAATACCAGAAAGATGTTCACCTGTGTTTCATTGACTACACAAAGGGATTCGTCTGTTTGTGGATCATAACGAATTATGACTAACATTGTGGAGGATGGGAATTCCAAAATACTTGTTTGTGCTCTTGAGGATTAAGTGGCAGTGGTACAAAGAGAACAAGGGGACACTGCATGGTTTAAAGTGAGGAAAGGTGTGCATCATAACTTTTCAATCTGTATGCCAAGCAAATAATCTGAGAAATTGGATTATATGACAAAGAATGAAGCATCAGGACTGGTGGAAGACTCATTAACAACTTGTGTTTATACAGATGACAGAACCCTGCTTGCTGGAAGAGAAAAGGATTTGAAACACTTACTGATGAAGACCAAAGACCACAGCCTTCAGTGTGGATTGCACCTCATCATCAGGAATACAAAAATCCTCACAACTGGACCAGTAAGCAACATCACGATAAATGGAGAAAGGATTGAGGTTGTTAAGGGTTTCATTTTACTTGGGTCCACAATCAATGCCCATGGAAGCAGCAATCAAGAAATCAAAAGATGCATTGCATTGGAAAAATCTACAGCACAGGACTAGTTTAAAGTATTGAAAAGTAGAGATGTCACCGTGAAGACTAACATGCACCTGACCCAAACATGGCATTTTCTATCACATCATGTGCATACAAAAGCTGGACAATGAGCAAAGAACACAGAAGAATTGATGCCTTTGAATTACTGTGTTGGAGAAGAACACTGAATGTACCATGAACTGCCAAAAGAACTAACAGATCTGTTCAGGAAGTACAACCAGAGGGCTCCTTGGAAACAAAGATGGCGAGAGCACATCTTACCTACTTCAGACATGTTGTCAAGAAGGATCAGTCCTTGGAGAAGGGCATCATGCTTGGTAGAGTGGAGGGTCAGCAAAAAAGAGGATCCATCAATAAGATGGATTAACACAGTGGCCGCAATGATGGGATTAGGTATAAAAACGACTGTGGATGTGGTGCAAGACTGGGCAGTGTTTCGTTCTGTAGTGCATAGGGTCACTATGAGTTGGAAATGACTTGATGGCACCTAACAACAACAAATTATGTCGTAACTGCTCAACTACTGAGAATGGCTAGATGATGCACAGCAAATGTGATGCATAACTTAACCATCACAAAAGCATTACACTAAATGAAGGAAGCCAGACACATACAGCCACAAATTTTGTGAGTCCAGTGACACAAAATACCCAGAACAGGCAAGTGCCTAGAAAGGGATTGGTGGTTGCCAAGGGACTGTGGGAAGAAGAACAGAGATCTCCCTCCATCTCTACAATTGGTAAGAGGTTTTTGTTTGCGTTATGAAAATTTTCTGGAATTAAATAGTGTGGATAATTGCATAGCATTGTGAAAATACTGGAAGCCACTGAATTTGTAGTTTAACTGGTTAAAGTTGCGAATTTTGTCATACAAATATGGCATCAATTTAAATAAAAACTCCAATGTGACACTTCCCTTGGAGACTGTGTTACAATCGAGATTCTGATTTTGGTGTTGACACTGTGTTCCTCTGAGGCCATATCATCAAGGCTCTATAAGGCCCCTTCAGCTATCTCTCTGGTCTCTCTTCTGAAGCAGCCCCTGTCCTGCCCACTCCTATTAACAAGGAGTGCTGAAGCACAGCTGACTGGGGGCTCCCAGGACTGAGCCTGAGGAGAAAGCATACCTCCGGGCATGAGAGTAGATATGGAAAGACTTGTGTTATAGCTGTTTTTCTTTCAATGGACACAAAGGGGAAGAGGAATTGCTTTTATTTCATGCACTAATAGGAAAGGTGGGCAAGAAGGCAGCTTTGCCTGCAGCAGAGCTGTCCAGCAGGTGTAGTGCCACCAGCCACCATGCTTCCACCTCCTATGCTCAGGAGGGATCTGAAAGAAAGGGGGTAGCCTCAGAGAGAACGAGCAGGGGGTGAGGAAGGGCCCCTGAGTGCCCTGCCGCTTCCATTCCTTGCTCTCCCATGCCCTGGGAACTCCCATGACAAGGAGCTCGAGGCTCATGGAGAGAGCTGTATGGCATACCCCTCTTCCCAATCGGTGGGAATGCCAGTCTTTCCTCAAAGGGTTTCATGGTAGTAGAACAGGAGTAGTCACTCAGAAGAGAGACAAAAGGACTCCAGGGTCTTCGAGGCATGAGGAGTGGAAACGGTCGGTGAATGAAGCAGCTTCTTGGCATCCAAGATTTTGCTGAAAGCAGGATACAAGTGAAAGAGGCTAGCTCTACTGGGCTCCCTGACCTGACTCTGGGCTGCAGTACCCTGAGATGGAGAACGGGGCTGGGGGCTCCCACTGCTGTCCAAAGGGCCGGAGTCTTTCCTTGCTCTTCTAGGAGACATCTATGCAGTGGACAAGCTATCTTGGTCCTGCTTGCCCCACTGCCTGATGTTATCTCTAGGGGCTGTCGTCTCTGCCACTCAAGCCACTCACCATCTCCTAGGAGGTCAGTGGTTAGACTGAAGGGTCCTGGGGGTAGGTTCCAGACCAGCAACTCCAGCAGAACTAGCAGGCTTTTCATCTGCTCCACTGTCTTCTCCACTGTCTGCTCCACTGTCTGCGCAGAGCAAGGGGAAGAAAGATAACTAAGGACAGAGTGCTGCCGAGTTTACCCTGGATCTTTGGGTCAGATTGAACCCTGACTTCCCTTTATCAGCCACATCTTAAAGACCATCCAGTGGTCCAGCAGGGTGCAGGGGGACCTGAGTTCTTGCTGTCCAGCCTCTATCCCTGCCTGTGCCTCAGTTTTCCACGTGACAAGCTGTAGGGGATCTCTTTCCAAGGCTGCTCCTGCTGTGGCACTCCCTGGCTTCATTCAGTCACAGGTTTGTGGTGGAGCCACCCTGGGATGCCTTCTTCATTTTTAGGACTTAGCTACCGGGGACTCACATTCTTTTTGTTGTCCTGACCCCTAGTGGCACCTCTCCCAAATGACAGGTTTTACATTTTGAAATCCCCCTTATTTAGGTGGTATACTGGTTAAGTGCTACAGCTGTTAACCAAAACGCTGGTGGTTCAAATCCACCAAGCGCTCTTTAGAAACTCTATGGGACAGTTCTACTCAGTCTATAGGGTCACTATAAGTCAGAATCGACTCGACAGCAGCAGGTGTGGTTTGGTTTGGGGTTTAAGGTTCTTTAATTGTTTTTGACCAAGGAAACTTACTGGCAGTCTGGTGGAGGCTATAGACATCTTGTCAGAATAATGCTTAAAATGCAAAGAAAGAAACATACAGGATTACAAAATACATCAGCTGCATCAAAATAATCAAGTATTAAAATTTTGATACAGTAACATATATATTTATTAACTCATTAAATGACATGCTCTAACACCAGGTACAATAACTACTGTAATTTGAAACACTGATGAGTGTAGGTGTTACCTTGAGACATTTTCAGTGACTATTATGTTGAAAAATTATCTGTGATCTCGATTAATGATAAAATTGTTAATGTTACTATGGTTTATTGCACTATATTTATAATGAAAGGAAATGTTATATTTTAGTTAAAAGTCTGTGAAAATACGAGCACTGGTGGCACAGTGGTTAAGTGTTTGGCTGCTGACCCAAAGGCTGACAGTGCATCCACCAGCTGCTCTTTGGAGACCTTATGGGGCAGTTCTACTCTGCCTCACTAGGCCACTGTGAGTCAGAATTGACTTGATGGTGATGGCTTTGTGTTATGGATTGAATTGTGCCCCCCCCAAAAATGCGTGTAGCGATTTGGCTGGGCCATGATTGCCAGTATTGCATGATTGTTCTTTATTTTGTGATTTTCCTATTCTGTGAATCCTAATCTCTGCCTGTGGTTAATAGATAGGTTAATGTTAAAAGAATCAAGATGTGACTGCAACACCCTTACTACGGTACTTCACCTCAAGCGTGGTTTGCACTACCTTTTATCCCACAGGAGAGGAGATGTCTAGCAGGCATAGCATCACCATCAGCTTGGTTTCCACCTTCTGTGCTCAGTAGGGATCTGAAAGAAAGGGGGTAGTCTTGGAGCTAGGCAGCAAGGGAAAAGGACGGGGGCCCTGCAGCTTCCATCCCGTCCTCTCCCAGGCCGTGGGAACTGCTGGACCAAGATGCTCAGGGGTCAAGGAGAAAGCAGTGTGGTACACCCCCCTTCCCAATCAGTGGGAATGCCAGTTTTCCAGGAGAGGGTTTTGTGGTGGAACAGGAGTGGACACTCAAAAGGAAGAGGAAAGGACCCCAGGATCTTAGAGGAATGAGGAGTGGAAATGGCCAGTGAAGGAAGCAGCTTCTTGGAGTCAGGGTCTTGGAGAGAGCAGAACTCAAGTGAAAGAGGCTTGTTTTATGGGGAACCTTGACCTGACGCTGAGCTATAGCAACCCTTAAGTGAAGAAAGGGAAGGGGGTGCCCTCCCAGTCCTGTGCCAAAGGCCTGAGATTTTCCTTGCTTGTTGAGACATCCATGCAGTGGATCAGCCATCCTGGTCCTGCTTGCCCCATCTGCCCAGCCTCACCTCCAGGGCCTGTCATCTCCGCAGCATGAGCCACTCACCAACTCCTAGTAGGTCGGGAGCCACACTGAGGGTCCCTGGGGGCAGGTTCCAGGCCAGCTCCTCCAGCAGATCTATCAGGCCTTTCACTTCTGCCTCCACTGTCTTCTCCACTGTCTGTTCAGAGCAAGGGGAGGAGGGATAGCCAAGGACAGAGTGCTGCCAAGTTCACCCTGGATCTTGGAGTCAGGCTGAACTGACTTCCCTTTATCAGCCACATCCTAGTAACCACCGAGTAGTCTAGCAGGGTACAGCAGGACTTGAGTTCTTCTTGTCCAGGCTCTGCCCCTACCTGGGCCTCAGTTTCCTCTGATGACAATATATAGATCTGTATAAGAGGTTCCCTCTCTAAGGCTTCGCCTGCCCTGGCAGTCGCTGGCTTCACTTATTCACAGGTTTGCGGTGGAACCACCCTGGGATGCCTTCTTCCTTTTTAGAACCTCGCTACCTGGGGCTGCACTACTTTTGTTATCCTGCCCCCTAGTGGCAACTCCCCCAAATGCCAGGTTTGGGATGTTGGAAATTCCAATGAACCCTGCTGGCAGTCGGATGGAGAATCAGAAATAATGCCTTAAATGCAAAAAGTGAAACAGATTATACCAACTGCATCAAAATATTCAAGTATTACAATTAAAATTTGGATACAGTAATATATATATATTAACTCATTAAGTGACATGATCTAACATCAGGTCCAGTAAGTACCATAATTTGACATACTAATGAGTTTATGTGGTATTTTGAGATATTTCCAATAACAATAATGTGGTGAAATTATCTTTAATCTCTATTAATGATAAATATTAATGATAATGATGAAGTGGTACTGTTATTGCTACTGTAGTTTGTTGTCTTATAGTTACAATGAAAGGAATTGCCAAATTTTAGTTAGAAGTCTGTGAAAATAAAGATGTCACTCTTTCCCACACAGATTTCTAGACTCCAGGTGAAGAACCATGTATAACAAAACACAGTGACAGAATTTCTACATTTTTATCAGCAATTATGAGGAGATCTCTGGCTGGGTTGTGAGCAAGGCCCCAAGAGGCCCTAGTGGAAGCTGGTCAGCCTAACAGCCCAGTGGGGCAGGGAGATGTTTCACATGGTGGTCACTGGGCAGAATCTCCTGGTATTCCGGAGCACAGTTGGGTCTGAGTTCCATAAGGCCACCAGCCTATATATAATACCACCACCCTAGCAGCTGGTCCTGAAGCTTCAAGTCATCTCCAGAGCATCCTCATTACCTCCTCCATGATGTCTAAGTGATATCGGACAGCATGCTTCTATCACAACCTCTGCTCTACACTGAGTCTTCTTGGGAGGAGTAGAGGGTTCAGCAGCTAGGGGAAGACAAGTCTAGTTACCATAGGGCCCTTGGTTTCCCTGCAACTGGAGACTCCAGAAAAATACTGGCTCAAGTGACGTGAGTCCTGAAAAGTCACTCAGAGGAGCAGGTACACTCAGGTGTGGATTGGCCTGTGAATGTGTGTCTTCCCAATCATTTATGTGTCTCTTTGGCCATAGTCACTTACAGTCACAGGTGGGCCTCCTCAAGGAGGTGATGCCTGAGCTGTTCCAGGGATGATCAGGGTCAGCCAGATAAGGCAGAGAGGAAAGATTTCAGCCAGACAGAACAACATGTGCATGACATCATGGCTCACTGGACAAACCCTTGAGGGAGGTGGAGTGGCTGGAAAGAACAGAGAGAGTGAGCATTAGCCCGGTAAGGTGGATCACTAAGCTAAGGGGGTTGAACTCTACTCCAGTAGCTTTATGATACCATTTGTGATGTTTACTTTGTGTTTGTTTTAACTAGAGAGTCACACAGTCATATATGAATGCTCGGTATACACAGAATGGATTGAAGGGATATGCCTTTGAAGTCAACAGACCCTAAGTGGCATAAACAGTTAAGCACTCAGCTACAAACCAAAATATTGGCCATTGAATCCACCCAGTGATGCCTCAGAAGAAAGGCCTAGCAATCTCTTTCCAAAAGAGCATAGCTCTGAAAATACTATGGAATACAGTTTTACTTTGAAACACGGGAAATCATTATGAGTCAGAATTGACTTGACCCCAGTTGGTTTGGTTTTTCTGTCCTACCTTTGAAGACAGGAGGCTATTGCAGTAATCAAGGTAAGAAATCAGAAAGACTGAATGGAGGTGTTGATAGGAGAAAGAGAGGAAGAAACAGTGAACATATTTTCATGAAAGCATTGACATAAACAAAAATTGCCATAGAGTCAATTCTGACTCATAGGAAGCTTATAAGATAGAGCAGAACTGCCCCATATGGTTTCCAAAGACACCTGGTAGATCAGAACCACCAACCTTTGGTGGCTGTAACTTTTAACCACTATGTCACTGGGATTTTCAGCACTTACACTTGTAACCAAGTTAGTAATACCTGATATTTAATGGACATTTATCATGTACTATGTTTACTTAGCACATTGTCATGAAATTAAAGAACTGAAACCTGTTTGAAATTGTGACGTATAGATTAGTAAGTAAACATACAAATCTAACAATTAAGTCTGTGAACTTAATTGTTCTAAGTGCTACATACCTCATACCTCACCTTCAAAGTACTTCCCTGGGGAAACTACGCACTGATGCCAGCACCTAGTCCACCCCTCAAAGCAATTTTGGAACGCTTTCTGGAATGGCTATTGTGCACAAGGGCAAAGTGGCAAGTTTGTGAACTTAATTGTATAGTTGTTTGTGAGGGAGTTTTTAGCCAGTAAACAAACAACTGTATCGGTACACCCTCCCTACTTGTCTGATCTGGCCCTCAATGACTTTTTTCTTTACCCAAAGATAAAAGAAATATTGAAAGGAAGACATTCTGATGACATTCAGGATATTAAGGGTAATACAAAGACAGCTCTGATGGCCATTCCAGAAAGAGTTCCAAAATTACTTTGAAGGGCAGACTAGGTGCTGGCGTCAATGCACAACTTCCCAAGGAGAGGACTTTGAAGGTGACGGTAGTGATATTCAGCAATGAGGTATGCAGCACTTTCTCTACAATGAGTTCACGAGCTTAATTGGCAGTCTTCATGAGTAAGCCTGTGCTTACCTCGCTGACTAGGTATTCTGGCCTTGTCATTTTGAAAAGAGGCTTTGCTTCTGTAGGAAATTGTTGTGGGGTTGGAATGGAAACTGATGCCAGCCATATCTAGAAGAAAATCTTTGATGTGGCAAAAAAATGTGAAATTTCACTACAGGTGGTCTGGTAAGCAAGGTAAGCACCATGATCACCTTGTCTGTTGAATAATTCACCCCGGGGTTGGAAGTACAGGTCCCCCAAAGCAAGCACAGGGCACCTCATATATCTGTTACCCAGACGCTGAGAAAACACCCACAACTCAAATGATGTCTTCTGTGCTGGGGGATAAGAAATCTTTTCTCAGGGGTGATCCTGAAAGATCTGCAGTGCTGTCTGAATCATCACAAACATAGTCTACTTTGACTGCAGTCAAAATGATATAATAATATATCTGATCACAGTCAATATTTGTGTAAAATATTGTGATTTTGAATTTTTTTTAAGCAGCAGAGCAGTATTTTCATATAACTACGTGAGAAAGCCCAGTACGTGAAGCTGCTGTGGCTGAAACAGAAAAGAGTTCTCTCAGACCTCCAACAGAGAGCTCGGATTCTGAGGAACATTTTTGTTTTGTTGTTCTGTGTAGAGAGGGACATGTCTGTTTCCCTTGGTCTCAAGCATTTTCCAGGTCTGGTCTGGGTTGATCCCTGCTGATCACCTCAAGATTATACTTATGTCATTCCAGTAAATTCAGTTAGTATTCTAGGATGCAGGGTAAGCTACTGTAACAAACAAACCAAAAAAACAAACAAACTCTACTTCTGTCAAGTCTATCCCAATTGTGGCAGCTCTATATGTTGCAGAGTGGAGCTGCTCCATGGAATTTTCTTGGTTGTAATGTTTTTGGAAGCAGACCATCAGGACTTTCTTCTGTGGGGCCACTGGGTGACTTTGAACTGCCAGCCTTTAAACTGCACCACCCAGTGATCTTGCTGTAACAGGGAGCCCCCTTCAATTATATACGTGTTTATTTCTCTCTCACTTATCAGTATCATGTATCAAATAAACTGGGTAGTGATCAGGGCTGGAGGGCAGCTATACTCTCTGAGGCTGTAATAAAGGAATCCAGATTCCTTCTACCTTGGAACACTGTTTCTATTAAAAAACAAAAAACAAAAAACACTGGACTAGAATGTACTAGAACACTCCAAAACCCCCCAGAATGCTGAGAAGGTCTAAAAAGTCATCCAGGATAAACCTCTAAATGCTCTACATGCCAAGAAAAGAATACATGGTTGGGAGTCAGAGATACAGTTCCACCTTGATTTCTGGTTGTGTGAGCCTTAATTCTCCATACTGAGCTTCCTTGTATATAAATGGGATCTGCCCCGCCCTGCCCACTTTGCAGGACTGATGACTGATGTATTGATCAAAGAAAATCCTGCACTGGAAGATGCTCTGAGAACTGCAAAATGATGTACACTTGCCAACTAGAAGTATTTTCCAACTGAGGACGTTGAGGCCCAAGAAGCTGGAGGCTCCCCAGCAAGTCAGCCTGAGGTGAAACCAGGATGGAGAGCTATTTGATCTAGGATTAAACCCATGTAGGATCCTGATGGTGTAGGGGTCTAAGCACTACTTGGGATCAGAGAGCCTTCTCCAACAAGCACACAAAGGGGCTCAGCCTTGACCCAGCTCTCTGCGCTGTCAGTTACAGCCAATGCCACTTACTGAACCCTTGGTTTCACCATATTTAGAAGGAGCAGAACTATACTCCACACTCAAAGCTACTGCTGATTATTGATCATTTACTATATGGCAAGAAGGCAGAGGTAGTTTAGTGACAGGATTCTTGCCTTCCATGTGGGAAACCCCTAATAGCACTGGAGTAGAGTGGTTAAAGAGTTCTGCTGCTAAATGAAAAACAAGCAGTTGAAACTCACCAGCAAGATGTAGCAGTCCTCTGCTTTAAAGATGACAGCCTTGGAAACCCTATAGCACAGTTCCACTTTGTTCTAACATATAAGGTCACCATGAACCAGAATCCACTTGACGGCAATGGGTTTCAGTTCTTTCGTTTGTTTGTTTGTTTCTGTGGGAAGCTCAGATTCTATTCTTGGCCAATGTACCTTGTGCATAGCTGATGTACCTCAGTGTAACAACAACCTTTCATCTACCAGTGGAGGCTTCATGTTGCTGTGATTATTAAACAGGTTTCAGTGGAGTTTCCAAATTAAGACAGACTAGGAAAAAAGGCCTTGAGATTTACTCCTAAAAGTCAGCCAACTGAAACTCTATGGATCACAGCAATCTAATCCCAATGTATATGTGGTCAAGGAGTCAGAGGCTGACTCAGTGGCAGCTACCAGCAATTTTATGCTCCAAACTGTTTGCTAAACATTTACATTAAATTCTATCTGTAAGGTCACATAGAATTATTACCCTTACTCACCCATCGTCTTTTTACGAGTCTGAAAAACAAAGATCAGCAAGGTTAAATAATGTGCCCAAGGTTACATGGCGAATAGGTGGTAGGAAGAGCATTTGAACCCACATCGTCTAATATGGCTTATACTGTGCCTTGGCAGCAGTGTGACTTTGTGCAAGTTAAGGGCTTTCCAATCTCTTAGCCTAAGCTACCTTGTCTGTAAAATGAGGGGCTGAGTGGCTATGCAGCAAAGGTGAGCTATACATGTAGCACCTATGCAGCTGCCTCAAGGCCCCACAGAGTCCACATGTGTACTTGGGTCAAACTGTTTTTGAGTGGTTCACTTCCTAAGACATCTATTTTTGTAAGAAAGAAATAAGGTCACGATCCCTACCACCGTTCTTCAGCATCTTCGTCTTCAACCTGAAACAAAAAGCAGGATCCCAGCAGAAGACAGATGCCCATGGGGCGTGGTAAGGACTGTGACAGTACCCCCAACAGGGCCCCAGACATAGGTAAGAATGATTACTGATCCACAGGACCAGGCCAGCAAATCCTCCTAGCAACAAAATAAGAAAGCAACTCAATTGAGAGCTGAGGCCTCCTCTTGACTATGGGAAGAATTTAGAAATACATGTGTGCGTTGTTAAAACAACTATAAATACATAAACAAAAGTCAAATTAGATAACTGAGACTATCTAAAAATTAAATACTTGAGCTCATCAAAAGACTATCAAAAGAGTAAAAAGACAACCTACAGACTGGGAAAAATCTCCGAGATGGACATATCTGATAAGGGTCTAATCTGTAAAATGAAGAGAAAAGGTCAACAAATCAACAACAAAAAGACAAACTATCTATATAATTCAGCAGTGAACGAGGGACATGAACCAATACTTCACCAAAGAGGACATTCAAGCAGCCAACAAGCAGATAAAAAGATGCTCATGATAATTATTCATGAGACAGATGCAAATAAAGCCTTACCTTAAAAGAAAAGTCTTCCCAGAAGACATGATCCTGGATTCTCTGTCAGCCCAGAAGTGAAACCACTCCCAAAGCCAACTCTTCAGACAAAGACTGGATTTGACTATAAGACATAAAATGCTTAAGTAGATACATGAGGCTAACTGAGCAACTCCTGTCCAATGGTGAGATGAGAGGGCAGAGGGAGACAGGAGCTCGTTGAATGAACATGGGAAATACAGAGTGGAAAGGAGAAGCATGCTGTCATAAGGTGGGGAAAGCAGCTTGAATCACAAAGCAGTGTATAAGTTTTCACATGACAAATTGACTTGAATTGTAAACTTTCACTTAAAGCACAATAAAATATATTTTTAGAAGTCTTTACAAGTCACACAAACACCTTCCCTAATATGTAAAGACTGTCTAAAGGTTGATAGATATGAAATTGGTGATTAAAAGTAGGGTAACATTAAAGATAAAAGTTAAAAGATTAAAGTAGGGAATGTTACCCTACTTTTAATGCACTAACATTGTGCATAAAGGTCACTGAGATTGCTGAACCTGATCAGCAGACTTACATTCCTTTCCCTGTCTCCAGGTTAGTGAATTGAGAGCTAATAATTTGGGGTAATTTACATTCTTCGATAAGATGTAATGGAACCTTGTGACTCTGTTCTTTCCCGTGCAAACCCCTTTTGTATTCTGGTTATAAAAACCACTGGAATTGTAATCCAAGTGGGACAGTCTTGGAGAAAGTATTCAAACTGCTCCCAGGCTGGCATACTTGTCTGTTAATAAAGCATTGCTTCAACCTTTCACCATCTCTGAGACTGGCTGCAGTGAACAGACTTGCTTTTGGTTTGGCAACACACTCAGTAGAAACTTCCTGCTCTGGTAATGACTAAGAATAAAGTTAAAAGATTAAAAAAAAAAGGCTAAAATGACGTCCCATACAGATATAAAATGAACATATGCTAAAGATTTAACATATCTGTGAGGGAATCAGTAAGCTGTTACAATTGTCCAAAGCAGAAGCTAAAGAGCAGGTGTATTTCTAGCTTGGAGGTGCTGATGTTAATGTGTAAATGGTGCAAACAGGCCTCACCAACTGGATGGAAGTCTACAGAACTTCTAAGGTGTAGACATGACCTAGCCACAGAGAAGGATTATTTAGTGTTGCTTAGTAAATGTCTTAGCTATTATTGCTCTAACAGAAATATCACAAGTGGGTGGCTCTAACAATGAAAAAGTTTATTCTACTTCTAGTAGACTAGAAGTCTGAATTCAGGCTGCTGGCTCCAGGGAATGCTCTCTTTCTGCACTCCCACCCCCACCCCCACCCCTTTCTCCCAGCTCTTGAGGAAAGTCCTTGTGTTGCATTAGTCTTTCTTGGGTGTGACAGTATTTTGGAGCAGGAACCTCAGGTCCAAAGGACGTGCTGTGGCTCCAGGCTCTGGTTTCTTGATGTTATGAGGTCTCCAACTCTCTGCTTGCTTTCCATTCCTTTTATCTCTTGTAGGATAAAACGTGGTATAAGCCACTCTTCAGGGAAACTCCCTTCACATTGGAGTAAGAAGGTGACTTTAGGAAGAGGGTAACAGTCCTACCCTAATCCTCTTTAACATAATCCAGTGTATTAACCACAGGTAAAAATTAGGATTTACAGCATAGAGAAATCACAAAATGCGGGACAATCACACAATACAGGGAATCATGGTCCAGCCAAATTACTATATACACTTTTAGGGGAACACAATTCAATCTATGACAGAGTTTCTGGGTGGTGAAATGGTTGATGTACTCAGCTACTAACTGAAAGTTTGGAGGCATGAGTCTACCTAGAGGTGCCTCGAAGAAAGGCCTGCCATCTACTTTGGAAAACCAGCCATTAAGAGGTCTACGGAGTACAGGTCTGCTCTGATGTACATAGTGTCGCCATGGGTCAGAGTCAAGAGGATGGCAACTGGTTTTAATTCAAGTAGCTTAAAAACTACCCTAACCCATAGAAACAAAACCTGAACATTTACCAAATGCTTCAGTTCTACAGAAATAGGTTGACTTTGAGGGAGAAAACAAAGCATTCACACCTTCACATATTATCTTTGCCTTCAAGAAGTTCATAGTCTAGTATGCCCTAGAACACTAAGAAACTGTGGCTAGGCTTTAATTGACATCTGCGTACTGACTTCTGTGATCTTCACTGAAGCCCTATGAGGGGCACCTCAGTGTGTTCATCCTGCACTTTAAGAGACTGAAGTTCTGAGAGGCTGAGAGAATTTCCTACAGTCACACAGCCAGTATAAAGTGAAACCAGCATTCAAATCCAGTTTGGCTGTATAATATAATGATGATAATGTTCCCCAAACTCCTGAAAGCCCAGTTGTCTTTCTCCATTCCAGGTAAGCCTACAGTAAGAGTTGGATGGGTTTCTCATGAAGTTTCAAATTCAGCCTCCTCAAGTTTGGAATACAATGATGCAACTCTCACGCTCAGGCTATACCCACTAAACAAGCCTCCTCCCCTCTCAAAAAAATGGGTAGACTGCAGCAAAAACCAAAGCCAAAACCAAAATCTGTAGCCCTAGCACGCACTGCAGAGCCTGAGTACCTCACATGTCTGCAGACGGAGCTCCTTCATCACCAAGCCTGGAAGTACCTCTTTATCCATCAAAAGTCCCCACTGCAAATCCAAGTTGCCTCTCTGACTCCAGTGTTCTGGGCTGTTGGCTGTGCAATTGTCCACTCCCGGTCCCACCCTAGCCAGTCATTCTCCAGAGCAAGATAATAGCTTCAGGCACAGCAGTTCTGATTTTGAGTCAGTAAACCTGGGACAAAACTTGGTGTCTTTCTTTTTTTAAAAAAAATCTCACTTTTTTTTTAATGCCCCCATGGTAATTAAAATGCATAGCTAAGCTGGGTCAAAAGAATGTATTTCTGAAATGCCAAGGATTTCTCCCACATTTCTCCATAGAGTAGCCAGGTGGCAAGCTGTCAAAGAATAGTCAAACCCACAGGGATTCTTGTGGCTCAGAACAAATGGGTGAGTTAAGATTTTGAACTTAAGACATATACATATATACACATATATATGTATGTATGTATTTTAGGTATGTAATACTTTCTTGTGGTAGAAGAATCACAAAGTCATAAAGCACAGAGTAAATATGATATTCTCCCTGTCACTAGTGCTGCACAACAACTCTAGTCCAGTCCTCTCAGTTTGGTGGACTCTTCTGGTTCTTTGTCTATGCATTCCTCATTCGTCTAATAGTTAGGTAGATGATACAATACAGCTATTTCTGAAAAATAGAAATTATATATAAATTATATATAAATATGTATAATATAGAGAGAGACTCATACATACATGGGACCAAGTAATAAATATTGTTTGGGATTTGCTTTCACATTTATGTTCATCTCAGCCATGACATCAAATTTTGAAGGTCGTCTTAGTACACATAAATCCATTTCATTCCTTTTAAGAGTTTCAGAATATTTCATGAATGGATGCACCATCATTTATCTAGACAATTCCCTGTTGACGGACATGTACATTGTTTCCTTTATGCCCCTGATATAAAATATGAAGTAGATATTCTTTTGCATATATCTTTATTTACATATACAAATTCATGCATTTCTGAAAGGCTAGATTCCTGCAAACAGAACAGTTGAGTTACACATCCTTTTACATTTTGCTGGATAAGCCAAAAAAAAAAAAAAAAAAAAATTCCCCAAAACTCTCACCCCACAGGAGGGGTAAGGCTTTGACAGCACAAGTTTAAAAAAAAGCAAACCAAACCCACTGCGGTTGAGTCGGGTCTGACTTACAGTGACCCTAGAGAACAGAGTAAAGCTGCTCCATACAGTTTCCAAGAAGTGCTTGACAGATTCAAACTGCCAACCTTTTGGTTAGCAGATATAGCACTACCACCCAGGTTTCCAGTACAACTCTAGAGGCCGCCCAATTCCAGGGCCACCTGTTTTGGTGTTGTATTCCAAGTGGTGCTACTTATATAAGTTGCTTTGGGAAAGAAAGTCCCTGAACTTCTAGAATAAGGAACCAAGTACATTTTCCAACGCTGACTATTTATCTTTTAAAATTCTGACAGTTTGATGAGGGAAAATATTATCCTATTGTTAGAGGGTTTTGGATGCCGTGAGTTTCGTTTAATCAAAATTATGTAGAGGAAAAACCAGAGAGAGGAGGACAAAGAAAAGGAAGAGTTTATTTGCATTTCAGGCAGCTTTACAGCGTTCTCGGATGGGAGTCTGTAGAACTGTGCGCTGGCTCGGGGGTTGGGGTTTTTAAAGGGGTGCCAGCAGACCTTGTTGAGGACAGCGCTGAGAACAGCACCTGTGACAATAAGAACAGTGCCCGCGGCAAGTAGCCTATGGGGTTGTGGACATTAGAGTCGCTTAATTAACATAAGGGAGTATTATTTCAGTTGGATGAGGTGAAACCCAGGCAGCTAGTCTCATTTGAATGGAATTTCCGGAATAGCTGGTTGATGAGACATTTTGACTGGGGCTATTCCGGGAATGACTGGGGAAGGGGCTTGGGTTTCAGCCTATTACTTATTATTTCTATTTACGTGCTATTTATTAGGCATGAAGTTGATCTTCATTTGTCTATTCCAGTACTTTGATTATTTTCTTGTTTCCTCCCTTTTCTTGACATATTCTAATTATTAACCTTTCACTGTTACACATGTTGGCAATGTTCACTCTCAGTCTTCCAGTGTCTTTAATTTTCTTTGTAGTGTATTTCATCACACAGAATTTTTGGCTATTTAGTTAGCCAAATCTCAACATTTTCATTTACAATCTCTAAGTTTTACAACTTATTTTCCCACATCAAGATCATAAAAACAGTTTCCAATGTTTCTCTCAAATCATATTAAAGTTTTTCAAAGGTACAATCTAAAATTTTAAGTGACTGTGAGGAAAGATTCAAACTTAATTCATTTTTCCCAACTGGACATCTAAATATCCCAATACTCTATATTGCATAGTCCATTCATTCTTTAGCCATGAATTTGAACACAAATTATTGACTAGCTATTCATTCCCATGAGCTCTGGTGGCACTGTAGTTAACAGCTTACTTGCTAACCAAAAAGTCAACAGTTTGAATCCACTGGTTCCTCCTGAGAAACCCTATGGGGCAGTTCTACTCTGAACTCTAGGGTTGTTATGAGTTGGAATCGACTCAGTGCCAATGGGTTTGGGTTTTCTTTTTTTTTTAAAAAAAAAAATCGTTCCCTGGACTGGACTTGGCAATGCAGAGTGACCATATATTGGATGCACTTTATGGTTCTATACATCTATAGGATATCATCCTGGTGACCCCTGGCTGGAGGAAGGAGAATGGGTGGAGAGGAGGGGAAAAGAGGCTGTTGAGAGGATGAGACATGTATGGAGCAGAGAGGAATAGTGTGCTGTCACCAGACAGGGAGAGCAGTCAAAGCTGCATATAGGTGGGCATGCAAATTTATATGGGAATATACATTTTCACTCAGTCATATTAAATAAAAAAAAATTCATTCTCAAGTGAAATTCCGGAAAAATCAGCAGCCATTATTTCTGTCACAAAGTCAAATAAACACTAAAATTGCTTCACTACTTCAATTAATGCTGAAACTATTGTGGTGGTTGTTAGGTGCCGCTGAGTTGGTATATATGATAGTGTATGTGTATGTATGTATATATATGTGTATATATATATATGATAGTGATCTTACATATAACAGAACAAAATTTTAATTTGATGAAATTGAACAGCTATCCCTAATTTTGAAAACAAAATAAAAAATAACTCAGGACTAGAAAAGAGGGAAATTGAGAGAGATTTTCTTAACAAGATTATTAACTTTATCTCACACAAATAGTTCACAGGTACTTACAGGGGAAATGAGAGAGGAGTTATTTAAATAAGAGATGCTGTCACCATCTCCAATATTAACAAGCTATGGTTTTGTTGATGCAATGAAGCACAATCAGAAGAGGAAGTATGGCAGAGAGAAAATCCAACTATTGCTAGAAGATTCAAATAATTTCTTAGAAAATTCAGCAGTAGACCTGCAAGAACTACTTGAATTACTTCGTAAATCAATTGGACCTAAGGTTAGTGTATGGAAATCAGTTTATTTCCTCACACTAATAGAAACAAGGCTAAACCCAAAAGAAAAAACTGGGCAAAGTTCAGTTCACTAGTCTTCCTTCCAATATTATCTATAAATGACCAATGAAATTGAAACTAAAAAGGAGTGGCATCAATATCAGGAGCTAGGGAAATGTGACAGCCATATGTCAGATCGCAAAGCAAGCAGGTGACCAACTGGGACTAATAACCTGCAGCATTATTATTATTCTGTTGTCTACTAAACTGGTGGCTAAAGCTGTACATTTGTTACTACTTTTCTTTTTTGGTCAATAAGCCTATAGGATAGGTATCTTTATTACCATTTTTCAAATAAGATAAGTCTGATCAAGGTATATTTGGTCAAAGCAACAGGTACCAAATTGTAAATTGAAAGTCAAGTTGATCTGATTCCCAAATCCATGTTGTTAAACATCATCAGGCTTCCAGACACTCAAGAGAGTAATCAGACAATGAGGGAATCTACAGTGTGGTAGGAAGTGAGAAGAAAGCGAAAAGGTGTTTGGAGGCTGAGAGTGGCAAGTCCATAAGCAGCTGGAGGAGAATACTTTTTAATGCTTGCATGAATGAAGTGCTGTAATGTACAGAAGATTCCCTTCCATTTAATTATCTCATTTCCCTGGCTGGTAGGCACCAAGATACACACATGACAGAAGTAAGACCAGAGAAGCTAGTAGGTGACCAAATGATACACATACACTGTTAAGAAATATGAAAATATGTCCCCTAATCTAAGCACAAGACCGAGCTGAGCCAAGACTGGTCCTGTGATCTATAACAGCATGAAATAGTAAGTATTGTGTAAGCCATAAATTTTTTGTTAATTTTGTCTACTGCAGCAGCAGTGGAAAACGAACGTATTTACACACAAGAACTCAAAAGCATAGTTATGATCTGATGTACCTGGTTGTTTTAGTACAGTTTTGTCGGGAGCCATGGGTAAGCCCCCAGGCCCCAACATACAGGAAGCTTGAAGGGTTGAAAAAGCCCGCGCCCGCGAAATTCAAAAGGCCCGCGTGCGTGCGAAAACTTCCTGCCTGATGTCACCGCCTTAGTCTTATGTATACCCAATCCCCAGCCGACAACTACCTCACTCCAAATGTCACTCAATCCCTACGTCACTTGATTCCTCCCTCCATTCCCGCTGCTATATATACCGCACTGTAACAATAAAACCTTGAGGCTTGATCAGAACTTTGTCTTGCCTCCATTTCTTCACGTCTTTCTTGCCCCACCTTCATTTTCACAGGCTCCCCTTCGTTCCTCCGTTGATTCGCCCCGCGGGTCGGGGCAAAACTGGCGCCTCAACGTGGGGTCCGAGGTACGGAGCTGCTGAAAGAAACCCACCACGGAGAAGGAAGTCCTGGCCAGGCGTCCTGAGCTGCCGCACCGGGTATGAGCCAGCTCGACCGGAGTTTCCATGGGAAAAGTCTCTCGTGAGTCAGACCCGTCCTGATCACTGCAGGAGTAGCCGCCCTGCGAGTTTGGTCTGACAGAGGTGAGTGGTTAGAATCATGGGGCAAGAATTAAGTTCGCATGACTTGTTTCTTACGGGCATCAAAGATTCTTTCAAGATGCGGAGAATTAAGGCAAAAAAGAAAGACTTAGCTCAGTTTTTTATGTTCCTATCAGACGTTTGTCCGTGGTTCCCGCAACAGGGCACCATTAGCCCGCAAATTTGGAAACGGGTTGGAGATTGTTTGAATGACTATTATAAAACTTTCGGACCCAAGAAGGTCCCAGTCACTTGTTTTTCTTATTGGAATTTGATAAATGATGTCCTCCAGAGTTTTCATAATGCTCCTGATGTTCAACATCTCGCCCAGATGGATGAAAAGGTTATGAAAGGACAGTCCCGTCCCCCTTCCGCCTGCCCCTCAGTTTCTCTTAACATTCCAGAAGAGCCTCAGGCCTTCGGAACACACACATCCCCGCAAAGGAGTCATACTGATCCCCCCAAGGGTCTTTACCCGTCCTTAAAATCCTTCACCGATAAACTCGATTCTGACCCACTGTCTCCTGAAGATCAGACCACTCTTGAGGAACATGCCGCCCATTACCATGAGAATGCCTACCCCAATACCCTTACGGCCCCTGCCTTCCAAAAGCCTCCTCCTTATCCTCCAGACCCTCCTAACCCGACCGCCCCACCCCTTGGCCTGGAACCCAGCTGTCCTCCCCGATCGACTGAAAACTCCCTTGATCAAGATATATCAACGCTAGAAAAACTTGTAGCTCACAGACACAGACAGTTAGATCTCCAAAAGGAGCTCCAAGCCCTTGAGCAAGAGCTTAACTCACTCAGCCTAGCCCAAAATCCTAAAACTCGATCCTGGAACAATGTGTCAAAAGGTGCCCCAGGCCGTCCTAAGACTCTCCTCACCTTTCCGGTAACTCGTAGCCAGCATGGGCAGATAGAGACTGAAATAGAAAGTGAAGAAGAGCAAGAAAGCCCTAGAATAGTAGAGGAAGAAACTGAGAATCCTGATACAGATGATATCCAACCTGACAGCCTTAGCCCCCAGAACTATCGCCACCTAAATGTGAAACATGTTAAAGACTTAAAAGCGGCTGTCAATAACTACGTCCCAACAGCCCCTTACAGTATAGCATTGCTTGAGAGCCTTAGTGACCGATGGCTTACACCTAATGGTTGGCATTTCTTGGCTCGGGCCTGTTTATCAGGGGGAGACTTTGTTCTCTGGCATACCGAGTTTGCTGAACAGTGCCGAGAGACGGCACAACGTAATGGAGAAAGCAAGACCTCCCGCACCTGGACAAGAGATAAACTCTTGGGGCGGGCTCCATATGACACCAATGAAAAACAGGCAAATTTTCCCCCTGGTTTATTATCACAAATACAAAACGCCGGCCTTAGAGCCTGGAGACGTCTCCCCCCCAAGGGCGCAGCCACCACCTCATTGGCTAAAATTCGCCAGGGACCCGATGAGCCGTATAGTGAGTTCGTCAGCAGATTAACTGATGCTGCCGAAAGGCTAGTGGGAGAAGGTGAGACTGGCAGTGCCTTTATCAAACACCTTGCCTTTGAAAATGCTAACCCCTCTTGCCAAGAAGCCCTACGACCTCATCGCAGGGGAGATCTCTCCGATGTATCGGAGCCTCCCATGCTATTGGCGTTGCCATAGGAGCAGCGCTTAAGGGCTTGAACCCCAGTTCATCACAAAAAACTTGTTTTAATTGCAAGCAGCCTGGCCATTTTGTACGCGAATGCCCCCTGGGAAAACAACATCGTGGGCTTCCCACCTCAGTGTGCCCCCGATGCAAAAGAGGCAAGCATTGGGCTGTAGATTGTTATTCCAAAACTGACATCAACGGTCAGCCTCTCCCCCCAAAACAGGGAAACTCCCAGCGGGGCCAGCCCCTGGCCCCACCCTCGGAACAGAACCTAGGGGCAGTCAGGTTTGTTCCCCAAAAACAGACACAGAGACAGGTTTCAGCTCCCTCTGCCGCGCCACCCCTGGAAGTGCAGGGTTGGACATCCGTTCCTCCACCAGTACAATACTAACCCCTGAACAGGGCATTCAGGTCATTCCTACAGAGGTCCGAGGACCATTACCCCCAGAAACGTTTGGATTAATAATAGGGCGAGGCAGCTCCTCCTTGGCCGGTCTTCAGATCCTCCCAGGAGTCATTGACAATGATTATGCAGGACAGATATCTCTTTTGGCTTCTGCCCCCTCAGGGCCGGTATCCACACATGCAGGTCAAAGAATAGCTCAAATCTTATTGCTCCCTTTATTACCCACACCCCATAGGCATTTAGTTCCCAGGTGGCCTGACGTCGCTTTCGGGTCCTCAGATGCATATTGGATGCAACCAGTCACACCCGATAGACCAAGACTTACTCTCCAGCTAGATGGCAAAGCTTTTGAAGGAATAATGGACACGGGGGCTGATGCCACAGTAATTTCCGCTAAGTATTGGCCTTCCAACTGGCCCTGTGAGACCTCAATAACCCATCTTGAAGGCATTGGCCAGTCTGTCAACCCCAAACAAAGCTCAAAAATTCTCACTTGGAAGGACTCTGAAGGTAACTTAGGGCAAGTTCAACCCTACATTGTCCAAGGTTTACCTGTTAACTTATGGGGCTGTGATGTCTTATCCCAACTGGGAATCATCATGTGTAGCCCAAATGAGATAATTGCCCAACAGATGCTTAACCTAGGTTTCCTACTGGGACAAGGACTAGGAAAAAATAATCAAGGTATAAAGCAGCCTCTTCCCGTAACGCCTAAAAATAATCATTCAGGCTTGGGAAGTGAAAATTTTCCTTAGCGGTCATTGACTCCCCTGCACCCCACGCTGATAAAATTAAGTGGAAATCTGAGTCTCCAGTGTGGGTAGATCAATGGCCCTTGACTGAGCAAAAACTCGTGGCTGCCACAGAGTTAGTGCAGGAACAGCTGGCTGCTGGACATTTAGAACCAACTACCTCTCCCTGGAATACTCCTATATTTGTGATCAAAAAGAAAAATGGGTCATGGCGACTCCTTCAGGACCTCAGAGAAATTAATAAAACTATGTTTACAATGGGGGCTCTCCAACCTGGACTCCCCTCCCCTGTTGCCATTCCAGCTAACTATTTTAAGATCATTATTGATCTCAAAGATTGCTTCTTTACCATTCCTCTCCATCCACTTGATAGGGAACGCTTTGCATTTAGCCTCCCTGTTATCAATTTTAAAGGGCCAATGCAACGCTATCAGTGGAAGGTTCTCCCTCAAGGCATGGCCAATAGCCCTATGCTATGTCAAAAATCTGTTGCCCAAGCGGTGGATCCTCTCCGCCGCCGATGGCCTTTTATTTACATCATTCACTATATGGATGATATCCTGCTGGCTGGTCCCACCCGTCTTGAGGTGCTTAACTGCAGCCAAGATTTAACCCACAGCCTGGCCCTTATGGGGCTTCAAATTGCCCCTAACAAGGTTCAGCTTACAGATCCCTATTACTACCTGGGCTTTGAATTAAACGGTAACCAAATTCGCACCCAAAAGCTTAGCTTTCAAACCTCTCAGTTACAAACCCTAAATGACTTCCAAAGGTTCCTGGGAGACATAAACTGGCTCAGACCTTATCTCCAACTCATGACAGGAGAATTAAAACCATTATTTGATGTTCTTCGAGGGGACTCCGACCCTCTCTCCCCCCGACATCTCACCCCAGAGGCGTCAAAGGCCCTTCATACAGTCGAACTGGCAGTGCAACAACAACAAGTCACTTTCCTTGCTTATGACACACTCTTTGCTCTAATAGTCTGCCATACACCCCATACGCCCACAGGAGTGTTGTGGCAAGAAGGACCCCTCCTATGGATACACCTGCCGACCAATCCATCCAAGGTCCTTGTCACGTACCCTGCTCTGGTAGCAAAAATTATAAAGACGGGCAGAGAAAAAGGGCGCCTACATTTTGGACGGGATCCTAATCACCTTATAGTCCCATATACCAAGGAACAAGTAGACTGGCTCTCTCAAAATGATGATGACTGGGCAATTACCCTAACTACATACCAGGGCACTATAGATAACCATTAACCTTCACACAAACTCCTCCAGTTTGCCCAAAGGCACCCCTTCATCTTCCCCAAAATAACATCTGCTCAGCCCTTGAAAGGAGCCTCCCTGGTTTTTTCAGACGGGTCATCCTCTGGTGTTGCGGCATGGGTCATAGACTCACAGGAAAACAGTATCCAGTCTCCTTACAAGTCTGCCCAGCTTGTAGAGCTTTTCGCTATCGTACAGGTCTTCACCATACTACGTGATATCCCCTTTAATCTCTATACCGACAGTGCTTACATAGCCCTCTCGGTCCCTGTGTTGGAAAGTGTTCCCTATATCAAACCATCTTCCAATGCTGTGCCCCTCTTCCAATAACTCCAGGCACTCATCCTAGAGAGAAAGCACCCCTTTTTTATTGGACACTTGCAGGCCCACACTGACCTCCCAGGACCCCTTTCTGAAGGTAATAACCTTGCGGATAAGCGAACACACTTGGTCCTCTCAGCTACCCTAGAGCCCATTACCAAAGCCCAACAGGCTCATGCTCTTCACCACCTCAATGCCCGTACACTCCGCCTTATGTTTAAGATTACCAGAGAACAGGCGAGACAAATTGTTAAAAACTGTCCCGCATGCGTAACTCTTCTGCCTCTCCCCCACCTAGTAGTTAACCCAAGGGGCCTGCTCCCCAATGAAATCTGGCAAATGGATGTTACCCATATTCCTGAGTTTGGTAACCTCAAATATGCCCATGTGACCATTGACACCTATAGTGGGTTCCTCCATGCCACCCTCCACAGTGGTGAGGCCTCTAAAAATGTTATAGCACATGTTCTCCAATGTATTGCCATCATGGGGAAGCCCCAACAAACCAAAACAGATAATGGACCAGGCTACACATCTCAGACCTTTAAAAACTTCTGTAGTCAATTCCAAATTAAACATATAACTGGCATTCCCTATAATCCTCAGGGACAAGGCATAATAGAACGAGCTCACCAG
Source organism: Heterohyrax brucei (assembly GCA_028571685.1). Lineage (NCBI taxonomy): Eukaryota > Metazoa > Chordata > Mammalia > Hyracoidea > Procaviidae > Heterohyrax > Heterohyrax brucei. The sequence continues at coordinate 83,190,418 of CM053154.1, read as the reverse complement.
ACCCTTAAAAACACCATGTCCAAACTTAAAACAAACACTGTTTATTCCACTAGAGATTCTCCTCGTAACCTCCTAAATCATGCCTTATTCATCCTTAATTTCCTACAACTAGATATTAATGAAAAATCTGCGGCAGATCGCCTTTGGCATCAAGAGACTAAAAATCAATATGCCAAGGTTATGTGGAAAAATCCCATAACCCATAAATGGCATGGTCCTGACCCAGTTCTTATCTGGGAAAGAGGCCACGCATGTGTGTATGATACTCCAGAAGGGGCCCCTCGGTGGCTACCCGAACGTCTTGTCAAACCCATTAATAATAACCCCATTTCCAGGGAAAATACCCCTGAGAAACCTTCTCCTCTTTTGTAGGCTGTAAAGGCCACCTGTGTCTGGCATCGCTGGAGTGAAACGCTGAGAAAACTCTGCGATATGGAAGTCAACAATCCATCACAGATAAGCTTTTTAACCTTCTTGCTAATCATTTCTCCTACATATGAAGGAATTGCCTCTATCAACCCCCATGCTCCTTTTAGCCTTAAATGGGCCGTTATAAACCTAGATGATAATTCCATACTCTATAATGTTAGTGACACCAAACCCTTAAACACTTGGTGGCCTGACCTTTCCTTTTGCCGAAAAGATGTCATCCCACACATAAAAGAATACGCCTCTAAACACGTGCGCAACTTCGGGTTTTATGTTTGCCCCAACTATAATAAAGGCGCTCACTGTGGGACAACCAATTCCTACTTCTGCACAAAATGGAGTTGCGTTACCTCAAGTGATGGAAATTGGAAATGGTCCACACCTTCTTCAGACCTCTTAAGTTTCTCCTTTACTAAGTATTATGATAAAAATGAAAGATTTAGTTCCTCTAAACCATGTAACAAAGACAGATCAGACCACATAACTGTCAAATTTACAGAACACGGAAAAAGGTTAACATCCCAATTTTGGATGTTAGGTCAAAACTGGGGAATAGTATTCTATGATAATCTTGGGAAAATGCCAGGTGGCCTTATTCAAGTGCGCCTTACAGCACAAGCCCCATTTCAACTCATAGGCCCAAATACAGTGCTATCAGAACAACAACCAGCCAAACCAGAACCCACGCCCCCGGAGCCAAGACCCCGGTTCCCCCAACCCACCGAGGTCACGTCCATTTCCTCTTCAGCTACTCCATCACCCCCGTCCTTAGATTTATCCCAAGCACACCCATCTTCAAACTTATCCGGTGGCCAAAGATTACTAAATCTGGTACAGGGTGCTTTCCACGCCCTCAACAATTCCAACCCCAACCTAACCGAGTCCTGCTGGTTGTGCTTAATGACTACCCACCCTTTTTATGAGGGACTCACCTTGAAAGGAGTATTCACCAACCAAACTGATCACAAAAATTGCAGCTGGATGTCTGAAAAAAGACTCACCCTTACTGCAGTCTCAGGATCAACAGGAATCTGTATTGGTACCCCACAAAATCACCAACAGGCAAAACTTTGTAATCAAACTTTAAAAAGTCCCCACACTGCTGATACGTATTATCTAATTCCCCCGGTGGGGGGCTGGTGGGCTTGTAACACCGGACTTACACCCTGTGTATCCACTAGTGTGTTTAATCAGTCACTTGACTTTTGTGTCATGGTACAAATCTTCCCCAAAATCATCTATCACTCTGAAGACAACTTCATATCCCAATACCAGTTACAAACTATCAGGTTTAAAAGAGAACCCATCTCCTTAACTTTGGCGGTCCTCTTGGGCCTGGGCATAGCAGCAGGAGCTGGTACTGGTGCTGCAGCTTTGGTAGAAGGTCCTAAACAACTCCATAACCTAAACATGGCCATAACTGAGGATCTGAAGGCCATTGAGCAATCCATTTCTAACTTGGAAAATTCCTTAACGTCCCTGTCAGAAGTAGTCCTCCAGAATCGAAGAGGGCTTGACCTACTTTTTCTTAAAGAAGGTGGCTTATGTGCAGCCCTCAAAGAGCAATGTTGTTTTTATACAGATCATTCAGGGGTCATCAGAGACACTATGACTAAGCTCAGAGAGCGATTAAACCAAAGACAACGAGAATGGGGAATCAGTTCGGGACCGTTCGATTTACACTTTACCGGAACTTCATGGCTTACTAACCTACTTCTCAGTTTTGCTGGCCCTATTTTAGGAATATTACTGTTCCTGACCTTCGGCCCTTGGGCATTCAGAAGAATAACAAGCCTCATCAAACAACAAATAGACGCTGCACAAGCTAAACCTATTCAAGTTCACTACCATCGCCTGGCAGTTGACGAAGATTGTGCCATTGAAAATGGGATACCCTAGCTTCTTCCCCACGGGGACAGCATGAAAAGTAGAGGCATGCTTACCTCCTTACCAACCCGGCAAGAGAGGTATGGGTACTGGGGCGAGTGCGAAGCAAAGCATTGCAAGGGAAAGTTAACATTAACTCCTCTACGTTTCCCTGGGGCACACCTGGCTTGCATAGAGGTTGGTATCTATTTCAACATCAAAACAGTTCTGCGTCTCCTCCTCAAAAGATACCAAGAGCCATAAATTCCACGCGGAGGAGCCTTGGTCAATACCCCCTCGCCCAGTTAAAGCCCACCTCCCATCAAATAAAACGAAAAGGGAGGAGATGTCGGGAGCCATGGGTAAGCCCCCAGGCCCCAACGTACAGGAAGCTTGAAGGGTTGAAAAAGCCCGCGCCCGCGAAATTCAAAAGGCCCGCGCACGTGCGAAAACTTCCTGCCTGATGTCACTGCCTTAGTCTTATGTATACCCAATCCCCAGCCGACAACTACCTCACTCCAAATGTCACTCAATCCCTACGTCACTTGATTCCTCCCTCCATTCCCGCTGCTATATATACCGCACTGTAACAATAAAACCTTGAGGCTTGATCAGAACTTTGTCTTGCCTCCATTTCTTCACGTCTTTCTTGCCCCGCCTTCATTTTCACAGGCTCCCCCTCGTTCCTCCGTTGATTCGCCCCGCGGGTCGGGGCACAGTTTTTTCTTCTTTTTATTTTTTTGTGGTGTTGGTAAAGAATACTGAATATACCGTAAACCAAATAAAACCAAGCCCATTGTCATTGAATTGATTCCAACTCACGGTGACCCTACAGGACAGAGTAGAACTGCTCTGTAGAGTTTCCAAGGAGCACCTGGCAAATGCAAACTGCAGACCTTTTGGTTAGCAGCTATAGCACTTAACTACTATGCCACCATGGTTCCATGGTGAATATACCATGGACTGTCAAAAAAAGGAACAAATCTGTCTTGGAACAAGTATAGTCAGAATGCTCCTTAAAAGCAAGGATGATGGTATTTCATCTCATGTACATTGGACATGTTATTAGGAGGGACCAGTCCCTGGAGAAGGACATCATTCTCGGTAAAATGGAAAGTCAGTGAAAAAGAGGAAGACGCTCAGCAATATGGATTGACACAGTGGCTATAATAACGGGCTCAAGCATTTTGATCATAGGGACAGCCCATGACCAGGAAGTATTTCATTTTGTTCTTCATACGGTCACTGTAAATCACAACCAACTCAGCAACACCTAACAACAACAAATACACACTCTCCATAAAGCAAAAATACATCCTATCATGCGTCTTTATTTTCCTCCATGCAGATATACTCAAGTGCAAATGTATATACAAGGGTGATGAGCAAAACACAATCCCTCAGTAGAGTGTACAGCTTGTATACTGACCTTCCTGAAAACAGCCTGGCCTGGGCATTCACTCGGAATCAGTCCTTTACAGGGATTATAAGTATTTTCTGCAGATGAGATCATATTATACTCATTTTTCTGTATCATTCAAAGTGAACTGAGTTAAATTCTAATCTATCCTTTTAATGGCTGCACAGTGATTTATGCTGTAGTTGTACCCTAATTTATCTACTCTATTTTTTTATAGAAGGACATTTATTTTGCTTGTTACTTTGAAAACTGCAGCAAAAAAAATCAATCTGTGTATTTAGATATTTATATTCTCAAGAATAGGAGTCCTTGGATGGTACAAATGGTTAAGCACTCCACTACTATCCAAAAGGTTGGTGTATCTCACCCACCTAGAGGTCTCAGAAGACAGCCCTGATGATCTGCTTCAGAAAGGTCACAGCCTTGGAAACTCTATGGAGTCGTTCTACTCTGTACACATATGGTCACTATAAGTTGGAATGAACTTGAAGACAACCCACAACAGAATCTCAGGAGTGAAATTACTGAGTCACAAGGGATATGTACTTCCATTTTGTTAATCAAGGGGCTGGTATCATGAATGAGGAAAGTGAGGCTGAGAGAGAAGCAGACAAGGAGACTGAGAGACAGAGATAGCTAAACCTCACACCACACAGAGTGGAAATCAAAAGCAAAATGCCAAGTATTTTGACAACAGTCATAGCTCAGGGCCTAAAGGGAAGCTGGAGGACTATGGAGGATCCTGGGAAACAACAGGCCTCCTCCAACCACTCTTACCCTTACTTACAATACCTTTTCCTGACCTGTTCAGTTGACACTAACCTCAGTGAGGTTCTAGCTGGTCGGTCACTAACTGTAAACCTCTCTTCTTAGAAAACGCCCTCTGTGTTGGTTGGAATTGCCTGAAACACAGTGTCTACGTATGTTGTTTGCAGGTTTTGGTATACGGTGTTATTTTATAACTGGTCTAGTGACAATTGTCAATCTGTATTTCTTATTTTCCCATCTAGTAGAATACCTTGCTTGTATGTTGTATTCAACAGATTTTATGTTCAATAAATAAATGACTACTTATTATGCAGATTAGTTATGGAATTTGATCATCAACTAAACATGCAACCTTGTGTGTATAACAGGTATTATGGATTGAATTGTGGCCCCAAAAATATGTATTTATAAATTATAGCCTCTCTACCTGTGTTTATAATCCCATCTGGGAATGTGTCTTTAGTGTAGCATGTCTCTTTAGTCAGTCTCTTTTGAGATAAACAAAAAATTAAACAGAAAGTGAGAGAAACAGAGATGGAGGAAGAGATGCCAAGCCACATGAAGATCACCCAGGAGTAGAAGCTCCGAAGAGACCAGGATGTTCCTCCAGATCCTACAAAGAGAGAAAACTTTCTTCTAGAGCTCATACCCTGAATTGGAACTTCTACTATCCTAAACTGTGAGTGGAAAACCTTGGTAGCATAGTGGTTAAGAGCTAGGGATGCCAACCTAAAAGTCAGCAATTGGAATATACCAAGTGCTCCTTGGAAATTCTGTCAGGTCTGGTCTCTTTTAACAGAGTTCTAATTCTGAACATTCATTTTTCTCCCTCTGCATCAGGGACTCTACATTGTGTTCTCTGTCAGGGCAGTCATTGGTGGTGGCCCTAGGAGCCTACTGCTGAAAAGAACTAACCAGTGAAATTCATATAAACAGCAACAGAACATTGTCTAATATAGTGCCAGGAAATGAATCACCCCTACCCTCTACCCCAGTTTGGAAGGCACTCAAAAGATGACTGGAGAAGAGCTGCCTCCAAGTAGAGTCAATCTTAAAGATGTGGATGGAGTCAAGCTTCAGGGAACTTCATTTGCTGATGTGGCACAACTCAAAATAAGAAGAAATAGCTACAAACATCTATTAATAATTGGAACATGGAATGTAGGAAGTATGAATTTAGGAAAACTGAAAATAGTCAATGAAATGCATAAACCAATGTTCTAAGCATTAGTGAGCTGAAGTGGACTGGTACTGGCCAATTTAAATTGGACAATCACATAGTCTGATATACCAGGAATGACAACTTACAAATCCATCCTGAAGTACAGTGCTGTTGGTGATACGATAATATTCCATCAATTCCTGAGGCCTTGTTTTTTGCCAATTATTTTAGTGCAGCTTGGAGTTCTTTCTCCAGTACCATTTGTTCCTGATCATATGGCACCTCTTGCAGGCTGAAGGTAACTGGTGTTTTTAACTTTTTGTTTGTTTGTTTAAGCTGGTAGGTGGGGTTTGGGCTTAATCAGCAACAGCAAAGCTTAGCCTCACTGCTGACATGATCTAGCCTCACTGCTGACATGATGAGGAGGTGGAATAACCACTTTTGAGAGCCTGGCTCTGGACTCTGAGTACTTTGGCCCCTCTACCCTCTCTTTCCAAACCTCTGTCATTGATTCAGCTATTTCATAGCAGGCAGGAGAGCTTGTGCAAGATGCCATCTTGTCTGACTAGGAGGTGGAGTTACCCAAGTGGAGGCCTCAGCAGGGGCTAATTCCCAGGCTGGGAGGCAGTGCCAGTCAAGGGAGCACTTCCCAGCAGAAAAGCTCTCTTTATCACAGTGTAGCCTTATGGGTGGGGCCTGGAAGTGGTTGACAGCAAGGCAGTAGCCTGTCCATAATTTGAACTAGATTATAGCATCTGTGGATGGATATAGAGGTGTCTCCATTGCCAGCTGGAAAGAGGGGCTTGCACACCTGGTAACCTGACTGATTTTGGAAGCTGTCAGGTAGCTCTTACCTTTCAAAATAAGACTACCTAGAGAAATAACTGATACAGCCTGATAGCATCTCTTCAGGCCTTTACTGACCCACAACATAGCGTCAGGTGATGGCCCCCTAGTGACTCCATAACTAGCACTGTGTCTTTGCCAACCAGGTGGTGGAGACTTCTACCCCAAAAGTTCCACTGGCCCCAGTTGCTGGAGTACACAGAGGTGATGGGTAATCACCTTCCTTCTCAGACTGCACTACAGATCCTGTTAAGGCAACATCAGAGAAGCTAAACAATGTTTAGATGCCCCAAAAGCAACAAACCCTGGCCAGACACTTAAAGAAAAATTCACCCATGGTTCCAGAAGGCTCTCAAAAGAAAGAAGCAAAGAACTTCCCAGATGAAGAGGCCTTTCTGAAACTATCAGAGGTTGAATATGAAAGGATTATATACAGAGCCCTCCTAGACATTATACAAAATGCAGCAGAGCAAAAGCAAAAATGAAGCAAGCTGTTCAAACTGATGGAACACCAGCATTCTGAAATCTGACACATCAATAACAAAATCAAAGAATTAGACGATTCAGTTCAAAGCCAGAAAAAAAAAAACAAAAAAACAGAATTGAACAGCTGGAAAATAGACTTTCTGACTCTGAAGACAGAGCCACTGACACCTGCACTAATGTGGAGACACAGGGGAAAGATACCAGAAAAATGAAGAAGGATTAAGAAACATGTGAGACTCTATCAACAGGAACAATCTACAGTCAATTGGATGGAGTTCCTGAACAGGGAGGGACACCGGAAAACACGGAGAGTATTGTTGCTAGTTATTGATAGAAAACTTCCCTGAAATTATGAAAGAGAACATAGATATCCAAAATTCATATCAAACTCCACACAATGCAGGCCCCAAAAGAAAGACACCAAGATGTGTTATAATAAAGCTTAACAAAATGAAACATAAGCAGAAACTCTTAAAAGCAACAAGATTCAAAGCAAAGCTGACATTCAGAGGGAAGCCCTGGAGGCTTTTGTCTGATTTCTCAGCAGAAACAATGGTGGCATGGAGGCAGTGGGATGGCACATTCAAAGACTTGAAGGAGAAAAACTTCCAACCAAGAATTATATACCTGCCAAACTGTCTTTCAAATATGAAAATGCAATTAAAACACAGATAAACAGAAACTCAGAGACTTTGTAAAAACCAAACCAAAGCTACAAGAATTACTGAAAGAAGTTGTTGGTTTAGAAAGACAAAACTATTAACTCCATATTTTAGGAGGCAATACAGGACACATCATCCAGAAACCTACTGTGGGAGGGCACAAAACTCAATCAAAGCTATAATATTAATAGAAGTGATCCGGTGGTCATATCACAAAAAGTAAGACACCATTCCATTAAAAAGAGGGATATACTACAGTAGTTATAGTCTTCCAGATGGAGAGGAAATTAAAAAAGATACGTAGATGTTACAATTGGGTTTAAACATAGATCATTAAGGGGGGTCACAGGGATAGCAGCACAACACAATAAAGACACAACATATCAAATCAAGATATGTAATACAGGAGTATCAACAAACACAAAACACAAAACCAACACTGAAAAGGGTGAAAAATCAACCCATATAGAAGAATGTCCCAGAACAGAATATTAAGAGCAACAGAGAAAACATCAACACACACAAAAAATACATTAAAATGACAGTACTAAACACTTACCTATCACTAAATACATTGAATATAAATAGACTAAACACTCCAGTAAAGAGACAACGAGTGACATCTTGGATCAAGAGATACAATCCATCTGCATGTTGCTTACAAGAAACTTGCCTTAGACTTAAAGATATGAACAAACCAAAAATTAAAGGATAGAATAATATATACCAAGATAACAATATACAAAAAAGAGCAGGTGTGGCAATAGTAATCCCAGATAAAATAGATTTTAATATAAAATCCACCATGATGGATGACAGACACTATTGCTGAAAGGTTTAATGCACAAGCAGTACTTAACAATATTAAACGTTTATTCACCCAATACTAGAGCATCTAAATACATCAAAGAAACACTAACTACATTCCAAAACGAGATAGATCACATCACAATAATAGTGGGAGACTTCAGCACTCAGCTTTCAGTATTGTACAGATCTTCTAGAAAAAAGTTCAACAAAGACACAGAAATCTTATTGCCACAATCAACCAAATAGACCTCATTAACATATACAGAACTTTCTATTCATCAGCAGATAACAACACCTTCTCCAGTGCACATGGAACATTTTCCAGAATAGACCATGTGTTAGGACATAAAACAAATCTCAACAAAATCCACAGTGTTGAATTGTTGTAAAGCGTCTTCTCAGACCATAAAGCCATAAAAGCCAAAAGCAAGAGCAGAAAAACATAGACAGAAGTTGGAACTCATGGAAACTGAACAACATTTTGCTCAAAAAGCCATAGGTTATAGGGAAAAAAGTCAAGGATAAAATAAAGAAATTTATGAATCCAAATGAAAATGAAAACTCTTCCTACCAGAACCTGTGGTATACAGCCAAAACAGTGCTCAGAGGTCAGTTTATCTCTATAAATGCACACATCTCAAAGGAAGAAGGAACCCAAATCTAAGAATTAACCCTACAGCTTGAACAAGTAGAAAGAGAGCAACAGAGGAAACACTCATGCACCAGAAGAAAACAGATCATAAACATTAAAGCAGAACTACTAAATGAATTAGAGAATAGAAGAACAATTAAAAAAATTGGTAAGACCAAAACCTGGTTTTTCAAAAAGATCAACAAAATTGACAAACCATTGGCTAAACTTACTAAAGAAAAACAGGAAAGGAAACAACCTGAATAAGAAATCAGATGAGAGATGTCATAACAGATCCAACAGAAATTAAAAATACCATAACAGAAGACTACAAAAGACCGTACTCCAACAGATTTTAAAACCTAGAGGAAGTGGACAAATTCCTAGATTCATATCACCTACCAAAATTACCACAAGGTGAAGCACAACAACTTAATAAACCTATCACAAAGAAAGAGATTGAAAAAGTCATCAAAAACTACCAACGGAAAAAAGGCCTGGATCAGATGGTTTCACTGAACAATTCTACCAAGCTTTTTGAGAAAAGTTATCTCCAATACTACTGAGACTATTTCACAGTATAGAAAGGGATGGAGTACTCCCAAACTCATTCTATGAAGCCAGCATAACCCTGATATCAAAGCCAGGGAAAGACTCAGAAAAAAGGAGAACTACAGACCAATATCACTCGTGAATCCAGATGCAAAAATCTTCAACAAAATCCTTGCCAATAGAATTCAACAACATATCAAAAAAATAATTCATCACAACCAAGTTGGATTCATACCAGAGATGCAAGGGTGATTCAACACCAGAAAAACAATTAATGTGATCAACCACATAAATAACACAAAAGACAAGAATCACCTGATTTTGTCCATTGATGCAGAAAAGGCATTTAATAAAGTCCAACACTCATTCCTGCTAAAAAACTCTCAGCAAAATAGAAATAGATGGCAAATTCCTCAATGCAATAAGGGCGGTTTATACAAATCTAACTGCCTACATCATCCTGAATGGAGAGAGACTGAAAGAATTCCCCTTGGGAACAGGAACTAGACAAGGATGCCCACTCTCACTTCTCTTATGCAACACTGTACTAGGAGTTCTAGCTAGAGCAATTAGACAAGACCAAGAAACAAAGGGCATCTGCATCAGCAAAGAAGTGAAAATCTCCTTATTTGCAGATGAAAATCTCCTTATTTGCATACACAGAGAATCCTAAAGAATCCGTAACTAAACTACTCAAACTGATAGACCAGTTCAGCAAAGTATCAGGATACAAGATAAACACAAGTAAATCAGTAGGATTCCTTTATACCAACAAAGAGATTACAAAAGAAGAAATCACCAAATCAATACCGTTTACTATAGCCCCTAAGAAGATAAAATATTGGGGAATAAATCTATCTAGAGAAATAACAGACCTTTACAAACAGAACTACAAGACCTTACTAAAAGAAACTAAGAGAGACTTACATAAATGGAGAAACCTACCCTGCTTATGGATAGGAAGAGTTAACATTGTGAAAATGTCTGTTTTACACAAAGCAATCTACTTATATAATACAATTCCAATACAAATTCCTGTGACATTTTTTTAAGGAGATGGAGAAACAATTCACCAACTTCATTTGGAAAGGGAAGAAACCTCAGATAAGCAAAGCACTACTGAAGAAGAACACACTGGGAAGCCTCTCATTACCTGACTTCAAAACCTACTCCACTGCCACAGAAGTCAAAACAGCCTGATACTGGTACAAAAAGAGATGTACAGATCAATGGAACAGAATTGAGACCCCAGAGATGACACCATCTTCCTATGAACAGCTGATATTTGACAAAGGCCCTAAGACCTTAAACTGGGGTAAAAACAATATCTTCAACAAATGGTGCTGGCAAAATTGGATATCCATCTGTAATAAATTGAAACAAGATCCATATCTCACACCTTATACAAAAACCACCAAACTGGATAAAAGACCCAAATATCAAAACTAATATGATAAACCTCAGCCAAGAAAATATAGGATCAACAATGGAAGTTTTAATACTCAACATAGATAGGCTTCAAAATCTGACAAAGCACAGTCAATAGAAGAGAAAATAGATAAATGGGAACTACTATAAATCAAACATTTTTGCTAACCTAACGGCTTTATCAAAAGAATTAAAAGACCACCTACAGAATTGGAAAAAAATATTTGACAACTATGTGTCAGACCGACATCTGATCTCCATAATCTGCAATGTACTACAAAATATCAACAAGAAAAGAACAAAAAATCCACTTAATTGATGGGCAAAGGAGATGGACAAACACTTCTCTGAAGAGGATATCCAGGCAGCCAAAAGACACATGCAGGATTGCTCATGATCATTAGCTATTAAAGAAATTCAAATCAAAACTATGATGAGGTATCGTCTCACGCCAACAAGGTTGGCCATGATCCAAAAATCACAAAACAACAAATGCTGGAGAGGCTGTGGAGAAATTGGAACTCTCCTACACTGCTGGTAGGATTGCAAAATGGTACAAGCTTTTTGGAAAGCATTCTAGTGCTTCATTAAAAAGTTATGAATAGATATACCATTTGACCCAGTAATCCCACTGCTTGGAATATATCCTACAGAAGCAAGGGCTGTCACACGAACCAATACATGCACACACATGCAGCACAATCCACAATAGCAAAAAGATGGAATGTACCCAGATGCCCAACAACAGATGAATGGATAAATAAAATAAGGTATATATACTCAATAGAAAACTATGCAGTGATAAATAACAATGATGATTTTAGAAAGCATCTCATAACTCGGTTTCAGTTGGAAAACTTTATGCTGAGTGAAATTAATCATCAGCACAAGGAGAAATATTGTATGAGACCTCTACTCTAAGGACTTAAAAACAGACTCATGTACAGAAGAAGAGACTCTTTGATGGCTACAAGGGAGAGGAGGGAGTGAGGGAGAGGGCTGGTTATAGATTAGACAGTTGACAAAAATTTAGTTGGGTGAAATCAGTAACAGCACATATTAGAAAGAAGATCAATGTAACCGGACTTTAGCATAACCTGAATACTCTTCCAATCTTAACCCAATATTGCAAGGACAGAGTAGCAAGGGTGGGGGTCCAGGGACCATGCTCCCAGAGGACATCATGGCCAATTGGCATAACTAGTGTATTGCTAAGAGTCTTCTGCACCCCATATTGGTGAGTGGTGTCTGGGGTCTTAAAAGCTAGCAAGCTGCCATCTGAGGTACATCAAACGGTCTCAACTCAGCTGGAACAGATGATCAAGTACCAAAATGACACAGGTGAAAGAGAACCCAGAAGACAGAAAGACCCACGTGAATGGGTGACTAAGTCAACATGTGACTAGAAGAACCAGATGGTACATGGCCACCACCAGTGACAACCACAATGGGGCTTACAAAGTCGAGTCTCAGTGGCAACACAAGAATAAAAAGTGGTGCACCCTGAGAACTCCACTTAAAGACCACAATTCATGGTCTGCAGGCCTTGGAGTTCCCCTGGGAGCATGGTCCCCAGACCTGATGCCCCTGTCTATAAATCATTACTGAGGTTAACTCCTCTGACAGAAATAGATTGGACTTGGTGACACAGAGTGCCCATATTGTGTGTGCACTTTATGGTTCTATGCATCTATAGGATGTTGTCCTACTGGTCTCTTACTAGAGTGGAGTGGAGAAGGTGGAGAAGAGGGGACAGGAGACTGTTAAGAAGACGTGACATGTATAGAACAAAAAGGAGGAATGTCCTGTTACTGGGCAAGGAGAGCAGAAGTAGTGGCAGATAGGCGGGCATGCAAATTTAAACTGGATTGTGCACTTTCACTCAATTACAATAAATAAATTATAAAAAGAAAAGGAAAAAAGTCTTTGGGGGCCAGATCAGGTAAGTAGGGAAGGTGTTTCAATGTAGTTATTTGTTTACTGGCTAAAAACTCCCTCACAGAAAATTATACAATTATGTTTGCCAACTTCCCATCTTGCTACCGTGTACAATGGCCATTCTAGAAAGAGTTCCAAAACTGCTTTGAAGTGTAGATTAGGTGCTGGTGTCAGTGCATAGTTTCCCAAGGGGAGTACTTCAAAAGTGACTCTAGTGATATTCAGCAGTGAGTTGTGTAGCACTTAGAACAATTAATTTCACAGACTAATTGGTCAAACCTCATACGCAAAGCCATTTGACTGTGATAACATTGCCGTGAATGGGAATTCCAGGACACTCAACTGTGCTCGTGAAGAATCTGTACATAGATCATGAGGCAGTCATTTGAACAGAAGAGGACACCACATGGTTTAAAGTCAGGAAAGTCATGCTTCAGGGTTGCATCCTTTTCAACCTGCATGCCAGGCAAATAATCTGAGAAGCTGGACTATGGGATGAAGCATCAGGACTGGAGAAAGACGTTTTATTAATCTTTATGATGCAGATGACACAACTTCATTTGCTTAAAGTGAGGAGGACTTGAAACACTTACTGATTTAGATCAAAGACCACAGTCTTCACTGTGGATTGCTCCTCAACATCAAGAAAATAAAAATCCTCCCAACTGGACCAATAAGACACATCATGATAAACAGAGAAAATATTAAGATTGTCAAGAATTTCATTTTACTTGAATCTACGATCATGGAAGCAACAGTCAATAAATCAAAATGCATTATTACAGGGGGGAAATTTGCTTCACAGGGAAGCAGAAAAGCAAACATGTTACCATGAAAATTGTGGTGTACCTGATCCAAGCCATGGTATTTTTGATTGTATCATATACATGTGAGAGCTGGACAACGAATACAAAACACAGAAGAAGAATTGATACCTTTGAATTGTGCTGTTGAGAAGGATATTGATGGATGGGCAAAAGAATGAACAGATCTGTGTTGGAAGAAGTACAATCAGAGTGCTCCTTAGAAACAAGGATGGCAAGATTACATTTTACATGTATTAGACACGTTGTCAGGAAGGATCGATCCCTGGAGAAGGGTTTTCAACACCACAACATGTCAACACTTCATTTCTTGACCTTAAGTTCCCTTTTACCTGCTTTTTCCTGTCCCCTGCTGCCTTCTAGTCCTTGTCCCTGTGTTAGTGTCATTTTGTTTTATGTTGTTGTTAGGTGCTGTTGAGTTGGTTCCAACTGTTAGAGACCCTATGTGCAACTGAACAAAATACTGTCCAGTTCTGGGCCATGCCCACAAATTGTTGTTATACTTGAGCCCAATGCTGCAGCCACTGTGTCAATCCATCTCAGAGGAAGGTCTTTCTCTTTTTCACTGACCCTCTACCAAGCAAGATATCCTTCTCCAGGGACTGATTCCTCTTGGTAATGTATACAAAGTATGTAGGTGTAGTTGTGCCACCCTTGTTTCTAAGGAGCACTCTGATCGTACTTCTTCCAAGACAGATTAGTTCATTCTTTTGGCAGTCTCTGTTATATTCAATGTCCTTCTCCAACACCACAATTCAAAGTCGTCAATTCCTTTTCTGTCTTCCTTATTCGTTGTTCAGTTTTTGCATGCATATTATGCAACTGAAAACACCACAACTTGGGTAAGGTGTACCTTAGTCTTCAAGGTGACATTTTTGCTTTTCTGCACTTTCAAGAGGTTTTTTTTGCAGCAGATTTGCCTAATGCAATGGCTCTTTTGATTTGTTGGCCTCTGCTTCCGTGATTGTGGATCCAAGTATAGTAAAAGTCTTGATAACCTCAACTTTTTCCACATTTATCATAATGTTGCTTATTGGTCCAGTTGTGAGGATTTTTTTTTTTCTTTATGTTGAAGTGCAATCCATACTGAAGGCTGTGGTCTTTGATCTTATGTATTATTGGCTGAATCTTCAGCTGAAGAGTGAATCTCAGGAGCGACTTTATAACTGAGCTAAAGGGTGTTGAGGGGTCAGTCTCTGTTAGATCAATAAGTCTGGTCTTTTTTGGGGGGGGTGTAAGTTTTAGAATTTTTTCTACATTTTTCTCCACCTCTGTCTGAGATTGCTTTTCTTTTAATATGTATAACCCTCAAACTTATTCTTTAAACCCTGTAACTAAGTGTAAACTAAGTGTTATGTTTTCCTCTGTGGTTAAGTGGAGAGAATAACAATAAACTTTCACAGGAGCTTCTAAGACCCTTACCAAAACAGTGTCTCCGGAAAGTCTTGATGTTGATGCTTAGCTAGGTCTCCTAGGCAACTGATGACAAGTAAATTTTCACCTGAGCAAGCTGTTTCTGACAGAGAAATGTCCTGTAACCTTCCCCCTGCAGCTTCGCTTGTAATAATCTAGGTTTGTAATGTCCAATCAAAATAGTGCAGCTCAAGTCCTCTGCTCTCACCCTTTAGAAGTCCCTACAGTTTCACCAATTTGACAGTGTTTGTTCTTTCTGTACAATTAGACTGTTTTCACATTTGAACTGTTATGTAACCTGCAATAAACCTCCTTGCTTTATTTAAACACAGTACACTTTTATCATTCTTCTTGTTGTTGTTAGGTGTAGTTGAGTCAGTTTTGACTCATAGCAACCCTATGTACAACAGAAGGAAATGCTGCCTGGTCCTATGCCACACCCACAGTTGCTGTTATGCTTAAGCCCATTGTTGCAGCCACTGTATCAGGCTATTTTGTTGACTTACTTTCTCTTTTTCAGGGGCCCTCTACTTTACCAAGCATGATGTGCTTCTCCAGAGATTGATACTTTGTCGCAATATGTCCAAAGTATGTAAGATGTAGTTTTGCCATCCTTGCTTCTAAGGAGAATTCTGGTTGTACTTCTTCCATGGCAGATCTGCTCATTATTTTAGTAGTCCAGGGTATATTCATTATCCTTCTCCAATACCACAATTTAAAGGTGTCATTTTTTTTCTGTCTTCCTTATTCATTGTCCAGCTCTCATACACATATGCATGATATGACTGAAAATACCATGGCTTGGGTCAGGTGCACCTTAGTTGTCAAGGTGACATCTTTACTTTTCAACACTTCAAAGAGGTCTTTTCCAGCAGTTTTTTCCGATGCAATGTGTCTTTTAATTTTTTGACTTCTGCTTCCATAGATATTGATTGTGGAAACAAGTAAGGTGAAATTGTTGATGATCTTTTCTTCATTCATGATGACGTTGCTTATTGGCCCAGTTGTGAAGATTTTTATTTTCTTGATGTTGAAGTGCAATCCATACTGAAAACTGTGGGCCTTGATCTTCGTCAGAAACTGGGTCAACTCCTCTTCACCTTGAGCGAGAATGTTGTGTCATCTACAAAATGTGTCAGAATGGGAGGTGCTATATGGTAGGGTGTCTTAGTCATCTAGTTTTGCTGTAACAGACATAGCAAGAGTGGATAGCTTTAGCAAAGAGAAATTTTATTCTGTCACAGTCCAGTAGGCTATAAGTCCAAATTCAAGACATCAGCTCCAGGGGAAGGTTTTTTCTTTTGGCTCCAGAGGGAGATGCTTGTCATCAGTCTTCCCCTGGACTGGGAGCTTCAGTGGATCAAGGACCCTAGGTCCTTTCCAAAGGATGCACTCTGCCTGTAGCGCTGCTTCCTTACTGATGGTGTGAGGTCCCCAATTCTCTGCTTGCTTCCCTTTCATTTATATCCCAGGAATTTGCCTCAAGACACAATATGTTCTTACAGGTTGAGTCCTGCCTTACCAAGATAGCTACTGCTCAGATCGCCCTGTCTCATCAACATCACAGAAGCAGGATTTACAACATACAGGAAAATCACACAATACTAGGAATCACGGCCTAGCCAAACTGCTACATGTATTTTTTGGGGGATACAATTTAATCCATGACATGGGGTGTGGCTGGCAGAGCACAAGCCTGGGCAGTCAAGAGGTCTGGGACACCCCTCTTCCCTATGTGAGAAGACTTGATACAAATTCCTTCCAGTCTTGGACCTCAGTTTTCCCATCTATGAAAGGAAGAGCTTGGCAGGTGAGGAATGGTGAAAGATGTGAGTTGGAGGCCTGGACTCCAAGACAATCTCATTTCTAGCCATGTTTTGCCAAGTTAGCACAAATGGCCAGGTTTTACACTGACTAGTAAATCTTAGTAACTGACAAAAGCAATGTGACAAGATATCAGCAACCACAGCATTGGCACAGTGCCCTGCTCTCAGAAAGGTCCCATGTTTGGTTTAATGCTCTTCTGTCACTGTCTTAAATTTCTTAATGATTCCATTTTTCAACTTTTGTAAGTGAAGCCTAATGAGACAACAGAATGTGCATAAAGAGAACACATACATGCACATGCACATTTGCATTCCTTGTCACACCCTTCTCATGTAGCATCTGCAATGTCCCAGGAGCATAGAATTCCAGAGGGACTACAGTGCATGAGAATTTAGCAGAAGTCACAGTGAGTAAAAGTGTATATGAATATGACTGAGTGGGTAGGGTTGCTCACAGCACTGAAAGGCCACATCTTCTTTCAAACAAGAACTGGCTTTGATTGCCAAAAGAAGAAAGCAATGTGTTCAAAGAAATACTAACAAGCAAGGAACCCCATCATGTCCTTTATTAACAGTACTACTTCCCTGTCCAGCCAACTTTTTACACTGAAAATGACAACATAAATGCAAAGGGAAAGACCAGGTGGCTCAGTCCTTGCTGACTCATCAGGAAGCCCAAGGAAGAGAGTATGGATAATAACTGTGTGCATATCAAGAAGTGTGATGGAGGGGAAGCAGGACCAAGATGGCTGATACATCTCAGTTGCGCCTGAGAACTAAGGCCTGGAATGATAATTGAACAGAGCAGGGTGGACTTCCAGGACCTAGCATAGGTTGTCAGGTAGGACTGTGCGCCAGAAACAGGGAAACTACCTTTCTCAAAGAGGAGGCAGTGGTGCTGAGGACCGTTTCTGCTGACTCACCATTTGGAGGACTGAAGTACCGATGCCTTCTTTGTTATGTGAGAGGTGGGGGCTGGGCATGAGCCAGCTAATTTGCGAACTGCAGTGCTTAAGTAAACAGCATACAGTGAAGCAGAGAGACTATGTTTGGCATAGTCACATTTTGAGATCCTGGATACTGACTGAGGTCACCACTGCCCCTTAACCTTTTTCTGAGCTGTGCCATAGATTCTACTGTTTCATGGCAGAAAGTACATACAGCTCAGGTGCTATGCCATCTTTGTCAGCTGGGTGGCAGAGTCACAGAGGTCTCAGAAAGGGCTAATTAAGCTGAGAAGCAGTGCCTGAAAAGAAATTGCTTCTCCAGCAGAAAAGCTGTGTTTAGGACAGAGGAGACTAGAGTAGTGGGTAGCACCTGGCAGAGGATGGCAGTAAAGCTGTAATCACTCCCTACTTTGAACCGCATCGCAGCGTGTGCGGATGACCTGTGAGGTGATTTTGTGGTCAACCAGAAGGTAGAGCCTGCCACACCTGAGGGCCTGACTGATTGGGCAGCTGTTGGACAGCTCTTCCCTTAGCAGTAAAATAACGTTTTAAAGTTATTTTAAAATAATTTTATTACCAGTTTTCACCTGGAGAACTGACAGCTGAGTGGTCTGGCAGTATCTCCTCCACCCTTCACTGATCCACATTATGGCCTCAGATGACAGCCCCCAGTGGCTCCATAAGTAGGGCACCATATTTACCAGCCAGGAGGCAGAGCCTGTCATCCCAGAGAGTCTACTTGCGCCAGTCACTAGAGCGCACAGTGGTGGTTGGTGACCAATTTCCCTCTTAGAACTACACCTCAGCTCCTGCTGAGGAAACACCAGACAAACTGAGCAGCTTCTAGATGGCCAAAGGCAACAATCACTTGCTAACAGTCCACCACAGCTCTGGAAAACTCCCAAAATAAAGAATCAAAAAACTTCCCAGATGAAGAAGCCTCTCTGAAACTATTGGTGGTCAAGTACAAATGAATTATATGTAGAGCCCTCCTAGAGATTAAACAAAATGCAGCAGAATAAAATGAAAAATAAGCAAGCTATTTGAGCTGATGGAACATCAGCAATCTGAAATCCAGCAGATCAATAACAAAATTATGGAATTAGACAATTCAATCCAAAGCCGAAAGAGCAGAATTGAGGAATTGAAAGCCAAAGTGAGTGAGAGTGAGGATAGAGCAACTGACACAGCATTTATGAGGAGAACTCAGAGAAAAGAAATAAGAAAAACAAAAAAGCACTAAGAAACATGTGGGACTCTATTAAGGGGAACAATCTACAAATAATTGGAGTTTGTGAGCAAGGAGCAGTAGTTGAAAATACAGGCAGTATTGTTGTAGAGTTGCTGACAGAAAGCTTCCCTGAAATTATGAAAGAAGAAAATATAGATTTCCAAGGTGCATATCAAAGAAGTGAAATAAATTGAGTTAGTTTCATGCAGTGTTTCTACTGTTCTGATGAGAATGTAGTATACATGCATGTATGAGCTACAAAGTATGAATTGTGTCATTTTGGTGATTCTGAATGCCAGTTGAGTGTTCTTACATATGTATTCAAAACTCACATGGCACATATAAATCCACGTTGATGATTAAAAATTTTGGTTAACTTAAACCCTGTTGCCATTAAGTCAATTCAGACTCATAGCAAACCCTAGATGTCAGAGTAGAACTGTCTCGTAGAGTTGCCAGGGAACAGATAGTGGATTTGAACTGCTGACATTTTGATTAGCAGCTGAACTATTAACCATTGTACCACCAGGGTGATTATTTATGTAGACCAGCATTAAATAACAAATAGGAATATCAAGACAAGAGAATTCCCAACAGGAAGGAAATGGCTTTATATTTTCCTACCTTTAAAGATATCTTTTCCTGCTTCTTGATCAAATAGCGACACATTCCCATTTTTGACTGTGTTGTTAGATGCCATCGAGTTGTTTCTGACTCATAGCAACCCTATGAACAGTAGAACGAAACACTGCCCAGTCTTGCTCCATGT
Organism: Heterohyrax brucei; assembly: GCA_028571685.1. Lineage (NCBI taxonomy): Eukaryota > Metazoa > Chordata > Mammalia > Hyracoidea > Procaviidae > Heterohyrax > Heterohyrax brucei. Next base: position 83,170,410 of record CM053154.1, on the reverse strand, counting down.
CCACAATAATTTTAATGCTTAAGCCCATTGTTGTGACCACTGTGTCAATCCATCTCATCAAGGGTCTTGTTCTTTTTCCCTGACCCTCCACTCTACCAAGCATGATGTTCTTCTCCAGGGAATGATCTTTCCTGACAACATGTCCAAAATGTAAGATGCAGTCTTGCTGTCTTTGCTTCCAAAGAGCACTCTGGTGGTACTTCATCCAGAACAGATCTATTTGTTCTTTTGGTGGCCCATGGTACATTCAACATTCTTCTCCAACACCATGATTCAAAGACATCAATTCTTCTTCTGCATTCTTTGTTCAGTATCCAGCTGTTGCATGCATATGATGTGATTGAAAATACCATGGCTTGGGTCAGATTCATTATAGTCTTCAAGATGACATCCTCACTTCTGAATACTTAAAGAGGTCCTCCGCAGCAGATTTTCCCAGTGCAATGCATCTTTTGATTTCTTGACTGCTGCTTCCATGGACATTGATTGTGGACCCAAGTAAAATGAAATCCTTGACAACCTCAATCTTTTCTCCATTTATGACAATGTTGCTTACTGGTCCAGTCATGAAGATTTTTGTTTACCTGATGTTGAGGTACAATCCATACTGAAGGCTGTGGTCCTTGATCTTCATCATGTCTCAAATCTACTTCATTTCCAGCAAGTAAGATGGTGTGGTCTACGTAACACAGATTGTTAATGAGTCATCCTCCTATGCTGATGCCTCATTTTTCTTCATATAATCCAGCTTCTTGGACTATTTGCTCGGCATACAGACTAAAAAGTTATAGTAAAAAGGTACAACCCTGACACACACCTTTCCTGACTTTAAACCATGCAGTGTCCCCTTGTTCTGTTCACACAGCTGCCTCTTGATCCATATACAGATTCCTTAAGAGCACAATTAGGTGTTCTGCAATTTCCATTCTCCACAACATTAGCCATAATTTAGTATGATTGACACAGTCAAATGTTTTTGCATAGTCAATGAAACACAAGTAAACACCTTGCTACTATTCTTTGTTTTCATCAAAGATCCATCAGCAATGATATCCCTGGTTCTACATCCTCTTCTGAATCCAGCTTGAATTTCTGGTGGTTCCTTGTTAAAATACTGTTATAGTTGCTTTTGAATGATGTTGAGCAGAACTTCAGCTGCATGTGATGTCAACAATATTGTTCGTAATTTCCACATTCGGTTGGATCACCTTTCTTTGGAATGAACATAAATATGGATCTCTTCAAGTCAGTTGGCCAGCTAGCTGTTCCCAAATTTCTTGGCATAGGCAAGTGAGCACTTCCAGTGCTGCATCTGTTTGTTGAAATATCTCAATTGATCAATTCCTGGAGCCTTGTTTTTTGTCAATGTCTTCACTGTGCACAAATTATGAGACAATGCTACACATCAGTTACCCCTGATCGGTCTCACTTGTGCTTGATCATGCACAGAGCCCACACAAAACAGTTCCCTCCTTTGCCTGTGACCCAGAATGTACTCTTTTTTGCAGGGAATTCAGTGCCAAATGGGTGATAATCCAAGGCACCAGGGCTATAGCTTCAAGGCAGGTAAGCATCAGAAAAGACTCCAGGAAGCTTTGCCTGCAGTCTAGTCAGACAAAGCATGATGCCTGTGTCAGAAGAAGAGGAGATGGAGGAGATAGGTAGGCAGAGTAGCCAGAAAAGGACTTGGTGTCCGTGAAGGGAGAGTCATACGGATGCTTGTGAGCAGGAGTGGATCTAAGCTCAAAGGTAAATTTAGGTGACCTTTTAAAGAATATAAACCAAAAAATAAAACCAACCCCATTGCCATTAAGTCTATTTTGACTCATAGAAACCCTATAGGACAGACTAGAACTGTCCCATAGAGTTTCCAAGAGGTTTCTGGTGAATTTGAGCTGCCAATCCTTTGGTTAACGGCTGTAGCATTTAACCACAACGCCACTAGAGTTACCCTTTTAGAAAACAGATAAATGAAAATTACAAGTTCAAATTTAGGTACAAATTAAAATGAGAAAAATTATTACAGAATGCCAAATTTTAAAAAAGTAACAAATATGACAAACATCCTGTCTCAGCTACCTAGTGCTATAACCCAAGTGCTACAAGTGGGTGATTTTTAAGAACAGAAATTTATTTTTTTGGAGTTCTGGAGGCTATAAGTCCAAGTCAAGGTCTCAGCTGTGTAGGAAAGAAAGCTATGACTCCTTCCTTGAATGTGGTCCTGGGTATTCCTTAGTTCACTGACTTGTAGACAATCTCTACATGGCTTCTGTCATTGCCTATGAGTGTGTCTGTGTCTATGCTGCTCTGTTTATAACTCAGAAGTTTTCAGGTTGAGGATGCACCCTAACTGGTGTAACCTCAATCAACTGATCACATTATATTAGATCACATTTATGGAAAGTGATTGCATTATATAAATTACATTATACTCCTCACAACTGGGCCAATAAGCGGCATCTTGTCAAAGGATTTCATTTTACTTGGGTCTGCAATCAAATCCTGTTACAGCAGCAGCCAAGAAATCAAACAAAGTATTGCTTTTGTTACCTGATTTGGGTCCATGCCCTGGAGTAGCTGAGCCAACAAAACATACTTTGAGTTAGAAAGAGGAAGAATGTTTATTAGGAGGTGTGATAACACCAAAGACTTGACAGCAGCACAAGCTATTCTTCATGGAGTCTCAAAAGACAATTTTTACATCAGAGTTTATATGTCATTTCAACAAGAAACACTTCTTGTTTTTAAGCACATAGCCCACAGATAACTGTATATATCACAAAATAGTCACAAGAAACTCTTTGTAAAACTACGGATAGGTATGTCAGACACGTGGACTCTAATCTGCATGTTTGTAACAGGCAAAGACAAAACTTATACAAAAATTTCTCAGGTAGTGAAACTAGCCTTCCAAGGTCACTCTGAGAAGAGGAGCAAGAAAGAAAGTTCTCAGGAACTTAGATGAAAAATCCTAGTTAAAAGAATTCAACAACACACATCAAAAAATAGTTTATCACAACCAAATAGGATTCACACCAGGGATGTAGGGATCGTTCAACATTAGGAAAACAGTTAAGGCAATCAGCCATATAAACAAAAGACAAAAATCACCTGATTCTATCAATCGATGCAGAAAAAGCATCTGATAAAGTCCAACACCTATGCATGTTAAAAACTCTCAGCAAAATAGGAATAGAAGGGAAATTACTCAACATAATGAAGGCCATCTACACTAAACTAACACCTAGCATCATACTTAATGGAGAGAAGATGAAAACATTCCCCTTAAGAATAGGTACTAGACAAGAATGACCATTGTCACCACTTCTATTCAACATTGTTCTGGAGGTCTTAGCCAGAGCAATAAGACATGACAAAGAAATAAGGGGCATCCAAATTGGCAAAGAAGTTAAGTATTGCTATTTGTGGAAGACACGATTTTATATATAGAAAACCTTAAAGAATCCACCAAAAAAAAAAAAAATACTGCATCTAATAGAAGTCTTCAACAAAGTATTAGGATACAAGATAAACATACACGAATCAGTAAGATTCCTTTACACCAACAAAGAAACAATGAAAGAGGAAATCAAGAGATCATGATCATATACTATAGCCCCCAGGATGATAAAATACCTAGGGATAAATCTAACCAAAGATGTAAAAGGCCTATACAAAGAAAGCTACAGGACCCTAGTGCAAAAAATGAACAGTAACTCACAGATGTGGAGAAATTTACCTTGCTCTTGGATAGGACTACTTAACACTGTGAAAATATCTATACTTCCCAAATTCAATCCTAATTCAAATTCCGAGATTTTTTAATGAGATGGAGAAACGAATCACCAACTTTATATGGAAAGGAAGGAAGCCACGGATAAATAAACTTACTAAAGAAGAGGAGCAAAGTGGGAGGCCTCACTCGTCCTGACCTTAAAACCTACTATACTGCCACAGTAGTCAAGACAAGCCTGCTACTGGTACAAAAACAAACACATAAACCAAGGAAACAGAACTGAGAATCCACATACAACAAGTTCTTCCACCTACGAACAGCTGATATTTGATAAATGTTCAAAGGGTGTGAACTGGGGAAAATACAGTCTCTTCAACAAATGGTGCTGGCATAATTGGATATCCATCTGCAAAAAAATGAAAAAAGACTCTTACCTTACACCATGCACAAAACTAATTAAAAATGGATCAAAGACCTAAATATAAGAATTAAAACAACAAAATTATTGGAAGGAAAACTAGGGAAGACACTGGAAGCTCTAACCCATAGCATCAACAGTCTACCAAAAACCACCAAGGAAACCTTAATCAACAGAAATGAAAACAGATATTTGGGAACTCTTAAAAATCAACCACTTATGCTCATCCAAAGTCTTTATCAAGAGTTAAAAGACTGCCTACAGAACGGGAATGAATATTTGCCCAGTATGTTTGTGACCGTCACCTAATGTCTCTAGTCTACAAGATACCACAAAACCTCTATAAGAAAAAAGCAAATAGCCCAATTAAAAAATTGGCAAAGGACATGAATAGGCATTTCACCAAAGAAGACGTATAGGGTGCCAACAGATACATGAGGAAATGCTCTCAATCACTAGCCATCGGAGAAATCCAAATCAAAACCACAATGAGATACCATCTCACCCCAACAAAGTTGGCAATAGTCCAAAGAACACAAAATACTAAATGCTGGAGAGGATGTGGAGAGACTGGTACTCTTCTGTACTGTTGGTGGGACTGCAAAATGGTTCAACCACTATGGAAAACTATTTGGCACTTTCTTAAAAAACTGGAAATAGAAATATCAATATGATCCAGCAATCCTACTCCTTGGAATGTATCCCAAAGAAATAATGAACACCACTCAAAAAGATACATGCACATCAATGTTTATTGCAGCTATCTCCACAATAGCAAAAAGTTAGACGCAACCTAGGTGCCTATCAACAGAGCATGGTTAAATAAACTGTGGTATATTCATACAATGGAATACTATGCAATGATAAGAAGCAACAACGGCTTGGAAAAATACCTGTCAACATAGGACCAACTAGATGAAATTATGCTGAGTGAAATTAGCCAGACACGAAAGGACAAATTTTGTATCAGACCATTATTATAAGGATGAAACGAATCACTTAAGCACAGAAGAAGCAAATACCTGATTGTTACAAAGGTGGGAAGGGAGAGAGGGAGAGATATTTCTTACAAATTAGATAGTGGTTAAGTTTAGGATTGGGTATAGAATGTGTCAGCATGCACTAGAAGTGGGATACTCACAACTACTCAATCTCAAAACCAAATTGTCCTCTTAATGTCGACCACCTCTTTGCAAAGACAGAGAAAAGGGGTCTGGAATCAGGGGAGTATGCTCTCAGAGGATAGCCAGCCTAATTGGGGTCGCCAAGTCAAGGTTTTTCTCTCTCCCTCTAAGCTATTGCTCCATGTACCACCTGGGTGTGCTGTGACTAGGGTCTTAAAAGTTAACAAGCTATCATACAAATAGCAACAAATGGTCTCATTCCACCTGCACCTGAGGTAAATGGTAGACATCAAGGACAGGAGAAAAATATGAGCCTACCAGATGAAAGGCGCCATACAAGCCATAGCCTGCTCCAGCACTGGACCAGAAGAACGAACTAGATGGTGCCTGACCACCACCAATAACAGCCTGGATACGGTACACGGAATAGAGCTCTGGACACAGTGGGTGACTGAGTGGAGGGCAGAGCTAGAACTCTACCATAAGACCATACTTGATGCTCCTTCTTAAAGTCCTGCCACCTGGAATGTGGCCCTTGACTCTCTAACCTCAAGTGGCAGCCAGCACTAGTGTTCCCAGACAAAGACTGACCTGCACTATAAAAACACAATGAGTGATACTGGAGGCAAACAAACCCTTAAACATGTACGCGGGGTTGTCTGAAAGGCTTTCCGCTGAAGCCGAGTTGATTGGGTGAGGAGGCCTAGACCTTAATCAAAAGGTCATTGAAAGTGCCAAACAAAAGGGGAAGTGTGCTGTTACTGGGGTGGGGGTGGGGAGGAAGCTAGAACAGAATAGCAGTGAAGTCTCTGGGTGTTATATGGCAGCATGATGTAGACTGTAAAATTGACTATTATAACTGTTATTAGGTTCTGAGGTCAGGCAGTGCAAGTACTCCTAGTTTTTTTTATAGGGTTTTACTTTTCACAGTTTCTTACCCTACCATGTAAAGTTAACATTACTTTTTAGTCTAATTTCTAAAATCTATAGGAAAGTCCAACACCTCTACACAAAAAGACAAATGATTCAATTAAAAAATAGACAAAGGACATGAACAGACACTTCAACAAAGAAGACAATCAAGCAGCCAACAGACACATGAGGAAATGCTCATAACCTCTAGCCATTAGAGAAATGCACATCAAGAACACAATGAGATGCCATCTCACCCTGGCACTACTAGCACAAATCAAAACAACAGGAAATAACAAATTTTGGGGACTGCAACTATGCATTGCTGGTGGGAGTGCAAAATGATACAACCAATTTGGAAAATGATATCACATTTCTTTAGAAAGCTAGAAACATCACGTGATCCAGCAATCCAATTCTCTTAGTTGTCTGGTGCTGCTATAACAGAAATACCACAAATGGATGGCTTAAAAAAGAGAAATGTTGTTCTGTCACAGTCTACTAGGCTAAAAGTCCAAACTCAGGGTGTCAGTGTCAGGGGAAAGCTTTCTCTATTGACTCTGGAGGAAGATCCTGTTGTTAATCTTACCCTGGACTGGGAGCTTCTGAAGCACAGGAACACCAAGTCCTTCCCAAACAATGTGCTCTGCTTCCCCACACTGCTTCTTGGTGGTATAAAGTCTCTGAATCTCTCTACTAGCTTCTTTTTTTCTATATCCCAAGAGATTACCTCAAGGCACAATACAATCTTATACATTGATTCCTGCCCCACTGATACAACTGTAGCCCATCCTCTCTTATTAACGTAATATGGGCAGAGTTTACAGCATGGAGTAACATTACACAATACCAGGAATCATGGCCTAGCCAAATTGCTATACAATTTGGGGGGGGGGCACATAATTCAATCCATGGCAAAATCCTAGGAATACATCCTCAAGAAATAAGAGGAATAAACAAATGCACAACCATGTTCATTTCAGCACTGATCACAGCAACAAAAAGGTGGAAGTAACCCAGATGCCCATTAACAGCTGAATGGTGGAGGAGGTTCAGCCAAGATGGTAAACAAGGCACATGTCTCTTCGATTCCCTCTGAGAACTAAGGCCTGGAATAATAAGTGTATGGAGCAGTATGGATATTCTTGGAGACCCAGGATCTGGCATAGGGTTGTGAGATTGGACTGGGTGATAGGAAAGGGAAACTATCTCTGACAGAGGCAAGGCAGCAGCTCACCGAGTCCTGCTTCTGCTGATGCATCACTTGAAGGGATTGCAGGTACAAGCATCTTCTTTGTTAGGATTGGGTCTGCCAAGCCTGTGAGCCTAGGATGAGCCAGCTACTACACTGTACTGTGATGCTTAAGTAAACAGTGTATACTGCAGCAGAAGACAGCCACATCTTGAGAACCCAGCTGCCAACTGAGGGTGCCAGTGTCTCTCCCCGCTCTCTGAGCTGCACCATAGATTCTGCTTATTCATGGTAGGAAGGGCAACTCATGTCAGATGCCATTTTCGTCAGCGGAGAGGCAGAGTCAGCCACTCCTGAGGTCTCAGAAGGGGCTAATTCTCACACTGAGCAACAATGGCTGTCTGGAAAGTGCTTCTCCACAGAAAAGCTGTTTTTAAAGCAATCCTACCTAGGGATCATGGTGGGGCTGGCAGTTGAGGACCACAGTGTGCTAAGCCTTCCCTTCTTTGAGCCACGTCATAGCCTCTGGGGATGGCCTACAAGGCACCATCGCTGTCAGCCTAGAAATGGGGCCTGCCACCCCTGAGGGCCTGGTTCCTTTTGGTAGCTGCTAGACAGTGTCTCTCTCAGCAGTAAGGCAGCTTTTAAAATAAGACCAGCTGGAAAATGCAGTAATGACTAGTAGCTGAGTAGGTTGGTGGCAACTCCACCACTCTTAACTGAGCCACATAATTGTCTGTTGGCCCCCAGAAACTTCATAAGTAAGGCACCATCTTTGCCAGCTAGGAGGAGGGGGCTGCCAACCCTGAGGGCCAAGGTGCTCTTAGAGTCTGCTGGACAGCACCCCCTCAGCAGAAAAGTAATTTTTAAGTTAAAGGCATCTAGAGAGCATAGCAGTCCCAAGCAGCAGAGTATGGTGGCATCTGTCTCTCCTCCCTTCCCCAAGCTATACCATGGGCTTGACTGAAGTAACAACAGAGAGTCTCCACAAGTAACTTGCCACCTTTAGCAGCCAGGAAGTAGAGCCTGCCACCCCTGACAGCCTAGTTGGGGCCAGCCACTAGAGAACACAGAGGCAGCTGGCAACCAAATCTAGCAGTATCTTTATTCCCTTCTTAGAATTACATCACAGCTCCTGAAGGTGCAACATTAAAGAAACTGAACAGCTTTTTGATGGCACAAAGACAACAATCACTACCTAACCATATAAGGAAGCAGACCACGATGCCTCTGGTAAAATTCCCAAAACAAAGAAATCAAAAAACTTTGCAGTTGAAGAAGTCTTTCTGAAATTATCAGAGGTAGAATACAAAAGAATTATATGGAGAGTCCTCCTAGAGATTAAACAAAATGCAACAGAAAAAAATGAAAAACTAAGTAAGCTATATGAATTGCTGGAACATCAATGATCTGAAATCCAGCAGATCAATAATAAACTTACACACTTAGACAATTCAATGCAAAGCCAAAAAAGCAGGATGTAGGAGTTGGAGGGCAGAATTAGTCAGCCTGAAGATAAAGCAGCTGACACCAGCATTTACAAGGAGAGATCAGAGAAAAGAAATAAGAAAAATGAAGAAGCATGAAGAAGCATGTGGGACTCTATCAAGAGGAATAATTTATGAATAATTGGAGTTCCTTAACAGGGAGGGATAGCCAAAAATACAGAGAGAATTACTGAAGAATTGCTGGCATAAAGCGTCCCTGAAATTATGAATAAAAGAGAATACAGGTATTCAAGATGCTTATCAAGTGCAACAAAAACTAGACCCCAAAAGTAAGACACCAAGACATAAACAAGCTTAATAAAATGAAACATAAAGAAAGGCTCTTAAAGGCAGTGAGACTTAAAACAAAACTAACATACAAAGTGAAGTCCTGTAGGATTTTGTCCAACTTCTCAGCAGAAATCATGTTGACAAGAAGGCAGTGGGATAACACATTCAAAGCCTTGAAGGAGAAAAACTTCCAACCAAGAATTATATACCCTGCAAAATTGTCTCTCAAATATGAAGATGAAATTAAGACATTCACAGATAAACAGAAGCTTAGAGACTTTGTAAAAGTCAAACCAAAACTATAAGAAAAATTGAAAGAAGCTCTTTGTTTAGAAAAACAAAACAACAGATGTATACTTAAGAATGCAGTGCAGAATGCAGCATCCAGCATTCTATCCAGCTAGGGAAGTCAAAAACCTCAGTCAAAGAGAAAATATTAGAAGAAGAGAACCAGTGGTCTTAACACAAAAAGTATGACATCATCATACTATAAAGAGGGCTATTACTACAGTAGTTATAACCCTTTCAGATGGAGAGGAAATTAAGAAAGTATATGGAAGTTGAAGACTGGTTGAAATTTAGAACATTAAGGGGGATTAAAAGGGTAGCCACAAAACAAACTAACAACATGACATATCAAAACAAAAAACATAATACAGTAGTCTCAACAAACATAAAACCAACAGTGAAGAAAATGAAAAGTAAACCCATAAAGAAAAATGACCCAGAACACAATATTAAGAGAAACAAAGAAAACATCAACACAAAAATAAAGGCATCAATATGACAGCACTGAAAATATACCTATCAGTACATTACACTGAATGTAAAGAGACTAAATGCTCCAATAGAGATGCAGCGAGTGACAGCCTGGATCAAAAGACATGATCCATGTATATGCTGCTTATAAGAAGCACACCTTGGACTCAAAGATATGAACAAACTGAAAATCAAAGGACGGAAAACTACATACAAGGCTAACAACATACAAAGAAGAGCAGGAGCGGTGATATACTAGTCTCAGACAAAATAGATTTTAATGTAAGGTCCATCATCGTGGACAAGGATGGTCACTGTTACTGAAAGGTTCAATACATAAGCAGGATGTAACAATATTAAATATGTATGCACCCAAAGCCAGAGCATCTAAATACATCAAGCATATGCTGACAACACTGAAAAATGAGAAAGATCACTCCACAATGATAGAAGGAGACTTAAACACTTCACTTTCAGTACTGAACAGGTCATCCAGAAAAAAGCTCAGTAAATACAGATTTTGTTGCGACAATTAACCAACTAGACCACATTGACCTATACAGAACTTTTTACCCAACAAGGAAAGCACACCTTCTTTCCCAGTGTTCCAATGGAGCGTTCTCCAGAATAGACCACATATTGGGACACAAAGCAAGTCTCAACAAAATCCAAACTACCGAATTATTGCAAAGCATCTTCTCAGAACTTAAACCATACAAGTTGAAATCAACAGCACATAAAACATAGGTAGAAATCTGAACTCACGGAAACTGAACAACAGCTTGTTCAATAATCAGTGGGTTGTCAAAAAAATGAAAACTCAATAAAGATATTTATGGAATCAGATGAGAATGAAAACACATCCTATCAGAACCTGTAGTATACAGGAAAAGAAATGCTCAGAGGTCAGTTTATCTCTATAAATGCACACATCTGGAAGGAAGAAAAGGCCCATACCAAAGAACTAACCCCACAACTTGAACAAGTAGAAAGAGAGCAACAAAGGCACCCCTCAGGCACCAGAAGAAAACAGATAATAAAGATTAGAGTAAATGAACTAAATGAATTAGAGTACAGAAGAATAATTGAAAAAAATAACAAATAACAAAACCAAAAGTGTCTTTGAAAAGATCAACAAAATGGATAAACCATTGGCTAAATTTAAAAAAGGAAAACAGGAAAGGAAACAAAAAATCCAAATAAGAAATGAGATGGAGGATGTCACAACAAAGCCAATCAAAATAAAAAACATTGTAACAGAATACTATGAAAAGACTGTACTCTAACAGATTTGAAAACCTAGAGGAAATGGACAAATTTCTAGATTCACATCACCTACCAAAATTATCACAAGCGGAAGTAGAACAACTTAATAAAACCATCATAAAAGAGATTGAAAAGTAATCAAAAAACTGCCAACCAAAAAAAGACCCGGCCCAGATGTCTTCACCAGAGAATTCTATAAGCTTTTAGAGTGGAGAATTCCAATACTACTGAGGCTATTTCACAGCATAGAAAAGGATAAAATACTCCCAAATTCTTTCTATAACCCTGACACCAAAGCCAGGGAAAAATCCCACAAAAAAAGAAAATTACAGACCAATATCACTCATGAACTTAGATGCAAAAATCTTCAACAAAATCCTTGCCAATATAATTCAACAACATATCAAAAAAATAATTTGTCACAACCAAGTTGGATTCATACCAGGGATGCAAGGCTGGTTCAGCATCAGAAAAGCAATTAATGTGATCAACCACATAATAGCATAAAGGATAATCACCTGATTTTGTCCATTGATGCAGAAAAGACATTTGACAAAGCCCAATACCAATACATGCTAAAAACTCTCAGCAAATTAGAAACAAAGGGGAAATTCCTCAGTGCAGTAAGGGGCATCTATGCAAAACCAACTGCCTACATCATCCTGAACAGAGAGAGACTGAAAAAATTCTGCCTGAGAATGGAAACTAGACAAGGATGCCCACTGTCACCATTTCTATACAACATTGTGCTAGAGATTCTAGCCAGAGCAATTAGACAACACAAATGAGTAATAGGTGTGGCATCAGCAAAGAAGTAAAAATCTTCCTGTTTGCCCTTATGATTGTATACACAAACAATCCTAAAAAATCCATAATTATGCTGCAGGAACTAATAGAAGAGTTCAGCAAAGTATGAGGATATAAGATAGACATAAACAGGCACCAATATGGAGAACATCATAGACACCAATAAAGAGAACATTAAAGAGGAAATCACCAAATCAGTACCACTTGCTATAGCATCCAAAAAGATAAAATACCTAGGAATAAATGTAACCATAGGTATAAGAGACCTATACAGAAAGAATTACAAGATCTTACTGCAAGAAACCAAAAGAGACTTACATAAGTGGAGAAGGCTACCCTCCTCATAGGCAGGAAGACTTAACATTGTGAAGATGTCTATTCTACCCAAAGCAATCTGCATATATAATGCAATTCCAATACAAATTCCAGTGTTATTTTTGGAAAGGGAAGAAACTCTGGGTAAGTGAAGCACTAATAAAGAAGAGGAACACAGTGGGAGGCCTTACACTATCTGATCTTAGAACTTATTACACTGTTGCAGTAGTCAAAACAGCATGGTACTGGCACAAAAAGAGACATATAGACCAATGGAACAGAATTTAGAGCCCAGAAATATCAATCTATTTAACAAAGGCCCAAAGGTCGTAAACTGGGGTAAACACAGTCTCTTTAACAAACGGTGTTGGCAAAATTGGATGCCCATCTGCAAAAAGCTGAAACAAGACTCAAATCTCACACCTTACACAAAAACTAACTCAAAATGGATCAAAGACCTAAATATCAAGCATAAAACAATAAAAATCATGCAAAAAAATAGCGTCAACAATGGAATTTCTAATACACGGCTTAGACAGGCTTCAAAATCTGACAAAGCATGAACAACAGAAAATAGATAAATGGAAACTACTAAGAACCAAACACTTTTGCTCATCCAAAAACTTTATCAAGAGAGTTAAAAGACTACTTACAGAATGAGAAAAAATATTTGGCAGCTATATGTCTGGCCAATGTCTGATTTCCATAATCCACAAAGTACTGCAAAATATCAGTAAGAGAAAAGTAAATAATAACCCAATTAAACAATGGGAAAAGAAATGGACAAACACTTCACCAAGGAAGGCAACCAGGGAGCCAAAAGACAACATGAGGAAATGCTCACAATCATTAGTTATTAGAGAAATCCAAAGCAAAACTACAATGAGATACCATCTCACCCCAACAAGGTTGGCCATAATCCAAAAATCACAGAACAATAAATGTTGGAGAGGCTGTGGAGAGACTGGAACTCTCCTACACTGCTGGTGGGATTGCAAATGGTACAACCTCTTTGGAAAGCAATTTGGCACTTCCTGAAAAAGACAGAAGTAGAAATACTTTTTGATCCATTAATCCCACTGCTTGGAATGTATCGTACAGAAATAAGGACAGTCACATGAACAAATGTTGCACACAAGTGTGTATTGCAGCACCGTCCACAATAGCGAAAAGATGGAATCAACCCAGATGCCCATCAACAGATGAATGGATGAAAAAACTATGGTACTCAATGGAACATTATGCAATGAAAAAGAACAATGATGATTTTAGGGAGCACCTCATAATCTCATTTCAACTGGAAGACATTATGCTGAGTGAAATCAGTCAGCAGCAAAAGGACAAATATTGTATGAGACCCCTGGTATCAGGACTTAAAAATAAATTTGTATACAGAAGAAAAGACTCTTTGATGGCTACAGGGATGGCAAGGGAGGGAGAGGGTTGGTCATAGATTACTTGATAGGAATTTGATTAGGTGAAAGCAGTGACAGTACACAGTAGAGAATAAAACAACTGGACCTCACCATAAACTGAAAAATTTTCTAAACTAAACCCAATGTTTTAAGGATGGAGTAGTAGGAATGGAGACCTGGGAACCATGTTTTCAGGGGATACCTAGGCCAATTGGCATAACTAGTCATTTGCTAAGAGAATCTTCTGCACCCCATATTGATGAGTGGTGTCTGTGGTCTTGAAAGCTAGCAAGCTGCCATCTGAGGTACACCAGATGGTCCCAACTCATCTGGAACAGATGATGATGAAGAACAGCAAAGACATAAGGAAAAAGAGCTCCACATGAGTGGAAGACTGTATCAACATGAGACTAGAAGAACCTGATGGTGCCCGGCCACCACCAGAGACAGCTGTGAAGGGGGACACAGTGTAGGGTTTCTGAGACAACATGAGAAAAAGAGGTGTGCAGCTTAAGGACTCTACTAAATGACCAGCACTGATGGTCCAACAGCCTGGAAGATTCCCTGAGAACATGGCCCCTAGACCTGCCATTGTCCCTGACTGGAAACCAGTACTGAGATCAACTCTTCAGACAAAAATGGACTGGACTCGGAAATACAGTGTGACCCTACGGTGTGTGTATTTTATGGTTCTATGCATTTATAGGATGCTGTCCTACTGGTCTCCTTCTAGATGGAAGAGGAGGGACAGGTGCAAGTTAAGAGGACACTTGAAATACGGAGTGAAAAGGCAGAGTGTGCTGTCGCCAGGAGGGGAGAGCAGAAGGAGCTACAGAAGGATGGACACACAAAATTGATTTGGATTGTATACTTTCACTTAATCACACACACACACACACACACAAAACGTAAATGGATAAACTATGGCACATACGTACAGTGAGTACTATGCTGCAATAATGATCAATCTTTGAAGTATCTCATAATATGAATGAATCTAGAGGGCATTAGGCTCAGTGAAATAAGTCAATAAGAAAAGGACAAATATTGTACGAGACCACTATTATAAAAACCCAGGAAAAGCTTTACCTACAAAAAGATACAATCTTTGAAGCTTAAGAAGAAGGGAAGGGGTGAGAATTGGAGCAACATTAAAAAGACAATAGATAAGTGGTAACTTTGGTGAAGGTTAAGACAGTACACAACACTGGGGAAGCCAGCACAACTTGTCCAAGGCAAGGTTATGGAAGCTCCATAGACGTATTCAGACTCCGAGAGACCTAATTGCTAGCTGATCATTGTAGTGGCCACGGTCCTGGGGAACATCTAGCTTAACTAGTATAACACAGTTTATAGAGAGAATGTTCTACATTCTACTTTGGTAAGTAACGTCTGATGTCTTAAAACACTGTGAATGGCCAGCTAAGATACTCCTTGCTCCCTTGGGAGCAAGAGCAAGTGAAGAAAACCAAGGGTAAATGAAGAAAACCAAAAATATAAGGGAAAGCTTAGTCCAGAGGACTAATGTACTGCATCTACCAGACAGAGTCTAGCACAGCTAGATGGTGCCCAGCTATCACCACTACTGCTCTGACAGGAATCACAATAGAGAGTCCCACACAGGGCTGGAAGAAAACACAGAACACAGTCCTAACTCACAAAAAAAAGCAAAACAAACAAACAAAAACAGATTTATTGGCCAAAAGAGGCTGAAAAAACCTATGAAAGTGTGATCCCTAGACACCTTTTTAGCTCAGTAGTCACCCCTGAGGTTTACTCTTCAGCCAAAAATTAGACAGGCTCATAAAACAAAATGAGACTAACAGGACACACTATCCTGGGTCAGGAGGGGGCAGAAAAGGTGGTAATAGGGAACCAAAAGTGGAGAAGGGAAAATGTTGACATGTTATGGGGTTGTTAAGCAATGTCATAAAACAATATATGTACTAACTGTTTAATAAGAAACCAATTTGTTCTGTAAATCATCATCTACATTTTTTTAATCACAAATTAATAATACTTTCTCCCAAATATTTTAGAAGGTACAGTTTCACAATCATGGAAAAACATCAAAGGCCTGAAGTTTCGTCTTCTGTAAAACAGAGATTTTGGTTATCTCACAGGATTGTTTTAAGGATAAAATGAGTCAGCAAGAGTTCTAATGTCTTGAATTCTATCCTTTGATCTGTTAGTCTCTGGTTTCCATGCCCTCTGATCCAGTATTTCTTAGTCACTAATGTTGCTTCCCAAGAGCCACTTGTGTGGGCCACGCCTGCTCTTCTTTGTATGTTGTTAGCTTGATATGTATTCTTCCATCCTTTGATTTTCAGTTTGTTCATATCTTTGAGTCTAAGGTGTATTTCTTGTAAGCAGCATATAGATAGATCATGTCTTTTGATACAGGGTATCACTCTGCCTCGCTATTGGAGCATTTAATCTGTTCATATGCAGTGTAATTACTGATAGGTGTGTTTTCACCTATCAGTGCTGTCATATTGATGTCTTTATTTTTTGTGTTGTTGATGTTTTCTTTGTTTCTCTTAATATCGTGTTCTGGGTCACTTCTCTTTATGAGTTTACTTTTCATCTTTTTCAGTGTTGGTTTTGTGTTTGTTGAGACTCTAGTATTATGTTTCTTGTTTTGATATGCCACATTGTTAGTTTGCTTTATGGTTACCCCTTTGATCTCCCTTAATGTTCTAAATTTAAACCAGTCTTTAACTTCTATATAGCTTCTTGATTTCCTCTCCATACAAAAGAGTTCTAACTAATGTAATATTGTGATGATTTCATAGTTTTCATGCTAAGATCACTGGTTCCCTTTTTTTAGTATTTTAGCTTTGATTGAACTTTGTGACATCTCCAGCTGAATAGGATTCTTAATGTTGTGCCTACATTGCAAAAATACATTGCTGTTTTTGTTTTTCTAAACAAAGAGCTTCTTTCAGTATTTCTTGGAGTTTGGATTTGTCTTTTACAAAGTCTCTAAGCTTCCGTTTATCTGCAAATGTCTTAATTTCACCTTCATATTTGAGATGATTTTGCAGGATATATAATTCTTGATTGGAAATTTTTCTCCTTCAAGGCTTTGAATGTGTCATCCCACTGCCTTCTTGGTTTCTGCCAAGAAGTCAAATGAAAATCTACAGGGCTTCACTTTGTAAATTAGTTTTGTTTTAAGTCTTGCTGCTTTTAAAAGCCTTTATGTTTCATTTCATTAAGCTTGATTATAATATGTCTTCAGATCTTTCTTTTGGGGTCCAGTTTTTGTGGCATTCAGTAAGCACGTTGGATATTGTTTTAGTCATCTGGTGCTGCTCTAACAGAAATTCCACAAGTGGATGACTTTAACAAAGGTAAGTTTATTCTCACACAGTCCAGTGGACTACAAGTCTGAATTTAGGATATCCACTCCAGTGGGATGCTCTCCCTCTGTCAGCTCTGGAGGAAAGTACTTGTATTGCATCAGTCTTTCTCTGGTCAGAGAGCATCTTGGTGCAGGAACTTCAAGTCTGAAGGACACACTGCACTGCCAGTGCTGCTTTCTTGATGGTGTGAGGTTTCCAGTTTTCTGTTTGCTTCCCTTTCCTTTTGTCTCTTGTAAGATAAAAGGATAAAGGGTGGTACAAGCCACACTCCAGGGAAACTCCATTGACTATGAAGCAGGGAGGTGACCCTATGAAAGGATTTACAGTCCCACCCTAATCCTCTTTAACATAATCCACTCTGTCAACCACAAGCAGAGATTATGATTTACAGGATAAGAAAATCATAAAATAGAGTTCAGTCACAGAATACCAAGAATATTGACCTACCCAAATTATTACACATATTTCTGGGGGGACACAATTCAATCCATGACAGATATCTATGCTCTCTTCTTTCATAATTTCAGGGAAGTTTTCTGCCAGCAACTCTTCTTCTATGTATTTTCAGCTATTCCTCCTATTCAGGAACTCCAATTATTTGTAGATTATTCCTCTTGATAGAGTCTCACATGTTTATGAATGTTTCTTCATTTTTCCTATTTCTTTTCTCTGAATTCTCCTCATAAATGGTGGCGTCAGTTGCTTTATCTTCAAGCTCATTAAACTCTTCCTTCCAAATTCTCCATCCTGCACTTTTGGCTTTGCATTGAATTTTCTAAATCTGTAAGTTTGTTGTTGATCTGCCGGATTTCAGATCGTTGATGTTCTAGCAGTTCATACAGCTTACTTAATTTTTCATTTTGTTCTATTGCATTTTGTTTAATCTCTAGGAGGGCTCTATATGTAATTCTTTTGTATTCCACCTCCAATAATTTCAGAAAGGCTTTTTCATCTGGGAAGTTTTTGGATTTCTTATTTTGGAAGTTTTCTGGAGTCATGGTGGTCTGTTTCTTTAAATGGTTAGATATTGATTGTTTTCCTCACATGATCAAGAAACTGTTCAGTTTCTCTAGTCTGACATCAATGGGAGCTACAGTGTGGTTCTAAGAGGGGAATACAGGCACTGCTAGGTTTGGTTGCCAGCTGCCTCTGTGTTCTTTACTGGCTTGCCCCAGCTGGGCTTTTAGGGATGGCAGACCCCACCTTCTGGCTGCTAAAGGTGACAAGTTACTTGTCGCAATTCTCCATTGTTACATCAGTCAAGCCTATGGTATAGTTCAAGGAGGGGAGGAGACAAGGATGCCACCACCCTTGGCTGCCTGGGACTGCTGCATTCTCTAGATGCATTTGACTTAAAAATTGCTTTCTTGCAGAGAGGGGCACAGTCTAGCAGGTGCTAAGAGCATCCAGGCCCTCAGGATTGACAATCCTCACCTCCTGGCTGACAGAGACTGCACCCTACTTATGGTGTCTCCTGGAGGCTGTCAGCCAACATTATGATGTGGCCCAGTGAAAGGTGGAGGAAATGCTGCCAACCTACTGAGTTGCCTGTCACTGTTGCTTTCTCCAACTGGTCTTATTTTAAAGCTGCCTTCCTGCTGAGAGAGGCACTGTCCAGCATCCACTGAGAGCAGCCATTCCCCCAGAGGTGTCAGGCCCCACCTCCCAGACGACAATGACAGTGCCTCACAGGCTGTCCCCAGATGCTATGATGTGGCTCAAAGAAGTGAGAGGTTAGGGCACTGCTGCCCTTGGCAGCCAGGCCCCACCATGATTCCTTGATAGGATCATGTCAAAAACAGCTATTCTGCTGGAGAGGCACTTTCCCAACAGGTATTCTTGCTTAGCATGAGAATTAGCCCCCACTGAGACCTCAGATATGACCGACTTCACCTCTCTGCTGCCCTTCCTGCAATGAATCAGCAGAATCTACAGTGCAGCACAGAGAAGAGAGAGCATGGGGCATTGGCACTCTTGGTAAGCATCTGGGCTCTCAAGAAGCAACTGTCCCAAGCCCAGTCTCTCTGTTACTGTATATGCTGTTCACTTAAGAACTGCAGTTCAGTGCATTAGTGTGGCAGGCACAGAGGCTAGGCAGACCCTGTCCCTATCTTTCAGATAATAAAGAAGGCATCAATACCTGTGGTCCCATCAAACAATGCATCAGCAGAAGGACACAGTATTCTGCTGCCTCACCTCCAATAGAGGTAGTTTCCCTTTCCTATTGCTCAGTCCAATCCCACAACCCTCTGCTGGATCCTGGGGCTCCCAGAATGTCCACACTGCTCCATTCACTTGTCACTCTAGGCCTTAGTTCTCAGAAAGAATAGAGGAGACATGTGTCTAGTCCAGCATCTTGGCTCTGTCCTCCTGGGTATATAATTCTACATTGGCAATTACTTTCTGGACTTTGTATATGTGATCCCACTGCCTTCTTGCCTGTATGGTTTCTGCTGAATAGTCCATGTTTAGTCTTATTGACTCTCCTTTGTAGAGTATTTTTCTTTTACCCCTAGCCACTTTTAAAATTGTCTCTTAATCTTTAGTTTTGTTAAGTTTGATTGTAATATGCCCTGGTATCTTTCTTTGGGGATCTACCTTGTGTGGAGTTTGATGAGCATCTTGAATAGACATCACCTCATCTTTCACAATATCAGTGAAGTTTTCTGTCAACAAATCTTTGACAATTCTATAGTTTTCTGTTATCTCTCCCCCTCACCCTGCATTCTGGTACTCCAGTTATTCACAGATTATTGCTCTTGATACAGTCCCACATAATTCTTATTGATTCTTGATTTTTAAAAATCCTTCTGTCTGATTTGTCCTCAAATACGTCAGTGCTACATGCTTTATCTTCAGTGTCACTAATTTGGCCTTCCATTGCCTCTATTCTGTTCCTTTGACTTTCTAGTGAGTTATCTAATCCTGTAATTTTATTATTAATCTTCTGAATTTCTACTTCCTGTCTCTATATGCTTTCTTGCAGTCTATTTGATTGGTCATCATGCTCTACTGAATTTTGTCTCACTTCCTTCCTCATATCTTGAAGAGTTTTAAACAGCAGACTTTCATATCTACCTCTAGTAATTCTAGGAAGTTCTCTTCATCTGGAAAATTTCTTATTTGTTTTGGTGTCTGTTCATTTATTTTGTATAGGCTCACCTGAAGTGTCTAGGTAGTTACTCAGGAAGTGTGTGGTGCATGTTTTCCCTTACAGTCCTAGATAGGTAAGGGTAATTGTTGCAGACACAGGTATCTGGCTATATGCACTGTGAAAGACAGAGGTCTGAAGGCCACCCCTGGATGTCTGTGAAGAAGGCATGTCTGATTATGCCTGTTCTGAAGAAACTGTTTCTGTCCTGAATTTCTGGCTTAGATGAGTTGAATGATTTTTTTCACTTCCCCCTCCCCCTTATTTGTTAATTTTTTCCTTTTCTGAGTCTAAGATAATGGCTTGGATCACACATGAGGAGTCCTACTTCCAGCTCAGGTAATGGCACCAGATTCTGGATCCATGTGCAGTTCAGGAAAGAGAGGGGGAAGCCCTGGGTAAAGGGAGAGAGGTTTGTGCAGAAGCCAAGTTTTAGATCTGTGCAGGGTAGATTAGATGCAAGTCACTTAGCTTTTGATGATTGAGTGCTGTTTTTCACCGATTCTGGAGGTTTGAGTGGATTCTCTGCTGCTCAGTCTGTCCTACTAAGAACACCCTCTGAACATTACTGCTCCATTCACCACATTGGACACATTGGGCAAGAGCTGAACTGCTAACCAAAAAGGTCAGCAGTTCAACTCCACAAACTGCTCCTTGGAACCCCTATGTGGCAGTTCTGCTCTGTTCTATAGGGTCACTTTGAGTTCAAAAGACTGGCTCAGGAGAAAAATGTGTCAGTCTCCATAAACATTAACCAACCAACCAAACAAAAAACTCATTGCCATGGAGCCAATTCTGACTCAAAGCAACCTCACAGGACAGAGTAGAACTCCCTGTAGGGTTTTCAAGGAGTGAACTCCTGACTTTTTGGTTAGCAGCCAAGCTGTTAACTACAAGATTACAGCCTTGGAAACTCTATAGAGTGTGAGTTAGAACTGACTTTATGGCACCTAACAACAGTAGCATCAATGCATTCCTATTATTATTATCTATTTTTTTGCTCAATTTTGACCAGTGGGATCGATCCCTTTAAATATAGCTGTTGTGCCCTTTTAAAATGCTGTACTTGGTTTTCAGTGCTCCTTAACGAGATGTATTTTTCTTTGCTCACCTCTGAAATCACCAAATAATTACGGGTTCATTTTGTTAAGAAAGGAAACCCTGGTAGCATAGTGGCTAAGAGTTACTGCTGCTAACAAACTAAGTTTGAATCTGCCAGGTGCTCCTTGCATACTCTATGGGGCTCTTCTACTCTGTTTTGTAGGATTGCTATGTGTCAGAACTGACTTGATAAAAATGGATTTTGAATTTTTTATTAAGAAAAGTTATTTAAAAATCAAGATCTGATCTACTTGTTGCTATTAGGGTAATATTGCTTTTAGAGCCTTTTAGAAAATTCAGACTTTAGAAATCATAAGAGCATACTGATATTTTGCAGTTACAATCCTGTGCCTTTCTTGTATCTCCTCCCAACTCAAGGACATTGGTTCCAAAAATATCAGTGTATTCTTTCAGGTGCTAAATCCTACAGCATGCACAAAACAGTTTTACAATTGTTCAGCCTGCCAAGTAATATTATTACAAATAGGAAATCTACTAAATAAAGTCCAATATTTCTTTTCAGTTCTTTTTATCATTATATTGTATGCTATGAAACTATACATAGTTGGAGTACTACATTCAAACATTACTTGATTTTTTAAATTTCTTCTTGTGAATATGTTATCAGTTCACATTCAGTTAGATTTTAGATTTGCTTACTAATTTGTATTCAGTTTTGTGGGAAAAGACGTTAACTCTCTTGCATGACTGCAGCCATCTTGGCTGCTATACCGTTACTTCAACTTTATATAACCTCTTGCACTAAGAGTGTGATAATCAATTACCTTGACTTTAACTTGTGTCCAGTAACCTAGGAGTAATGTGGAAACACATCCAGGTAATGAGATAAGCTATGCATGGGCACGGAAAATTGTGGCCCAGGCATGTAGGACAATGGGCAGCAGAAAACCGTTCCCACCTTAGCAACCAGCTAGGTGACAGGCTGTTTTCAACTCCTTGATTTCTAGGATACTAACTGTTCTCAGTGGATGTATAAGTACTTCAGTAAAGCCTGATTCTGGGCTCTCAGCACAGTAGTTGTTAGCCCCCTGATCCCACTTTTGTCTGTCTTTGACCTCGGCGTGGCTTCTCCTCTGCCCATGTTCATCGGAGAACTCTCTGACTCCAACACAATTTTTTGTTGTTAGTTGATGTAAAGTCAATTACAACTCATGTTAACACACATGTAATAGAGCAGAACCACTCCAAAGGCTTTTCTTGGTTGTAATCTTTACAGAAGCAGATTGCTAGGCCTTTTCTTCCACAATGCTTTTCGATGAGTTTGAACTGCCAACCTTTCAGCAGTAGTTAAGCAAAGTCATCTGAATCACTTAGATTCAAGATTTGTTTTATCTCCATCCTTGTTAATTTTATTATACATTCCTGATTACGGTTCAAAAGATGAACCATATTATCAAGTTTCAAAAGACGAAAACCATATAAAAAGGTATATATAGAAATCTCATTTATTTCCCTGTTCTTTAAAACTCATTCCCACCCACCATTTCCACATAACTGTACAGCGTTGGGGATGGGCTAGAGAATCTCCTGCCCAACCAGAAAATCATCTTTACAAATGTGTGTAGAAAGAAAACTGTTTTATTATTGAACAACCATTAAACCAGACTTCAATGTGTGTCACATGTAATCTGCTAATGAGACTATGAAGACAAAACGAAATTTTACCCTTTTATGTAGCCAAGCAGATACAACCCATTACATACATTGTCTGAAAATAATGATAACTCATCCTCATAAATATCTTGACAGTATAACCTGCTATGCATTCTGTCACAGTTCATCTTAAATTCACTTGATAGTTTTGGCACTCATCTGTGTTGATTATTTTCATCCTAAGGAAAAAGAAAACTTCTCATATCCCTCTGGTTAGAGAAATGGTGCAATTAATTTACTTGACTGCTAACAGAAAAGGTTGGAGAATCAAGTGCATTCAGAGATGCATCTGAAGAAAGGCCTGGTGATCTACTTCTGAAAAAAATCAACCACTGAAAACCCTATGGAGCCCTACTCTACTCTGATGCCACTGAGGTTGCCATGAGTCAGAATCTACTCAAACACTATTTGTTAACAGGTTACAGCTTGGAACAAAGTCATCCAGGCTACACTGCCAATGACAGGGAGATAAGAGCTGTATCTTCCTTATATTTACATTTCAAAGATATAGCTCTAGGCCCTTAATAAAAACTTTCTTGGAGAGTAATAACATCAAGAGGCTTATTTAACTTTTTAGAAGATATACATTGGTAAAATAGGGAAAGAGTGAGGACTCACAAAAATAGCTTCCTCAAGAAAATGTTCTTAAAATCTCTTTCCCTTTTGGCAGCATGGAAAATTTTATCTTGTTTTACTTATCCTTGCAAAGTGTATATTGTTAATTTCAGGTTTATCCCTCCTGTGTATAAGCTTGCAAATAAAAGCAAATATTCTTGCTAAGGGTATCTGAGGGGAAAAAAGTCCCTCAACCATACATGTTAATATTACAGAAATGGTAAATATTTTGTTACCTGTGCATTTACCACAATAAAAATATCAACAAATTGGGGGAAAAAAAGTAAATACTCTTATTTTGCCTTTTTCCTAGGTGTTACCCTATTTGGGCCCATGCTTTGGAGCAGTCAAGCCAAAGAAATGCAACTCCAAGTTATAAAGAGGAAGAAAGTTTATTAGGAGGTATGATACCACCAGAGACTCAACAACAATGCAGGCTGCTCTCAAAAGACAGTTTTACATCAGAGAGTTTATGTATCGTTTTAGCAAGGAATGCTTCATGTCTTTAAACATGTAGCCCACAGATAGCTGTATACATCACAAAATAGTCACAAGAAACTGTTAAAGTACAGACATGTATGTCAGACACCTGGACTGTAATCTGCGTGTTCGTAACAGGCAAAGATAAAACTGATAAATTCCTCAGCTAGTCAAACTAGCCTGCCAGGTCCGCTCTGACTGAGATAAGGAGCAAGAAAGTTGAGGATACACAAAATGCTGGGCAGCCTCCTTAGCTGCTGCTTCACAGGCTGAAGGCTATTTCTCAGTAGAGCAAAGAAGAGGAGGGAGACCAAGGTCACAGCTGAGGGGGCTCTGTGCCCTTTTGGAAAGAGGCCGGAGCGGAGGCCAGAGTAGCTGGTGCAGTAAAATAAAAACACTGATTATTTAGAATATTGTTACGGCATTAGTTATATGAGGCTCTCAATTACCCATTTGAAAAGGAAAAAACATGTTGCAAGGTATTAGGGTTATATAGGTCTTCGTTCCTGTAATAGACGAAGAGCTTTTCATTTTCTAGCCTTCTGGATGGTTAAGATTGTGTGTCACTTTGCTTGGGTCACAGTTTGTTTACATGTGATCACTCCTATGATGTAATCTGCTGTGAGCAGTGAATCACTTGACAAGGAGTTTGCTTGGGCATGTTCCCTGGATCCAAATATAAGCAAACATTCTGGCTTTTTTCTTGCTCTGGATCCTGCAGCTGCAGGTTGTGTGACTTCTGGTCCTTTGGATTTGAGCTGTCATCTTATCTGCTGATCTTGGAATTCATGGGATCTTCAGACTGTGAGGGGATCCCTGCCCTCCAACCTACTGACCTTGAGTATGCCAGCCCCTACAGCTCTGCAAATCAGCAGATACCTTGCAGTATTGCCTGCCACGGGATTTATTGATAATCACAGCCTGTGAGCAAGAGCCTTGCTTTGTGAGCTGCAGATCTTGGGTTTGTCATCACCTATAGCTTTGTGATTCTGGAGAAACATCTGTTCTAATCCACAAACTTGGATCTTTCCAGCCTCTACAACAGCATAAGCTGTTTCTTTGATATAAATATCTCTATGTATACATATATGGATACACTTCACTGGTTTTACTTTTCTATAGAACCTAGCTTAAGATATCTTCTAAACGAGGAAACATTTGCTGATCAATCAATGCCAACCGATGGCAACCACATGAGTTGTAGAACAGAAATGTGTCTGATTTTTCAGTGCTGTGACCTTTTGGAAGCAGATTGTCAGACCTTCCTTCCAGAAGGATTTAAACAACTAATCTTTCTGTAATTCATAAATAACAGGTCACATTTAAGTTGCTTGTTGCTAAATTGTTTCTAGTGAAGAGCAAAAGGCAACAGGGTTGAACTGACTAGAATCCTGGGTTTTTGCATGACAGTTCTGTTCAAGTTGTTGCCCACCATCCACTAGCTACACTAACTTGAGTAAATTACATCATCTCTAAGACTCAGTGTTTTCTCTCTTTTGTTTTATTTATTTCTTTTTATTCCCATTTCCCTACTGCCCCCACCCCCTAGGAAATAATTCCATTGTGTTCAGTGTATTCTTGCAAAATGTATACTTTTGTTTTGTAAGCATGTATTATTTATGTATTTTTAAATCACGTTGTTTTTGCTGAGAATATACACAGCATAACATAAACCAACTGAAATGTTTTTACACGTACAACTCAGTGACATTGATTACATTCTTGGAGTTGTGCATCCATTCATACCCTCTTTTTCTGTCTTGTTTCTCCTCCATTAATACAAACTCATTGCCTCCTATATACAGACCTAACACCAGGATGCCTGACGTAAGTGGGATCTAAATTAAACTATATTTTTAATATAAAAAAAATTGCAACTTGACCTGAAGGCCTTTGACTCTGTTTTTCTGAAGAGGCAATTTAACTTTTTTGTCAAAGTGTAACTGCTAGTAACAAAAAGAAAGCCAGGGTCAGGGCTCTGGATGTTCTTTGTTAAGGATGTCTAATTAAGAATGTTTACAGCTAGTCTTAGAGAAGATACTTTGCTCAACAGGAGGTTAGAAGGTAGAATTAGAATTGATAAGGTTAAGCCAGGATGGACCATAATTTTGTAAAGAAAGGAAAATGTCAATTAACCTAGTTCTAACCAAACTTCAGAGCCCTGGCTGTGCAGTGGTTAAGAGCTTAGCTGCTAACCAAAAGACTGGTAACTTCAATCTATAGGACATTCCTTGAAAACCCTATGGGGCACATTTTAGTCTGTCAGTGAGTTCAGTTTGGGTCAATCAAACTTCATTTTCATTTACTGGGATCTTCTGTTCCATCTCTGCTGACTCTGGGTAGAGATGATAAATGGAGAAAAGACTGAAGTTATCAAGGATTTCATTTTACTTGCATCTATGAGCAACACCCCTGAAAGCAGTGGTCAAGAAATCAAATGATGTGGTTTTTTTTTTTTTTTTTGTCCTTTAAATTCACTGTATTTTCAGCTACATAAACATCTTTCTTAGGTACTGTTACTAAAGAGTTTGTTTACAGGGTTTTATGGTTTGGGGAAATGAAAACAAAAATCCTTAGTTACATTATACAGAACAGTGATATAAAAATGCTAAATAGACTATATTTTGTCAGAAGGTATGTAGGTGGACCATAATACTGCCAAAGACATTTTTCTATGCAAGCCTGTAATATAGAATGAAAACATATTATTAAAAAGTCTTCTGGTTATAGTGCTTGAGAACATCAAAGGAATGTTTAATTTCCTCCACAGAGAGCCATCAGGATTTTTTCATAATCTCCCTTGGTTTCATCCAGGATGGCCTGGCAAAGAGAGATACCATACATCTTCTGATAGAATGCTTTGATATCATTCATGTCAACTTCAGAACGGGAAACCATAATCCTAATCAATGCCTTATGGCGTGTTTCAGCACCCTTCATGGCCTGATGAAGCTTCTCAGCAAAGAAAGCTGGTTTGCTTGTGGCACATTTCACAATAGCTGTGAGGCATTTTTCAATGTCACCTTTCATCTCCAGGTCCATAACTTTGTTCATGTCATGTTGACTGTACTTGGTGTATTTCTGAAACACTCTTCGGAGATGGGGATAGCTTCTTGTGGTAAGAATGGTATTGAATACATTCACATCTGTCCCCTTCCTTTTTTCTCCAGCTTCGTATAAGGCCCTGGCATCTGTGTCCGCCAAGTCATCATTCACACCAAGATCCTCACATCGATCACCCTTGGCAAGAGAAAGCAAAGCCTTCTGGAAATCACCAGATGTGTCTGATGTGATGTCTTTGGCCAGATCTCTCTTTAATTCCTCTCTGTAGACTCTGTTGATTTCTCTAATTTCTCTGTTGGTTCTTGATGTCAAAATCTCAATCAGAGTATCCTCATCAGTTCCAAGGCCCTTCATGGCACCACGAAGCTCATCAGCATCAAATTGAGCTGGAGTTTTTAAGAGACTCAAAGCAACTTCCTCAAGGTGGCCTGTAAGGGCTTTCTTTAGAGCTTCATTCAGGGGCTTTCCTTTCTCCTGGAGATAGGCAGCTTTGATTTGCTGGCGTTGTGCATTGGTTCTCTTAGTTAAAATGTCGATGATGGTTGCTTCATCCACACCTTTAACTGTTATAGCTTTGTGCAAGGCTTCAACATCAGAGGAGGGATTGAAGCTAGGGTAGGGGCTCACTGCTGATCCAGGGCCACCTTTGGAACCTTTCACGGTTTTAACATATTCCTGCTCTTCATTGTCAATAAACCAGGCCTGCCTGAGGAATTCTGATACCATTGCCATTGTTAAAGAGGAATTTTATTTTTCAGCCTTCTTCCAAAGAACTATAGGAGATCTGCTCTGAGCCTTTCACTCTCCAAATGATGTGTTTTTTAATTACGTTAGGCAAATCTGCTGCAAAAGACCTTTCTAAAGTGTCAAAAAGCAAAGATGTCACTTTGAGGACTCAGGTGCTGTGACCCAAGTCATGGTGTTTTCAGTTGCCTCATAGGCATATGAAAAGTAGACAATGAATAAAGAATTCCAAGGGAAAAATGATGCCTTTGAATTATGGTTTTGGTGAAAATATTGAGTATACCATGCACTGTCAGAAGAACAAATGAATCCATCTTGGAATTAGCCCAGCCAGAATGCTCATTAGAAGTGAAAATGAGACACTTCATCTTTTATACTCTGTATATAAGGGACAAGTTCCTGGAGAAAGACATCTTGCTTAGAAAAGTAGATGCTTTGCAAAAAATAAGACCCTCAATGAGATAGATAGACACAGTGGATGCAACAATTGGCTCAAACGTAACAATAATTGTGATCATGTCACAGCACAGAAGAATATTTCATTCTGTTATGCCCAGGGTCACTGTGAGTTGGAACCTACTGGAAGGCACCTAATAACAACAACAAACTAAAATAAAAAATAGTAAACTTGCTACTTTAAAGATAAAGAGAGAGACAGATTTGCAGTTGTATTGACTGAATTTATTCTTTAAAGAGCACTTTGTTACAGTCTTAGGATGTAGC
Source organism: Heterohyrax brucei (assembly GCA_028571685.1). Lineage (NCBI taxonomy): Eukaryota > Metazoa > Chordata > Mammalia > Hyracoidea > Procaviidae > Heterohyrax > Heterohyrax brucei. The sequence continues at coordinate 83,141,769 of CM053154.1, read as the reverse complement.
AACCTCAGAAGTGAAAAATAGGCTTAGTCACACCAAGAAAGTGTTTAAAGTTGTAGTTTGAGAAAACCCTTTGTAGCTTTTACTGTGCTTCTTCCATTTGTCTGTTTCAACTACTAAAAATGGCTCTCTGCAGTGTATAGCAATCTGCCTAACTGCTGGTGTGACTCTCCTTTTACAACAACAATACACACACACACACACATACATATATATGTACATACCTATGTATGTACTAGTCCTTAAATAAAACTGTGTTTTTAATTTAGTGGAACATGAATCTGTTGTTTCACTACGACATCCCTAGGGTTCCTATCTAATCTTCTGAGTTGCTGTTGTCATTTCGATCCCATATGGATAGTTCCTAAAAGAGCACAATGCTCAAGGCAGATTTTTTTTTTTACCAGTTAAGCTCAACAGTTGTTTGGCTTTGGAAACCCTGTTTGCACAGTGATTAAGAGCTATAGCTGCTAACCAAAAGGCAGGCAGTCCGAATACACTAGGTGCTCCTTGGAAATGCTGTGTGGCGCTTCTATTCTGTCCTGTAAGGTTGCTATGAGTTGGAATCAACTGATGGAAACAGATTTTTTTGGTTGTTGTTGTTGTTAAGTTTTAAGAAGTCTTCAGGGACAAGTACGCATTTTTTAATTTAAGTGAATAGCACCACGTTATCTGTATGTACTGAAGACCCACTAGATTAACAATCAAAGTCCCTAGAAGCAACAGGCAAGAAATCAAACAACCTATTATTGCATTGGAGAAATGTGTGGCAAAAGACCATATTAGGGTTTTAAAAAGCAAAGCTGTCGCTTTGATGACCAAGATGTGCCTGACCTAAGCCACAGTCTTTGAATGTTATGCCTATTGCCATCAAGCCAATTGGGCCCCATAGAGATCCTATAATCACCTCATATGTATGTAAAAGCAGGACAATGAAGAAGGAAGACTTAAGAATTGATGCATTCAAACTGTGGTGTTGATGAAGAATATTGAATATACCAGGGGCTGCGAGAGGAACAAATTAGTCTCAGAAAAAATACAACCAGGATGATGTTTAGCAGTTAGAATGGCAAGAATGTGGCTCTCTCACTTAGAACACATCGTCAAGAAAGACCAGTCACTAGAAAAGGACATCATGGTTGACGAACTATCAGCAAAAAGGAGGGCACCTCTCAGTATGATGCATTGACACGATAGCCACAATTAAATCAGACTACACATATCAATGATCTTGTTCCCTTTTGGCAGCAGGGAACACTCTGTCACACACCTCTAACAGCCAGCATTTCATTGGGCTGTATGTAAAGTCCCCACAAGCTGGAGCTAGTTCTATGACACCTAACAACTGTGTGAAATTTCTAACTGAAGCAGTTTTCAGAATTAAAATTTAAACACTCCAATCTGAAATTAAACTGAAGGGTTAACCTCTGAGTTATCACTAACCATTTGACTTCTGTTACATTTGCCATTTGAAAAACAAAGCTCATCTGTGAAAAGCGGTCCTGCAAGCTGACCGTAGAAAAGGCTTCACTGAGTTGGTAAAAATAGGTTAGCACCTACAGACAGACGTGTTCTAACTACTTTAAAAAAAGTTGATTTTCTTTTTATTTTTAAAGAAGTTTCTGAGCTAGCACCTAGGCGTTGTCTCATCTCTCAGCTAAATGAGCTACAGTTATTTACACTTTCCTAACTAATGGTTCGAAACTCTGGTTGTATAGTGGTTAAGTGCTATGCCTGCTAACCAAATGATTAGCAGCTCCAATCTGCCAGGTGCTACACAACAAAGACCCACTCACATTGCACAAAGTCAGTCACCACTGAACTTGGGTGTCATCAGCGAGACCACGAAGACAGCGTGAGTTTGCTAACTGGACTGTTGTTGCCAGGTACCGTCAGGTCGGTTCTGACACATAGTGACCCTGTGCACAATAGATCATAACACTGCCAGTCCTGCGCCACGCCCACAGTTGTTTTTATGCTTCAGCCCATTGTTGTGGCCGCTATGTCAATCCATCTTGTCTAGGGTCTTCCTCTTTTTCACTGACCCCCCGTTCTATCAAGCATGATGTCCTTCTCCAGGAACTGATCCTTCCTGACAACATGTCTAAAGTATGTAAGACACAATCTTGCCATCTCTGCTTCCAAGGAGCTCTCTGGTTGTATTTCTAGAACAGATCAATTTGTTCTTTTGGCAGTCCATGGTACATTCAACATTCTTTGTCACAATTCAAAGGCATCAATTCTTCCTCTACCTTCCTTGTTCAGTGGCCCAGCTTTTGCATGCATATGATGCAACTCAAAATACCACGGCTTGGGTCAGGCGTCCCTTAGTCTTCAAGGTGACATCTTTACTTTTCAACACTTTAAAGAGGTCTTTTGCAGCACATTTTCCCAATGCAATGTCTTTTGATTTCTTGACTGCTGCTTCTGTAGGCATTGATTGTGAAGCTAAGTAAAACGAAATCCTTGACAACCTCAATCCTTTATCCATTTATCATGATGTTGCCTACTGGTCTAGTTGTGAGGATTTTTGCTTTCTTGATGCTGAGGTGCAATGCATACTGAAGGCTGTAATCTTTGATCTTCATCAGTAAATGTTTCTCTTCCCTTCCAGCAAGCAGTGTTGTGACATCTGCTTAATGCAGGTTGTTAACAAGTCTTCCTCCAATTCTCATGCCTTGTTCTTCTTTGTATAATTCAGCTTCTCAGATTATTTGCTCAGCATACAGACTGAAAAAGTATGGTGAAAGCATACCACTCTGACACACACCTTTCCTGACTTTAAACCATGCAGTGTCACTTTGTTCTGTTCACATGACTGCCTCTTCATCCGTGTACAGATTCCTTAAGAGCATAACAAAGTGGTCTGAAATTCCTATTCTCCACAATGTTAGTCATAATTTTTTATGATCCACACAGTTGAATACCTTTACATAGTCAATGAAACACAGGTAAACATTTAAGTTTTAATGATTTACCAATAGGGTAAATCTGTGGTACTCTCTTGAGGTGGAAAAATCTCCAGAATAGTCTAAGAGCCACCTGGAAGCCTCTTCATTTATGAAAAAGACTAGCCAACTAGCATTGCTCATCTTGAATGCTTCCAAAAAATCTACCTCAATTTTACCTTATCAATCAGCTGTGTCAGGGGCAGAGCCAAGATGGTAGAGTAACAACAGATCCCTGCTAAACCCTGGAACAACTGAAAACCCTCAAAATTTATAGAATCCACCAATTACAGCAATCTAGAAGGATTAAATTGTGCTTAGAGAACCGTAAGTACAAAGGGAGTGAAAGGAAGATCTTAGGAGCCCTGAACCACTTTGGACCAAACAATGTGTCCTGGACAGAAAACCTTTGCAACTGAAGGCAACCCCATCATGGAGAAAACTCACCTCCAGTGAATATTAGCAACCAAGTGGAGCCAAGAAACAGGAACTGGAGCAACCTTGAGTTTGACTAAAGAGACCTACCCCAGCCAAAGCATCACAGCCCCAGCCCCAGCCCAGACCTGAGGACCTCCACGTAGGTTAGAACACTCTGGGGGGAGACCAGACACCGATCAGTGCCCTGCCAGACCCACCAGCCAGGTGGCCAGGCGCTGACTCAGAGCAGCAAGGGAAAGGAAGGCCTAGGCTAGAGAAGCGGGGAGATTTGGGGGGGGTGGCAGGGCATGGGGACCAGAGGCCACGGCTCCCAGCATGAGGGCAGATCTGGGGGGAAGCACAGCAGGCTTTAGTCCTGTGTGGGACTGGGAGGTGCCCCACGGCTACACAGCGGGAGACTGAGGGACCTGGTGGGAGTGGAGTGAATGCCTCTGCTGCTGGCAGACCTGGGACCACCTTGGAGACAATCTGCAGAAAAGCTCTGGGCTCCCGCCCCTGGAGATGGGAGGCTGAGAGAGCACACCCATGGCTAGGAGAGGATTGTGGCTGTGTGGGCCAGTGAGGCTTTGGCTCAGGCAACCAGGCAGGTCTAGAGTGATCACCTCAGCAGCTGGGCAGCCATTGGAGTGGTACCTTCCTGGGAAATCTGGGTGCAGGCAACCGTGGGGAAGGACAATGAGGATCAGCAGACAAGCAGCCATTAGTACTGGTGCACTGGGAAAGCTCTAGCTCTGCTGAAACAGAAGGAGGGGGAAGATTATCCTAGCACCTAGGTAGCCACTGGAGCCAAGTGCACCAGGATGGTCTGGGCTGAGGTGATGCTGGAGAAGTGCAGTTATCATCCCAGAGGCTAGGCAGCCATTAGAGCCAAGTGCACCATGGAGGCTTGAGTCAAGTGACCCATGGACAGTGAGGTTATTGCCCCAATATCTGGACAACCACTGGAGCCATGTGCTCCAGGGAGATCTGGGCTAGGCAACTGTCAGGGAAGGGCAGTGAGTGCCAGTGACTAGGCAAGCCGTTAGTGCTGAGTGCATTGGGAAGGCCTGGGCTCAGGTGAACCATGAGGAAGGGAGAGATTGCCCCAGTGGCTAGACAGCAATTGGAGCCAAGGGTGCAAGGGAGGTCTATGCTCAGGAGGCCCTGGGGAAGTGAAGTGATAGCCCCAGAAGCTAGGCAGATATTAGTGCCACTTGCACCAAGGTGGTCAGGCCTCAGGTGAACTGGGAGGAGGGGAGCGATTGCCACAGCATCAGGTGCCCCAGGGAAGACTGGGCTCAGGCGACTGGTAGGAGGGAGAGGGAGTTTCCTGGTAGCTAGGCAGCCATTGGAACTGGATGGCTGGGGAGGCCTGCGCTCAGGTGATCTTAGAGGAGTCAGGCGATCAGTCCAGTGACTGGGCAACCACTAAAGCCAAGTGTGCACAGAAGGCTTGGGCTGAGGTGACCCTGGGAAAAGGGAGTGATCACCCCAGTGGTTAGGTAGCCATGGATCCAAATGAGCCAGGGAGGTCTGTACTCAGGTGACCCAGGAGGAGTGAAGTGATCAACCCAGAGGCTAGGCAACCACTGGTGAACCAAAGAGGGCTAGGTGACCCGAGGGAAAGGAAGTGATTGCCTGGCAGCTAGGCAGCCACTGGAGCCAGCTGCACCAGAGATGCCTGGGCTCAAGTGACTCTAGAGGAGTTGGGTGACCACCCCGGTGGCTAGGAAGCCATTGGAGCTGAGTGCACCTGGGAGGCTTGGCCTCAGGGAACACAGTACAAGGGCAGTGATTGCCCCAATGGCCAGGTAGCCATTGGATGAAGCTCCTGGAGATGCCCTCTGAACCCAGAGGCAACAGAAACAGTAGCAGCAGTTGCTGCTGTGACTTGGGAAAGAAGGCATGAGTGAGTGACCACTCCCTCTCCCTACACCTGATTCCAAGGCTGAGGCTCCTTGAGGGATCTGTCCAAACTAGAGGCAGCTGCAACAGCAGCACTAGAATCCTCCCCCCTTTGGAGTGGCTGTGAAAGTGCAGAGCCTGTGAAAGTGACCCACTCTCCAGCCCAGAGGCAGAAATGGTGGTGGTGCCACTGAAAGCAGGTGCAACTCTCCCACCCAGGAGCTGCACCAGTAGCAGCAGCAGACCAGTGCAGCACAGTAAAAGCAAGCAACAGAAAGTAATCAGATTGCAAGGAGAATCTATGGCCCAGCTCCAACAGAGACACTGGCCAGACCAACCAAACTATTAAGTCACTTTCACTGCAATGACTTCTGGATGGCTCAGAGACAACAGTCAATCACTCAACACCTGAAGAAGCAGACTACCATGGCTCCCGAAAACTCCCAGAATAAAGCATCAACAGATTTCCCAGATGAAGAAGAGGTCCTACAACTATCAGAACCAGAATACAAAAAATTGATGGGAAGAGCTATGCAAGATAGCAGGAGAGAGATCAGACAAAATGCAGCAGAGAGCACTGAAAAATTAAATAAGCTGCAAGAAATGCTTGAGCAGCAATGATCTGAAATTCAACAGATTAACAATAAAATTGCTGAGCTTGATAACTCAATAGAAAGTCTAAGAAGCAGGATTGAGGACATGGAAATCAAAATTAGTGAGCTTGAAAACAAAGTAAACAACACCAGCATACACAAAGAAAAATCAGATAAAAAGACTCAAAAAAAGTGAAGAATCTCTAAGGGTGATGTGGGATTCTATTAAGAGAAATAATATCTGTGTGATCAGAGTACCAGAGCACAGTAGGATAGCTGAAAATACAGAGCAAATAGTTGAAGACCTGTTGACAGAAAACTTCCCTGATATCATTAAAGATGAGAAGATCTCCATTCAGGATGCTCATTGAACCTCACTCAGGATAGATCCCTAAAAAAATACACCAAGGCACACCATAATCAAGCTCAGTAAAACTAGAGACAAGGAAAGACTACTGAGGGCAGACAGTAAAAAGCAAAAAGTAACCTTTAAAGGAAAATTGTTAAGATTAAGCTCAGATTACTCAGTGGAAATGATGCTGTCCAGAAGATAGTGGAAAAACACATACAAAGCCCTGAGGGAAAAACTGTCAATTGAGAATAATATATCCTGTAATGTTGTGTCTCAAATATGAAGGTGAAATTATGACTTTCACAGATCAACAGAAATTTAGAGAATTTGTAAGAACCAAACCAAAATTATAAGAAATATTAAAGGAAGTTCTTAGATTAGAAAATCAATAGCATTCAATATATACTTAAACATTCTAGCACACGACAGTGTATACAGATAACATCAGGAAAGGAAATCCAAAAATGATAACCAAAATCAAATCACAAAAATAGAAATTCAGGTAAGTCGGATCCAGCTTGATAGCACTGGGTTTGGGTTTATGTTATATGAAAAAGAGGATCAAAGAAACGCACATGTAGACCTTCCAGATGTGGAAGAAGACAAGAACAAACACAGACACTGAAGTCTGGACTACTTTTAGATTAATAAAAGGGACTAAGGAAGTAACTGCAAAAGAAACTTGTAATTCTACACATCAAAAAGAAACATGCAAAATCAATTTCAAGAAAACAAATACTGAAAGCCACAAAAAGAAAATATGTGAAGAAAAAGGCAGCACAACAAATGGACAGCAACAGAGGAACTGTCCACAACACCCAAAAAAGGCATCAAAATGATGATGTCAACATCATATTTATCAATAATCACACTAAATGTAAATGGACAGATTAAGAAAAGGAGAGCAGATTAAGAAAAGGAGAGCAGCAGATTGGATAATTAAAAAATGACCCATCTATATGCTGTTTACAGGAGACACACCTTAGGTTCAAAGACACAAACAAATTACAACTCAAAGTTTGGAAAAAATGTATCAGGCTAATAACATTCTATAAAGAGCAGGAGTGGCAATACTAATCTCTGACAAAATAGACTTTAAAGTTAAGCCCACCATGCAAGATAAAGAGGGTCACTATCTAATGGTTAAAGGCTCAATTCAACAGGGGGACATAAGCATACTAAATATCTATGCACCCAATGACAAGGCTCCAAAATACATAAACAAACACTATTGCACTGCAAACAGAAATAGACAGCTCCACAATAATAGTAGAAGACTTCACCATGCCACACACAGAGGATCTAAATGCCACAATCAACCAACTTGGCCTTACAGATGTATTCAGAACATTTCATCCAACTGAAGCCAAGTATACTTTCTTTTCCAATACTCCAGATGTGGAGGAAGACAAGAAGAAACACAGACACTGAAGTCTGGAATGTTCTCCAGAACTGAACACATATTAGGTCACAGACTGATACTCAACAAAATTCAAAATATTGAAACAGTACAAAGGTTCTTTTCAGACCACAAAGCCATAAAACGAGAAATCAATAACAGATAAAAGATGTAAATTAAATAAAAAACATGGTGACTGAATAACAGCTTGCTCAAGAACTACTAAGTCATAGAAGAAATCAAGAATACAATAAAGAATTTTATAGAATCTAATAAGAGTGAAGACACATCCTACCTAAATCTATGGGACAAAGCAAAAACAGTGTTCAGAGGTCAGTTCATCTCAATAAACACACACATCCAAAAAGAAGAAAGGGCACAAAACAAATAATTAACTCATAAACTTGAACAACTAGAAAAATTTCAGCAAAAGAACCCATCAGTTTCCAGAAGAAAGCAAGTATTAAAATTAGAGCAGAAATAAATGAAATAGAAAACAGAAAACTATTGAAAGAGTAGACAAGTCCAAAAGTGGGTTTTTCAAAAAGATTAACAAAGTGATAAGCCATTGGCCAAACTGATGAAAAACAGAAGAAACAAATAATCTGAATTGGAAAGGAGATGGGCTGTAGTACAATGGGCCCTGCTGAAATTAAAAGACTCATACCAGAATACTACGAAAAATTATACTCTAATAAACTTGAAAACCTGGATGAAATGGAAAATTTTCTGGTAAAATACCTCACCTACCTAAACTAATAAAATCACAGATAGAAAAACTAAACAAACTCATTACAAAAGAAGAAATTGAAAAGGTAATTTAAAAACTTCCACCCCCAAAAAAGCCCAAGGGCCAGATGACTTCACTGCAGAATTCTATCAAACATTCAGAGAAGAGTTAACACCACTACTTCTAAAGGTATTCCAGAGCGTAGAAAAGAATGGAATACTCCCACATTCATTCTATGAAGCTAGTATGACCCTGGTACCAAAACCAGGTAAAGAAAGCACAAAAAAGGAAAATTACAGACCATTATCTCTCAGATCCGACTCAACGGCACTTGGGTTTGGCTTGATCTCTCATGAACTTGGATGCAAAATTCCTTAACAAAATCTTAGCTAACAGAATTCAACAACACATCAAAAAAATAGTTTATCCCAATCAAGTAAGACTCATACCAGGGATGCAGGGATGGCTCAACATAAGGAAAACAATTAATGTAATCAACCACATAAACAAAATAAAAGACAAGTACCACCTGATTCTATCAATTGATGCAGAAAAGGCATTTGATAAAGTCCAACACCCATTCATGTTAAAAACTCTCAGCAAAATAAGAATAGAAGGGAAATTCCTCAACATAATAAAGGCCATCTACACTAAACTAACAGCTAACGTCATATTTAATGGAGAGAAGTTAAAGAAAAATCCCCATTAAGAACAGGTACTAGACAAGTTTTCCCATTGTAACCATTGTTCTGGAGGTCCTAGCCAGAGCAATTAAATATGATAAAGAAATAAGGGGGCTCCAAATTGGCAAAGAAGAAGTCAAAGTAGCACTACTTGTGGATGATATGATCTTATACACAGAAACCCCTAAAGAATCCACCAGAAAAACAACTACTGGATCTATTAGAAGACTTCAGCAAAATAACAGGATGCAAGATAAACATACATAAATCAGTGGGATTCCTTTACACCAACAAAGAGACAACCGAAGAAGAAATCACTAGATCATTACCATTTACTATAGCCCTCAAGACAATAAATACCTGGGGATAAATCTAACCAGAGATGTAAAATACCTACACAAATAAAACTATAAGTCCCTACTGCAAGAAACAAAAAAATGACTTAAATGAGTGGAGAAATCTACCTTGCTCTCAGGTGGGAAGATTTAACATTGTGAAAATGTCTATACTACCCCAAGCAAACTATACATACAATGCAATCCCAATTCAACTTCCAATGACATTTTTTAACGAGATGGAGAAACAAATCACCATCTTCATAAGGAAAGAAGGAAGACACAGGTAAGTAAATTATTACTAAAGAAGAGGAACAAAGTGGAAGGCCTCACCCTTCCTGACCTTAAAACCTTTTATACTGCCACAGTAGTCAAGACAGTCTGGTACTGGCACAAAAACAGACACATAGATCAATGGAACAGAATTGAAAATCCAAATATAACTTCATCCATTTACGAACAGCTGATATTTAATAAAGGCCTAGAGACAGTGAATTAGGGTAAAGACAGTTGGTGTAATTGGATATCTACCTGCAAAAAAAAACCAAAAAAATGAAACAAGATCCTTATCTCACACCATGCACAAAAGCTAATTCAGAATGGATCAAAGACCTAAATATAAAAGCTAAAACAATAAAATTATTGGAAGGAAAAACTCAGGAGATGATGAAAGTGTGAATCCATGGCATTAACAGTCTACCAAAAACCACCAACAATCTTCAATCATCAGAAACAAAAAATAGATAACTGGGAACTCTTAAAAATTAAACACTTATGCTCATCCAAAGCCTTCATCAAAACAGCAAAAAGACTGTCTACAGAGTAAAAACAAATATTTTCCCACCACACTTCCCACCACCACCTAATCCCTCTAATCTACAAGATATTGCAAAACCTCAACAAGAAAAAACAAACAACACAATTAAAAAGTGGGCCAAGGGCATGAACAGTCACTTCACCAAAGGAGACATACAGGTTGCCAACAAATACATGAGGAAATGTTCACAACCATTAGCCATCAGAAAAATCCAAACCAATACCACAATGAGATATCATCTCACTCCAACAAAGATGGCAATAATCCAAAAAACACAAAGTAATAAATGCTGAAGAAGATGTGGAGAGATTAGAACTCTTCTACACTGTTGGTGGGACAGTAAAATGGTTCAACCACTATGGAAATTGATTTGGAACTTCCTTAAAAAACTAGAAATGTTCCAGCAATCCCACTGCTTGGAATATATCCCAGAGAAATAATGAATACTATTCAAACAGGTATTTGCAGTCAATGTTTATTACAGCTCTCTCCACAGTAGTAAAAAGTTGGAAACAACCCAGATGCAGCAGATGAACAGTTAAACAAACTGTGGTATATTCATACATACAATGACAAGAAACAACAATGGCTTAGAAAAATACCTGTCAATATGGGACCATCTAGAGAAAATTATGTTGAGTGAAATTAGCCAGACGCAAAAGGGCAAATTTTGTGTGAGACCATTACGATAATGATGCAACTAATCATTTAAGCACAGTAGAAATCAGTATTGGACGTTTACAGGATGGGACAGGGAGGGAGAAGGATGTTTTACAAATGAGATAGTGGTTAGGATTTAGGGATGGTTATAGGATGTGACAACACACATTAAAAGTGGGATACTCACAACTGCTCAACTTCCCAACCAAATTGTCCCCTTAATGTGGACCACCTCTTCAGAAGAACACAGAAATAAAGTCTGGGCTCAGGGAGTCGTGCTCTTGGGACATCCAGACTAACTAGCATGCCTAAGGTTTTCTTTCTCTCTCTCTTAAGGTATTGTTCCACATATCACCAGGGTGAGTGGCGACTGGGGTTTTAAAAGCTAGCAAGCTGCCATCTAAATAGCACCAAGTGGTCCCAATCCACCTGGACCTGAGACAACTGGAGGACATCGAGCACAGGAGAAAATACGAGGTTACCAGATGCAAGGGACCATGTGAGCCATAGTCTGCTTCAGCATGGGACCAGAAGTTGTAGATGGTGCCCTGCCATCAGTAATGACAGCTCAGATGGGGTACGTGGAATGTAACTCTGGACGCAGCAGGTGATGGAGTAGAGAGCAGAGCTAGAAATCTACCAAAAGACCATACCTGATGGTCCTTCTGAACAGAAGACCCCCTGGGAGGGTAGCCTTTGGACTTTCTAACCCCAAACTTCATCCAGCACTGGGGCCAGCCCCCTGAAGACTGTCCTGAACCATACAAAACACAGAGTGATACTGGAGGTGAAAAAAACTTTAAAAGTGTATGTGGGGTTGTCTGAGGGACCCTTTGCTGGAGCAGAGTTGATTAGGTGAGGAGGTGTGATGGCCCACCATCCACAAAGTCCCTTGTAGACAAAGTCACAAACTTCTGTAAATGGCAGGCCGAAGCATCTCACCTGTGACATGCTTTTTAGCCTATTACCCCTGATAATATTTTGCTTCTTAGTTAAATTCTCCTAAAAAGATATCCCCTCCTGACATGAGGATCAAGGAGGTGCCTTCTGAGAGAGGCTTCACAACCTCTCGGTTTATGAGATTATATTGGGGCAATCTGACCAGAAAATTCTGGGGAAAAGAGATCAGAGGAATGGCTTTCAATGCAGCATGCCTAATAGCACTGAGGCCTGCCCAGCTTCGCCGGCTTCCCCCTAATTGCATTCCCCCTCCCTTTTTCTCCACATACACAGGTTTACAAGCTAACCCTTAAAAAGCTCTCAAGGACAATTCTCCATATAGCCATTAAAACTACACATGCATCTTACTCCTTGCAACAGGAAGAATAAATAAACTTTTAGGTTCATTATAGCTGGTATGGAAAACTGATAAACACTAAAGAAACATCTTTCTTAGTGCAGCTGGGCCTGATTGGGGGATGGCAGACATTTACTATCTACACAGGAAGATACAAATAAGAACTTAGAGAAACATATAGAGACAGCCAAATGGTGAGACCTTGAGGAGTCTGCCCTTCGGTACCTTCCACTTTGAAGTACCAATAAAACCATTAATTGTGTTCACTGACATTTAACACCTGGTTCAAGCCATTATCCAAAAAGCCTTGGCAATTAAGTAGAAGAAGAAGACCACGAGGGGTCACTTTCTTGTTAGCCAATAATGATGGGTCAGTTTCTTGTTAACCAATAGTTTATATTATGAAGAAAATAGGGTGACCAACTACGTCACCTCACATATAAAAAATAAAGCCGGACAGCTCTTGACACAGACACAGATCTCTTGCTCCCTGGGTTGGACTGCCTTAAACCAGAAAAGTCTTTCCTGTCTCCTTTGTTCATTTCCTGCAGACGTCTTCCCTCCCTCTGTGCGGGAGCCTGTAAAGTGTTGGGACTGGCTCCCGGCAAGGAGGTCCAGGCCTTTATCAAAAGGTCACAAGAAGTTCCAAACAAAAGAAGTGGGCTGTTATGTGAGCGGGGGTTGAGGAGGGCATTTAGAACAGAGGTAAAAGTTCTGGGTGTTATATGGCAACATGATATAAACTGTAAAATTGTTCTTAATTCACAATAAAAAATACATAAATACATTAAAATTTTTTTCACTCTCTATAGTTAGAATTGCATTAAACCATGCAGGATATGAAACAGCATCATATTTATGGCCTGTTTGTAATTAAAATGCTGAAAGTGACTGCAGAAATCATCAGAAAGACCCTGCCACCCCCACCCCCATCCCATTGTATACTGGGAGAAACTGAGGCCCTGTGACATAAGGTAACCACTCGTGTCACACTGCTAATTTGGTGGGAGACCTAGGTTTCTGACTCCTTGCTGTTTCACTAAGCTGTCAGCGAGGTTGAATGGAGCATCCAAAACTATTTCCAACAGCATGCCTCACTTCCCAAATATTTTATCAGTTTATTACAAAAAATGATGCATTATGAGTGAAAATAGTTTCCATCTTTACTGTAAGCTGCCCTAATCCTCTACATCCTGTTCATGTTACTGGCAACTGCCTTAAATACTGTATCCACAGCAGTGTAGAAATACTGTAAACGCCCTGTAGCCCCAAGGGTTTTCTTGCCATTGGTTAAAGGTGCAGCAATGATAGGTTGCCAATGTACACAGAATAGGGGTGTTTAAATCATTTAGGAAGTTTAACATCTGTACAGTCAGAGTCTGCTGAACTTACAGTTCTTGGTATTAGAGAGAATTCCTAGGAAACAAATAGCAAGGTGGGACATCATAAAATTTTGGTTTTCAGCGTGGTGTCTAGTGTTGTCCTGGCCTTCTACCATGCCTCTTGCAAAACACTGTTGGCCAGAAGTGAAGATTCATTATGCAATCCTGCTAAAACTCATCACCCTAGACCATTTCAGCTTATGGCATCTACATGTAGAATACAACTGCACTCCACAGAGTCATCTTAGGGAAGTAGAGAGCAGAGCTGCTAGGTGAATTTGAACTGCCCATCTTATGGTTAGCGGCCAAGTGCAAACCTTTTGTGCTGTCGAGACCTCATGCAATCCTGTTAGAGCCTTTGAATTGGCATCAATCCCACAGACCAGCTTTTATGTTTGTAATAATATTGATTGAACACTTCCTGTGTGCCAGATGTTACACGAAGATCATTGCTTCATTCTTTCACTTAATCTTCACTTTGACCCCTATGTGCTGGTATTCCAGGGAGAAAACTGAAACCTAATGAAACTAGAAGCTTTTGAAAAATTACAACTAGTCAGAGGAAGAACAAGGAATCAAAGCTAGATTTTTATGACTAAAGCCTGTGTTTTTAACATGTGCTCAGGACTTACCAGTTATAAATTACACAGGTAACCATAGCATAGAATCACTCCTTGGTTTCTATATGTTCACAGTAAATATATTTCCCTACATGGAGTTCTCCAGAAGATGATACACTGAATGAAATTAATCAGATACAAAAGGACAAATATTGTATGTGGCCATTATCATAAGGACTTAACAAAAGGTTTAAGCATAGAAGAAAATAGCCTTTGATGGTTACAAAGATGAGGACGGAGAGGGGTATTCATAGATTATATTAAAAACAAAACAAATCCATTGCTGTTGAGTCAAGTCCGATTCATAGCAACCCTAAAGGTCACAGTAGAACTACCCCATAGAGTTTCCAAGGAGCGCCTGGTAGATGTGAACTGCCCAGCCTTTGGTTAGCAGACAACACTTAACCCACTACACCACCAGCGTTTCCCGTAGATTAGGTAGTAGGTAGGAACTGGGTTAGATCAAGAGAGTGACAGTATACAGGAGAAGGGAAGTTAGCACAACTGGATTACACCGAAAGGTTTTATAAATACAACCCAACATACTGAAGGACAGAGTAGCAGGGACAGGAGTTTGCAGACCATGGTTTTAGGGGACATCTAGGCTGATTGGCATAACTAAGTTTTTTTTTTAAGAATATGTTCTGCATCCCACTTTAGTGAGTGGTGGCTGGGGTCCAAAAAGCTAGCAAGCAGTCATCTAAGTAGCATCAACTGGTCCGTATCCATCTGGAACAGAGGAGAAGGAACGACATCAAAGACATGAGGAAAATACGAGCTCAGAAGACAGAAGGTGCCATCTGATCCAGAGACTACATCAATGTGAGCCCAGAAGAACTAGACGTGCCCAGCTATCACCAATGACTTCCCCGACAGGGAACACAACATAAAGTCCCTGTTGTAGGGAGCAAAATGGATGTGCAGAACTAGAACTCTTCTAAAAGACCACAGCTGATGGTTCATCAGACTGGAGGGTCTCCTAAGGACATGGTCCCTGAAGTCTCTATTAGCTCAGAGCTGAAATCAGTACCAAAGCCAACTCTTCAGGCAAAGACTGGACAGGACTATAAGACAGAGTGATGCTGGCGAAGAATATACTTCTTGTTTTAAATATGTACATGAGGCAGCCTGAGCAGCTCCTCTTCAGAGTCAAGATTGTTACCAGAAAAATCTGGTTGAAGACTAGTGCTGCCTGTCACTACTAAGCCAAGGCACCGAAACAGGGGTTGAATTTCTTCAAAGTACTTTATTCAGATTGTTGGCAAAATGAAAAGATGACGGGTCAGCACCCTAAAGGCCATCTTAATATCTCAGTTCAGGCTGGCAAGTTTTATAGAAGGGTTTAGGGAAGGGAAGGGGAGCAGGCAAGAGGTGTAGGCATGCAGGTTTTCAGGGGAGGTGAGGTTGGAGAATACACTTCTTTGTCTCAAGGTGAATTGTCTTTCACGTCTGCAGGCTAGTTACTTTTCCCAGGAACAGTAGGCTGCAAACTGGCATCACTCTACCCAGTTATCAGTCAAGAATAGCTTGGGAAAACAAACTCCAAATCTTTGTGAGTACCGGTCAGAAGGGATAGTTATACTTTTCTTTATGTGTCAGCATTCCTAATGGAGAGAGGAGTTTTGGTATTAAGACAGAAGCTAGCTAAAAATTTTTCTACAGCTTTTAACCCCACCCCAGAGGGTGGAGGGGGACAGGAGTTAGTTGAATGGATGCAGGAAGTACAGGGTGGAAAGGAAGAGTGTGCTGTCACAGGGTGGGGGGTAGAGCAGTTGCAGTTGCCTACTGGTGTGTGCTTGGGGTTTTGTATGGCAAATTGATGTGGACCGTAAGCTTTTACTAAAGTACAATATAATATTTTTAAAAACATTTCCCTGTGAAATACTTACTTAAAAATGGCATATAGTAATCCCTTATACAGAAAAGATTTCATTTCTACTTTAAACAAAGGATCCATTTGCAAGGTCTCTGAAATGATGTCTGGTAAGGAAAGATGTTTCCATCTGAATACGAGTCTGAGCAAGGACTGGCCAAAGCCAATTCCTCTGAAGCCACACAGAGACACACACACACAAAAATCCTGTACAGCAGAAACCAGACCTTGTAAAAAATACCAAGAGCACACCCTGATTTCTCATCATCATTGCCATTAGTTGCTGTTCAGTCAATTCCATCGCATGGTGATCCCACATTTGCAGAGCAGAGCTGTGCCACAGGATTTTAAAGCAACTATCCAACCTTATGCCTAGTAAATCAAAACCAATTCTGTTGCTCATCAGTTCTGACTCATAGCAATCCTATAGGATGGAGCAAAACTGCCCTACAGGGTTTCCAAGGAGCAGCTGGTGGATTTGAACTACTGACCTTTTGATTAGCAGCTTAGCTCTTATCCACTGTGCCACCAGAGCTCCTAATTCAAAAGAAACACAAGCCAAAGCCACTGCTGTTGAGTCAATTCTGACTCATAGTGACCTTACAGAACAAAGAATCACCCCTTGGGGTTTCCAAGGAGCATCTGGGGAATTCAACTGCTAACCTTTTGCTTAGCAGCCATAGCACTTAACCGCTACACCTCCAGGGTTTCCAATTCAAGAGAAGGAAGAGTTAATTCAAGAGAGGGAGGAAAGGAGGGGCCAGCTGAGGAGCATAGAGTCAGCCACTGAAGCTGGTTACAGCACACTGATCCAAAGCCGTGTCAGGCACTAAAAGTTTCTTGGGTGGATGTGGTTACTATGGAGAAGATGGCCACAAGCCACTTCTCAGGGAGGACACTTGCAGACTAAGTGGGGCAGGTCACTAAATGGACATTAGCTTCAGAGGTGTGTGAGCCAGAGACCAGATATCTTTGAGCAAGGTCAAGATGAAAATTTTGAGGTCACTGAGACTAGTGGGGAGTCCCTGGGAGGTGCCAGTGTTTCATGTGCTCGGCTGCTAACCAAAAGGCTAGAGGTTTGAGTCTACTCAGAGGTGCTTTGGAAGAAAGACCTGGCAATCTACTTCTGAAAAATTAACCATCAAAAGCCCTCTGGTGCATAGATCTATTCTAGTCACTGTGAGTTGTTGACTTGATGACAACTAGTTCTTCGGTGAGGCTAGAGGAGGGTAGACGACCAAAGGGGTATATCCAGGAATGATGCAGAGCTGAATGATTCTTTCAGCACTGAGTGTGTTCAGAGAGGGATCCCTAATCTGGCAGAATGTAGCAAAGAGAACTTGGCCTTCATTACTCATTACTTCTTTACTCTAAAATAGAAGTTCGTATCCTGGGATCCATGAACAAATTAGTAAGCATTTAATAATTCCTGGGATCCAAACAGGCCTACCAAGTAGGTACCTTGGCACTTTCAGGGGTTGTTTGAAATTCAGAGGATGAGGAGGACGTTGGTGGAAGCAGGACCAAGGCTCTCAGATATGCAGAGGAAACCTGACATAGTGAGCAATGGCCAGAGGGCACTGGAGTATAGCAGCTGTCACGGCAGTAGCCGTGTGACTTGGAGCAAACCGTTTCATCTCTTGAACTTGAATTTTTTCATAGGCAGTTAAACTTGATGATTTGTAAGATTTCTCTCAGATTTAAAATTGCATAAGTTTCCAAAAGCACTGTCCACTAGCAAAACAATTTATCTGTAGAAGTAGTGAGTTCCCTGTTACCAGAGGTGGTCAACCAAAGCGAAAGTAACCATTTGTCTGGTATGTTTGTAGAGTGAATTCTTACGTTACATAGGAAGTTAAAATTTGATTTTGACTAATACAAACGATAATAATTAAATTTGATTAAATATTTAGTATGTGCCCAGCACTACTCAAGCTTCTACGTGTATCTCTTCTAAATCTTTCAGCAACACCATGGTGTTACCAAACCGAAAACAAGATCATTCCACCTGTCACTGCAGACAAAATTCAGAGATGGCAAAAAGTTCAGGCAATGCTTTTATTAACAGATAAGCATGAGAATCTGTTGACATTGAGAATAATTTCTACAAGACTATCCCATTTGGGTTACAATTCCAGCAGCTTCTATAGCCAGATTACAAAGGAATTTGCCTGTCAAACCTTGTCACAGGATAGAACAAGGAGTCACAACATTTTTACATCTTATTGAGCAATATCATTACCTCCCTGAAGTTTGAATAATTGAGTTACTACCCCAGAGACAGGGAGAGGAAGGCAAGTGTGCTGATCCAGTTCAGCGATCTAGATAACCTTGGTTAGGTTCCAGCTACTAACAACGGGGGAGACGATTCTCCAGAGAAACAGAAAATAGAACCAGTAGGAGACAGAAATGGGCAGACAGACAGATAGATGGATAGATAGACAGACAGATGGATGGTGAGCAAGCAAGTGCATGCAAGAGACAGATACACAGATTGACTTTAAGGAGTTGGTTGGCTAACTTAATTGTGGGGCTGGCCAGTCAGAAATCCACGGGGCTGAGAACTCAGGCCACAGCTGATGTTGCAGTCTTGAGTCTGAAATCATCTGGCAAACTGTCAGGCAGGAAATCAAGGTAATATCTTTTCTGTTCTAGATTTGAGGCAGAATTTTTTCTTCTCCCAGAAACCTCAGTGTTTGCTTCTAACGTCTTTAACTGATTGATGAGTCCTACCTACAATATCAACGGTTTAAAAAAAAACAAAAGAAAAGAAAAACCTGTTGCCATCAAGTTGATACTGAGGGTCATTTCCTGGTCTCTTGGTTTTGAAACCTGAATATACATATTTTCTAATGAAGGCCTATCGGTCAGCTACAGAAAACTGGAGATTCACATAGGTGGACAATTATTCAAAAGTAAAGTAACCTTTCTGCCTATTCTAAAAGTTCTAACCTAACCTTACCCCCACAAAACGAAATTTACCTCTTCTTAGAAGATTTGAAACTTGATCCTGATTTGGCACTTCTGCTCCTTTTAGGCAAGATTCTTCACTAACCTTGAGCCTAAATTATGTATTTCCATCCACTAACCTCTAAGCAGATTCAATCACCCAACAGAATTTCCTCCTGTATTCTTTCTGTTTATCAGGCCTATTGCAAGTTCATGATCAGATGACAAGCCTGAGGAGTCTGCAAGCATTTCAATAGTTACTTTACTAACTAAATTTAAATCTCAGTCAGAAAGATGCAACTCCACTTCCCCACTTAAGTTTTACAACATAGAAATCTTCCAACATATTTTAGGCTTATAAAGGAACAAGATTTGTAGTACAGACTAGTAGGAACAGATAGGAATTCTCCAACCACTTACCTCTTACATCAAAGGAACCGAAGTTTAAAAGTAGAATGGTTCCCAGTCAAAGATACTCTCATATGCCTTCTTTCTTTCTGTTCCTTCTTAGTGTAGTTCAGTGGCTTTCAAATTTCAGGTTGAAAAGTAATATAGTTCAAGGCTACAGAGCGAAGGATTTGCAACTGAAACACGACTCAAAGCATGTTCAAGGACTGAGTGGAATTTGTAGTTTCCAAGTCCCACCTGGTTTGAGGATTAATTCCTGAAATCAGTGTCTGCAGCCTGGCAGTTATGAGCAGGCTTTGGGGTCTAGCATAACTCTGGGCAGGTTTTTTATCTGCTTTCAATCCCATGTGTAAAATGGGGGGTAATAACAGTGGCTGCCTCTGATTTAGGAGTTAATATTGGAGCCATTATTCCCTGTCCTTGAGCGTAAAGAATGTGACCCAGCTGGAGCTGGACTCACAGTGACACATCAACTAGGCCCTGAGATATAAAGTCAATAGCTAGGAAAACATCTTTTAGGAAAACTTTCACATAAACTAATAATCAACAGAGCACAAAAGACGTATCGTTCTTATCTTTTTGTATTAGCATTTTGTGGAAAAAAATTTGCTGGACCAGTGAAGATACCTGTACCAAAGATATTATGAAAAACAATTCAAAATATAGAATCATGGCAACTTAAGTGGTTTTAGCCAATCTGTAAAAAATTGAAGCTTCCAATGGTTTTGCCTTGTGGAATGTTAAAACACACTGATGACTCTACTATTTCCTTGAACTCAAGAGACATGGCTCTGGCAGCATGCTTGTCCATTTTCCGATTCTTGCCTATTCTGCAATATTCCTTGGACTTGGGCAAAGATGGCACCAGTGGCATAATTGCCCGTTTTCCCACCTGTGTTTATTCTGTGGTATATCCTTGAACTCAGGCAGACTGGCTTTGGTAGTGTTACCATAAAATACTGGTTTAGGCCACCTGCTGCAAAAGCCATTACTGAGACAGGGGTAAAAGAAATGCCTAAGAGGTTTATTTGCCAACTGGAATGCAAAGGGACAGGGGGAATTCAGGTCCTCAGAGCCTGTCTGACTTCTTCAGGCAAGTTCAGGGTTTTTAATGAATAGGTAGGGGTAAACATGTAGGCCACTGGGGGTGTTCTAGTGAGGAAGCATGCATCAGGAACTGGATGGAGTTTGGTGAGGAGGTAAGTATCAGGAACTGGGTGGTGATGGACTGGGTAGTGGTTGACTGGCACCTCTCCTTGTTTGATGATTCTGAGAAAAAACCTTTTATCTCAGTAGCTCCTACAAGTTATCTCGCAATTTCCCAGGCCAGGTAGTGCTAGGAAGCTAGCCAAGCCAAGTGCCAAGTGCCGTCGAACAGGCCAGTAAGTGGAGCTAGTCCTGACTGCCTACTTCAGCAGCATGCTTGTCTATTTCTTACTTTTGCCTCTTTGAATATATGCCAAATGGAACCTTACTTTTTACTTTCCTAAACTCTATGATGTTTTTATCCTGGAGCACCTCACAGAAGATGTTTGCTGAAGGGAAAAACGAGTGGGTCCTGGACCTCATTACCCAGAGGTCTGGCACCTGCAAGATCTCTGCAGGACATTGCAAAAGTAGCCACAAAATTTCCCCTCTGTAACTAGACTGAAAAAGTCCTCGCGGTGCAGTAGTTAAGCACTCTGCTGCTTACTAAAAGGTTGGTGGTTCAAATCTATCAGCCTCTCTGGGAAGAAAGACCAGGATGCAACCAGACTGTTGCAGGTCTACTAGGCACAGCCTTAAAAGCATGAAGCAGATTATAGAGAAAGAAGTAGCTTTATTAAAGTAGCCAAATAACACACTGGGACTTGTGTTGCAAAGATAGCTTCCAAAACAATAGCTCAAGGGGTTTATAGAGGTGAAGCAAATTAGGTCTGGGGTCTTCAGGATTGTCAGCTTGCTGATTGTTCTTGCCTGAAAAAATGCTTCAGGGCAGTTGATTTCTTCTGCTCTTGCTCAGTCCAGCAACCAGAGTTTAGGCTTAGAGTCCTTGCTTCTGAAGTCTTTCCCCAATCTCAAGCAAAAAGAGTTTGGTTCCATTCCGCAACACAGATTCCATGTCAACCGGAGGATAGAGCTTGTGGTTCTGTGCACGTCAGGCAAGCCAGATTTGGTTCTTGTTCATTTTGGCTGGTCCTGCAACTCCAATCTCTTGTTTTTCTCAACTGAAACAGAAAGATACCTAATAAGGGGACCGCCTAAAGACAGGGAGTTAATTCCTATATTACCTAATGAGGAGGTAGCTTAAGAGCAGGGAGTTAGTTCCTGTGTCACAGAAAATCACACAACCTTTTGCCTATTTAAGATGGCAGGCAGGCTGCCAGGCTCATGGAGATCTGCTTTCCTAAAGAATGCAGGCGTGGTATCTGGAGTCTTAAAAGCTAGCCAGTGCCCATTTAAAATGCATCAATTGTTCCTAACGCAACTGGAGCAAAGAAAAATGAAGAACACCAAAGATACAAGGAAAACAGTAGCCTACGTGACAGAAAGGGCCACATAAAACTGAGACTCTATCAGCCTGACACTAGAAGAACTAGACAGGGCTTGGCTGCCACCAATGGCCACCTGACAGGGAACACAACAGAGAGTCCTAATGGAGCAAGAGAAAAGTAGGATGCAGAACTCAAATTCTCGTAAAAAGGCTAGATTTAATTGTCTGACTGAGACTGGAAGTATTCCAGAAGACATGACCCCTGGACTCTCTGTTAGTCCAGAACTGAAACAACTGTTGAAGCTAACTCTTCAGACAAAGATTAGACTGGACTATAAGACATAAAATGACATTTGTGAAGAGAATGCTTCTTAGCTCAAGTGGATACACGAGACTAAATGGGCAGCTGGAATCTGGAGGCGAGATGAGAAGCAAAATGGACACAGCAAATCTGGATTGGAAAGGAGGAATGTGCTGTCACATCATATGGAGAGCAACTAAGGTCACAGAGCAATGCATGTGTACATTTTTGTATGAGAAACTACCTTGAACTGTAAACTTCCAGTTAAAGCACAATTTTAAAAAATACAGACTTGGAAAGTAAAGGAGCACTTCTACTCTCTCTATAGGGTTGCTATGAATTGGAATCAACTAGATGGTTTACAAGTATCTGTGGTATCATGTCTCATGAATTGGCTATGTGAATTGATTTTGCCAGTGGGGCAGTAACAAATAACACAGAAAGAAGCTTATAAAGTATTTGCCCCCACACTCTGTACCACCTCAAGGTCATGGAGTAACCCTCCATGATCTCTTCTGCAAATGGGCTCCTTAGCCTAGAACCTCACCTTTCCTTATCTCCCAACACATGTGAAGGTGAACCTGAACACAATGATACCCTCACTGTGTTTCCTCTTGAGGTTTCCATCAGCCTGTAAGCCAAAACATGGCAGCCATCCCATCCAGCAGCTCTCTCCTGGCCACCTAAGATTATTAACCAACTCTGCTTGGGGTCCACTTCTAGTAACACCTCATGCAGAAGTGCAGAGTTTCCAGCAGAAGCCATCCCCCACTACCCAGGACTTCCTAAGGCTAATCTGGGCCATTGGTGGACAAGCTTCTACTTTGGAAAGTCTACTGTCCTGTTTATGACTACAGTGTTGGAGTCTTCAAAGCCCTAAGAATGTCTCTAGACCTCAACTGGCTCAGGATTCCAAAGCCCACTCTGCGCCACCACCTGAGCTGCTACCACCTTCTGTATTCTAGACATCAGAGACCATCCATTTTAGTCACCTGGTACTGCTCTAACAGAAAATACCATGAGTGGAAGGCCTTACAAAATTTTATTGTCACTGCTCAGTAAGCCACAAATCCGTTTATGAGTTACATGCCCATTCAATAGGAGAAATTATCACAGTCCGGTAGGCTGAGTCCAAATTTAATGAGAGCAGCTTGGCACAGGAACTTCAGGTCCAAAGGATGTGCCCTGCTCTCGGTGCTGCTCTCTGGGTGGCATGAGGTTCTCAACGTACTCTGTTCACTTCTCTCCCTTATATCCCACAAGGTGGTAGCTTGGGTCTTGCCTCACCAACACAATTGCTGCCCATTATCCCTCACCGCAGAGGCAGGATTCAGAACACACTGGAGGAATTGCACCATGTTGGGACTCATAGCTGAGTCAAATCAATACACACTCTTTGGGGAGGATATAATGCAATACATGACACCCTCCCCATCCTGACTCACCTCACTGGCTAGGTAGATAGTCTGCTAGACTAAATAGAGAAATAGATGGGTTCTTTTCAAATGTATTAAACACATAGACACACTCAAAATGTCCGTCAACAGATGAATAGATAAAATGTATACATGTATACACGAAATGGAATATTACACATACATAAAGCAAAATGAAATTCTGAGGTATGTTACAACATGGGTGAACTTTGAAAACATTATCTTAAGTGAAACAAGTCATTCATAAAAGGACACATACTGTATGACCTGATTTGTATGAAATAAGCAAATACATAGAAACTAAAGATTATTAGTAGTTACCGGGGGTGGGAGGGTTGGGGAAAGGGAAGCTTTTGTTTGGGGGTACTCAGTTTATGTTAGTGGTGGTGGAATATGGTAGAAAAGTATGGTGATAGTGGTAGCACAACATGAAAAATGTAATCAATGTCACTGAATTGTAAATTCCAACTGCGGGAGTTGTTGTGTTTGTGAATGTTTGGTGTATGTATTTCCAGCAAAATAATGATAAAAAGTTACATACAAAAAGGAAAGTGAAGAGATTCTTCTCTTTACTCCAGTCACAGATGAGCTTTCCTGACACCCCATTACTGTCTGCATTGAGGCAAATGGAATAAACTACAGGCTGGAATAGCCTGCAAGGGGGAAAAAAATCTTTCTGCACTACAATTTGCCCACTCTTGCTGTACTTAAACAAGCAAACAAACAAAAACCCAAACCCACTGCCGTCCAGTGGATTCCAATTCATAGTGACCCTACAGGATGGAGTAGAACTATCTCATAGACTTTTCAAGGAGCACCTGGTAGATTCAAACTGCCAACCTTTTGGTTAGCAGCTATAGCACTTACCTACAACACTACCAGAGTTGCTGTACTTGTTGATGTTGTTAGGTGCCGTCGAGTCAGTTCCAACTCATAGCAACCCTATCTATGCATAACACAATGAAACACTGCCCAGTCCTATGCCACATTCACAATTGTTTTTACACATAAGCCCATCACTGCAACCACTGTTTCACTCCATCTTGTTGAAGGTCTTTCTCTTTTTCACTGACCCTCCACTCTACCAAGCATGATGTCCTTCTCTGGGCATTGATCCCTCCTGACAACATGTCCAAAGTATGTGAGATGTAGTATCACCATCTTTGCTTCCAGGAGCACTCTGGTTGTACTTCTTCCAGAATAGATCTGTTTGCTCTTTGGTGGTCCATGGTACATTCAATATTCTTCTCCAACAGCACAATTTAGAGGCATCAATTCTTCTTCTGACTTCCTTATTCATTGTCCAGCTTTTGCCTGCCTATGATGCAGTTAAAAATACCATGGCTTGGATCAAGCACACCTTAGTCTTCAAAGTGACATCTTTACTTTTCAATACTTTAAAGAGGTCCATTGAATCAGATTTTCCCAGCGTAATGTATCTTTTAATATCTTGATTGCTGCTTCCATGGGCAATGATTTTGGAACCAAATAAAATGAAATTCTTTACAACTTCAATCTTTTCTCCATTTATCATGATGTTGTTTTCTGGTCCAGTTGTGAGGATTTATGTTTTCTTGATGTTGAGATGCAATCCATACAGAAGGCTATGGTCTTTGACTTTCATTAGTAAGTATTTCAAATCCTCTTCGCTTCCAGAAAACAGGGTTATGTCATCTGCATAATGCAGGTTGTTAATAAGTAACCCTCCAATCCTGATGCGTCATTCTTCTTTATGTAGTCCAGCTTCTCAGATTATTTGCTTGCATACAGATTAAAAAAGTATAGTGAAAGGGGCTTGCATGTTGCTGTGCTGTTGAAATCTGAAAACTATGCCACTGGTATTCAGGTATCAGCAAGGTCACCCATGGTGGACAGGTTTCGGGTGAGCTTCCAGACTAAGACAGATTAGGAAGAAGGACCCAGAAGTCTACTTCTGAAAATAATTAGCCAATGAAAACCTTATGAATAGCATCAGTAGCTTGTCATATGCCACCATCACCACCCACTTGCCATCGAGTCAGGTCTGACTCATAGCAACCGTAGGGGTCAGAGTAGAACTTCCCTATAGAGTTTCCAAGGAGCACCTGGCAGATTTGAACTGCCAGTCTTTTGGTTAGCAGATATAGCACTTAACCAACCACACCACCGGAGTTTTCTTGTCATATACAGTGCTGGGAAATGAGCCCCCAAGGTTGGAGAGCACTCAAAAGACTACTGGGAAAGACTGCCTCCTCAAAGTAAAGTCAACCTTAAGGAAGTGGATGGAGTAAAGCCTTTGGAACCTTCATTTGTTGATGTGGCACAACTCAAAATAAGAAGAAACAGCTGCAAAATCCATTAGTAATAGTTAACATGGGATGCATGAATTATGAATCTAGGAAAATTGGAAATCTTCAAAAATGAAATGGAACACATAAACATTGATATCCTAGGCACTAGTGAGCTCAAATGGACTGGTATTAGCCATTTTGAATGGGATAATCATATGATTTACTATGCCAGGAATGAAAAATTGAAGAGGAATGGTGTTACATTCATCACCAAAAAGAATATTTCGAGATCTGTTCTGAAACACAATGCTGTCAGTGATAGGATAATATCCATACATCTACAATGAAAGCCAGTTAATAGGACTATTATTCAAATTTACACATCAACCACTAAGGCCAAAGATGGAAACACTGAAGATATTTTAGCAACTTTTGCAGCCTGAGACTGATCAAACATGCAGTCAGGATGTATTGATAATTACTGGTGACTGGAATTCAAAAAGTGGAAACAAAGAAGAAAGATTAGTAGTTGGAAAATATGGCCTTTGTGACAGAAATGATGCCAGTGATCAAATGACAGAATTTTGCAAGACCAATGACTTCTTCATTGCAAATGCCTTTTTAACTATATACATGGACCTCATCATATGGAATACACAGGAATCAAATAGACTACATCTGTGGAAAAACATGATAGAAAACTTCAGTGTCATCAGTCAGAACAAGACCATCAATTGCTCATATGCAAGTTCAAGCTGAAACTGAATAAAATTAGAACAAGTCCACAAGAGCCAAAGTATGACCTTGAATATGCCCCACCTGAGTTTAGAGACCATCTCACAAACTGATTCGATGCCTTGAACACCAATGATCAAAGACCAGAGTTGTGGAATGACATCTTTGATGTCATCCATGCAGAAAGCAAGAGATCATTAAAAAAACAGGAAAGAAAGATAAGACCAAACTGGATGCCAGAAGAGACTGAAACTTGCTCTTGAGCATTGAGTAGCTAAAGTAAAAGGAAGGAGTGACTATGTAAAAAACTGAACAGAAGATTTCAAAGGGCAGCTCGAGAAGACAAAGTAAAGTACTATAATGATGTGTCCAAAGAGCTACAAGTAGAAATATCACAAGGGGAGAACACACTCTGCATTTTTCAAGCTGAAAACACTGAAGAACAAATTCAAGCCTCAAATTGCAATTGTAAAGGATTCTGCAGAGGAAATGTTAAACAACTCAGGAAGCATCAAAAGAACATGGTAGGAATACAGAGTCATTATACCAGAAAGAACTGGTCAATGTTCAGTCATTCCGAGAGGTAACATATAGTCAGATACCAAAGATCCTAAGGGAAGAAGTCAAAGTTACATTGAAAACATTGGCAAAAAACAAGGCTCCTGGCGTTGATGGAATATCAATTGAGATATTTCAACAAACAGATGCAGCACTGGAAGTGCTCACTCATCTATGCCACTAAGTTTGGAAGACAGCTACCCGGCCAACCAACTGGAAGAGAGCCATATTTATTCCTATTTCCAAGACAGGTGATCCAACTGAATGTGGAAATTTTTGCTGTACTTAGGACCCTGTAAAACCTCAGGCTAGCCTGTTGGAAGGTGAGATACTATGTGGAGAGAGTCTGAAGTTGTTCTGGTCCTCTGAGACAAGGTCA
Source organism: Heterohyrax brucei (assembly GCA_028571685.1). Taxonomy (NCBI): domain Eukaryota; kingdom Metazoa; phylum Chordata; class Mammalia; order Hyracoidea; family Procaviidae; genus Heterohyrax; species Heterohyrax brucei. The sequence continues at coordinate 83,114,252 of CM053154.1, read as the reverse complement.
TTATAAATCAGCTGGTCTTAGCTGACCCATCAATATACCAAAGATTCATAGGTGCATTATCAGAAATGAGCTGAGACAAGCACAAAAATAAATGAACCCAGCCCAAATTAATGAATTGCATCATCATTAGATGAATAAATATATGATTTTTTAAACCATTGAGTTTGAATACAGTTTGTTTTACAGCAAGATCTAACTGATCCAATACCTGCAATGAATACTTGGAAATGTTAACGGAAGACACCAAAGAATACACGAATAACTTTAAAGGTGTACCATACTCATGGATAGTAAGACTCAAGATCATAGAGATATCAATTTTCTCTAAGTCATCTTGTAAATTAAAAGGTCAAAATGAGATATAAATGAAATATTTTGCAATACAAATGGACTGATTAAAGTTCATATGCCAAAATAAAGAGGAGCTAGGAAAAAATCTGAAAGGAAAGAGGAAGGAGAAACTATTTCTATCAGATATTAAAGCATGTCATGTAAGACTCAGTAATGAAAAGAGGGTGGAACTAGCTCATTCATAGACCAACATAGCAAATAAATAGAATAGATACTACAGAAATAGACCAATGTACTTAGAAGAATTTAGTATACTGGTATAATAAAGGTGATTTTCCACCATCTGTCTCTCAGTTTATCTTACTGTGGGTTGGTGGCTTGTGTGTTGATGATTCTGGAAGCTATGCCACTGGGATTTCAAATACCAGCAGGGTCACCCATGGTGGACAGGTTTCAGTGGAGCTTCCAGGTTAAGACAGATCAGAAAGAAAGGCCTAGCAATCTACTTCCAAAAAACAACCAATGAAAACCTTATGGATCAAAACAAAATACTGTCCAGTAGAGCACTGGAAATGGTGAAACACCTGGCAATGTTTCCTTTTGTTATAGAGTCGCCATGAGTTGGAGCCAACTCAATGTGAACTACCAACAACAAAAATAACTTTAAAAATAAGTGGGGAAAACAAGAGTTGTACAATTAGTGTTACTGGGAAAACCAGTCAGTCATCTGGAAAAATATATAATTTAGTATATGTCCCATTTCTTAAAAAAAATAACCCATGAAGTATCAGAAAAAAGAACAGATATATTTTTTAATCTTGGAGTGAGAAAAGGTTATCTAATCATGACATAAAACACAAAAGCTATAAAAAAGACATTAATAGAAATAGTGATAAATTTTACTGTATAAGAATTTAAGAGGAGGTGGAGTCAAGATGGCAGACTAGACATATGTCTTCCATAATTCCCTCTGAAAACTAAGGCCTGAATTGATAATTAAACAGAGCTTTCCGGACATCCAGTGAGCCCTAGGGTATGGCATACGGTGGTCAGATTGGACTACATGCCACTGAATGGGAGATTTCTTCTTTTTCACTGACCCCCCACCCTTGTTGAATGACTGGCTTCCACAAACTGAAGGTAACTGGCATTTTAAACTTTTTTTCCCTTTTGTTGGCTGGCAGGCAGGTGATGGGCTTAACTGGCAGCAATGCTGAGCCACACTACTAAAGTGATCAGTGGGTAGAAGAGCCACATTTTGAAAGCCTGGTTCTGGACTCAGAGCACCACAGCCCCTCTCCTATCTCTTTTAGGACCTCTGCCATTGATTTGGCTATTTCACAGTGGGTAAGAGAGCTTGACTAGGACACCATCTTGTTTGACTGGGAGGTGGAGTTATCCAAACATAGGCCTCAGCATGGGCTAATTTCTCAGGCGGGGAGGCAGTGCCAGCCCAGGGAGTGCTTTTCCAACAGAAAAGCTGTGTTTAGCACAGTGTAGCCTTATGGGTGGGGCCCAGCAGGCGATGACAACAGGGCAGTAGCCTATCCCAACTTTGATCTACATCACAACATCTGGGAATGCCTGAAGAGTTGCCTCTATTGTCAGCCAGAAGGAGGGGCTTTCCACACCTGACGGCCTGACTGATTTTGGAAGCTGTCAAATAGCTTTTAGCTTTGTAAAATAAGACTGTCTAGGGTCGCCATGAGTCAGATCTGACTCAACGGCACTTGGTGTGGCTTGGCAGAGAAATAACTGCGGTGCAGCCCAGTGGCACCTCTTTCAACGTTTACTGACTCACATCATAGGATTGGCCGATGGCCCCCCCAGTGATTCTGTAAGTAAGGCTGTGTCTTTGCCAGCCAGGAGACAGAACCTGCTACCCCAGAGAGTGCACTGAGACCAGTCACTGGAGTACACAAAAGTGACTAATAACCAACTCCCTTATGAGAACTGTGCCTCAGCTCCTGTTGAGGCAACACCAGAGAAACTAAACAGCCTCTAGATATCCCAAAAGCAACAAACCTTAGACAAACATTTAAAGAACCATTCAGCCATGGCTCCAAAAAATTCCCAATATAAAGAATCAAAGAACTTCCCTGATGAAGAAGCCTTTCAGAAACTATCAGAGGTTGACTACAAAAGAATTATATAGAAAGACCTCTTAGACATTATATAAAATGCAGCAGAACAAAAGGAAAAATTAAGCATGCTGTTCAAACTGGTGGATCATCAGCATTCTGAAATCTGACAGATCAATAGCAAAATTACAGAATAGACAATTCAATTCACAACCAAAAGAGCAGAACTGAACAACTGGATTAGACTTACTGACCTTGGTAGAGCTAGTGATACTAGCATTTATGAGGAGAAATCAGGAAAAAGAAACAAGAAAAATGAAGAAGTAATAAGAAACATGTGGGACTCTATCAAGAAGAATAATCTATGATTAGCTGGAGCTCCTGAACAGGGAGGGTTGACTGAAAACACAGAGAGTATTGTTAATGAGTTGCTGAAATTATGAAAGAAGAGAACATAGATATCCAAGATGTGTATTAAATGCCACAAAAATTAAACCCCAAAAGAAAGACACCAAGATATATTATAATCTAGCTTAACAGAAAGAAATATAAGCAAAAACTCTTAACAGCAGCGCAACTTAAAGAAAAGCTAGCGTTCAGAGGGCAACCCTGCAGGCTTTCTTCTGACTTCTTGGCAGAAACAGTGTTGGCACAGAGGCAGTGGATGATGCCTTTTCTCCTTGAAGGAGAAAAACCTCCAACCAAGAATTATATACCCTGCAAAATTGTCTTCCAAATATGAAGATGAGATTAAGACATTTGTGGATAAACAGAAATTTAGAGACTGTAAAAACCAAATCAAAACTACAAGAAACATTGAAAGAACCTCTTGGCTTAGAAAAACAAAACCATTAAGTATATATTTAAGGAGGCAGTGCAAGACAGAGCATCCAGAAACATACCCAGTTAGGGAAGGCACAAAACTCAATGAAAGCTATTGAAAACTAAGATGCCATCACATTAAAAACAGGGATACACTACAGTAGCTGTGGCCCTTCCAGATGGAGAGAAAGTTAATAAGATATGTAGAAGTGAAAACTGGGTTTAAACTCAGGTTATTAAGGAGGATAATACAGGTAGCCACAAAACACAATAAAGAGGCAGCATATCAAAACAGTAAGTGTAATACAGGAGTCTCAAAAAACACAAAACCAACACTGAAAAAGGTGAAAAATCAACCCGTGAGAAGAACAATCCAGAACAGAACATTAAGAGTAACAGAGGAAACACCAACACAAAAATAATTACATCAAAATGACAGCACTAAACACATACCTATCAGTAATTACACTGAATGCAAACAGACTGAATGCTCCAGTAAAGAGACAAGGAGTGACATCTTGGGTCAAAAGACATGACCCGTCTATATGTTGCTTACAAGAAACACACCTTAGACTTAAAGATATGACCAAACTGAAAACTGAAGGATGGAATAACATATACCAAGCTAACAATATAAAAAGAAGAGCAGGTGTGGCAATACTAATCTCAGGTAAAATAGATTTCAATGTAAAATCCATCATCGTGGACAAGGATGGTCACTATTTATTGCTGAAAGGTTCAATACGCACACAAGACTTAACAATATTAAATATTTATATGCCCCAAACTAGAACATCTAAATACATTGAATAAACACTGACTACACTGAAAAATGAGATAGATCACTCCACAATAATAGTGGGAGACTTTAACACTCCACTCTAATATTGGACAGATCCTCTAGAAAAAGGCTTAGTAAAGACACAGAAGATCTTCTTGCCACAAGTAACCGATTAGACCTTATCGACATGTACAGAGCTTTTTATCCATCAACAGATAACTACACCGTCTTCTCCAATGCATATAGAACATTTTCCAGAATAGACCATGTGTTAGGACATAAAGCAAATCTCAAAAAAATTCAAACCATTGAATTATTGCAAAGCACCTTCTCAGACCATAAAGCTATAAAAGTCAAAATCAGTGCCAGAAAAAAACATAGATAGAAACTGAAGCTCATGGAAATTGAACAACACCTTGCTCAAAAAGCCACAGGTTATAGAAAAAAATCAAGGATGAAATAAAGAAATTTATGGATTCAAATGACAATGAAAATACATCTTACCAGAACCTATGGGATACAGCCAAAGCAGTGCTCAGAGGCCAATTTATCTCTATAAATGGAAACATCTGGAAAGAAGAAAGGACCCAAACCAAAGAATTAACCCTACAGCTTGAATAAGTAGAAGGAGATTAACAGAGGAAACCCTCAGGCACCAGAAGAAAACAGATCATAAAGATTAGAGTAGAACTAAATGAATAGAAGAATAGAAGAACAACTAAAAAATTGAAAAGACCAAAAGCTGGTTTTTTGAAAAGATCAACAAAATTGACAAACCACTGCCTAAACTTACTGAAAGAAAAACAGGAGAGGAAACAAATAACCTGAATAATAAATGAGATGCGAGATGTCATAATTAAGAGTGTCATAACAGAATAGTATGAAAGATTGTACTGTCCTAGAGGAAATGGACAAATTCTTAGATTCATATCACGTACCATAATTATCACAAGGAGAAACAGAACAACATAATAAACTCATCACAAAGAAAGAGATTGAAAAAGTCATCAAAAAACTACCAACTAAAAAAAGCCCTGGACCAGATGGCTTCACTGCAGAATTCCACTAAGCATTTAGAGAAGAGTTAACTCCAATACTACTGAGACTATTTCACAGCATAGAAAGGGATGGAATACTCCCAAACTCATTCCATGAACCCAGTATAACCCTGATACTAAAGCTAGGGAAGGATCCAACAAAAAAAAGAGAATTACAGACGAGTATCACTTGTGAACCTAAATGAAAAAATCTTCAACAAAATCCATGCCAATAGAATTCAACAATGTATCAAAAAGCAATTCATCACAACCAAGTTGTATTCATACCAGGGATGCAAGCCTGGTTCAACATCAGGAAAACAATCAATGTGATCAACCACATAAATAACACAAAAGGGAAAAAACCACCTTATTTTGTCAATTGATGCATAAAATGCACTTGACAAAGTCTAATATCCATTCATGCTAAAAACTCTCAGCAAAATAGGAACAGAATGTGACTTCCTCAACACAATAACAACCACCTATGCAAAGTCAACTCTCTACATCATCCTGAATGGAGAGAGACTGAAAGAATTCCCCTTGAGAACAGGAACTAAACAAGGATGCCCACTCTCACCTCTCCTATTCAACATTGTACTAGAAGTTCTGGCCAGAGCAATTAGAGAAGACAAAGAAATAAAGGGAGTCTGCATCGGCAAAGATGAAGTAAAAGTCTCACTATTTGCAGATGAAATCATTGTATACACAGAGAATACTAAAGAATCCATAAGTAAGCTACTCAGACTAACAGAAGAATTCAATGATCAAAATATAAGATAAACTAAGTAAATCAGTAGGATTCCTTCATACCAACAAAGAGATCACTAAAGAAGAAATCAGCAAATCAATACCATTTACTACAGCCCCCAAGAAAATAAAATACCTAGGAATAAATCTAACTACCATAATAAGACAGCTATACAAAGAGAACTAATTACAAGACCTTACTGCAAGAAACTAAGAGAGACTTGCATAAATGGGGAAACCTACCTTGATCATGCATAGGAAGACTTAACATAGTGAAAATGATTATCTTACCCAAAGCAATCTACAGACACAATGCAATCCCAATGCAAATTCCAATGACATTTTTTAATGAGATGGAGAAACAAATCACCAACTTCGTTCGGAAAGGGAAGAAACCCTGGATAAAGAAAGCACTACTGAAGAAGAAAAACACACTGCGACGCCTCTAACAACCCAACTTTAGAAACTATTCCACTGCCACGGAAGTCAAAACAGCCTGATACTGATACAAAAAGAGACATAGAGACCAATGGAACAGAGTTGAGACCCCAGAGATGCAACCATCCTTCTATGAACGGTTGACATTCGACAAAAGCCACAGGATTGTAAACTGCAGGGGAAACAGCCTCTTTAACAAATGGTACTGGCAAAATTGGATATTCATCTGCAAAAAATTGAAACAAGACCCATATCTCACACCTTACACAAAACCCAACTCAAGCTGGATAAAAAACCTAAATAGCAAAACTAAAACGATAAAGATCATGCAAGAAAAGGTAAGATCAACAATGGAAGTTTTAATACACAGCTCAGAAAGACTTCAAAATCTGATAAATGAAGCACAATCAACAGAAGAGAAAATAGATAAATGGGAACTGCTAAGAATCAAACACTTTTGCTCATCCAAAGACCTTATCAAAATGATTAAAAGACCACCTATAGAATGGGAAACAATATTTGGGAACTATATGTCAGACCAACATCTGATCTCCATGATTTATAAGGTGCTGCAAAATATCAACAAGAAAAGGATAAATAACCCAATTAAGTGTTGGGCAAACAAGATGGACAGACACTTCACTAAACAGGATATCCAAGCAGCTAAAAGATACATGATGGACAGACACTTCACTAAACAGGATATCCAAGCAGCTAAAAGATACATGTGTAAATGTTCATGATAATTAGCTATTAAAGAAACTCAAATCAAAACTGCGAGATACCATCTCCCCATAAGGTTGGCCATGATCCAAAAAACACAAAACAACACATGCTGGAAAGGCTGTGGAAAAGTTAGAACTCTCCTACAGTACTGGTGGGATTCCAAAATGGTACAATCTCTTTGGAAAGCAATCTGATGCTTCCTTAAAAAGCTGGGAATAGATATACCATTTGACCCAGTAATCCCACTGCTTGGAATATATCCTACAGAAGCAAAGGCAATCACACGAACAGATACGTGCACATGAAGGTTTATTGAAGCACAGTTTACAACAGCAAAGAGATGGAATCAACCCAGATGCCCAACAACAGACGAATGGAAGAATAAACTGGGGTACTTATACTCAATGAAACACTACGCAATGATAAAGAACAATGATGATTTTAGGAAGCATCTCATAACCTGGTTTCAAATGGAGGACATTATGTTGAGTGAAATCAGTCAGCAGCACAAGGACAGATATTGTATAAGACTCCTACTATAAGTACTTAAAAATAGACTCATGTACAGAAGAAGAGACTCTTCAATGAGTGCAAGGGAGGAAAGGGAAGAAAGGAAGGGAGGGAGAGGGTGGTTATAGATTAGATAGTTAATAGAAATTTTGGTTGGATGAAATCAGTGACAGCACATGTTAGAAAGAAGATCGATTTAACTGGACTTCAACATAACCTGAAAACTCTTCCAATCTTGAAATTGTCAAGGATTCCTTTTTACTTGGATACACAATCAACAGCCATGGAAGCAGCAATTGAGACATCAAAAGATGCATTGCACTGGGAAAATCTGCTGCAAATACCTCTTTAAAGTATTGAAAAGTAAAGATGCTACCTTGAAAACTAAGATGCGCCTGATTCAAGCCTGGTGTTTTCAATCACCCTATGTTGTTTTTGGGTTCTGCTGAGTCAGTTCTGACTCATAGCAACACTATGCACAACAGAATGAAACACTGTCTAGTCCTGTGCCAAGTCCACAATCATATTTTTATGTTCATGTCCATCATTGCAGCCACTGTGTCAATCCATCCTCTTGGGGATCTTCCTCTCTTTCACTGACCCTCCACTCTACCAAGCATGATGTCCATCTCCAGGGACTGAATCCTCCTGACAACGTGTCCAAAGTATGTGAGATGCAGTCTTGCTATCTTTGCTTCCAAAGAACACTCTGATTGTACTTCTTCCAGAACAGGTGGGATTGCTCTTTTGGCAATCTATAGCATATTCAGTATTCTTTTCCAGCACCACAATTCAAAGGTGTCTATTATTCTGTCCTCTTTATTCATTATCCAGCTTTCACATGCATATGATACAACCGAAGTTACCATGGCTTGGGTCAGGCATACCTTAGAGTGGAAGCTCCACTGAAACCTGTCCACCAGGGGTGACTCTGCTGGAGTTTGAAATTCTAGTGCCATAGCTTCCAGAATCACAGCAACACACAAGCCACTACAGAAAGATAAACTGAGACACAGATGGTGCAGAGTCACCTTTATCAAGTACTAAATTCCTCTAAGTAAATAGGTTTATTTCTGGGATATCTATTCTATTTAATTGCTATGTTGGTCTATGCATGAGCCAGTCTCAAGCTCCTTTCATTACTGAAGTTTACACAGTGTGCTTTAATATCTGATAGGAATAGTTTCTTCTTCCTCTTTGTTTCAGTCAGCTAGGGCTGCTCTAACAGAAATAACACAAAATGGATGGCTTTAACAAAGGAAGGTTTATTCTTACACAGGCTGGTAGGCTAAAAGTCCATACTCAGGGTGTCTGCTCCAGGGGAAGGCTTTCCCCCTTGTCAGCTCTGGAGGAAAGTCCAGTATTGCATCAGTCTTTGCCCAGGGAGCATCTTGGTGCAGGAACCTCAGGTCTGAAGGACGTGCTCTTCTCCCGGTGTTGCTTTCTTGATGGTAAGAGGTTCCCAATGCTCAGCCTGTTTCCCTTTCCTTTTATCTCTTGAGGGGTGAAAGGATTAAGAGTGGGGCAAGCCACTCCAGGGAAACTCCCTTTACAGTGGAGCAGGGAGGTGACCCTATGAAGGGATTTACAGTCCCACCCTAAACCTTTAACATACGGCACAGGAAAATCACAAAATGGAGGACAGGCATAGAATACAGAGAATCATGGCCCAACCACATGGCTACACATATTTTTGGGGGACACAATTCAATCTATGACACTTCCTTTTCAGATTTTCTGGTGCCTCTTGACTTTATTTTTACATATGAACTTTAAAATCAGTCCATTTATATCTCAAAATATCCCATTTGCATCTCATTTTGACATTATTTAACTTAGAGAACTACTTAGGGAAAACTGACATCTCTATGATCTTGATTCTTGTTATCTGAATATGACATGCCTCTCAAGTTATTCGTGTATTCTTTGGTGTTCTCCATTAACATTTGCAAGTGTTTATCATAGATACTGGATCAGCTACCTGTTAGATCAGTGAAGAAAGAAGAAAGAAGAACTGATGCATTTGAATTGTGGTATTGATGAAGACTACTGAATGTACTACAGATTGCCAAAAAAACAAACAAATCTGTCTTGGAAGAAGTATAACCAGAATGCTCCTTAGAAGCAAGGAGGACAAGACTACATTTATATTCTTTGAACATGTTGTCAGGAGGGATCAATCCCTGGAGAAAAACATCATGGTTGGTAGAGGGTCAGTGATAAAGAGGAAGACCCTCTACAAGATGGATTGACACAGTAGCTGGAACAATTAGCTCAAGCATAGCAATAATTACGGGCACGGCACAGGACTGGGCAGTGTTTCATTCTGTTGCATGCTGGGTCACTATGAGTCAGCTGACTCAGTGGCATCTAATAACAATGCAACACAAATCAAAGCACAAAAAGAACTAAAGCATAGAGTGTTTATTCTAGCAGTTAGTCTATATGTATACAGAGATACTTCTCTTTTCAGTAAAACATGCAGGCTCATCTTAGGTCAGTTACAATGAGAGTTTATGGAGTAAAGGAGGAAATAGAACAGAAAATAACCATTGACTAATCTTAATATGATTGTTTGAATCATGCCTTCTTTCTTGAAATGAACTGACCTCATACTACTAGATGTTTTCTGTGGCCTGGCCAGCCTCCCACTCACTTGTACAAATCCTCAGGTGTTGTCTGGAGGTTTAAAAATAATAAAGGAACCTCAACCACTCAGAAAATCCTAACATTATCTCTGTGGAAGCAAGGGAACTTACATAAAGGTAAATTCTTTGCTTAAAATAATTTCTAATCTAGTTCACGGTTAACACATGTCTGACTCAAAGAGACAGCTGAATGACTTCACGGTCTTGGTGCCTCCACGTTACTTCTTTTTATCTGTTTTTTTGGTACATTCCAAAATGATCAGGTGCCTTTTCCTAAATGTAAAATAAAGTAAAATGAAGCTTGAGTGACATCTGAGATTTCCCAGAAAGCCCATTGAAAATCACAAAAGATTTATTACTTTATCTTACAAAAACATAGGTGCCACAAATAATTAGGTTTACTTGATGCGTTACTACTATTGATGAGTTGAATGCATGAGTTTATTTTTGATCAAAAGAGGAAAACTGTAGGAGAAATTTGTTTCAGTGAGAAACTATGCATAGTCTACAGCACAGCCTTCTGCATTATCTGATTTTGATTCTATGGGAATTATTTTACAACTCTGTATTATGTAGATAATTGATAGTAATGTAAAAATAATTCTTGTCTGTAGACATGTATCATCTGTCCTGAGCAGCTGAAGTTCAACTGACTTCTCTCCCCATTGTGAAAAAAGTTAGTTTTGCCTGTTTGCATTTTTTTTTCAGCATTCCAACTTGATATAAATTTATGCTTTATTGACTTCTCCTGTGAGCCAGTTACAACCTACGTGGTTCCCTCATTGAGTGAAATTCCATCTTCAGTACCTGTTCATTTTTTTCTCCGAGAGTCATGCTGAGATAGGAAAATGGGACAATGGACTAAAGTAAACCAAAAACAGTGAAAACATGCAAGATGAGATAATAACAATCTGGAAGAAAATAACCTTGTCTTGGCTTTGCCACATCCTTAAGTTTCTTACAGTAGCTAACCAGTGTCCTTGAGTTGTTTTTGCAGAAGCTGGCCGGCTAGAAAGTTTGATGAACATGCATAAAGGGAAACTTCCTGAGCTCTACTAGACCTGCCACCCAGAAATATCTAGGAATGCCTTTGACTCATGCTGGGTATCCGAATAAGGGGGACAAGAAATCGTACAAGTGCAACAACCCATAAAAGTCCTACTCCAAGTCCCAGAAACCTTTGCTGTGGAACCTATCTTGATGCCTAGCAGCGTACATAACCTTATTAGCCTGTTCCCACCCACTTCTGTAGAAACTACACCCCTTTTTTGGAAAATTGTTGAGTAAGCATAGCAGCCTGCTTAATCTTGAGACTAAAGCCTGCAATCTCTTACACCAAGTCGACTCAGACTTTGAAGAGGCTCAGACCGCTGCTGACTCCTTTTACTTGTCATAAGTAAAACAAAGCTTGCTAAAGAGACACTGATTTTGGTCTTGCTTGTGTGTTCCTTCTCAGGAAAGACAAAAACCTTTTGAGTCATATTGGCTTTTCTGGTAACAATGCTTTTTCTTTTTCTTTCTTTTTCCTTCCATCTTTTAACAATGAATAAGACAAAAGTCAACTCATTACCAACAATGGAAGTCTTAGGTATTACTGTTTAATCAAATTCATTAATTCTGGTTGAGAAAACTAGGAAGACAGTAGCTAAAATATGGAGGAGCCAGTGTTAACTCATGGCAGTGTGCAATCTGTCCCTCTCTTTTGCATGACATAGCCCTTGGGCAAATCACTTCCCTATTTTGCACCTGCAACCCTCCTAGTTAGGTGAGACTCAGATAACCCCTTGCCGCTGGAAACCACCAGATTAAAAAAAAAAACAACCAACCAAACAAACAGTTGTCCTGGAGTTGATTATAACTCAGGATGACCCCCAAGAAACTGCAGTGTAGAACTGCATTGCATAGAATTTTCAAAGTGCAAAGCAGATTGCAAGGTCTTTGTGGTGGTCAGGATTATGTCAATTTGGCTACTCCATATTTGACTGCTGTATTAAGTGGCAGGGCAGGGTCTGTGGTGGCTTCCCGCCCCTCAGCTCTCATCTCTCGACCTTCTACTACTACTGCTGGTTTGCTCATGTAGCCAGGAGCTCCTGCTCTCTTCTTCCAGTGTCCAGTTCCTGGACTTGAACTAGCAGCTGTTGGATTCATCACTCCTTACAGTCGGCGCTGGAGAGTCCTGCTCGCTGACCCGCCAGTCCTGGGTTTGCCAGCCTCTGCTGCTCCGTCTCACAGCCAGCTTGGGATCCGCTGACCTACACAACTGGTGATCCACAACTCTGGTCTCTGACCTGCTGATTTTGGGTCTATCGGCTTCCATGGCCACATGAGGCTTGTGCCAGACTTAGTACATTCAGCTTCTGTGACTGTGTGAGCTGTTTCCTGTATCTGTATCTATCTATACATATATATTATAAATCTTTCCTGGTACCTGCACATGTTACTGGTTTTGCTTCCCTAGAAAACCCAGCCTAAGACAGTCTTTCAGTTGGTAATCTGGAGTTTAACCACTGGTGCCACCAAGTGACTCCTATACCACCAGTACACCAAAGGTACATAGTTTGGAAGGATCTTGGAACAAAAGTTATACAGAACTAAGGAATGAAGTTACAATAAAATCATAATTGGTTAGTTTCTAAATGATGTTATAGATGCAGAAATTACTTTTATTGGGTGCTTTATACAAATGTACTGTAGGATTAGTTACGGGGACTGTCATAAAAACTCAAGTGGGCACAAAGATTACCGGTCATAGTCATCAGATGCTTACCATATGTATTTCTAGAGTAGATCATTAAAGTATCTTGTCTGAAGTAACCCTCACTTCCTGGACTGTCGTCTTTGATATGAAATATGTTTTGGAGGTGTTCTGTACCTGGTATCACTGATGCTGTTCCTTCCCCCCGCCCTCTATCTCCCTAACCTCTCCCTACCCTCACCTTTTAAAATTCTGCTTGTTAAATTAAACCTTTCTGGTTGCCTGGGAGCATCACCTAAGGCTGAGCCCATGTCATACAAGTATTTACGTCAAAGCTTCTTCCTTATGTTGTAAAGAAATTTCCAATCAACCTTTTTAACCAAAGTAAAATGTCTAAAAGCTAAAATCCTTTGTCTCTGTTGCTTTCAATAGCAGAATCAGTTTAAAGCTTTTCTTCACACAGGCCTGTCTTTAGGCCCATCGTTTACTCAGCGATATCACACTGTTAGCTCCAAATTTTTGCAACTGTGTGTCGTTGAGCTCCCTGAATTAGCCACCATGTGAATCATGGAAGAATACAGTTTACCTTTTTTCTGTGATCAAGTCATGAAAAAATATAATATACCAAAAAGAGAAGCTCAAGAAGTTTTGAAATTCAGTCTTTGCTAAATTAAACTGATCCTCCATAGCCCTGCCTAGAACACCTTAATTGCTAGCTGTTTTTCAGTAGAAACAGTTTAGACTTCTTGGCAAACGCCTGCTCTTCTCCTCTCTTACCAATCTTTAGTAAGTGAGGGAATCGTCTCTTCTGTGCTGAAAAGTCAGAATAGAGAAGAAATATGTTCTAAGAAAAGAAATCTTTACAGAGGTCTCTTGTTTAAAGGAGGCCAAGAGATGTTTCTTTAGGATACAAATGTAATAAAAGTTTTGAAAAGGCCACAGAATTAATCTTACCTAAAACTTTCCCAGGCAAATTAATGGTGTTTCTGAGAAATAATGTGGTGATATCAAACGGTTCTCAATGGTTTCTGAGACATCTGATTAGGATTGTTTTATTTTGAACTGTGATGTTTCTATGGCCCCTCCTGAAGGATATGCCATGCAACCATTTGTGACTATGATTGAAGACCTCTGTAATTAATTTCTGAAACCCAGCACTGTAAGTCTTTCTCCTGTACCCAGCTATCCCATAGGAGCCCAGTCCCCACCTTCTAATCTACCCTTCTTGTGGCCTCAACCAGAGACTAACCAGGCTTTGTTCCTTAGAATACATCTGTTCCTGTTAGAAGCTCTCTCCCTAGGAGTCAACAGTTGCAACTCAATTGAGTTGATGTCTCTCTGCAGTGAATGTGTATTTTTTTCCATTTGATAAATCCGTTCATTTCAAGGACAGAGTGAATTATTCCTCTACAACATTTTGGTGGTCTCTATGGGGATTTGCAATCAGCAACCCTTCCTGAGTAGCTTCAAAGGTCATGGATCGAAATTTTTCACACAAATTTGAATGTCTTTTCTGCCTTTTTCCATTTCCCTGAGGCCTCAAATCATGCACCACAGGTCAGTGCTTTTCAGAAAGAATTTCACCTTTTTTTTAAAAAAAAAAAAAAAATTTATGTTGAATATTTTTTAATACACAGACAAGTAGAATACAAAAATCCCTGGTGGTACAATGGTTAAAGTATTCAGCTGCCAACTAAAAGGTCAATGAAAACTTTCACTTTCTTTGGTGTAGAATTTCACTGAGGAGTTATTTCTGTCTCTTCTATTTGTAATTTGAGCACTGTGTTCCAGCCTTGCTAACTGTATGATTTGCGTTGCTTGGATTGAGAAGTGAATGGCTGTTTGGTTTTCACAGTCTTGAAGCAGTACAAACCCAACCACTAAAGCTGTGGCTGCCACCTAACAGATATTTTTGAGTAGATGAATTGAACTGTTAAACAGTTAGCTCAGGTTGTCTTCTAGCAGATTTTTGGAAGAAAACACCAAGGTTGGTCACTTTTATTTTCTTCTCTCTCTTTTGGAAACACATTGAGCTTCTCCGTTTATAACTTACATGCTCATTACCTTGGTGAGATAACGTAATGCTGATTCCAAAGGGCCATCAAGTCTCCCCTGTTGGAACTCCTGCCACTTTCATAATAAGCCATCATGTCACCAGTAGGGCACTATACTTGAAACATTAGCATGATCTCTTTGACCATTAAGGCTGTGTGCCAAGTTGGCTGGGCCATGATTCTCAGTGGGTTGGCAGTTGTGTTTAGTTTGGCAGTTGTGTAATGATGTAATCACCTCCATGGTGAGATCCGATACAGTGTAATCACCTCCCTGATGGAATCTGCTGAGGGTATAGTCCTCAGTAGGAAGAGAGTTTTCTTGTTGGTGTGGCCTGCATCCAATATAAATGGACTTTCTGTAAAGGCTTGTGGGCTTTTGCTCACACTGGATTCTGCAGCTAGCTCCTGTTCATCTGACATCTGGGTCTTGGGACTTGAGCTAACAGATTATCTACCAATCTTGAATTTCATCAGCCTAAATTTTCCTAGGAAAATTAAAGAAGCTGGCCATAGGGTTGCTGTCAGTCAGAATTGATGGCCACAGGTTTGGATTCTTGGTTTGTTCCTGGTAAATAAGACTGTGGTATCACTTGGTTCTCATTAATTTCTGAGACATCTGGTTAGGACTGTTTTATTTCAGACTGTGGTGTTTTCATGATCCCTCTTGAAGGATACGCAATGTAAGCATTTGTGACTGTGATTGAAGACCTCTGTAATTAATTTCTGAAGCCTAACACTGTAAGTCTTTCCCCTATACCCAGTTATCTAAGAGAAGCCAAATCCTCACCAATAACTCACCATTCTTGTGACTTCAACCAAAGACTACCCAATCAAATGATTATATTGTAATTTCTTAGTTTCTTGGACTCTACCTGTTCCTCTTAGAAGCTCTCTTGTTGTAGTCAGCAGTTTGCATTCATGTGAGCTGATACTGCTCTGCATCTGGATGTATACTTTTTATTTCACTGAATAAGTCTTCGTAAGCTTATTTCAAGGACTAAGTGGATTCTTCCCCTACAACACTTGGAATGAGTTTCTTTCACATCTTGAGTTGTCTGCAGAGGAAATACTTCTATAGCTTCCCAGGATTGCTATGCTGGATAAAGAGCCTAAAAGCACCCATGGCTAACTTTAGCTTTAATTATACTAAAAGCAATAAGAATACGGATTTTAATTTTTTTACAGTTTACCCTTGTGGAAGATTTACTGGGAATTTCTCTTTTATACTAGGTCGTATTTTTTATATATAAATGAATCTGCATAAATATTTAAAAAAACTGTGTTCGTGCTGATACCTCTGTCTCTAATCCTGTGCAACAAGGGCAATTTTACCCTTCCCCATTTCATTATTTTTGATTCCTTTCTCTGACAATCAAAAAATTGTCAATACTTTTTTTTGCTCGCTCAATTCTAGAATACCTGTTACAGATTGAATTGTGGCCCCTAAAAATATATGTTGTGTGTCCTAACCTCTATACCTGTGGTGCACTTCTATTTGGGAAAGTCTTGTCTTTATTATGTTAACGAGACAGAATTAGTGTAGGTGTCTTGAATCGATTGCTTTTGATATATACAAGTGAAAGAAGCAGAGATGGGATAATAGAGATGCCAGCCACATGAACACTGCGCTGAAGCAGAATCTAAAAGGGACAAGGACCTTCCTTCAGAGCCTAAAGAAAGAAATCCTTCCCCTAGAGCTTCCACCCTGAATTCAGATTTCTAGCCTTCTAAACTGTGAGAAAATAAGTTCCTGTTTGTTAAAACCACCCATCTGTGGCATTTCTGTTATAGCAGCACTATGTAACTAAGACAATACCCGTCAAGTAGTTTCAGAATTACTCACCTGTAATATCTTGCTCTGAATGCTGACAGGGCCTAGAAGCTATGACTCCTCAGCAGTGATGATCACACCCAGCACAACAAGATCTTGGTTTATAAATAACCATTCTCTAAGGAAAGGAATAAGGGTCCTTGGAGAATTATTCATTGGAGAAAAACAAGATGAATCAGGAACATCTTGTATTGTCAGAAAGTAAGGAAGTGCTCAAAATAGAATAAGAGTATCAAAAAGATGCTGGAACCAACCTTAAGGAGCTCCCAATGGCCTTCATCAGCTAGGGCTGCTCTAACAGAAATACCACAGAGTGGATGGCTTTAATAAAGGAAAGTTTATTCTTACATAGTCTGGTAGGCTGCAAGTCCATATTCAGGGTGTCTGCTCCTGGGGAAGGCTTTCCCCTTGTCAGCTCTGGAGAAAAGTCCAGTATTGCATCAGTCTTTGTCCAGGGAGCATCTTGGTGCAGGAACCTCAGGTCTGAAGGATGTGCTCTTCTCCCTGTGCTGCTTGCTTGGTAGTGTGAGATTCCCAAATCTCTGCTTGCTTCTATTTCCTTTTATCTCTTGCAGGATGAAAGGATTAAGAGTGGGGCAAGCCATACTCCAGAGAAACTCCCTTTACAGAGGAGCAGGGAGGTGATTCTATGAAGGGATTTACAGTCCCACCCTAATCCTTTAACAGACAGCATAAGAAAACCATAAAATGGAGGACAGTTACAAGATACTGGGAATCATGGCCCAGCCACGTGGCTACACTTATTTTTGGGGGGACACAATTCAGTCCATGACAATCAGGGACAAGTGAGCAACACAAACCATGTTAGTAAAGAATTATAAAAAGAGAATAAAATAAATCTTCATGAGTCTGAACTGACAGAAATACATAATTGAATTCATAATCGACAGCACTTGGCTTGGCTAAATAAGGCAGAAGGAACAACTCTTTCTGAGAGGTGAATTCCAGTTAATAAATGCAGAAGAAATGCTGGAACTAAAAAATCATTTGGAAAACACTAGGGTAAAAATTGTTACAGATAAGAATCATCAATGAATGCTAAAATTTGGTGATAGGCAGGATATTTGCATACTCCCGAAGTGTCTCCCCACAAGGTACTTACTAACTACAAAGAGGAAAAGAGTAATTTGTCAGTGAAAAAACGGCAGCCATTGTCTTGGCTACTCCATCTGTCAAAATTAGCATCCCCAGTAATGACACCTAGCAGTATCAAATGTGCTCTCTTCATATCACACATTGAGAAGAGCACACCATTCTGTGATACTCTTACCAAACTATGTTACTGCAAACTAATTTTGAGAAATCATCAGACTAACTCAAATTAAGGGGCAATCTACAAAATAAATGGCAAGTACTCTTCAAAAACATCAAGATTATGAAAGACAAAGATAACTGGGCTGAACACATAAAAACTGTCCAAGTTATGAGAAAAAGAAGGCTAATCACCCATTTAAAGGAGCTTGACGAGATGAGACAACTAGGTTCAATGAGGAACCCTGGAACGGATCCGCAATAGCATCCTAAAGTAGAAAGGGTATATTCCCAGGAAAATTGGCAAAATCCAGATAAGGTCTGTAGATTCATTAATAGTATTATATCGATGTTGAGTTTCTGGCTTAAATCACTGTACTGTTATTAATGTAAGATGTTAACATTTGTAGAAGCTGGTAGAGGGTGTACAAGAACTCTCTGTTCTGTTTTTGTGAGTCTGAAATTATTTCAAAGTAAGAAGATTTAAAACAGAAAAGAAGAATGGTATTGGCCACGATTGTGTCCTTCTCAAGTTAAAAACTCCTGCCAGTACCTCTACTGTTCTGAAAATGGCACCCAAGATCCTCAATAATCTGGCCAAACCTCTCCCCAGATTTACTTCACATTGTCTTCAGGACACTCGGTGTGCGTGGCTTGGATAGCCGTATTCACTTTCCAGTCCTGCTCCAGGTGGCCTTCACTTTGCTCCTACTTCAGGAAGCCAAGTCAGTGGCTAGCTCTTACTTGGCTAGAAGTTGGTGCTCCTGACTCCCCTGGAAAGCTTGAGCTCCCTCAGAAAATCTCTGCAGGCCTGTCAGGCTCCAGTCACACCTCTCTGCCCTCAGGAAACTAACTTGCAAATAAATAAAAACAAGTTGCCTTTGGTTTAAGTGAGATTCACAAAAACCCTCTGTATCATTGTAGAATTGCACTCCATAGAGATTTCAATGGCTGATATTGGGAAAGACATCACCAGGCCTTTCTTCTGAGGCACCTCTGTGTGGACCTGAACTCTAAACATGGTATTAGCAGCCAAATGCACTAACTACTGGCACCCTCCTCAGGGACTCTGCAAATGAATGAGGCAATGGGCAAACAGAGACAAACTCAGGGAAGTTTGGAGAAGTAAGGCAGAAACAGACAAGGGAATTCACATTTTTCTGCTGTGAGGTAAGCCAAGGCAAGGTGATATTATTATTCCTTCTTGGCTGCTGAGAAAATTGAAGCTCAGAGAAGGGATATGACTTACCTAAAGACACACAGCCAATAAGAACAAAGTAAGATTTGACTGAGTCTTTCTGCATCTCCTACTACAGGGATTTCTTACAGCCTTTTAGCTCTGCAATTCTTTGAATAGTCAGCCAACTCCAACCTCAAGAGCCAAGATGAGATGTATCTCCCTCAAGAGCAATGTGGGGAAGGTTGTCAGAGATCTGGAATGGACATGGCAACTGATACCCGACCCCAAAACCCACAGAGAATCCTAGATTCACAGAATGCAATCTTAGGAAACTAGAAATGGATTTTAGAATTAATGAACTTGGCAATTGTGAATCTGTTGCAAAGACACCTCTAAACTCAAAAGTGAGTGGGATACTAGGCTCCAGAATCCACGAGGAATGAGTTCATTTGCTGGACCATTAAACAAACCTTCTTCTTCTTTAAACAAGGATTCATCAAATGAAAAAGACACTCCTTGGGAAAATACTATTGTTGATCTCTGGGAAAACCAAAAAAAAGAAAAGTTAAAAAACAGTCTTTACAGAAGCAGATCACCAGGCCTTTCTTCTGTGAAACTGCTGTGGGAGTTTAAACCACCAACTGGCAGGTTGCAAATAGCTTGCACTATACTACCCAGACTCGTGAGGATGACCACAAAGCCCCTTTATGCCATAGCGACCAAGATTAACTGAAAAACTAACAATACAGCACTTCCCACAGTGCTTGGCACCAAGTTGTAGTCAATGCACATCAGCCATTCCCACATGCACAAAAAAGAAACTTGCTACCATGGAGCTGATTCTGACTCATAATGACCCTACAGGACACAGTAGATCTGTTCCATAAGATTTCCAAGGAAACCCCAGTGGCATAGTGGTTAAGTGCTGCAGCTGCTAACTGAAAGTTCAGCAGTTCAAACCCACAATAAATTCCTTGGAAACTCTGTGGGTTGGTTCTACTCTGTAGGGTCGCCATGAGTCAGAACTGACTCAACAGAAATGAATTTGGTTTTCTTGCTTGTTTAATTTTTATAGAAGCTGAGTGCCATACCTTTCTCCCAGGGAATGACTGGTGGGTTCAAAACACTCGTCTTCTGGTTAGCAACAAAGTGTTTAACCACTGTGCCACCAGAGCTCCTCAGTTAGCCGTCGGGACTGTATTTACTGATACTGTAACTGCTAATATTAAACCTACCACCTCCACCCACTGCCATCAAGTCAATTCAGACTCACAGCAAGTCCTTAGAACAGGGCAGAACTGCCCTCTAGAGTTTCCAAGGAGTTCCTAGTAGATGCTAACTGCCTAGATTTTGGTTAGTGGTTGTAACACCTCTCAAGTTGCTGCTATCCTGCTGCCTTTCTTCTATCAGTGACTAAGTATTTACTAATCAGCATAAAATCTGGCCCTTTGTGCAGAGCTGGGCAAATGTAGCATGAACAGAAATCAGACTGCCATGGAGTCCAGGCTTCTAACTCACATCCTTCCCGAGTCTGCAACTGTCTCCCCAACTTCTTCCTTTCACAGATAGGAAAGTGAGGCCCAAGACTGGAAGAAATTTGTATCAAGTCACCTCATGAGGGTTGGAAGGGTGTCCCAGGCCTCTTGACTACCAGGCCTGTGTTCTGCCAGCCACACCCCACCATACAGTTCCTCCCATTGTGACACGTTTTGGAAGAGACACCCTCTAACCCTCCCCAAAAACTAATCCAACCAACTAGAACTTCACAATACTTTGATTACATACTGCTGTTTTAATTATCTAGTGCTGTTGTAACAGAAATATCACTGCCTATAAGTACTAAATGCTTACTCTGTTTAAGTAGGAAACCTGGGTGGCGTGGTAGTTAAGTGTTATGTTTGCTAACCAAAAGGTCAACAATTTGAATCCACCAGGCATTCCTTGGAAACTCTATGGAGCAGCTCTGCTCTGCCTTATAGGATAGCTGTCAGTCAGAATTGACATGATGGAACTGGGTTGAGTTTGGTTTTTTTCATTCTGCTTAAGTAAAGAAAGGAGTTTTACTGTAGACAGGTAACAGTCCAGACTGGAGAAACTATCTAAATATGAAGCAAGAACAAACAAATGCTTTCAAAATGGTGAAGCTGCTGAAAGCAATAAAGGGTGAGAACAAAGGACTTGAACTGCACTGTTTTCACTGGACATTACAGATTATTATAAGTGGGGCTAACAGGGGAAAAGTTGCTGGACATTTCTCTCTTAGGAACGGCTTGGTCAAGTGAAATTTTTCTTGTCAGCAGTCACCTAAGAGACCTAGATAAGTGTCAGCATCAAGACCTTCCTGAGATTGTTCCAGGAAGGGTCTTGGAAGTTCCTGTGAAACAGTTTTTTGTTATTCTCTCTACATGACTATAGAGGAAACTGTGCTTTACACTTAAAGAATTTAAAGACTTATTCAAGAGTAAGTCTTTAAATTCTTTAAAGAATGAAGAACATTACTTAAAGAATAAGTCAGGGTTATATACATAGGATCTTCCAATAAGGATGTCCTGTTTTTGGCAGCTCACTGCAGTGATATTTGTGAAGCTACAGCAACCATATTTATCACCTTATTGATTAGTCTTGACAAATAGCCATGAAAAGTTACATGATTCCACAACACAGAAATTACTAAAGTTTATTATCAAAATGAGTGTTCTGTTCACCAAACATTCCATATGTCATAAGAAATTTACAATGCACGTAATTGTCTTACTAAGAGAATAATTGGACATTTAATCAAAAAATTTGAGACAGGGACAGTTTTGGAGAAGCTGTTCTCACTGTTCCCCAGGCTTGCATGCTTGTCTGTTAATAAAGCATGTCTGAATCTTTTTCCACATCTGTGAATTTGGCTGCAGTGGCAGGTGGAACAAACTTGCTTTGGTTCAACAACATTTCTGGCGACTGCAGCAGGACTTCAGGGACCCCTCTGGTAAATTCTTCCCAGGTGTCATGGGATTATGGGGATTATGTCTCCCCCAAAAATATGTGTAGCCATGTGGCTGGGCCGTGATTTCCAATATTTTATGATTGTCCTCCATTTTGTGATTTTCTTATGCTGCATGTTAAAGGATTAGGGTGGGACTGTAAATCCCTTCACAGGATTACTTTCTTGTTCCACTATAAAGGGAGTTTCCCTGGAGTATGGCTTGCCCCACCCTTAATCTTTTCATCCTGCAAGAGATAAAAGGAAAGCGAATCAAGGAGACAGCTGGGAGCCTCACACCATCAAGCAAGTAGCACTGGAGAAGACCATGTCCTTCAGACCTGAGGTTCCTGTGCCAAGATGCTCCCTGAGCAAAGACTAATGCAACACAAGGACTTTCCTCCAGAGGTGACAAGGGGAAAGACTTCCTTGGAGTGGACATCCCTGAATTTGGGCTTGTAGCTTACTTAAACACCAGGGTAGAGCCAGCTTTTCTCTCCTCCACTTTCTTGCTGCATCTCAGTGAACCTCTCAGTGAACAGGAGGAAGACTGATGGAGTAATTGAGGAACTCTGACCAGGTCTACTCTCTGGTGAGGTCTGAAGGCCCAGCTGCTCATGTTGCCCTAGTAACTCTGGCCCAGGCTGGTAAGGGTATCTATCTGTTTCATTCAAGGGCTGAGGATAAGGTCCATAAAAATTGTTGTGGGAATGGGCCAGGCATTTAAAAGCCAATAGGTCATCTGCTACTAGCAGACTCCCATGACAGGATAGGGAACACACGGAGCAGACAAGGAAAGTGTCCACCCCCTGCAAGACAAACTCTGTGTAAAGTGAGGAGCATTGGTCCAAGCAAAGCACCCTCATTCCCCTGGACCTCTGCTTTCCTAGTAGGATAGAAAGCAGATTCCTCAGCCTCCTCTCCTTTCCTCCTTTCTTCAGCTTGACCCAGGGCAGAGGGAACTTGCTTGAAAGAGTCCCTCTTGTCCACCTGAACAGATAGATCCAGAGGTACAGCTTCCGAATGCTCTAAGCAGTGCTGCCAAGAACCTTTTTTCTTGGGAGACTTCAAAGGCCACTCGTCCGCGCCTGATGTCAATTCATGAATCTAAAAATATTCAAATTCTTTATTCTAGTTGCATGCAGAGAATTCAGGTTCTCATTCAGGGTTTGAACTTCTGTATCAGTTAAGAAAGCATTGTCTATATACTCTGTAATATGAGAAGTAAAGCCTCTGTTCCTAAAAAAAGCCTTTTGGGTGAACTCTTCCTGTTTGGTCTCTGTATGGGTACTCACCTATAAGTTTTACTGTAACATGGCCTGGCCAATGTACCAGCTCAGTTTCAAGCACTTTATTCTGGTTGCACACAGAGAACTCAGATTCTCAACAGGATTCAAACTTCTGTCTGGGTTCTGTCTGTCTGTAAGAAAGGAGTGTCTTGTCCCAACTAAGAACACTTTCTTTGTATCTGTGTACTTCATGAAACGGGAAAATAAGGCCTCTGTTTCTAAGAAAAGCCCAGTGGGGCAGATTCTGTCTGCCTGGCTTCGTACGGGTACCCGCCTATGACTAAAGATCAAATGAAGTTTTTCTGTAACACAGCCTGAATAAGCTAGAATTCAGAGAAAGTATTGAATGGATCCCTAAATTATTTTACCATCCTGCAATTAGTGGTCTTTTGTCAAAAATCAGGAAAGTACTCACTAAGCTCACTTTAACTAGAAAGAGAACAGGCTGCATAAAGTGAAGCTGTGTGAGGCCTCCTGTGTGTGTTTGATAAAATGAATGTATTTATAGTGTGGCTTTTGTATTAGTCTTTGTGAGGTTTTGGTAATGTCTTTTTCATTGTTGTACTTACACAAACTGTTTATAGGGACCTCAAATTTGTAATTTTCTGTGAAAAGTGTCTGATCCCTGTGGACTGACTGCTTAATGTCTGTACAAGACTTTAGAAACTTGGTTTCAGGCCCCACTTTTGGCAAATTCAACCTCAGGATTTTTTTTTTCCACTGTTGTCTTATTCAACATTTCTGTTTTTGTAAAACAGTCTTTGTCTATTAAGTGTCTTATGTCTTGTCATTGTCAATGTATCTAATTTTACAATATTTCTTGTTTAATTCTTTGAGACAGATATGTTTGGCAGGTCAGAGAAGGTCTGGTGCTCAGATCCCCCTTATCTGGTGTTGGGGAGAGGAAGCCAAATTTCAAGTAGATGCAAATATACTGTCACTGGCTAAAAAAAAAAAAAAAAACTAACTAACTAATTGTGCAGCCCTTAGCTAAAGGAATGGTTTTGTCCTAAAGAGAAAGTAACAATTCTGGTACAGTAAAAGGGAAGTTAATGATCTTTTGCCCTTGAGGAAGAAGTAGAGGACCAGACAGGATCGGTCTCCAGGGAAGCTTTTGAAAAGCTCTTTATAATTGGGTGGAGATCTTTTTAAGACAAAAAGTGGATAAGAATTACTCTTTATTTTGCTAATCACAAATAATGATTATGATTTTGATAATCCAGAAAAGACTGTAAATAAGTTCTCACAATTGCAGGGCAACTCTGAGACATTTCTGAAAAGATTAGAGATATGTCTGTATCAGAGATGGGACTTCGTGATTTCCAAGCCAGTTGATGGAGACTTTGAGTTAAATTAGACTAGGAAAACATGAGACAGTAAATTAAATAGAAACTCGAAATGTTTAAACAAACTTTATTTCAAATTATAGGCTTAAAGTAATTTCCAGTACCTTTTGGGTAACTTACTGATGATGTTAGTTAGAGTGAGTTGTTGGATATATACTATAATTGAAGTACACTTTTTGCTTTTGGGGGAAACAAAAGAATATATGTCTTAATAAGTGTATTTATTTTTTCTGTTTAAAAATATTTATTTAGTATGATCAAAGGTTTTGTTTGTCTAACAATTTAATGCCATGATTTATGAAAATTATAAGAAGATTAACATTAGAAAAATGTTTTTTTCCTCCTAAATACAAAATTTTCTGACTTCTGAGTGAAACAGTTGATTTATCCTTTGAAGACAAAGATTTGATCTCTCATTAGAGTAAGATGCTTGAGTCAAAACTAAAGCCACAAGATGTGGAAAAAGGTTTGGGCACAGACTGGAATCAAAGGGTGCCTGTTCTTATTGGGTTAAAATGTGCATATATATATCGATATATATCTCCTTCTTAATTATCTAACTAACGCACAAATTTATTATTACTAACTGGAGAAAACCATGGTCACATAGTGATGAGTGCTGTTTTACTGATCAGGAAGTCTGCAGTTCAAATCCACTGGCTACTGGGTGGGGTGGTTCTATTCTGTCCTATAGGGCCTCTGTGAATTAAAATCAGCTCCACAGTAGTGGGTTTGATTTGGTTTGGAATTGTTAATTTGACATGGTTAGGAAACAAAGCCGAGCTTGGAACCTGAACTGTCTCAGCTTCAAAGGTATGCTTAAAATAGAGTCTCACACCCCAATATTTCTAATTGTGGTGTTGCCACTCCTGTGGGCTTACCAATTGTGTGCCTGAAGCCCAGGGAGCAAGAGGTGTTGTCCTAGTGGGCCTGGAAGGTAGAGCTATGAAATGGAAGTAAGGGGCTTCCACTCAGAATCTGAAGAAGGGAGCCAATACCTAGAGTCTGGAGGACAGGGCCATTGTGTAAAATGTGTATTCTGTAAAACTGTTTAACGTCCTCTACCTCCTTTCCCCTGTGAGCTCTCCCATTTGTAATGAAAATGTTTTTGAAAACAGAAGATGTTAGAACATCAGATTATTATGAATACTGTTAAAATTTCAACACCATCTGTCCATTCCTCTCCTGAGGAACCAGCTCACTATTATCCTGCTGAAGGTAGCTTAGATGCTGTCTCACCATCACATACCTGGCAGGGAACTCAATTAAGCCAGGGGACCCAGGATAACAAGACAGGACAATACTCTCTTTGAGAGCTCCTGATTAGAGTAAATCAACAAGGGCAACCTACTGGATATTATTGGGCACAGATGCCATTTACCACCTCTGAGTCATTAAATTGGAAGAGTTCGATTCCCTCATACGGAGTGGACCCTAACAAGGTAACAGAACTAATAACCACCATCTTTGCCACTCATAACCCCAATTGGGTTGATATTCAGGCTTTGTTAAGTGTATTTCTCACTAGTGACAAAAGGCAGCTGGTCCTGTGTAAAGCAAAAAAAAGGAGCTGAGGGGCTTCACTCTGAAAGCCTGAATGACACTCCTGACCCAGCAGTTTCCATCCCAGTGACCAAGCCTAATTAGGGTCCCAATGATGAGGGCTTGCCTCTCCTAAACTGTTACAAAAGGTATATTTTAGCAGCTCTCCAGAATGGGGTCCCTAAGCAGGAAAGTTTGGACATGGTGCAAGAAGTACAGCAAAAGGCCACCAAGGATCCATCCAAGTTCCTGCAAAGAATCTATGGCACCTACCGTAGGTACACTGATGGACTCTCAAGCACCTGAAAATCAGAGAACGATAAACATGACCTTTATCTCTGAAAGAGCACCAGACATCAGGAAAAAGCTGCAAAAGGTGGACAGATATTTGGGAATGAATCCTGCCCAGCTGGTGGAAACTGCATTCAAGGTATTTTAATAACAGTGAATTCAGGAGGACCCACTCTGCCACCATATCCTTTGAGGCAGTGTACAGTAACGGACACAAAGGTGTCCAACAGGGACCTCAGGGTCAACGAGCCCCAATCGGGGAAAATCAATGCTTGTATTGCAAAGAAATAGGGCACTGGAAAATGAGTGCCCTAACAAAGGCTGCCAACACTGGAGAACATGCCTGCCAATGACTGAGCTTGAAAAAGCCTGAGGCTACCGCCAGAATTAACTACTGGCATTGTAATTGCCCCCTCCAGGAGCCTCAGCACCCTCCAGGAACAAATGGTGGATTTCTTAGAGCACTTGGGCCACATATTTGGTCCTCAATAACCCCTTTCATGACCAACTACTCAGTCAGTCTCAGTGACGGGAAAAACAGGACATTTGTAGCATAATTCTTTCCTACAGCTTCTTGACTGTAAGACTGGAGAAAAGTAGATGACTCACCAGTTTCTGTATATGTCAGATTGTCCAATCTTGCTATTAGAAAGAGATTTGTTGTCTAGACTTAATGCCCAGATCATCTTCTCCCCTGAGGAAAAGAACCTCCAGGTAGAAGTACTTCATGAAAACGCCTGGTGGTTCCTGATCCAGCATCTGGAGGTAGAGCCTGACTAGCTGAGAAAAAATGATCAAAAAGTGAGCAGATCCCTGGGCATCAGACGGAGACTACACACAGCCTGGAGACCAGTCGTCAGAAAATATTGAGAAAATGAACCATACTTTAAAGAGACAGATCTCTAAGGTATGTCAAGAGACTTTTTACATTGAGATCATGTCTTGCCCACTGCCTAGTTTAAAATCCAAGTAACCCCTAGAAGCAGGCTCAAATTGAGCCCCTATAAAATTATATGTGAGACCCTTCCAGGTTGCCTCTGTACAGCTTTCCCTACAGGCAGAAAATGACCTTCAAGTTTAGAATTCACCAGTTTTCTCTCCCCAGGACTTCACTAGTTCCTCTGATGAAAGCTTGGAGAGAGGGACTTGAAGAACAGCTAGAAGAGAAGCGGACCAGGTCATGGGAAGTCCTCCTGACCACTCCTACTGCCGTGAAACTGACCGGACTAAAGGCATGGGCACATCATACCCAGGTGAAGCCATATCCTCCAGCAGACATGGACTAGAATGCCTCATTGACAGATCCCAACCACGAATGTTGGACCACCACTCCTAGAAAGGAAACCAAGACAAGGTTCAAGAAACGTTTTCCAAAACTCCTCTCTCTCTTCCTGGGACTCAACTTAGCTCTAGGGTTTTCACAAGACATTGTCCCTTACTGACAAAATGGAAACATATGGACTTGTCTTGCACTAAATGTAATGATATTTCTGCTTTCTGTCTAGGGGGAGATACTTACGTTGAAAAAATTTTTACCTCATGCTTAATGGATGTAGGCACCCCTCTGGAATTGATTAGAAATTATACCTTGCTCAGATATGTTCAAAAGGACATCACTTACAGGGATATCTATAATTGGGGACCAGTTAAGAAACAGGAGGATGGAGACATGTTTTTGATCCAGCTTGAGACTGTTACTCCTAGTGAAAATTGTGTCAAATTTTCAGGGTGCCCTTCTGTTACCATCTTAATAACCCATCCTCCAATAAATTGAAGTATAATGGTGTCCTACGCTAACAGGTACATTAGGTAACTTAATTACCTAAAGGAGAATCCTCGTTATGTGGAAATCAGGCCTATTCATGTCTCCACAAGTGCTATAGGGGACCTTGCTCCTTGGGAAGGCTCACCACGTTCCTGCCCCAGATTTAAGGACAACCAACCTAACCATACCCAGACTTTAAGTTAACCTTCTCAAAGACTGCCACAGTGACATACATCTGTTCAGTTCAGCTGAATACATATCTTTGTCCCTTTTGTCATGCCTACCATGGTGACAGATTTAAATGTTGAAATTAATAGACTAGCCTGAGCCATGGTTAAGGCCTTAAATGCCACCTCACATATAAGCACTCTAGGCATTAAGTTGGGACAAGTTAGAGAGGCAGTCCTGAGAAACCAGACAACAATAGATTACCTACTCCTCAGACATAATCATGAATGGACAGTTTTAAGGGGATGTGATGCTTTAATTTGTCTGATAATTCTCAATTTAAAATGGTGAAAGATATTACAAATAACATCAAAAGGCAGAAAGGCTTCTTCAAGTTGGCATTTGGGAAATTATTCTCATGGCTCCCCAATCTAGGTTGATATTGTACATATTAATAATGGGAATCAGAATCATTGTTTGTGGACTATTTGTCAGCTGCTGTATACAATGTATACCCTGCCTCACTACTGTCATGGACTGAATTGTGTCCCCCCAAAATAAGTGTAGCCACGTGGCTAGGCCATGATTCCCAGTATCTTGTGACTGTCCTCTATTTTGTGATTTTGCTGTGCTGCATGTTAAAGGATTAGGGTGGGACTGTAAATCCCTTTATAAGAACACTTCCCTGCTCCACTGTAAAGGGAGTTTCCCTGGAGTATGGCTTGCCCCACCCTTAATCCTTTCATCCTGCAAGAGATAAAAGGAAAGGGAAGCAGGCAGAAAATTGGGAACCTCACACCACCAAGGAAGCAACACTGGGAGAAGACCGTGTCCTTCAGACCTGAGGTTCCTGTGCCAAGGTGCTCCCTGGACAAAGACTGATGCAATACTGCACTTTCCTCCAGAGTGGACAAGGGGGAAATCCTTGCCCTGGAGCAGATATCTTGAATTTGGACTTGTAGCCTATCAGACTGTGTAAGAATAAACTTTCCTTTGTTAAAGCCATCCACTCTCTGATATTTCTGTTACAGCAGCCCTAGCTGACTAAAACAACTACTAACTGTGCCATATGCTGTTTTGATCCTAGAGTTAATGCTATAAACCAAAGCAGCTATTTTCATTTAGAACCTATTTCATAGATACAAAATTGATGATTAACAGTGGGGAATGTTAGTAGATAACATAACTTAACAAAGCCAGCCAAGTGCCCTGTCCCGTTATCACTCTCTCTGACATTGTTCAGTAAAATACAAAAAAAAAAAAAAAAAATTGTGATTCCTTGTTCTATCCTGCGCCAAGGTTTGACATTTTCCAGATGCAAATCCCTTTGTACTATGGCTATAAAATCTACTGGAATTGTAACCCAAGCAGGACAATCTTAGAGAAGCTAGTATCACTGTTTCCCAGGCTTGCATGCTTGTGTGTTAATAAAGTATATTTGAACTTTAAAAAAATTGAGACAAGTGGGTCTGTTGCCAATCTGACAACACCTGTGCATCAAAGTGTTACAGAAAATGAGGAAACGAATGACACCCAGGAGGAGGCAAGGAGCTGTTTATTGCGCCGGCGGGCCAATGGGACCTTCACAGGTTCCAACAACTGGCCCCGAGTGGGGTTTGGGGAGGGTAAATATACTGCAGTTTGAGGATATCATGGTTGAGACAAATGGGGTGAGCAGGCGGGGTTCTGAGGGGGGCGCATCTTGCTAGGCGGGAGTGAGGCTTATCAAAGGGAAATATCCTGTCGGGCGGTGGGGCCGGGCTGAGAAGGGGGGAAAGGGGAGTATTCTGCCAGGCAGGCACCGGGCTTTGGAGGGAGTGCCCTGTCAGGTGGGAGCGGGAACAGCAAGGAGGGGAGGAAGATTTTTCAGT
Organism: Heterohyrax brucei; assembly: GCA_028571685.1. Classification (NCBI taxonomy): domain Eukaryota; kingdom Metazoa; phylum Chordata; class Mammalia; order Hyracoidea; family Procaviidae; genus Heterohyrax; species Heterohyrax brucei. Next base: position 83,083,896 of record CM053154.1, on the reverse strand, counting down.
CTCAGTTATCTACATTAAAAGAACCCCACGTTCCAGTGAAAGCATCCCCACCTTTGGTTAGAATGTATGCAAGAATCCATCCCAAACTATTTCTTACCAAGCACAAGAATTGGGCCTTTCATTGACCATAGTTTGGCAGATTTTGCATCTGGGCTTGAAGATTTACCCTTACAAAATTATTTTAACTCAATAACTGAAGTCCAATGATCATGGATTGTGCCTAACATTTGCTGACTGGTCTCTGGAGCAATTGAAAGTTGACCCTGTTTGGGAATGAAAAATCATCTTCAATGATGAGGCTCATTACAGGATGAATGGTTTTGTTAACAAATAAGATTATCACATCTGGAGCAATGAGAATCCAATGGAGATTCAAGAATGTCCACTTCATCCCCGAAAAGTTACTATTTGGTGTGGCTTTTGGCCTGGCGGAATCTTATTCTTTCGAAGATGAATGAAGCTGTGACTGTCAATGGTGAAAGATATTGGGCTATGACAACTGATTATTGTGGGCCCCCTTTAGAGGGGGCCATAGTGGTGCCTGATGGATTTGAACTGCTGACATTTTGGTTAGTAGATTTACCACTTAACCATGAAGCCATCAGGATTTCCTGGTATTTTTGTTTGTTTGTTTTGTTTTGTTTTGTGGTGGCCATTTACCCAAAGTTCTTTTCCACACATAATGTTATCAAATGTACTTCAAAATAATAAGACAGTCAAAACCGTATCATTTATACAACTTGTTTTATTCAAGTTCAAAGATGAGACACCTTGATTGGAAGACTTTTTGTTTAAAGAAAGGCAAGCCCAGACAGAGCTGGAAACAAATGTATAACAAAATTCTAACTCACAAAAACAACCAGACTTACTGGTCTTACACAGACAGAAGAAATCCTGAGAGTATGGCCCCAGACATCCTTTTATCTCAGTACTGAAGTCATTGCTGAAGTTCACTCTTCAGCCAAAGATTAGACAGGCCCATAGAACAAAACAAGACTAAAGGGGCACACCAGCCCAGGGGCAAACATTTGAAAGCAGGAGGAGACAGGAAAGCTGGTAATAGGAAACTCAGGGTTGAGAACAGAGAGTGTTGATGTGTCATGAGGTTATTAACCAATGTCACAAAATGGTATGTATATTAATTATTTAATGAAAAGCTAGTTTTTTTTTTCTGTAGACATTCATCTATAGTACACTAAAAAGGTTTTTGTAAAGGCAAGATGGAATAGGGCCCCAACCTCTGAAGCACATATTTCACTTTAGTCAAGTGCCTTAGTTTACTTTCTTTTACTCACCACAAGAGGATGGCTTTAACAAATCTATTTTCTCACAGTTCAAAACAAACAAAAAACAAACAATTGCTGCTGAGTCAATTCCAATCCATAGTGACCCAATAGGAAAGAAGAGAACTGTACCATAGAGTTTCCAAAGAGCAGCTGGTAGATTCAAATTGCCAACGTTTTGGTTAGCAGCCCTATCCCTTAACTGCTATGTCACAGGTTTACCCTCTCAGAGTATAAAAGTCCCAATTCAGGGTGCTAGCTCTAGCAGAAGAGTTTCTCTCTCTGATGGCTCTGGAGAAACGTCCTTGTCTCTTCTGAGCTTCTGCTCCTGGATGATCTCCATGTGGCTAGGCATCTCTTCCCCCATCTCTGCTTCTCTCACTTTCCTGTTTACTCTCTTATATCCCCACAGAGACTGACCTACACTAATACTGAAGAAACAATTCAAGCCTCGAGTTACAGTAGTGAAGGATTCTACAGGGAAAATATTAAACAAGTCAGGAAGCATCAAAAGAATATGGAAGGAATACACAATCATTATACCAAAAGAAATTGTCAGTGTTCAACCATTTCAGCAGGTAACATATGATCAGGAAACAATGGTAATGAAGGAAGAAGTTGAAGCTGTATTGAAGGCACTGGTGAGAAACAAGGTTCCAGGAATTGATGGACTATCAATTGCAATATTTCAACAAATAGATGTAACACTGGAAGTGCTCACTCATCTATGCCAAGAAATTTGGAGGACAGCTACTTGGCCAGCTGACTGGAAGAGATCCATATTTATGCCAATTATCTAGAAAGGTGATCCAAATGAAGGTGGGAATTACCAAACAATATCACTAATATACTCATGTAAAATTTTGCTAAAGACCTTCAAAAGTGACTGCAACAGCATATTGACAGAGAAATGCCAGAAATTCAAGCCAGATTCAGAAGAGGACTTGGAACCAGGGATATCATTCCTGATATCAGATGGATCTTGGCTGAATGCAGAGAATACCAGAAAGGTTTTTACCTGTGTTTCATTGACTATGTAAAGGCATTCAACTGTGTGGATTATAAAAAAGATATGAGTAATCTTGCAGAGAATGGGAAATCTGTGGGCAACATGGCCATGGTTAGGATCAACATTATGGCCTGGGTATGGGGCTTGCGAGCCTGAGAAAGAATGCATGTACACAGCCAAACATGACTGGATTGCCTGACATCAGATCTCCAAAGACAGTGGGTCTGGCCTCATGATTCTAACACTTGTACCCCACACAGGCCTATGTTCTTTCCTCTTCAGAAAGAAAGGTCACATCAGGAACTGGCCTTTGATATGCTGTATAGATAAGAAGGTACAAGATTGCTTTATGAGATATTCCCCAGGCCCTGTTCAAATTAACACTTGTTCACTGCACATATGCATGCTCTGTTCACTAAATAAATATGAGCTGCTCAATGCCAGGCCAGAGTTGTAGCATCAGAGTTGCTGCTGTCCTCTTCACCACCTGTGTTTCCGTGTGGCATTCGTCATTGGCATCGATCACCAGTGGGCAATACAGACCCGTGGACATAACGGAATCTGTGTATGGAACAAGAGGCAGTCATGTGAACAGAACAAGGGGACACTGCATGGTTTAAAGTCAGGAAAGGTGTTTGTAAGGGTTGTATCCTTTCACCATACCTTTTCAACCTGTATGCTGAGCAAATAGTCAGAGAAACTGGACTACATGAAGAAGAATGAAGCATCAAGATTGGAAGAAGACTCATTAACAATCTGTGTTATGCAAATGATACAACTCTGCTTGCTGGAAGTGAAGAGCCTTTGAAAGGTCTCTGATGAAGACCAGAGACCAAGCCTTCAGTATGGATTACACCTCAACAACAAGAGAACAAAGATCCTCACAACTGGATAAATGATAGATAAATGGAGAGATGTTTGAGGTTGTCTAGGATTTCATTTTACTTGGCTCCACAATCAACACCCATGGAAGCAGCAGTCAAGAAACCAAAAGACACATTGCGTTTAGAAAATCTACCCCCAAAGGACCTCTTTAAAATGTTAAAAAGTAGAAATGTCACCTTGATGACTATGATACACCTGACCCAAGCCATGGTATTTTCAGTCTCATCATGTACGTGTGAAAGCTGAACAACAAATAAGGAAGGCAGAAGAGGAATTGACGCCTTTGAATTGTGGTGTTGGAGAATAATATTGAATGTACCACGGACTGCCAAAAGAACAAACAGAGCTGTTCTGGAAGAATTACAATCAGAGTGCTCCTTGGAAGCAAACGTAGTGAGACCACATCTTTCATACTTCAGCTGTGTTGTGAAGAGGGACCACTCCCCAGAAAAGGGCATCACGCTTGGTAGAGTGGAGGGTCAGTGAGAAAGAGAAAGACCCTCAATGAGATGGATTGACACAGTGGCTGCAACAATAGGCTTAAGCATGAAAATGACTATGGGCATGGTGTAAGACTGGGCAGTGCTTCACACTGTTGTACATAGGGTTGCTATGAGTATGAACCAACTTGATAGCATCTAACAACAAGAGGAATAGTCTTGCCTTATTAACACAGCAAAGACAATCCATTCTCAACTGGGATTGTAACCAGAGGCATAGAGGCTACTATTGGAGTCATCTAGTGCTGCCACAAAGTGGATGACTTTGACAAAGGAAAGTCTATTCTTACACCATCCAGTAGGCTACAAGTTCAAATTCATGATGTCTGCTCCAGGGGAAGGCTTTCTCCTTTGTCAGCTCTGGAAGAAAGTCCTTGTGTTGCAGCAGTATTTGTTCAGGGAGCATCTTGGCACAGGAACCTCAGGTCTGAAGGATGCACTCTTCTCCTGGTGTTGCTTTCACGATAGTGTGAGGTTCCCAGCTCTCTGCTTGCTTTGCTTTCCATAATAAATGGTGGTGCAAGCCATACTCCAAGGAAACTTCAAGGGATCAGGGAGGTGACCTTAGGAAAGGATATACACTTCCACTCTACTCCTGTCTAACATAATCCGCTCTGTTAACCACAGGCAGATATTAGGATTTATAGCATGAGAAAACCACAAACTGGAGGACAATCACAGAATACAGGGAATCCCAGCAGAGCCAAATTACTACACATATTTTTTCAGGTGACACAGTTGAATCCATGACATTTCACCCTTTGGCCCCTCAAACTCACGTCTTGAAACATGCAACTCTTTCATCCCATCATAGAAAAAGTCATAGCAAAAAACATGTTCATCCCACGCGATAGCAGTAGTGTTAAATTAGTTCCAAGTCCAAAATACAAAAATTTCTCTACATCTGTGAAACCAAGAATACAAGTTATCTACCTCCAAAGTACAATAGTAGAACAGATAGGCACAAGCTATACATCTCCATTAAACAAATGGGAGAAACTGCAGGGAAACTAGAGATTAACAGGCAACAAGCAAATCAGCAGAACACATTAGTCCTCAAAGCTTTGAAAACAATCTTCCATTCTCTCAGATATTTCACACAGTGGCCCTGTCGTACAGACTCTAGGTGTTAGCCACACTCTCTGGATTATGAATGGAGATCCCCAACCCTGTGCTACAACTCTGCCTTCTAGGTTCACTTGGACAGCAATTCTGCCTCCTTGGCTTTAGGTGCACCGTAAGCCCAAATGGGTGGCAATTCCACCCTTACAAATACAGAAAGCCATGGCTCCAGCCTTTCAAATGCCTGAGGTCATAGCCATATGTTTTGAGATCGAGGCAGCTCTACTTTGCAAGCTCTTTGTCTCTTCATCTTCTGCTTCCTATGGCCTCATGGCTGAAGCCTCAGGCCCACCTGCTGGGGCAAGTGTTGCAAAGCTCTGTAGCTCCACCAATTCCAGTGCCTGGAGGCAACGCATTCTGCCAGGAAACTTATGTGGATAGGCACTCAGTTCTCTCGCCCCATGGGTCAGTTCCAGCACTATCTCATGCTGGTCTGGTTCTGCTGCTGCCAGTCCTCTGCTGCTCATTTCTCACCATCTGCACCTTCATTCATGTTAACATTTCTCCTCAGGTCCTTCTGAGTCTTCTATCCATTCACAGTTTTAAAACAGCCTCCACATTTTAGATATTTGTTAGAGTAGCACCTCACTCCTGGTACCAAATTGTCTTAGGCTGGGTTTTCTAGGGAAGCAAAACCAGTAACATGTACATGTACAAGGAAAGATGTATATAAAGGAAACAACTCACACAATTGTGGAAGCTGAATTCCCTAAGTCCTGGCACAAGCCTCATGTAGCCACGGCAGCTGGTGAACCCAAGGTCAGCAGGTCAGACACCAGAGTTCTAGATCACCAGCTGCGCAGGTCAGCAGTTCCCAAGTTGGGGGCAAAACTGCAAGTTCTCTGCTGACTCATGGAGTTACAGGGGCTGGTGAACCCAGGATTGGCAAGTCAGGGAACAGGACTCTCACTAGCCAGTTGTAAGGGTTGATGAATCCAATAGCTGCTAGTTTAGGTCCGGGAACCAAACACAAAAGAAAGCAGGGACTGCTGGCAACATGAGCAGACAGGAAGTAGGTGGTGGAAGGTGGAGAGATGAGAGCTGAGGGTTGAGAAGCCACCACAGACCCCGCCCCCACCACTTGATACAGCAGCCAAACATGGAGTTGTCAAGTTGATGGTCTTAACCACCACAGCTACTGTTTTCAATACATATTTTGAAGGGACACAACTTAATCTGTAACTCCTGTCATACACATAGGGTTGCATGTTTAGCTGATGATCAGACTCCATAACTAGTTTTCAGAATAAATATTCATTCATTTATCCATTAAACATAAAATCTATGGAACACTTTATTCATAGATAGGACAATAAGAACTGGCGCACACTTTATAAGAAACACAGATCGACAATTGTCACTAGACCAATTATAAAATAACACCATACGCCAAAAACCGCAAACAGCACAGGCAGACACCATGGCTCAGACAGGTAATGCCAATAAACAGATGCATTTTCTAAGAAGAGCGGTTTACCATGAGTGACGAGCTAGAGCATCATTAAGATCAATGTCAACTCTACAGGCCAGGAAAGGGTATGAGTGAGGTGGAGGATGGTTGGAGAAGGCCTGTTGCTTTCCCAGGCTCCTCCACAGTCCTCTAGCTCTGCCTCCCACATAAGCCCTGAGCACTAACTGATGTCAAAGGATCTAGCATAGCTGCTTCCGACTCTCATTCTGTGTGGTGTGGAGTTTGGGAGTTTGGCTTTCTCTTCCTGTTTTAACTTCACTTTTAACTTCACGTTCCCTGTTGATGACTCCGGTCCCTTGATTGACAAAATGAAAGTACATCCCCCCTGTGACTCAGTAACACCACTCCTAAGATTCTGTTGTTAGTTGTCTTCAAGTTCATGCCAACTTATGGTGACCACATGTATGCAGAGTAGAACTGCTCCATAAGATTTTCGAGGCTGTGAACTTTCAAAAGTAGATCATTAGGCCTGTCTTCTGAGGTACCTCTTGGTCGGTTTGACGTTCTAACCTTTTAGTAATGGAGCGCTTAACCATTTGTGCCACCCAAGGACTCCTATTTCTCAGAATCTAGTCCGTGGAATATAAAATATAAATATATAAGTACACAGACTGATGGATTTTTGCTGCATTTTTCACAGTAACAAAATGAACGGCCTTCTAAAAAAATCAGAGTACATAAATTAGAGTACAACTACAACATAAATCCTTGCACAGCCATTAAACTGATAGAATTTATCTCATCTTACTTTGGAAGATTTACATGAAGGATTCATCAGTCAGAAAAGCATGATATAGAAAAATGTGTATAATATGATCTTGTTTGCAGAAAACAGACAATAGTATTTATAATCCCTGTGCAGGACTGAGTCCCAGTGAATGCACAAGCCAGGCTGTCTTCAGGAAAGTCAGCATGCAAACTGTACTCTGTGCTGGGGGCTTGTGTTTTACATATCACGCTGTGTGTGCATTCCCACTTGATGATATTTGCATGAAGGAAAATAAGGAGGTGTACTTAGGACATACACTTGCTTTGTGGTGACAGTATTGTTGTTGAGTGTCATCAAGATGGTTCCAGTTCACAGTGGACCTAAGTACTGCTGTTAGGTGCCATCAAGTCACTTCCAACTCATAGTGACCCTATGCATAGCAGAACAAAACATTGCCTGGTCTTGTGCCGTGTCCACCCCACCTCAGAGGACTGGGGACTGCATACAAAAAGAGGGGAGATGATAGAAAGACAAAACTGCTTGAATCGTAGCTTACATCTTCCTTCTTCTCTTCCAGCACAGACATCCACACCCACACTCAGTGATTTACTTTCTCTTGTCATAACTTGATGTATGATCCTGGGCTGGTGGCCTGGCCATCTGTGGCCTAAGTCAGGAAGTCGGTCTTCCGTCTTGTTCCCTGAAGGCTCTCCTGCTATGAGTCTTCCCGAAGGCTCTGGAAATCTTTGCCTGTGCCAACAGAGAAGACAAGGAGGCTTTGTGTGGCTCAGAACCTCCCAGCCCAAGATTACACGTTTGGGCTCTCCCTCTCACCCCACCTCCACTCTTGAGAGATAGCCAACCATATTTCCACTTGCTCTTGGCCCCATGCCTTTGGGCAAGGGATAGAGGGTCAAGTCTCTGCCAGATCACCCTCCATTTGTCCCCTAAGCACAGCCAGGCTGACAGGACCTCCATGTTTTAGGCAATCTTGCCTGTAGTGATAGAACAAAGCCTCTCTATGCAGCACTACGTCCTAGAGGCAAATCTCTACATTTCTTAACAGCCCGTATGTGCACTTGGGCCACCTCCAAACCTCTGCGGCCTCACTTTCTGTCATGTACGGATCTTGATGCCTACCAGCCCGGTGAATGAGAGAATTAAATGAAAGAAAATCTCTGTACATTACAGCACTCCATTCAGGCAGGCAGTTAAGAGTGTTCTCCTCCAACTGCCTATGGAGTTGCCACTCTGAGCCCCTAAATACCTCTTTGCCTTCTTTTCACTTCCTTTCCCACACCAGACTCCCTTGTTATCTAGTTACTCTCTTGAGTGTCTGGAAGCCTTGTGATTCTTTAACAGTGTGGATTTTGGAATCAGAACAACTTGGCTTCCAACCTGAAATCTGGTACCTTATTACTTTGATCAAATATATCATGATCAAATTTAGATTATTTTAAAAACTGGGATAATGACACCTACCTTATAGGTTTATCACTGTAGAAGTCAAATGAGATAATGAATGTACAGCCTTGGCACAAGTAATAATAATGGTACTGATTGTTATTAATTCAAGCTGGTCACCAACTTGCTTTGAGATTTGACATATGGCTATCAGATTTCACTAGCTTCTGATACTGATGCCACTTTCCTTTAGTTTTAATTTCATTGGTCATTTCTAGAGAATGAAACAGGATATGTACCTCACACTATTTACAAAAACTAACTCAAAATGGAATGAAGATCCCAAACTATAAAGTTCATAGAAGAAAAAATATGATCAATGGTAGAGGACCTAATACATGGCATTAACAGGATACTAACCATAATTAACAACAAACAAACTCCATAAGATAAGCCAGATAACTGGAACCACCTAAAAATTAAAGACTATGCTCACTGAAACACTTCACTAAAAGATTAAAAAGAAAAACTACAGACTGGAAAAATTATTTTGGACACTACAAATCAGAAAAAGGTCTAATCTCTAAAACTATAGGAAAATCCAAACCCTCTGCAACAAAAATACAAATAATCCAGTTAAAAATAGGCAAAGGAAATGAACAGACATTTTACCAAAGAAAATGTTCAAGCAGCTAACAGACACATGAGGAAATGCTTGCAATCATCAGCCACTAGAGAAACGCAAAACAAAATCAGAATGAGATACCATCCCATCCCAACATTACTGATACGAATTTTAAAAGAAATGAAAACAGTAAACATTGACAGGCTGCTGGGAGATTGAAACTCTTATGCAGTGCTGATGGGAATGCAAAATGTTACAAGAATTTTGGAAAACAATATGGGGCTTCCCTAGAATGCTAGAAATAGAAATACCATGTGATCCAGCAATTCCTCCCCTGGGAATATGTCCTAGAGAAACAAGTTTGTCGCACTAACAGACAGATGCATGCCAGTGTTCATTGCGGCATTCTTTACCATAGCAAAAAGCTGGAAACAACCTAAATGTCCACCAACAGAAGAAGTGACAAACTTTAGTATATACATACAACTGAATACCATGAAACCATAAAGAATGATGATGAATCTGTGAAGCATCTTACAATATGAATCAACGTGGAGGGCATTATGCCAACTAAAATAATTCAATCACAAAGAGACAAATACACTATGAGACCACTACTGTAAAAAACTCATGAGAAGGTTTACGCACATAAGGAAACAATCTTTAATGGTTACAAGGGAGGGGAGGAGTGACAATGCAAAAATATTAAATAGAAAGTAGGTAAGTGGTAACTTTGGTTAAAAGTAAGACAGTACAAAATACTGACAAAGCCAGGACAACTTGTCTAAGCTAAAGTCATGGAAGCTTCATTAATATGATCAGACTCTTTGGCTGTGGGAATCAAGGTCAATTCATATAACATAGTTTATAAAGAAAATGGTGAGTACTGTCTAGGGTCTTAAAAGCCTGTGAGCAGTCACCTAACATACTCCACTAGTCTTATCTCTTTGGGAGCAAGGAAGAAGGAAGAAAACTAAAGATATAAGGGAAAGATTAATCCCAAACTCTAAGGGACCACAACTCCCACGGTCTCCACCAGACTGAATCCAGTGCAACTACATGATGCCTGTCTACCACCACTGATTGCTCTGACAAAGATCATGACAGACGGTTCCAGACAGAACTGGAGAAAAGTGTAAAACAAAATTCTAACCAAAAAACACCAGACATACTCCCCTGACAGACTGGAGAATCCCTGAGTATGACCTCAGACATCCTTTTACCTCTGTAATGAAGTGACTCCTGAGGTTCACCCTTTAAAGATTAGACAGGCCCCATAAAAGAACATGGGACTAAAAGGGCACATCAGCCCAGGGACAAGGACTACAAGGCATGCAGAGACAGGAAAGATGCTACTAGAGAACCCAAGGTTGAGGGGAGTGTTCACATGTCATCAACAATGTTATGAAACAGTACGTGCACTAAGTGCTTAATGAGAAGTTAATTTGTTCTGTAGATCTTCATCAAAAGTATAATTTAAAAAATAATATAAAATTTTATGTTATGACTGAGATGAACACAAATATGAAAGCTAATCTCAAACAATATCTATTATTTGATCTCATGTATGTATATGTCTCTACATATGTTAGGTATATAATTATCATATCTATATATGGAACAGTGCTACACTGCTAACCAAAAGGTCAGCAACTGGAATCTACCAGGCAGTCATTGGAAACTCTATGGGGTAGTTCTACTCTGTCCTATAGGGTTGCTATGAGTCAGAATTGACTCCATGGCAGTGGGTGTGGGTTTTTTTTGTTTATATATATATAATTATCTGTGTTATTTTTTCTGCTTTTTAGAAACAGCTATATCGTATCATCTATCTATCTATCTCTCTGTCTAGCTATCTATGTATCAGACACATGAGGAATGCACAGACAAACAACCACAAGAATCCACCAAGCCAAGGGGACTGGACTGCTGAAGGAAATGGACTAGAGTTGTTGGGCAGGGAACGTGGTGACAGGGAGAGTTTCATGTTTACTCTGTGTGCTTTATGACTTCATGACTGTTCCACAACAAGAAAGTATTATATACCTAAAATAAAATAAAAATCTTAAATTCGAAAGATTCATTAGCCCACTCATTTGCTCTGAGCCACAAGAATCCCTGTGGGTTTGGCTGTTCTTTGGCAGCTTGCCACCCGGCTACTGTACCAAAGAATGTGAGAGAAATTTTCAGCACGTCAGAAATAAACTCTTCTGCACCAGGTAAGCTACGCATTTTAATTCCCATCAAGACGTTTAAAATGTTTAAATTAAAAGGATAAAAAAAGCCCCAAATCCAATTATTCAAAATTGGTATCGGTGTGCCTGAGACTATTGTTTTACCCTGGAGAATGACTGGCTAAGGTGGGACCACAGGCGGACAATTGCACACCACATCCCGAATGCTGCTGGCAGAGAGGCTTCCTGGATCTGCAGTGGGGAGGTTCTCCCAGGCTTGGTGATGAAAGACCTCCACCTGCAGCCAGGCTAGGTACTCAGGCTCTACAGTGCACGTTAGGGCTACAGCTTTTGGTTTTCACTAACTGAAGTCTACCTTTATTTTTTGGCATGGTTTAATGGTTGTAGCCTGAAGGTGAGGGCTGAATTGTCATATTGTAAACTAGAAGAGGCTGAATTTGAAGCTTCCTGAAAAACCCAACTCTTACTCTGGGCTTGCTTAGAATGATGAAAGACAGCTGGGGTCTCAAGAGTTTAGGGGACATTATTATTTAAGGGCAGGCTGAAGAAGTAGCAAAGCTGCATTTAAATCCTGGCTTTACTTTATACCAGCTGTGTGACTGCAGGAAGTCTCTCAACCTCTCTGAACCTCTATGTCTTAATGTACAGAATGAACATACTGAAGTGTCCCCCATAGGGCTTCAGTGAAGATCACACAAAGTGAGTATGTGGAAACCTGTTAAAGCCTAGCTGCTGTTTCTTACTGTTCTGGTGCACACTAGACTGTGAACTCCTTGATGGCAAAGATATACATAAACGCATGAAGCTATCTCCCTCAAAGTCAATCTAATGCTATAGAGTAGAAACCTAAGCATTTGCTAAACATTCAGATTCTGCTTCTGTGAGGGCTCTGTGCCTTTCCTTGCTTTGAAACTACTGGAACCCAAACCAGTTGCCATCCTGTTGACTCTGACTCATGGTGACATTATGTACAACGTCAGACAATTCAGTCCACAAACTTAACTGCTGTAAGTGCTACATACCTCATTGCTGAATATCCCCAGGGTTACCTTTGAAATACTCCCCTTTGGAAGCACCAACACCTGCACCTAGTTCACCCTTCTAAGCAATTTGGGAACTCTTTCTGGAATGGCCATTGTGCGTGGTGGCACAGTGGCAAGTTTGCAAACTTAATTGTGTAGTTGTCTGTGAGGGAGTTTTTAGCCAGTAAGCAACTGTATTAGAACACCCTCCCTACTCACGGATCCGACTCGAGGGCACTTGGCTGGCTTCCTACTCACCTGAACTGGCCCCCAATGACTATTTTCGTTACCGGAAGATAAAGGAAATAGTGAAAGGAAGACATCTTAATGACATTCAGGACATCAAGTGTGATATAAAGGCAGCTCTAATCGCCATTCCAGGAAAAGAGCTCCAAAAGTGCTTTGAAGGGTGGACTAGAAACTGGCATTGGTGCATAGCTTCCCAAGGGGAGTACTTTGAAGGTGACTGTACTGATATTCAGTAGTGAGGTATGTAGCACTTTTTCTAGGGTGGGTTTGCTAACCTAACTGACAGACCTCATATGTCAGAGCAGAACCATGCTCCATAGAGTTTTCAATGGTTGGTTTTCAGAAGGGGATTGCCAGGCCTGTCTTCTGAGGCACTTCTAGATGGGCCTGAACCTCTAACCTTTTGTCAGCAGTCAAGCACATTACCGGTCTCCACCACCCAGAAACTTTCTAAGCAACAAAACATAACCCTTGTCTGTGGCCCTATGAATTCCTCCTTTAGCGGTTTCATAAACTTCTCTCCCATCCAGTGGAAAAGGCCAGTTTTACCTCTATTTGCATATTCATATCAGTATTCCAGGTCTCTTAGAAACGTGTCTGCTCTGTGTGTCCTCCTTTATACTAATTGTAACAGCTTATAGTTCTGTCACAAACAAATAAAACCTTTAGAGTATGTTCATTTTATATCTGTATGGGTCATACTTTTTTTGTCTCATGTAATTAAAGTGAGTTAGTTGTTAGTGGGTGGGCAGAGAAAAATTGCCAACTCCCCCCAACCACCCCCCCCCCCCCGCAGCTGGGATTCAAATCCCTGCTGTGCACAGCTGTGGATGACATTGAGAAAAGCACTTCACTAGGAGCTTCAGTCTGCCTCTCTGTGAAATGGGTTCATAACCAATACCTGGGCCCCTAGAGCTGTCCCCTAGAGCCCATCCCTCACCCTACCTTCTATTCCCTGTCCTGGGAGGCTCGAAGGGGCCCTTCCTGGGGAGGTGTCTAAGCTGGCACATTGTTCCTCCTGCTCTAAGGATGCGTAGGCTCAGCACTGCCCATGGGGTGTGCGGGGTGTGCAGGGGGCCTCTGGAAGGGGCGGGCCCGCTAGAGCCAGAAAGCACGGAGCCGCCCAGGAATTTTGGCTTTGACCGCGCGCATTTCCTCCCGGCTCGGCCTGCGGGGTCCCGCGTAGGCGGCCACGGGCAGAAGCGGCGCTGGGCCCCGCCGCCCGGCACCATGCGGCCCCTGTTGTACGCGCTGGCAGGCCTTGCCCTGCTGCCCGCTGCGGACGCCGTCGCGGGTGAGTGGGGTCCCGCTGAAGGCAAGACGGGGATGTGCAAGACAGAGGGATGCAGGGAGAAATAGAGGGCACGAGAAGTGGGAACACAGCGAAACGGAGACGGAGAGAGAGGGAGGAAGGGAGACAGTGAGAAACAGAGAGAAATGCACTGAGATAAAGACAGGAACAGAGACACGGAGAGACAAAATCAGAGGGATGGAGACAGAGAAGAGAGGCCGAAGAATGAAGAGCGAAAAGGGGAGGCTGAGGCAGAAAAGGAATGGGGAGATAACAGATGAGTATGGACAGGATGGAAAGAAAAAGACGTTTGAGACACAAAGGAGCCAGAGAAGATGAAGAAACAAAGAAACTAAATAGCGAAAGGAAGAGAGAGATGAAATGGAGGCAAAAAGGTAGGTTTGAGACAGAAAGAGAAACAGGGAGTAGGAAAAGTAACTGGATGCCAGGCCCAGAGCTAGTGAGGAGACAGAGTGAGGCGAAGATGATGAGAAGTGGGAGGTGACATCTGCCCCCGTGAGTATGGGGTGGGCCAGCATCCTTGCAGAGCAGATCTCTCCCAGAGGTCCAGCAGAGGTGGCAAGGCCTAGTGTAATGGAGCAGGCTTGGTAGGTGACCCAGTCATCAGGGACCTGGAAGGCTGTCCCAAGAGCAAAGTCCCTGCTGCCAGGTGGACTGCACAGTTTCTGAAGTCTGAGTGAGGAAAGACAGCATCAGGGCTTCCAGAGAGCTTTCCTGGGGCCCTGGGCTGTTCTTGGGTGAGGGTAGGGGTATGGAAACGAGCTGTCCTCTGGCTACTCTGATGGCTACAATGTTCCTTGCCTTGCACTGTCCCCTTTGTACTTTGCACATCCTCTCTCCCCCATCCCCCCTTCCTTTTAGAGCTGCTGAATCACAGGTAAAAGTCACAGAGGGCAAATCATATAAAGGGATTTACTCCAGCTGGTAAGGGGCGGGGCTGCAACCCAGTCCCTTGGGAGTGAAACCTACGTTCATTCTACCACTCCCAAGATCTGACACACCCTGCAGCACTGCACAGTTCACAAACCATGTGCCCATTTAGCCACTGTCTGGTGCAGTCTCCTTAACCAGAGAGTGGCTCTGGCTCAGGCCAAGTGTCCAGATGAGAAGGAGGCTCAGGCCTCAAGTGGTGCCAAGGCTGAGCCTTCATCAAGCCCTCGGCTCCTGCCCCTTTGTTGGCTCATGCCTCCCCTGGGTTGTTCCTCCGTCAGCCTGCAGACAGGGGGTAATGAGTCATCCAGTCCCTGCCTTCCACTAAGATGGAAGCCCCCAGTTCACTTGAGGGCACAGTGAACTGTGGGAGTTTGCCCTCAGGAAAAGGGTCAAGGTCACCCTGACCCAGGAGGAGGGGCCTGGTGTTTAGAGTAACTGCAGAAAAGATGCTTCACCTGTCTGAGGCTGTTTTCTCTGTAAACTGAGAATGGTCCTCACCCCACAGGACTGGCTATGGGGGATAGTGAGAGGGGAGGTGCTCCTCACAGAACAAGAATCAACACACACTGACTCTCCCTTGTCCCCTTGAACAACTTCACTGTTTCCGAGTTGTTTTCTCCACCTGTTACAGAGGAACAACAATTGCTTCTTTAGGAGGCTGCTTCTTCAGGAGGCTTCATGAGGAGGGCCAGGGACTCTGCCCAACAGGGATCCTGGCCAATAGCGGGTATCCTTTCTCTTACTTCCCTCCTCCCAGCTCAGCCCTGTGGGGCAGGGGCTAAGGGCACAAAGCAGTGCCCTCCTCAGAGGGAAGGCTCCATCTGGCCCACAGGTAACTGGCTTTTTGTGGCCTCTTTTGACACAACTGATCAAAAGAGCACATTGTCAGGTGTCCTGCAGAGCATATCGGTGGTTGAAACTGCCAACTCTTTGGTTCACAGCTGAGCGCTTAACCGTTTGTAACACTATGGCTCCTTAAGAAAAATAAGGAGGTATAAATGTGTGAAAATATGTCACACTGATTTCATGCATTTTTGTGTATAACCTTTTAGACTTGGGACAATATTCTGTTTTTTGAGTTTTTTTTAAACTTTTCATTATGAAAACTTTTGGGTAACAAATAGAGGGAATAGCAAAATGAACTCCGTGTTATAACCACCTTTAACAAGTGTCACCTCGTGGTCAGTCTCATTTCATCTGAAAGCCCCACCTTCTCCTCCCTTCCTGGATTATTTTAAAAGAAATCCCAGGTATAATATGCTTTCATCTGTAAATATTCCAATATATATTTTTAAAAGATAAGTACTCTTTTTAGTGAACACAACTAACTACAATACTGTAATCAGACCCCCCAAATGGACAATTCTGTAATATTAGCAAATCCAATCACTGTTCAGATGTCCCTGATTGTGTCATATGTCTTTACATTTGGTGTGTCCACTTCAAATAAGGAACATAACATTGAACGTGGTTGATATGTCTGTTGAGTGTCCTTTACTGTTCAAGTTCTCACTTCTTTTTTTCTTCTCTCCTTATAATTTGTTAAGAAAACTGAGGTATTTGTTTTGTAATATATTCTACATTCAAATTTTACTGATTGCAACTCTCTGGTTCCATTTAAATATTTCTCTGGTAGTTTTTATCTGATGCTAGTTGGCTTTTATTTCAGGGACAAGAACACTTTATAGGGGGTCTTCCTTATTTTAATTTGCCCTTCTTTGATTTCTGATGGTGGTGTAGTGGGTTAAGTGCTACCACTGCTAACCAAAAGGTCGGCAGTTCTAATTCACCAGGCGCTCGTTGAATACTCTAGAGGGCAGTTCTACTCTGGCCTCTAGGGTTGCCATGAGTCGGATCCGACTCGACAGCACTGGGTTTTTAATTTCTGAGGTTAAACTGTCTTCAAATTCATGTTAGTCTTTTCTACTAATTGCTGTAACTTATCCTAAATTTTTTCAATTGCTTTGTTAGGATTTTTCACATTGATCCATAATCCCTGTTTCTGTATTAGCGGAAGTTTTTTCTTTTCACTTGTAGAGACTTTTTTTTTCTTGGCTTGGCAGAGACTTTTTTTTAAGCTAAGATTGTGTTTGCATTTCTCTCATAACTAATTAGCATGGACATCTTTTCATGTGCTTTTTGGGCAGCTTGAATGTCCTCTTTGGTGAAGTAGTGGTTCATATCCCTTGCCCATTGTTGAATTATATTGTTTATCTTTTTGTTGTTGGGCTGTTGAAATTTTCTCTATATTTTAGAGATTAGACCCTTATCGGATATGTCTTTCTTGAATATATTTTCCCAGTCTAAAGGTTGTCTTTTTCACTCTTTTTGGTAATCTTTTGATGAGCACAAGTATTTAATTTTTAGATAGTCTCAGTTACCCAGTCTGACTTTTGTTCATGTATTTGTAGTTGTTTTTTATTTTATATTTATGTTTCTTTTTAAATAGATCCCATAGTCAAGGTGAGGCCTCAGCTGAGTTTCTTTCTTATTTGGCTGCTAGAAGGATTTGCCGGCCTGGTCTTGTGAATCAGTAACCATTCTTACCCATGCGTGGGGCCCTGTTGGAGGAACTTTCACAGTCCTTACCACTCCCCATGGGCATCTGTCTTCCACTGGGATCCCACTTTTTGTTTCAGGTCAAAAACAAAGATGCTGAAGAGCTGTGGTAGGGATTGTGACCTTTTTTCTTTCTTACAAAAATAGATGTCATAGGAAGCGAAACACTCAAAGACAGTTTGACCCAAGTACACATTTGGACTCTGTGGGGCCTCGAGGCAGCTGCATAGGTGCTACAAGTATAGTTCACCTTTGCTGCATAGCCACTAAGCCCCTCATTTTACAGAAAAGGCAGCTGAGGCTAAGAGATGGGAAAGCCCTTAACTTGCACAAAGTCACACTGCTGCCAAGCCATCTCTTGACTTCCAACCCTGTATTCTTTTCATTGTGTCTCAGTCATCTAATGCTGCTATAACAAGAATACCATAAGTGTATGTCTTTAACAACAGAAGTGTATTGTCTTATAGTCTAGTAGGGTACAAGTCCAATTTTGCAGCATTAGCTCCAAGGGAAGAATTTCTCTGTCAGCGCTGGAGAAGGTCCTTGTTGTCAATCTTCCTCTGGTCCAGTAGCTTCTCAGGTACAGGGGCTGGGGCCAAAGGGTGCACTCTGCTCCCTGTGCTGCTTTCTTGGTAGCGAAGGTTCCCCGGTCTCTCTGTTCACTTATTTCTCTTATATCTCAACAAAGATTGGCTCAAGACACAATCTAATCTCGCAGATTGAGTCTGCTCATTAACATAATTGCTGCCTATTCCACATCATTAATATCATAAATGTAGCATTTGCAACATACAGGAAAATCACATCACATGACAAAATGCTGGATAATCACACAATACTGGGAATCATGGCCTAGCCAAATTGATATACTAATTATAGGGGTACACAATTCAATCTGTAATACATGGCATATAGAGAAAGGTTTATCCTGAATGGCTTTTTAGACCTCCTCAGCATTTTAGCAGTTTTGGAGTGTTCCAGCTATATAGCCCAGTGGATTAAAAAAAAAAAAACATTGTTCCAAGGCAGAAGGAATGTGGGTTCTTACATGGCCTCAGGAAGTAGAGGTGCCCTCCAGCACTGGCCACCAACCAGTCAGTCTGGCACATGACACTGACAAATGAGACAGAAATAAACACATATGTAATTGAAGGGGGCCCCTGCCACAGTTAAGATCCCTGGGTGGTGCAAATGACTTACACTCAGCTACCAACCTGTAAGTGGCCCCACAGAAGAAAGTTCTGACAGTGTGCTTCCAAAAAGATTACAGCTAAGAAAATCTTGTGGAACATTTCCACTCCACAACAATGGGTTGCCACAATGAAACAGACTTGACAGAAATAGTTTTGTTTGTTTGTTTTGGTTTCTTTGTTACAGCAGCTTAGCTTGTATCCTAAGTAAAAGCCAAACTGAATTTAATGGAATGGCATTGGTAAACTCTGGGGCTAATAGGCCAGACTGAAATCCAGACCAGACCTAAAAAATGTTGAGATAAAGGGAAACAGACATGTTCTTCCCCAAACAAAACAAAACAGAACTATTCCTTAGAATCTGGGTTCTCTCTTAGGGGCATTCAGGGGACTCTTGCCTGTTTTACCATAGGGCTGCTTCACATATTAGCCTTTCTCATATAATTGTTTGAAAATAGTGCTCTGCTGCTTAAAGAAATCTAAAACCACAAAAATTCTACACAAATATAGAATGTGGTCAAATATTATATTGACTGTAATCAAAGCAGACTGTGTTTGTGATGATTCAAATAGCACTGCAGATCTTTCAGGATCACCCCTGAGAAATTTGCTATCACCCAGAACAGCAAGACATTGTTTGAGTTGTGACACTTTCTTAATGTTTAGGTTGCAGATACAAGAGGTATCTTACACTTGAAGATGGTGGGGGGCCCATACTTCCTACCTAGGTGTAGAGTATCTGATAGGCAAGGTAGTGAACAATTGCATTTTTTCACCACATCAAAGATTGTCTTCTAGGTAAGGCTGGCACCTGTCTCTATCTCAATTCCATAGCACCTTGCTGCAGAATCAAAGCCTCTTTTCAAATATACAGTCTCTGACAGGGATTACCCAGCCAGCAAACACAAGCTTACTTGTCCTTACTTACTAGTCCGTAACACACAATTTCACGTAGGTTTTGATGTGCTAGATTTCGTATGAAAAGTGTGCACTACAGAGTAGTGAGAAAGCACAGGTAAGCCTGTGCTTACCTTGCCTACTGGATAATCTGCTGTTAGTACCTTGGAGGACCGATACCCAAGTGTTCATGTCTCTTTAGGCAGAGCAACTGGGCTACTGTACATGGAACCTCCAGCCCTCACCCAGTAGCCCCCGGTTACCAGCACAGGGATGCTCCTTTGTCCAGCATGCACAGCAGGCCCTGAGCAGAAGCTAGGCGGGAGAAAACAACCCAGCATCAAAGGTCCATTTCCATATGGCAGAGCCAGAAGGTTGGAGGCACAGAAGGAAGGAAACACTGAGGAGCCACAGGCTTGGGTATTCAAGGTCTGCTATAACCATCCTTCATCCTTCTGTGTGTGTTGTCTTGTTTGAGCTCTCCAACAGCCCCGTGAAGCAACCATTATTATTTTCCTTTCTACTGACCAGCAAACTGAGGCTCCAAGGGACATTGTACAGTAGGGCTGTGGGCACCTGGAGGCAACGTTCCGGACTGACCCCACCCTTTTCCCAAGGAAGGCAGCAAAGGCTTGTGAAGAAGGTTTCCCATGTTGTTCTTGTTGTTCAGTGCCATCAAGTAGGTTCTCACTCACAGCAATCCTGTGTACAACTAATAAAACATTTCCCAGTCCTTGGAGTAGTGGTTAAGTGCTACAGCTGATAACCAAAAGGTTGGTAGTTCAAATCTGCCAGGCACGCCTTGGAAACTCTCAGTTCTACTCTGTCCTGTAGGGTCCCTATGAGTCAGAATTAACTCGGTGGCATGGGGTTTCTCTTTCTGTTGTGTTTTTTTTTTCCCCCTACCATCCTTACAATTGTTATTCTTGAGCCCATTGTTGTAGCTGCTGTGTCAATCCATCACATTGAGGGTCCTCCTCTTTTTTACTGACCCTCTACTTTACCAAGCATGATGTCCCTCTCCAGGACCTCATTCCTCCTGATACCATATCCAAAGTACATGACAAGAAGTCTTACTAGCATTGCTTCCAAGGAACTTTCTGACTGTATTTCTTCCAAGAAAGACTTGTTGGTTCTTCTGGCAGTCTGCGTTATATTCAATGTTCTTTGCCAACACCTCAGTTCAAAGACATCAATTCTTCTTCCATCTTCCGTATTAATTGTACAGTTTTCACATGTATATGAGATGACTGAAATATCATGGCTTGGGTCAGGCACACCTTAATCCTCCTAGTGACATCATTGCTTTTCAATGTTTAAGTTTCCCATAGTCACACAGCAGTTAGTAGCTGAGCCAGGTTCAGGACTGGGGTCAGCAGTGTGTTTTCCATCATAATGTGCTGGAGTCACTGAATGGTCAGATCACATAGAGGATAAAGTAGGAAATGCAGGGCATTTGTTAGCGCTTTGGCCTTAAATTTGTTGGGAGGCCTGAATGTATAAAGAACAGAGTTCTGCCCAGATGTGAGGGATTAGTACTGAGTCAGTGTGAAGAGCAAGCCCAGCCCAGTAATTTCCTAGGAGAGGTTTTGTGGCCAAGTTAGTCTTTATTGCAGACATACAGAAAATAGGGTATCTCAGGCCAGTGGAGGGGAATAGCTTTGTGTTGTTTGTGACTTACAAAGCTAGCAGATCCCCACTTGACTGGCAAGGCCTCATTGCCTCCTTTTGGCCTAACCTGGGGGAGGAAGTAGAAAGAGGAGTAGTTTAGGGACTGGAGATGGCAAAGAGACTCCAGAGAAAGACTTGACCAAAGGCCCCTGTGGAGTTTGTGAGAACACACACACATCTACACAAACTTAGACACCAGGACAGATCCCCTCTTCCTAGGTAACCCTTTCTGAGTGAGAACAGCTCATTCTGACCTCTCAGAGTCTTTATAGGTTGAGCACTGTGTGTTCTTTGGCTGATGTGAATGAGTCAAGATCTGGAGTCCTCTCACTAAGGCTCACTCTTGGTCTGCTCTGGCCTGTCAAAGGCCTTTCAAGGATGTAACTCAATGGTTCCTCTGACTACCTCCTCCCATGTTCTGAATGTATTTACATCATTGTGAGCAAGCTGCAGCAACTTCTGCTTTTTGTTGGCATCTCCATCAGACAACTGTCTTTCTGTTATGGCAAATTTCAAACAATATATATTTTAAAAAATAGAATAGTAGAGTGAATCTGTGTCCCCATTACTCAACTGCAATGATCAACTGTGACAAATTTTGTTTGTTTTATACCCTCACCCATGTCTTCCTCATCCCCCCGCCTGTATTGTTAGGAATTAAATTCAACATATCATAGCATTTCATCTGTAAATATTTCATTATGGATTTCTAAAAGACAGTCTTTTAAAGGACATACCAAAGTTCCATTATAACCCTTCCCTCTTGAGTCAACAGTAAGACCATTGACTTTTGAAGAGGCTTTTCTAGGTTCAATTCTGGGAAATAATGAAAAGAAGAATTTTTTTTGTACTCTAATGAAGGTTTACAAAACAAACTGGCTTTTCATTAAATAGTTGGTACACATATTGTTTTATGACATTGGTTAACTGCCACACAGCATGTCAATATGCTCTCTTCTCAACTTTGGGTTCTCTATTATCCTGCTTTCCTATCCCCTCCTGCCTTCTAGTCCTTGCCCTGGGCTGATGTGCCCATTTAGTCTGATGTTGTTTTATGGTCCAGTTTAATCTCTGGCTGAAGGATGATCCTCAGGAGTGACTTCATTATAGAGATAAAAAAGTGTCCAGGGGCCATACTGTGTGGGATTCTCTAGTCTCTGTCAGGCCAGTAAAAAAAGTCTGATCTTTTCTATATGAGTTGGACTTTTGTTCTGTATTTTTCTCCAGCTCTGTCTGGGACTCTCTATTGTGGTCCCTATCAGAATAGTCAGTGGTGGTAACTGGGCACCATCCAGTTGTAGTGGACTCAGTGTGTTGGAGGCTGTGGCAGTTATAGCCCATTAATCCTTCCCTTATAGCTTTAGTTTTCTTCATTCTTCCTTGCTCCCAAAGAGATGAGACCAGGAGTATTTTAGATGCCTATTCACAGGCTTTTAAGATCCCAGATACCATGCACCAAAATAGAATATAGAGCATTTTCTTTATAAACTATGTTACACCAGTTGAACTAAATGTTCCCCAAGACCATGGTCCCCACAGCCCTCAGCTGAGCTATTCTGACCCTCAGGGAGTTTGGATCTATCTATGGAGCTTCCATGACCTTGCAATGGACATTTTTTGTTGGTTTCCCAAGTATTGTGTACTGTCTTCCCCTTCAAAGAAGTTACCACTTACCTATTCTCTATTTAGTGTTTTTCCGTCTGCAGCTCTTCCCTCCCTCAAACCATCAAAGATTATTTCTTTCTGGGTATATATCTTTTCATGAGTTTTTACAGTAGGGGTCTCATACAATATTTGTCCTTTTGTGATTTTAGGTAACATGATGTCCTCCAGATTCACCCATATTGTGAGATGCTTCATAGATTCATCATCATTTTTTGTGGTTTCATGGTACTCAATTGTGTGGTATGTACCACAGTTTGTTTATCCTTTAGTCTGTTGGTGGGCATCTAGGTGGTTTCCAGCTTTTTGCTATGATGAAGGATGCTGCAGTGAACATTGTTGTGCATGTCTATTTGTGTGATGACTCTTGTTTCTCTAAGATATATTCCTTAGAGAGGGATTGCTGGATCATATGTTACTTCTATTTCTAGCTTTCTAAGGAAGCACCATGTTGCGTTCCAAAATTCTTGTATCATTTTGCATTCTCATCAGCATTGTGTAAGAGTTCCAGTCTCTCTGCAACCCCTCTGACTTTTGCTGTTTTCTTTTTTGACTCATGTCAGTCATGTCCGGTTGAGGTGATATCTCATCTTGGTTTTGATTTCCATTTCTCTAATGGGTAGTGACTACAAGCATTTCCTCATGTGTTTATTGGCAGCTTGAATGTCTTCTTTGGTGTAATACCTGTTCATTTCCTTCATCCATTTTTAATTGGATTATATATCTTGTTTTTGCAGAGGTATTTAACTTTCTTGTACATTTTAGAGAACTTTGTCTGATTTGTAATAGCCAAAAAAATGTTCCCAGTCTGTAGGTTTTTTTTTTTAACTTTTTGTGAAGTCTTTTGATGAACTTAAGTATTTAATTTTTAGAAAATCCCAGTCATCTAGTTTATTTTCTACATTTTGTGTGTTGTTGCTTATGGTTTGTATCCTGTTAATGCTGTGTATTAAGGCTTCTAGCATTGATCCTATGTTTTCTTCTATAAACTTTATAGTTTGGGGCTTTATACTTAGATCTTTGATTCATTCTGAATTTATGTGTGGTGTGACATATGGGCCCTATTTCTTTCTTTCTTTTTTTTGCAGATGGACATCTAGTCTTGCCAATGCAGTTTATTAAAACGAGTGTTTTTTTCCACATTTGATGGATTTGGGGCCCTTGTGAAAGATCAGGTGACTGTACATGATGGAGTTACATCAGGGTTCCCAATTCCATTGGTCAGTGTACCTGTTGTTGTACCAGTACCAAGCTGTTTTGACCATAGCTGTTTAGTAGGTTCTAAGATCAGATAGTGTTGAGTCCTCTCACTTAATTCTTCTTGTAGTGCTCTACTTATCAGGAGCTTCTTCCTTTTTCGTATAAAGTTAATAATTAGTTTTTCCATCTCTTTAAAGAATGTTTTTGGAATTTGAATCAAGATTGCATTGTATTTGTAAATTGCTTTGGATAGGCATTGCCATTTTCACAATGTTGTGTCTACTTATCTATGAACACGGTATGTTTTTACATTTACGTAGATCTCTTTTGGTTTCTTGCAGTGGTGTTTTATAGTTTTCTTTATATAGGTCTTTTATGTTCCTAGTTAGATATATTCCTAAGTATTTTAATTTTGGGGGGAGGTTTATAAAGGGTATTGTTTTCCTGGTTTCCTTTTCATCATTTGCTTTATTGGTGTATAGGAATCTAACTGATTTTTGAATGTTTACCGTGTATCCTGATGATGTTAGTAGTTCCAGTAATTTTCTTGTGGAGTGTTTTGGTTTTTCAAGTAAGAAAAGTATAATTTCTTAATTACCAGTTTGGATGCCCTTTATTTGTTTTTATTGCCTTACTGCTCTAGCTAGGACTTCCAGCAAAATCTTAAATGGGAGTGGTAATGAAGAGCAACTTTGTCTTCTTCCTGTTCTCAAGAGAAATGTTTTCAGTCTCTTTCCATTAAGAATGATGTTGGCTGTTGGTTTTGGATAGCTGCTCTTTATTATGTGGAGAAATTTCCCTTTTATACCTATTTTATTTAATTGATGAGCATCCTGAATAGATATCTTCTCATCTTTGATGATATCAGTGAAGTTTTCTATCAGCAAATCTTTAACAGTTCTCTGTATTCTGTTATTCCTACCCCCCCTCCCCCAATTCTGGTACTCCAAATATTTGTAGGTTATTCCTCTTCATACAGTCCCACAGAATGCATAGTTTCTTTTCTTTTCTTTTTTTTTTTAATTCTTTTATCTGATTTTTCCTCAAATACATTGATGTCATGTACTTCATCTTCAGTCTAACTAATTTGGGCTTCCACTGCCTCAATTCTGCTCCTGTAACTTTCTATTGAGTTGTCTCATTCTGTAATTTTATTATTAATTTTCTAAAGTCCTAATTCTTGGCACTCAGTGCTTTCTTGCAGCTTGTTCAATTTGTCATTATGCTCTGCTGCATTTTGCATCATTTCCTTCTTCATTTCTTGAAGAGTGGTAAATATTAATCTTTTGTATTCCACCTCTGATAATTCCAGGAATTTCTCTGCTTCTGGAAAGTCTGATTCTTTATTTTGGGGGCTTTCTGAAGAGATTATGTTCTGCCCCTTTAAGCGTTTTGATACGGACTGCTGTTTCCAGGCCTTTGGCAAATTGTAGTTATTTATGTTTACCTACTGTGTTACAGGTTCTTGTTTTAAAATATACAGTTTACTTTTCTTATACGGATTCAGCTCAAGTGTCCAGGTGGTCAGTCACAAAGTGTGTGGTGCAGGCTCTTACCTACTGTCCTAGATGGGCAGGGTGATTGGTATGGGCGCAGATGACTGGCTGCAGCCATGGAGAAAGGCAGGGGGTTAACAGTTATCCCTGAATGTCTGTGAGGTTGGTGTATCCCCTTATGTCTGAATTTAGTTGAAGGAACAGTTTCTGCCATGATTTTCCAGCTTAGGTGAGTTGGCAGAAAATATATATATGTTTCTTTTTATCCCCTTTCCTGAGTTTGCTAAACTGTTTTCCCCTCTGAGCCTCAGATAATGGCTAGGGTGGGCTTAAGGAGTCCTACTTCCAGCTCACTTAATAGCTTCAGACTCCAGAGTCAAGCACAATACAGAGAAGGGAGGGGGAGAAAGGCTCAGGGTAGGCTTCGAGAGCTCCAGCTCAGTTAGTGGCATCAAACTATAGCATGGGTGCAGAGAAGGGAAGTGGGAGTGCTGGGAGAAGGGAGACATGCTTATATCAAAAGAAAGACCCAGATCTGCACATGTAGTACACAACAATTTAGCTTTCCATAACCTGGTGCTGTCCGTCACTGGCTCCAGAGAGGAAGTGAACTTGCCAGATAATTACCTCCATTGAGGGGAATGCCCACCAACTTCCTTGCTGGCCCACCACACAGTGCTGCTGCTTCCCAGCAGGTCAGGTTTATGGAATCATACGTCATTTGGATGGTATTCTCCCTTCCCCTTTGCTCTGTCCAATTTCTCAACTTCCCCTTTGATGTTCAGATCTCATAGGATGTCATACGTATTGGATTCATTTGTTCTTTTGGGTCTTTGTTGTTAGAGCGGCTGACAGAAGTGTCTTTCTAATCCCCCACGTGGTCCCATCCCCTTTATATCTATTTTATTGAGAGTTTTGTTAGGAATGGGTGTTGGGCTTTGTTGAATGCCTTTTCTGAGTCTATTGAGATGATCATGTGATTCTTTTCTTTTATGTACATGGATTATTACATTGATTTTTTGAATGTTGAATCATCCTTGCATACCTGGTGTGAATTCTACTTGTTTGTGATGTATTTTTTTTTTTTTGATATGATGCTGAATTCTATTGCCTAGACATTGATCTGTAGCTTTTTGTTTGTTTTGCTTTGTTTTTTTTCTTTTTTTTGTGGCATCTATGCCTGGTTTGGGTATCATGGTCATGCTGGCTTCATAGAATGAATTCAGAAGTATCTCTTCCTTTTCCATGCTCTAAAATAGTTTGAGTAGCAGTGATGCAATCCAGTGAAGCAATCTGGGCTTTTGTTGTGGTTGTTGGGAGGGTTGTTTTTGTTTTAACCTTTTGTATCTCTTCTCCTGTTATGAGTCTTTTCAGATTTTCATAATTTTTTTTAGTTGGGTAGGTAGTATATTTCAGAAATTTGTCCATTTTTTCCTAGGTTTTCAAATTTGTTGAGTATAGTTTTTCATAATACTTTGTCATGATTCCTTTTATTTCAGTGAAGTATGTTGCAGTCTCTCCTGTTTCATTTCTTGTTTGGTTTATTTGTGTCTTTTACTGTTTTTTTGTTTTCTCAGTTTGCCTAGTGGTTTGTCAGGTTTTTTGATCCCATCAAAGAACCAACTTTCAGTTTTGTTGATTTTTTTCTTATTATTTTTTGATTCTCTATTTCATTTATTATGAAATAGATCTTTATTATTTCCTTTCTTCTGGTGGCTCTAGCCTTTTTCTTCTTTTTTCTTTCTATATGTTTGTGTTGCTAATATTTTGATTTTACCCCTTCTTTTTTGATGTGTGCACCTGTTGCTGTAAGTTGACCTCTGAGGAGTGCCTTTGCTGTGTCCCAAAGGTTTTTATATGATATCTTTTCATTCTCGTTTGATTCTAGAAATTTTTTTTATTCCATCTATGATTTATCTTATTACTCAGTGATGTTCAAGAAGGGTATTTTTCAGTTTTCATGTAATTAATCTTTTCCCTTTCTCTTCCTGTTGCTAATTTCTACTTTGATGACATTGTGGTCAGAGGAAACACTTCGTATTATTTCAGTGTCTTGGATTTTGTTGAGGGTTGTTCTGTGGTCTAAGATGTGGTCTGTTCTAGAGAACATTCCATGTTTCTTGAGAGAGAATGGGTACTTTGCAGCTCTTGAGTACGTATTCAACATATATATAGAACACTATATATGTGTGTGTGTGTATGTATGTTTATAAGGTCTAGTTAGCTGACTGTGCCATTTAGCTCTTTTGTATCTTCACTGAGTGTCTTTCTAGATGTTGTGTCCTTTACTGAGAGTGTTGTGTTGAAGTCTCCTATTATTGTGCAACTGTCAGTTTCTCTTTTCAGTGCTTTTAGAGTTTGTTTTATGTATTTTGGATTTATGTCACTGGGTATGTAGATGTTTATTATGGTTATATTTTCATGGTGGATCATTCCTTTAATCATTATATAGTGCCTTTCTATGTCTTTTATGGTGGATTTTGTTGTAAAGTCTATTTTATCCAAGACTAACACTGCCACTCTTGTCCTTTTTGGTAACTGTTTGCTTGATACATTTTCGTCCATCCTTTTTTGAGTTTTAATAAATTTTCACCTTTGTTTCTAAAGTGTGCCTCTTGAAGATAGCATATTGATGGATCCTGTTTTTTAATCCATTCTGTCACTCTCTTTCTTTATGGGCACATTTAGGCCATTTTCATTCAATTGTTGATAGGTGTGAATTTGCTGTCATTTTGTACTGCTTTTTGTGTGTGTTTTGACATTTTCTTTGTTCTTCTTACTTTCCTGTGCTTAATTCCTTTTGTTTGTGGGTTTTTCATTTTTCCCCCATTTATTTTATTTTTGTAGATTTTGTTTTTACTGAGACCTTGTTTTTCTTCTTTATGTTGATGAGTAGGTTTGTTAACTTTCTTTATAGTTAACTTGACATTTACCCTTATCTTCTTAGGCTTAAACCAGTCTATTATTACTTGGTATTACCTTGCCTTCCTCTCCATTAGAAAGTTCTATACCTACATCATTTATTTTCCAGCATTGTTGTCATTTACAGATTCACCTCTCTGGTTGGTTTCAGACAGTCTTTGAGAGTTCAATTCCTAGATCATTATCTGGCTGGTACTGTCTTACATCCTAGATTCAAGCTGTCATCTGATGTTATTTATTCTCAGACTGAAAAACTGAAATAAGAGAATTTAAAAAAAAAACAACAAAAAAACCAAAGCGTTCTCCACAAAGAAACCCCTTAAAATGCTCAGAGTAGAGGGAAGTTGTGTGCCTGGTCTTGATTTGCATCCTTAGGTAGAAGAGTCCAGATCCAGATGGAGATGCAATGAGAGAACCATGGTGGGTAGCTTTGAGGCTGAGCTCCAGGAGACCAGTTTACTGAAGTGGGTCAGGATGTTTGGGGTCAGTCATTTGGCCAGCTATGTAACTTTGGGGAAGTCACTCAACTTTTCAGTTACATATTTATCACCAGTGAAATTGCACACTATCTCCTCCTCACCTCAAGACCTTCCAACTTTTAGATGACTTTAAATGTCCTCTTAGGCAGCCCATCCAACACCAAGATCTTATGGTTTGAACTGCTTTGCCCCTGGAGATATCTTACCTCACTCTGCTTCAGATGCACACATCCATAACCACAACACTGATAGTGTTATTTGAAGCTGCGCCACCTCTAAAAGCTAAAATTATAATATCCCTTACAGCTTATTCCTTCTGCAACTTCCATTATCTCATCAAGATCTCCAGTACCTTCACCCCCTCTATTTTTCCCAATTTATTGGCCCTGTTATTGGCCTCATTTCATATTTACCTGAGCCAGACTTCCAAGCACATCCATTAAAATGTCATTGGTTACAGGCTCAATTCAGTGGTTGGTTGTGCTCCACCATACTTATCCTGCAGACTCCCCAGTTCAGCTTCAGACAACCATCTGCCTTTCCTGCTATGTACTCAGATGTCTGAGCACTGTTTTCCAGGAGTAGCCCTTACAGAAATCCTTGTGGTTCCTTGCCATTCTGCAACCTTCCTCATTTTCCACATGGCCTTCTGAAGCCCTTTCTTTACTCAAACCCCCACACAGAGATGTGCTGCTAAATTGATTCTCAAAACAAAACAAAACAAAAACAAAAACAGGCATTTACCAATTTTCACGGCATAAATACTGTCATCATGCCTCCTAGTTTAATGGCTGTGTTTAACAAGTCCACTCATAAAATTTCTGAAACTCTCACAACTGGCTGTCTTCTCTCCTAACCTGTGTGAATGTTTTTTTATTGTGATTAAGTGAAAGTATACAATCCAAATCAATTTTGCATGCCTGCCTATCTGCAACTCCTTCTTCTCTCCTTCCACAGTGACAGCATAGTCCTCCTTTCTATACTTGTAGTATCCTCTTAACAAATTCCCGTCCCCACCTCTCCACCCTCTTCTCTCCCATCCAGACAGAGTCCAGTAGGACAGCCTCCTATAGATGCATAGAACCATAAAATACACACACCATATGGCCGCACTGTGTCTCCGGGTCCAGCCCATTTTTGTCTAAAGAGTTCACCTCGGTAGTGTTTTCTGGTCAGGAATAGTAGCTGGTCTGGGGGCCACATTCCCAGGGAATCCTCCAGGCTGTCAATCAGCTTTGGTCTTTCAGTAGACTTTGAGCTGCACCCCTCTTTTTCTCATGTTGCTACAGGGACTCAACATTTGTATGCCCCATCATGGCTGTCTTTGGTGGTGGCTGGAAATTGTCTGGTTCTTTTGGTCACATGTTGATACAGTCGCCCATTCACATGGGTCCTTCTGTCTCCTGAGTTCTTTTAACCCCATGTCTTTGTTGTTCTTGGTCATCATCTACTCTGGATGAAGTGGGACCATTTGGTGTACCTCAGATGGCAGCTTGCTAGCTTTTAAGACCCCAAACACCACTCAGAAGACTCTCCTAGCAATAAGCTAGTTATGCTAATTGGCCTCAGTGTCCCCCAACAGCACGGTCCCCAGGCCCCCACCTCTACTACTCTATCCTTGCAATACTGGGTTGAGATTAAAAGAGCTTTCAGTGTATGGTGAATTCCAGTTAAGTTGATCTACTGTCTACTGTGTGCTGTCATTGATATCACCTAACCAAATTTCTATGACCAACCCTCTCTCCCTCCCTCCTCACCCTTGTAGCCATCAAAGAGTCTTTCTTCCGTACATGTCTATTTTTAAGTCCTTATTGTAGGGGTCTCATACAGTATTTGTCCGTTTGCTGCTGACTGATTTTGATTTCACTCAGCATAATGTCTTCCAATTGAAACCAGGTCACGAGATGCTCCTAAAATCATCATTGTTCTTTATCATTGCATAGCGTTCCCTTGAGTATATGTACCAGTTTATTTAGCCATTCATCTGTTGATGAGCACCTAGGTTGATTCCATCTTTTTGCTGTTATGAACTGTGCTGCAGTAAACATTCGTGTCCATGTATTCATGTCACAGCCTTCGTTTCTGTAGGATATATTCTGAGCAGTGGGATTACTGGATCAAATGGTATATCTATTTCCAGATTTTTAATGCAGCACCAAATTGCTTTCCAAAGAGGTTATACCATTTTGGAATCCCACCAGCAGTCCAGCAGTGTAGGAGAGTTCTGGTCTCTCCACAGCTGCTCCAGCATTTGTTGTTGTTCTGTGAATTTTTAGCAAATGGTTTCCTTCAGAACAAATAGATACTACTAGGTGGGGACTCACTGAACTTTTTGGCCCTCTAGAAAATTATCTGCAGCCATTTTTAGTGAATTCTCTGTCTTCTTCCATGCATTGCCCATTCCCCTCATAGCCATTTCTGGATTCTATGACCTCCTAGTTCTTCAGGAAATGCATTCATTTGGTTCTCTTTCCTTCTTCCTGTCCCTTTGCCTATAAGCATGATTGTGTTTCTCCAATGCTGAGAAAACTGAAACAACATAAATATTTCTCTAGATCTTATGATCCAATCTCCTTTCCTTCTTTATAGGCTTTGTGAAAAAGTTTTCCACGATTAGTTTCCACCTCTGATCTTACTTTGGAACCCTTGTGATGCAGTGGTTAAGAGCTGGGCTGCTAATGAAAATGTTGGCAGTTTGAATCTACCAGCTGCTTCTTGGAAACCCTATGGAGCAGTTCTCCTCTGCCCTATAGACTCCTTGTGCGTTGAAATCAACTGGACAGCAACAGGTTTGTTTTTTTTTTAAATCAGTTAAGCTCTTTTTTCATCCCACTACTTGGCGCTACAGTCTAAACTGCTTGGCCTGCTAAATGAATTTAGCAGTAACTTCCGTGATGCCCTGTTTTTCAGTCCTTGTTAGATCTTTTTGAACATTCCATCCCCTGTGAAACTCTTCTCCTTGTTTCTGGAACAGCAGCTCATTCCTGTTAATTTTTGTCAAGATTCCAGTCAATTTTGATGCCCATAGATGTCTAAGAGCCACTGACGGCAGAAGCTGAGCTCTTAAGGAGGCTGTAAGACTACCAGATGAAAAGAAGCAACTAATGTTGAGGAGGAAAATGATGAGTTCAAGAATTGAACAGGTTGAAATTCTAGATCTAACACTTACTAGATGTGTGACTTTGGACATACTACTTAATCCCTTCTGTGCATGAATTTCACTACACATAAATTGGGCATAGCAACAGGTTACTGTAGAGGTGGAGTGAGTTATCAGTGTGCGTGATAATACTCATCAAATGTCATATTACTAACTGGTCGCCATTGCCAATGCTACCATGGAAATACTTCCACTGGTTCTTCTTCACTTCCTACTGTTAATGTCTCTGTTCAGCCTTCTTTACTTACTTTGATTACTGGAGGAGCCTCTTCAAAGGTGAAATAAAAAATCAAACCAGTTACTGTCAAGTCAGTTTTGACTCATGGCAACCCCAAATGTTTCAGAGTAGAACTGAGCTCCATATTGTTTTTAGTGGCTATATCTTTTGGAAGGAGATTGGTAGGCCTTTCTTCTGAGGAACCACTGAGTGGATTTGACTGCCAAACTTTTGGTGGGTAGCCAAGCCCTTAATCATTTCTGCCACTAAGGGACTCTTGTCCATCAAAAGTCTGTGGCACAGAACTCAGCCCCCTCAGCTAGTGTCCCCGAACCTCCTCTCCAGGCTCATCCTCACCCTCCCTGTACTTTCCAGCCATTCCAGATTGCTCGAGGGTTTATCCAATCATCCATGCTATGTCGTGCCCCTCTGTCTTGGCACATTTTGTTCTTCTCTGCCTGAAACCTTTTCTCTCTGCCTCACCTGGCTGACCCTGACCAATCCTGAGCCAGCTCAGGCATCACTTTCTTGGTGACCATGCCAAAGAGACAGTAAGTGATTGGGAAGGCACACACTCACATTCCAACCCACACCTGAGCATTTTTTTTTTTTTTTCATCTGGGTGACTGTTTTCAGGACTCATGTTACTTGAGCCAGTGTTTTTCTGGAGTCTCTAGTTGTTGGGAACCAAATGCCCACGTGGTGACCTGACTTGTCTTCCCCCAGCTGCTGAACCCTTCATCCCCTCCCAAGAAGACCCAGCCCGGAGCAGTGGGTGTGAAAGACACATGGCTGTCCAAGGCCGCTTAGACATCGTGGAGGAGGTAATGAAGGTGTTTTTGGAAAGGACGTGAAGCTTCAGGACCACCATCTAGGGCAGTGGCATTACAGGCTGGTGGCATTATGGAACTCAGACCCAACTGTGCTCTGGAATACCAGATTCTGCCCAGTGACCACCATGTGAAACATCTCCCTGCCCCACTGGGCTGTTAGGCTGACCAGCTTCCACTAGGGCCTCCTGGGGCCTTGTTCACAACCCAGCCAGAGATCTCCACATAATTACTGACAAGAATGTGGAAATTCTGTCACTGTGTTTTGTCACACAACCACGGCTCTTAACCTGGGATGTAGAAACTTGTGTGGGAAAAAATGACATCTTTATATTCTCACAGACTTCAAACTAAAAATTACCAATTCTTTTCATTACAAATATAGGACTACAAACCACAGTAGCACTAACAGTACCACAACTTTATCATTAATAGAGATTAAAGATAATTTCACCACATTCTTACTGCAAATATCTCAAAATACCACATAAAGTCATTAGTATATCAGATTATGGTAGTTATTGGACCTGATGTTAGATCGTGTTAATGAGTTTATACATATATATGTATCCAAATTTTAATACTTGAATATTTTGATGCAGTTCGTGTCTTGTAATCCTGTATGTTTCATTTTCTGCACTTAAAGTATTATTTCTGATTCTCCACCAGACTGCCAGCAGGGTCCATTGGAATTTCCAACATCCCAAACCTGGCATTTGGGAGAAATACCACTAGGAGTGCAGCCCCAGGTAGTGAGGTTCTAAAAAGGAAGAAGGTATCCTGGGGTTGTTCCACCGCAAATCTGTGACTGAGTGAAGCCAGTGCCTGCCAGGGCAGGAGAAGCCTTAGAGAGGGAACCTGTTGTACAGGTCTACATACTGTCATCTGAGGAAACTGAGGCACGGGTAGGGGCAGAGCCTGAACAAGAACTCAAGTCCTGCTGTACCCTGCTAGACTACTGGGTGGTTATTAGGACGTGGCTGATAAAGGGAAGTCAGTTCAGCCTGACCCCAAGGTCCAGGGTGAATTTGGCAGCACTGTCCTTGGCTATCCCTCTTCCCCTTGCTCTGAACAGACAGTGGAGAAGACGGTGGAGCATGTGGAGGCAGAAGTGAAAGGCCTGATAGATCTGCTGGAGGAGCTGGCCTGGAACCTACCCCCAGGGACCCTAAATGTCGCTCCTGACCTACTAGGAGTTGGTGAGTGGCTCATGCTGCGGAGATGACAGGCCCTGGAGGTGAGGCTGGGCAGATGGGGCAAGCAGGACCAGGATGGCTGATCCACTGCATGGATGTCTCAACAAGCAAGGAAAATCTCAGGCCTTTGGCACAGGACTGGGAGGGCACCCCCTTCCCTTTCTTCACTTAAGGGTTGCTACAGCTCAGCGTCAGGTCAAGGTTCCCCATAAAACAAGCCTCTTTCACTTGAGTTCTGCTCTCTCCAAGACCCTGACTCCAAGCAGCTGCTTCCTTCACTGGCCATTTCCACTCCTCATTCCTCTAAGATTCTGGGCCCCTTTCCTCTTCAAGTGTCCACTCCTGTTCCACCATGATACCCTCTCAGGGAAAACTGGCATTCCCACTGATTGGGGAGGGGGGTGCACCACACTGCTTTCTCCTTGAGCCCTGAGTAACTTGGTCCAGCAGTTCCCACGGCCTGGGAGAGGGAGGGATGGAAGCTGCAGGGCACTCGGGGGCCCTTCCTCGCCCCCTGCTGGCTCACCCAGAGGCCTCTCCTTCTTTCAGATCCTGCCTGAGCACAGGACGTGGAAGCCCAGCTGATGGTGGTGCTGCACCTGCTAGACCTCTCTCTGCAAGCAAAACCACTGACTTACCTGCCTTTTCCAGCAATGCATGAAATAAAAGCAACTCCTGTGGTCTTCTTTGTGTCCTGTAAAAGAACGACCCCTATAAACCGAGCCCTTCCACATCTATTCCCATGTCTTGAGGTATGCATTCTGTCCAAGCTCAGGCCCAGTAGCCCCCCAGTCACTTGTGCTTTAACATACCTTGTCTGTAGGAGAGGCTAGGGCAGGGGCTGATTCACAGAGGAGGGGGACTGGAGAGACTTGGAATGACATCCTAGAGCCTTGCTCCTCAGTGTAACCACAGATGAGCACAGTGGTATCACCTGAATCACAATCTGCATTGTAACACAATCTCTGACGGAAGTGTGACATTAAAATTTACATTTAAATTGATGTCAAATTCACATAATAAAATTCACCACTTTAACCAGTTTAAACTACAAATTCAGTGGCTTCCAATATTTTCACATTGGTGTGCAGCCATTCGGGAAACACTGGTGACGTAATCATTACGTGCTACGTCCACTAACAAAAAAGTCATCAGTTTGAATCTGCCAGGCACTCCTTGGAAACTCTGTAGGGCAATTCTACTGTGTCCTATAGGGTCGCTATGAGTCAGAACTGACTCGATGGCAGTGGGGTGTTTTGAGGGGTGGGGTGCAGCCATCACCACTAATTCCAGAATATTTTCACCACCCCAAACAACATGGAGAAATGGAGGTAGATCTCCATTTCTTCCTCCCACCATCCGTTGGCAACCACTAATCCCTTTCTGTTTCTAGGACCTTGCCTGTTCTACTATTTCTTATCAATGGGATCACATTGTGGCTATTCATGTTTATCTTCTCACATTTAGCATAATGCTTTTAAGTTTCAACCATGTTGTAGCAGGTGTTAGTAATTCATTCCTTTTTATAGCTGAATATTTTATTGTATGGATATACCACATTTGTTTGTTCATTTATCAGTTGGTGGACATTTTGTGTTACTTCCACTTTTTGGCTATTATGAGTTAATACTGCTATGAACATTCACGTAAAAGTTTTTTGTCTAAACATGTTTTCAGTTCTCTTGACAGTATATCTAAGAGTAGAACTGCAGGCTTATAAGGGAATTCTGTTAACTTTCTGTTAACACCTCCGTGTTTTCCACAGCACCTGCACCACTTTACATTCCCACCATAAATGTGAGACTTCAATTTCTCCACATCCTTTCCAGCACTTGTTATGATCTCACTTTTTGATTATAGCCATCTGAGTCTGGAATGGTATTTCATTGTGTCTTTTATTTGCATTTCCATAATGAGTGATGTTGAGCATCTCTGCATGTTTGTTGTTCATTGGCGTATCTTCTTCTGAGGAACATTTTTCAAATCTTTTGCCTTTTTTGATTGGATTGTCTTCTTCCTTTTGAGCTGTAAGAATACTTCATAGATTCTCAATATTAAAAAAAAAAATGACACTGAGGTGACTCCAACTCATTGCAACCCTGTAAGACAAGAAACCATCTTCTGGCCTCTATGATTTCTGCAAAATTATTAATCTTAATGAAGATCCTTTCTACATGGAAGTTTCTTCTCTTCTGTTTTCAAGATTCTCTTCTGGTCTTTGGCATTTCAGTTTGTGTCTTAGATCTCTTGAATTTACATTAGTTGGGGTTCATGGAGTTTCTTGGATGTGTTTTCATCTTTTTTTTTTTTTTGGCCATTATTTCTTTACATATGCTTTCTGCCCGTCATTTCTTTCTTCTTAGGGCTCCCATTATGTGCAAGCTGGACTTCATGGTATCCCACAGGCCTCAAGGCTGTTCATTTTTATTTTTTCTCTGCCCCTCTGATTAGGTAATCTTAACTAAATTGTCTTCAAATTAGCCGATTTTCTTTTGCCTGCTTCAATCTACTGTTGAAACCCTTTAGTGAAATTTTTACTTCTGTTATTTTCTTCCAACTCGATTTTCTATTTGTATCCTTTTTATTAATACTCTGTTATTTGGTGAGGTATCCTCATGGTTTCCTTTTGCTCTTTCAGAATATTTAAAATGGTTGATTTAAGGTCTTTATTAAACATAGTGTCTGGGCTCTCTTGAGGAGATTGTACTAATTTCTTCTTTCCTATGTGCATAGGCACACACTTTTCTTTATATGCCTCGTATTTTCTGTTGAACACTGGAAAATTACTAAAGTTCTAGAAATCAGGTTATTCTTTCTTCCCAGAGTTTATTGTTGCTTTTTGTTTAGTTTTTAGATGTTGTACATCTTTTTATGCAGTAACTTTACACCACTATGTCAGGGTTTTTTTTAACATTGCTACAAAAAAACTTCTTTGGTGCACTTGTGAAAATATCTCAGGGGGGCAGGGTATGTTCTTGGAGGCCAGCAGTGTTGTTTAAAAATACAGTAGTTTGTTTAGGGATTTTCCTGAACTAATTTTGTAATGTCTGTATTTCTTTGTAGTGTGTGACCAGTGAAATCAATGCTCATTTGGCTTCGTGGCTCTCACAGTCTTTGCGAATGGGCTTTGTGTGTTGGGGCGTATCTTCAACACTCAGATTGGCAGTTTACAGCTCTGCTTAGCCTTCCTTCATTTCCCATCTCATTCCCCAGCCTTTGCTTCCAAGACTTTTGTCTGTTATTTTCTCCAACTGATATGCAGTTACTCCATGCAGCCAAGGCTAATAAATTTGCCTTTAAATACCACACCCCCTCCCCCCAAGGGCTGCCAACTCCACTCTGGGAGAGTTTCAAGTAAAATGAAATAAAGGCAAGCCCCTTTACGTCAGTCCTTCAGGAAGCTAGAAAGGTCAAAATTCATCAAGTCAATCATGACTCACAGTGACCCTACAAGACAGAGTAGACAAGCCCCACAGGGTTCCCAACGAGTAGCTGGTAGATTCAAACTGCCACTTAACCAATGCACCACCACCATTTTTTAAGAATAAGGTCCTTTCTATTCCTACTCTGCCCTGTATTACAAACCTGTCCTATGAAAGTAGGTGTTGTTTTCAAGATCACTGATGAGCAGGGGGACTGGGGCCAGGATAAGTTAAAAAGCTCTTAAACCCAGATTAAATTTTTTTCTTGCTTAAACACTAGCATGATTGTCATAAAC
Source organism: Heterohyrax brucei (assembly GCA_028571685.1). Classification (NCBI taxonomy): domain Eukaryota; kingdom Metazoa; phylum Chordata; class Mammalia; order Hyracoidea; family Procaviidae; genus Heterohyrax; species Heterohyrax brucei. The sequence goes on along the minus strand of CM053154.1, from coordinate 83,045,980 downwards.
TTGTTACATTTCCAGAGTTTCCATTCGATGGCACTTGGCTTGGCTTTGCCAGTTTATTCACAGCTTTTGTAGAAGAGGCTTTTGGAGTTCCCTACTCAGACATTTTTGCTAGGGGGGTAAAAAAAAAAAAGGTAAGAACCTCTGATCTAGTTTATCCTTCATTTTACAAAGGGACAGCAGAGGTCCTGAGAAGGGAAGTGACTCACCCGGGGTTGGGAAATCAGTGACTAAGCTGAGCGCTCTTTTACTTTAAGATTACATCAGCTTCTACTGCTGGAAAGGAACCAGCATAAGGGTGGACCTCAGTATCAAGCCAAGAGGCAGCATTCCAAGGAATGGGACTGAGGGTAAGAGCCCCTGAAGAGCTGGTGGACTTAACTTCTTTGCTGAAAGGGGGCCCTGTTTAGGGTGGGGTGGTAAAGTGAGTGATGATGTCCCTGCTCTTAGGAGCATGGGCAGAGAGCTTCTGCATTTGGTAGGGTAGAAATGTAGGCCATTATCTGCCTAGGGAAACACAATTTAGCTTGGTTTCCATATCTAGGTCTGACTCACTCTGGGCCCTTTCCAGCTGGGGCAAGGAAAGGGATGATGGCAGAGAACAGCAGCTAAGGCCTAGGCTGGGATTTTTTACATCCCTGATAAGGTCAACAAAGGATGGATATAGCATGGCCAGTCACTACTTTGACCATGGGCACCTGCAAAGATTCATCTTACAGATCCCTTTTCCCAAGGCTGACAGTAGCTTTGTCTATCTCCTATCACCTGACTAAACTCCAAACAAACATACCCTGCCATGTGCTCACCTACCATCGGACCAGAAGCCTCAGACTCAAAGGCCTGCAGGGGCCAAACAGGTTAACATGTAATATATCAGGGAGTGGTAGGGCCTGTGGCGAAATGCCAAGTACATACTTTGTTGAAAGGAACAGCTACAAGGTGTATCCTGCAATTCCTGCCTTAAACGAATGCAGGCCTAGTGTTACTAGATATCTGACATTTCAAGAAAAGCTAGATTCCAAAATTTTTAAAATACGAGATCTCTCAATATTGAAATGTTGGCAACAAATTCAACATTCTTAGAACTAATTTGGGACCAAAGTGAGAGCATCTGCAGGCTAGATCCTGCCCACTGGACACCAGGTTGAGACTTCTGGTGTAGCTAACCAGGCAAAGTATTGTCATGATGCCTTTGGTCATATCATAGCAGGTTGGATCTACGCCCTGGCACATGTGGCCACCAGGGTTAGCCCAAGTTCATAGCAAGCTGTGCACTGTCAAGCAGTTTATCCCACCTGACAGGTCTCACGGAGCAACTAAGAGCAATGGTCCTGCCCTTCTCAGAGGGGTTCTCAAGAATAAGGCCTAAGTCAGGCCACATCTTGGGTAGAAGCGTACTTGCTCAAGAGGCTCTGGGCCTGGACACTGAAGGTAGAGCTACAAAAGGAGAGGATGGGGCTCAGTGATCCCAGTAACCATACTAGCCTCCCCTGGTTCAGGAAGGGAGGTCCAGGTTAGTGCCTGGCTCACTGCTGCTATATGCCCCTTCAATGTTACTCTTCTTACTACACCTAGTAAGTCAGATGTCTAGTCTGTAGACAAGCCACCCAAAGAGGCCCCCAGCAGATCCCAGCAGGCTTCATCTTCCACCCTAGTCTCTTTGTATTCTCCTGTTTCTAAACTTTTCAACACAGGAGGCCATGGGCAGACCAGAAAGGACCAGACCAGCAAGGCAAATTTAGGCTTCTAGACATGACAATGGTTTCTAGAAACTGCTTCTTCTGGACAATGATTTTCTAAACACAACCATGCCATCAACACAGCAGGCAATCACAGCTGCAGAGCAGCTTTTCAGACTGGAGGCTCCCTGAGGAAAGGCACTAGTCTTGTGCCTCTCTGGGTTGTTCCCACCCTCTTTTCTGGCCCCCAGCCATAAGGCCTAACCAGGAGCCAAGGTGAACTGCATTCCCATCCTCATCCCCATTCTTCTTCAGAACTGGATAAAGGACCACACTGTTCCTACTCCAACCTCAGGGGACTTTGTTGCACCTACATGGGACCAAGACCCTGTGGCTTTTCAGTGTCTGGGCACCCACCAGGGATTTCAAGACCCTCCCTCCTCTTGTCTTTATAACCAAAGTTCCTGTAAAGAAGCTTATGCTCAAGTGTCCCTGAGCACAAATTTCTACTAAGTTACAAGAATTTTCATTGGTTAGTACACTGGATCTCCTGAGCCATAAGGCAGGATCATAAAGCAGAACAAGCTGGTACCAGGAAGAAATGTTAGAACATTCTAGAGCTGACTGGCTTTAATTTGGAAATAACTTTTGGCTACAGACATTCAGGGTAAAGGCACATTACAAACTACAAGGAGCCCTGTCACTGGCAGGAAACTGGATTTCTCCTCATGGTTTTACATGGAAGAAGGACCCAATGACTCTCCTGCCCCTCTCCCCACCCCACAAAAGGCATGAGTTTGGCAATAACAAAATGCATGACACATCCTCACCAGATGTGAAGATTACCCTTAAAGGTCTTTTTTCTTTATCTACTCCCCATTGAGGACACAGTTCCTCCACCCAATATCTCACCAGAAATGTGAATGTAGTCAACAGACTTGTATGCATGTCTGGCAATGACTGTAAAAAAAGTATGCCTCCAAATAAAAATATAAAACTTATGACTAAAATGAAGCTGAGAGTCTCAGATGCAAACAAAATGAAATGTCACATGAGACAGGAAATAAAATCTACTTGAGCAGGAGGCTGCTAGGGGTGGGGAGGAAAAATGCTTCCTGAGAGAGCTCTAAACTGATCCAGGTCCTTCAGCACAGTATATGGGTCAGGAGGGGTGGGAGAAGGGCAGGGACCAACACGCTACGGATGGTCCACACTAAGACACCTCAGGACTACTTTGTGGATGATCTTAGACATTCTTTTGGCTTTTTTCTGGCACTGCTATTGCTGGCAGGTGGGCAGAAATGACCACCATACACTGCTCAGTCATTGCCACCACAGATCTTCAGCAGAATCTTCCGGTAATCCCCCGAAGTATCTCCCTGGCCATGGAAACAAGGAATATATCAGTTAAGAGGCCACTTTCAACTTGTGGCTCCTTATTTTCTTCAGTTCTGACAGTCTACATAGAGAGGCAGGCCCTACACCAGAAAAACTTTCCGTTGTACAGGCCCTACAGTGGGTGACAGGCTCATACACTTAGTGTCACACATGACTTCACACAATCTGTCCACGGCAATGTCATGGAAGCTCCACAGACACATCCTAACTCTCTGAAGGACTGAACTACTGGGCTGAGAGCTGTGGGGACCTATAGTTCAATTGGAATAACATAGTTTATAAATAAAATTCTACTCTGGTGAGTCTCTCTGGGGTCTTAAAAGCCTGTGAGAGACCATCTAAAATACTCCCCTGGTCTCACCCTGTCCAAAGCAAGGAAGTACAAAGAAAACCAAATATACAAGGCAAAGACTACTTCAAAGAACTGATGGACCACAACTACCACAGCTTCTACAAGACTGAGTCAGCACAACTAGATGGAGCCCAGCTACCACCACTGACTGTTTTAACATGGATCCCAACAGAGGGTCCTATACGGAGCTGGAGAAAAATGTAGAATTAAATTCTAATTCACAAAGACCAGACTTACAGCCTGACAGAGACTGGAGAAACCCTGAAAGTGTGCCCCTTTCTTCCTCAATATGAAATAATGAAGTTACTCCTGAAGTTTACCCTTCAGTCTAAACAAAATCAGACTAAAGGGCACACCATGGGCAAGGACTAGAAGACAGGACGAGTCAGGAAAGCTGGTACTAGGGAACTCAAGGTTGAGAAGGGAGAATATTGACATGCTATGGGGTTGCCATAAAATAGTATATATACTAGTAGTTTCATGAGAAGCCAGTTTCTCTAAACCTTCATCTAAAGTTCAATTTAAGAAAAGCTGTACTTCCCATCACCCCAATGAGAGAAGTCAGAATTTGAAAGATGAACACCAAAAATTTTAAAATCAGCCAAGGAGCAACTAACTACTCAGGGCTAACCAGTATTGGTCTTTTCTTACTGCATCTTTGTTGAGCTACAGTAAGATGATGCCATGATACAAGTTATGTCCTACTCACTATTACACGATCATTAATGGCAGGGACCACCATGGTTCAGGTGTCCCTGTTCACACCAATGCCTCCTCCAGGAGAGCAAGCCTGTGTCTTCTTCCCAATGCCCACAGCTCACTAACATACCAGGGATATTCTATAAATAATCCCAAATTCTCTGCTATTTTTGGCATCCTTTTTAGAGCCAGAGAAAAGGAAATGTGCTTCTCAAGTGACTTGCCCAACATCAAACACTAGTGATACATATATCACAGGGGGCAGTGCAAGTTCAGTGGCAGAATTCTTGCCTGCCACATGAGAGGCATAGGTCCCATTCCTGGCCCATGTACCTGACTGTGCAGCAATGACGTGTATGGCATCAGGAGGCTTGTGTGGCACTAGGATGCTGAGCAGATTTCAGTGGAACTTGACTCTGATGGACTAGAAAGGGCCTGGTCATCCACTCCAAAAAATCAACCAATGAAACTCTATGGATCACAACAGGCTGATTCCATTGTGCATAGGGTTGCAATGACTCAGGAACAACTTGAAGGAAGCTAACATGTATGTGACTTAACACATGTTACAAGGACTGCCTCATTCTACACTCACAATATCCACACGGAGGAACTATTGTTATTCCCACTTTAAAGATGATGAAACTGGGTTTCAGAGAGGTTCAAGGAAGCTGCTTGGGACTACACTGTCAGCAGACAGAAAAGCCAGAAGTGCACTCCAGCCCTCATGCTGAAGTGCCTTCCTATGCTGCATCCACCATAATGTGAGGAGGAAACAGCATCATCAGCAAGCCAGAACCAGCTCCAGAACCCCAAGACCCACATTTCTCAGTGATGGACCATGGTGTCACAGGTGGCTCGGACTCTAATGTCAAGCACCAACCAAGGCCCTGCTATCTGTGCAGTGGTGAGGGATGCAGGGTGGGTCAAGAGTAGGGTCCAAAACCCATCCTGCCCTCAAGGAACTTACAATCCATTTGGGGGCACCTGGATGTATATGGTCTCAATGAGTCAGTATTGACTCAATGGCAATAGGCTAGGGCTTGTGCAAAGTCTGACAATTAAGTTCATGAACACATCCCAGAAAAGGTGCTACTTGCCTCACTACTGAATATCACTGTGGTCACCTTCAAAGTACTCCCCTTGGGAAGCTATGCACTGACTCCCCACACCTACTGAAAGCAATTTTGGAACTCTTTTTCTGGAATGGTCATCAGACCTGTCATCACACTACTCTTGGTGTCCTGAATGTCATCAAAATTTCTTCCTTTCAATATTTCCTTTGAAAAAAGTCATTGGGAGCCAGATCAGGGGAATAGGGATGGTGTTCCAATACAGTTATTTGTTTACTGGCTGAAAACTCTCTCACAGACAATACACTGAAGTTCACAAATTTGCCACAATGCCACTGTGCACAATGGCCATTCCAGAAAGAGTTCCAAAATTGCTTTGAAGGGTGGACTAGGCACTGGTGCATAGTGTCCCAAGGGAGTACTTGGAAGGTGACTATAGTGATACTCAGCAATGAAGTATGTAGCACTTATGACAACAAAGTGTGTGGACTTAATTGCTGGACCACTTATACGTAAGTGAGAAGTTGAAAACAACCAACTTGAGGTCCATAAACAAGATCCCAGTGTGCGGCAGAGGCCTTAGACTATGGGAGGTAGAAGGACAGAGAGATAACAGGGAGAGTGGAGAGGTCAAGGAGGTTCATAGGTGAGTGAGACACCAAGAGGTGGCCCCAAGGCCCATACCGAGATGTCGTGGTACAGTGACTTGCCATACATCCTCTTGTACTCAGCTCTGATGTCCAGGAGGTCAATCTCACTGCGAGACACCATGATGCGGATCAGGGTCCGGTCCTTTGTCCCTGCTCCCTAGGAAGAGCCCACCCAACAGTATAAGCAACAGTCTTCCTCTTCTTGTCCCTTCCCATATTTCCTGGAGTCAGGGAGCCTCTCCCTGTCCCCTGAGTTGTCAGGCCTCTTGGATGAAGGTGTGGTTCTCTCCATGCCTTCTACCCACAACCCAAGCCCCAGGTGGGCTGAGACCCCCCTTTCCATCCCCAGGCCCTCTGTACATGGGCATTACATACCCTCATGGCCTTGTTGAGCCTTTCAGCAAAAAAAGCTGGGGTATTCTTCAGACATTTCACTAGAAGACAGAAACATAGCCTAACTAGATCCAGAGAAAACTCTCAGTCCCATGGAGCATGCAAATGTCCCCTTAGGAGGCCCAGATGTCAAACCCATCACCACATGAGCATGGCTCCAGCTCTTAGAATTCAAACATGCAACCTCCTTCCTGGAAACCAACATGGTGGGAGGACTGAAAAGCAGAGAGAGGCCAAGGGTGAAAAGGGTGCCTGGAGCTGCACGGGGAAGAAACACGGGTGAGGAGGACGAGAAAAGCCACTACTCAGGCAGGGAGGGGGTGAGTGGACACACAAGGACCCTCACAGAGAACAGGGCCGAGGTAAATGAGGGTCTCCCCAGCATTCCCTGTTCAGCGAGCCTCAATGCCTACCATGAGTGGCACACAGGGAAATGAGGAGTATTTATGTGTATCCCATCCAGAAAGAAACACAAAGCAAAAATAGGAAACCTGTCATTTTTCATAATGGGTGTAAACAGGGACTACAGGGCTGTAGGTGAGGACACAATTCCTTAGGATGGGGAGACCAGAAGCCCTTCGGGTACTGCTTTAAAGGACACAGGTATTGACAGGGCACCATCTCATTCTGGGAGCTGGGCCAGCTATTGCAAGGAAAAAATCTCTCCACACATTTCCATCAAAAACATCTGACAACCGCCTGCTGGGGTGTATTTTTAGAAGAAACTTGGCAGGACTGGAGTCATCTTCCTCTGGGAGAGAAGCTGGATCCTCTCCCATGAACACTCTTCCCTAGAATGGAGCCTGAATACAAGCAAGAACAGTGAGGGCCTGCTCAGTTCCTCAGTGGTCCTGGAAGGGGTAAGGCTCCCTTCAAGTGCTGCCGATCTGGCCACATCAGACCATGTGGTTCTTCCTCTGTATCATTCACCACTCTGCTGGAAGACGATGAGAACCCGAAAACTTACAATACATATTCACCCCAGAGAGCACCTGGTCTGGGCAGGGAAGCCTGAGGCGAGCCCCTGTGGACAGCGGGCAAGGTCAGCCTAAAGTACCTACCCACAGCCAACATGCCCTGCTCCAGGTCCCCAGACATCTCCCGGCAGATGCTCTTCTCAATGTCCCGACCTGTCATTCGCTGGTACTCATTAAAAACTAATAGCAAACAGAGAAGATAGATGGTAAGAAGGCCTCTACGCCGCACACTAGAAACACCAGCTGCCCCTTCCTGGATCCTACCTCTTCTACTCGACTCCCAGTGCCCTAGACAGCCCTGCAAGGGCACCTGCCCAGCCCTCCAAACCCTGCATTCAAAAACAAGGCAGCATCTCCTCCAGGCTGCACCTGTCCAGTGGCTTACTCCATCTGTCTCATTCTCTCCTGGGCCCTCTCTGCCTCCAAGACAGTTTCCCTTTCTTCTCAAATCCCCAGTAGGTTCGCTCTCACTCCTCTTCTGTCATTCATGCCAGTCTTGTCCTTCTCAGTCCAACTAGGAGCCAGCTGTTCCCTGGTGCTTCCCGAGCACCTGCCACCTGGCCTGGCCCACAGAGAGCTAATTTACACTTGGTGAATCACCAAAAATAACATCACTAACCTTTAAGTTAGCAGTGAGGCACCTTCATCATTTGCACCACCACCCTGAGGCTCCTAGCACTATCAGAATTCTTATGTCACACTCTGGGCAACGCTGGATTGAGTGCTCCTGAGAGCTCTCCAACTCTACCTTTCCACACGCTGGTATATAAAGATACCAGCCAACAGGAACCTACCACCTCCCTCACCTCTTCCTTTGCTTCTTCAACAACTAGATGCTTAGAGAAAACCAGGAATCTCTGATAGCATCTTTCACCACCAGGGGGCGGCTCTTTTGAGGAAGTAAAAGCTCCATGCACAGCAGAAATGTCCAATTTTCCTTTCTAGTTTACCCACAATACCTTATCTGCCCTCATCTAACTGCTCCAAGGGACGCCGAGGACTGCCTCACCTGCCACAAGATGGGCCCGGCTCCGAGAGCACAGAACTGCATTGAACTTGGACTCATCTGTCCCCAGGCGGTTCTCCCCAGCTGCATACAGTTCCTGGACAGAGAGGGCAACAACAGGTATAGAATGAGGGCCCTGCCCTACACCCGGTTCAGGTCATCCAGCAAAAACTGGCAGACAGCCTCCTGGCCCTGTAGACTGCAGGAGAAGCAACAGGAGGTGGCACTCCGGTGTGGGAGCTGCACTGGCTGAGACTTTGCTGTGCAACATTCACTCAGCTAAACCAGGTGTCCTCCACATGTTGCCTCTGTGGGGCAACACACAATCCTGAGGCTAGGGGAGAACTGTGAACCAGGAAAACCAAGGCATGACTGGGAGCCCAGGCCGGGTAAGGACCAGGAGCACTGACGCAGGGAAGAAACGGGACAAGAAGCTGGGTCTGAGTCCTAACTCTGCTATCAACAACCCTCTCATCCACCCCTAACGGGGACATTCTCTATGGTACTTCTCCAACCTGACACACGACAGATGACCACAAGGCCAGTGGCACCCATCCAGGGACAGGAACAATAATGGAGTATGCTGCAGCCCCAGGGAATGCTCAGCAACATCCCACCAGGACACCATAGTGTCTCCTAACAGAACACTATGGTTTCAATTCATTAGTAGGAAACCCAAACTCCACCAGAAAGGGGCTGAGGCCAGATGCCTGGATGAAGACAGGAAATGGCAGAGGGACTTTCCTCCTCTTGTCCATAAGTCACACCAGGCTGGGGACAAAAGCAGAATTCTCAGGCTGCACCACTGATTTGCAGCTGGTTTCTGGGTGCACACCTCCAAAAGCTTAACAGACAAGTGCAAACTGTGCAACCCGTGAACAAACTGGTATGTGTAAGTGAAACACTGAGAAAGTGCTAGTCACATGAAATCCCACATCCATAATCTGCTCAACCCACTGCTGAAACATCTAACATTTCCCAAGTTTCCTCTTATAAATGGGGAAACCAAGTCCTGCCGAAGGCGGGTGACTTGCTCGAGGTCACACAGCTGACAAGCAGCCAAGCAGCGCTGACATTCAGAGCATCCTCAGCCCTCTCCACTTCCACTGCTTCTCCCACTCCAGAGTCCCTCCCCTGAGCAGAGAGAAAGCGGGCAGTAGCACTACATGGCTGAGGAAGTCAAGGTGGGATGCCTGGCTGCAAGGTCACTCACCTGGACATCTCTCTGGACAAGTGACATGTCAACATTTGTGCTCTCATCCCGATTTCCCTGAAAGGTCACAGGTTGCATGGTCAAGCCCACTCCCCAGAGTAGCGTGTCCCTCTGCCCATTCCCTTTCCTCATTGCTCAGGGCCTCTTCCTGCCTGATCCCACTGTTCTCTGCTCTGAGTCCCAAACCCTGAGATGAGAGAGGCACCTGAGAGAGGGAGATGAGGAGCCGTTGGAAGTGCCCCGACGTGTCACTCCGAATGGCCTCCTCCAGGGTCTTTTTGAATTCTGCATGGGAGAGACAAGGGAAGGTCCACCCTGCAGCCACTGGGTGGAGCTGCCTGCACAGTACAGACACAGTCCACAGTGGGTGTGGGAAGGGGACGGTCGAAAGGGGCCTGTGACCTCCAGGCTGACTAGCATCCAGAGGGCTTGGCCCAAACCACACGTAAGATGTTTTCCCAGCCCTCCTGCCCTCAATCACCTGTTCTATGTATGAAAAGACGGTAAGTTTGGGTCTTGAGTCAAAATCCAGTGTATTGGTAGTGGCAGGGAATGGGTAACAAGAATGCCAGGAAGGAGGTAAGAGGCTCTGTGAAGGGGTGTGTCCAGAGCCCCCAAAGCAGAAGGACCTGCACAGCACAGCACCTGGGGGTCCTGGGAGCCACCTCACCTGCTTTGTAGGCTCTGCTCAGCTCTTGGATATGTTCATTGCTGCGGGACGCCAGGATCTCAATCAGGCAGGCTTCATCAGTGCCAGCCCCCTGTGGGAGCAGAGAATACAATCAACCATGCTTATAACCTCCTCTAACAGCACTCAGGAAAGAGTAAGTGCGAGGCCGGTGTACTATCCCCTCAGGGTACCACACCCAGCAACAGAGGCCTCAGCACAGAGACTTGCCCCTCTTGCTACAGACTCCCTCTATGGCCCAGATCAGGCCGGTGCCAGATCACAACAGCAACAGTGGTAAAAATCAGGGACCACCTATGAGGAAATTGAGAATCAAAGGAGCACTGGCTCAACTAAGCCACATGGTCCAGTCAAGTTTGAATGGGGACCCAGGGCTGTTTTACTACAAATTTAGTCCACAACAAAGATGACTGAGAAAACATGTTTAACCCTCTTAGAGACATGACAGACTGGAGTCCCCAGGTGGTGTAAATAGTTGTGTCAAACTACTAGCCAAAAGACTGGTGATTCAAACTTACCCAGTGACATCTCAGAAGACAGGCCTATAATCTGCTTCTGAAAGGTCAGACTTTAAATCCCCATGAAGCAGTTCTACTCTGCATACATGGAGTCACCCTGAGTCAGTACTGACCACATAGTAACTAACTATAACAAAGGTGGACTATGGAGGGTCTGCTGGCAACTAGGAAAAGCCAGCAGCAATGAAGACAGAAGTGGTAACAATGTCAGGGACTGCAAGACAGCAGAGAACAAGGCCAGCAACTAGGTTTTTAAGTCAATATGAATTGTGGTTCTGCTGCCTGTAAGTTGTGTGAACTTGGGCATGATACCAAACCTGTCCAGGTCTCAGTTTCCTTGTCTGTATGACATGGATGATACTAGTAACTACCTACCTTAGGGAAGTCAGGAGAACGAGAAGAGTGAGCACTCAGAACAGTACTCATCCCGCAGAAAGCCCTCCACAGTGCTATTAGTGCCATCTCTGCTCCCACTGCTGTTAACAGGCTCAGAAGCGACAAAGTGCTTCTGTTTGCCACCTCAGTAGGCAGTCACCGTGTCAAGAAAAACACCACCCACTTTTCTCCCTTCTAGAAGCTCACGGACACACATCTAGTTTAGTGACAGTTGTCCTCTGGTCTGTCCAGCACCCCACAGAAACCACTGCCTGAGATGGCTAGAGGTGGGGGGCTAGGCAGATGCCTTCTTCGGCTCCCCACTGGCTGTGGGCCACCTCCTGGGGCCTCCTCAGTTACCTCCTGTCCCCACCCTCTACGAGATCACTACTCTGTATTCTTGGCTTTTCTTATGGGCTGGAAAGGTCACAGTGCCTATCAGCCTCTGAGGAAGTATCAGATTCCTTCTGGGCAACCTGCTACATTCACACAGATTCCCTCCATTCTGTGGGATACCTGCTATAGGTCTTGGGAGCCACAGGGACTGCCTGGAACATATATTGCCCTCCATCTGGTCATAACTGATTGGACTGTGGTGAGAGAGAGAGCCCAACCTGAGCCAATCTGCCCTCTACTTGGAATCTGATGGAGGGAGAGCTGGTCTCTTATGTGACTGGATCTATGAGCTCAAACAGAGCCTGACAGCCATTGCCCCAGCAGGCAGACACGAAGGAGGAGCACAAAAGCTGAGAGAAAAATGAAGCAGGCACTCAGGAAGAAGCCAAGATGAAGATGATATTCTCCATGGGGAAGAAATCATGCCCAGGTCCCTATAACTCACATCCCTGGGCCTGGTCTCTCTCTCGATGCCAAGGGTGCACTTCTTTATCCCCCCAAATGATTCCATTCTCTTGTATTATTTATGCTCCTCAACTGCATTTCTGTTATTTGCTAATAAAAATTCCAATGACTGAGAACATCAACTTCAGTTTTATACCCCTCTCTCTTCAGCACATTACAGCTATCTCGACAACCCCAACTCCTGCCATTATTTCAGGATAGAGAAAGGCTTAGAGGCTTCTTGAGGAAATCACCAGAAGTTCAGATGTCCACAACTGAACTGCCACCCAATGCTCTTGGCTATGTCCATACATATGAACACACACAGACAGACACAGAACACACGTACCAACCTTGATAGCCTCCTTTATCTCATACACATCAAAGAGGATTGGAGTCTTCATCATAGCCAAGATCGTCTTCTCAAAGTTTCCTGACAGCTCAGATTTCAGATCTTTGATCAAATCCTGATTAGATATTAAATAAACAGAAAATCTATGCTTAAACAGAAATATGTCCCAGATCCTAGATGCTGGAAGGAGAGTCCAAGGACCAGTGGCATCGCAACATCTGGCCTTGTAAAAAAGGCACCTCAGGCCCCACCCCACACTTGCTGAGCTGACTTGGAGTTCATATTTTAGCAACATGCCCAGTGGATCCATGGCAAATAAAATTCTGAGACACACTGGACTAGAACACTAGCCTATCCAATATTTTCCTTCTGATAAGTCAGAATCAACCTGACAACAGTGGGTCTGTATTGGGTTTGGAGGATCAAAAAACCTCAAATATCAGAATGTGGTCCCCCTACATTTGTTCAGTATTTAAAGATTTTTCCTACAAAAGTTCTTGTGTTAGCTAAGCCTCCTGGGGTAGTTGTGAGGATGGCTGGTTTGACAGGGGGGACACAGAGTAAGAAACAACTTGTCTGTAATCTCAGACAGCTGGAGCAGAGCCAAATCTCTTGGCACTTCTTTCACCCAATCTTGGCAATAAACAGGCACTGAGACTTCTCCTTCATGGCAGTCTTCAACTCTAAAAGACGCCATCATCAGCTGGAAGGCCACTAGCCAGTGGGCAGCAAGAGTGGAGCTGAGTTGAGGTAAACCCCCAGGACGTAACCTCCTCAGGATGTACCTTCCCATACGCAGTCTTGAAGGACAGGAGAATCTGCTGCCGCTGCTTGTTAGAACAACTTCCCAGGCAGTCAATGATGGCCTGTTCATCAGTCCCTGGAGAAAGAAAGGGTGGGAGTGGGCAGGGCTAGGGTCATGGGATGCTTCTCAGCTGTAGGCTTTCCTGGTGTGGGTTGTCTAATTCTCCAGTTTCACCACGTGCCACCCCCATGGTCACCTCTCCTTCTACCACTACTAGGACCAGGCTTGCCTCTGCCAGCTACCCGAGCCCATATGTCCACATGTAACTGGCCAGGGGTTGGGACAAGGGAGAATTCCAGCCCTCTGGGTCTCTCACCAAAGCCCTTCATGGCCTTCCGCAGGACCTCGGCATCTCGCAAGGGGTCAAAGCCAGGAGCGTCTGTGATGGTGCCTCGGTTCCCAAACTACTCAGAGAAGCAGACACAGGTAAGATGACTGACATGCCCACATCTCTGGAAACCACCTTTTCTCCAAGAGTCAGTTTACCTTAAAGGGGCCCCCAGTCAGCAGTGCAGAGGACTCTACACTGAGTCAGCCAGGCTGGCTTATCGGTTCTCGGGTTTGGGCACTGAAGGATCCGCTCACGTCTAGGAACCTACCTGGAGCTAGTCCTGACCTTGAAAACCTGTTCCCAGCCTTGTCTTCTCTCCAGCCCTGTAAGAACTACCTACAGCTGTGGGTTCCTAATAGGCTGGCCCCAGAAGCAGGGGTTCTGGCCTCTCCACTGTCTTGTAAGTACATCCTGAGGTCCTCCTACCAGGATCTGGCTAGCCTAGGCAGCATCTTTGTGCAAATTAGAAAAAAGCATCACCTCTCAGTGGATGCGGCCCTCAGGCCCAGGTGTACAACCTCACAACAGGACACAGCAACCCTGACCCTTAATGGAGACCAATTCCCTGTTGGATCACCCTGGCTTCCTGGCACTGCTCTCTGCATTCCACTACCAGCTTGCTGCCAGACTTCCTTCTAGTGCCTACAGAGTCTGAGTCTGAGTCTAAGTCTGAGTTTGCCCAGCTAGCCTATCACCTAGTGGGTTATCATCTTGTGGCTAGTACAAACTAGTTGTCACACAATTAAGGACACAAGCTCAGAGCAAAGATGAGGCAGGCAGGCAGTGAGAGGATAAAGAGCAGGGAAGGGGTGGGCACTGTGGGTGGTGGGTGGAAAGGAAGGGGACTCTCTATCTAAAAATAGTAGGCATGCACATACCACAACCCTGGAGTGAGCTGTCTGGGGCACATAATCATGACAACGAAGTCTGGGCTATGCAAACATTAACTGTTTTCCAAAATGAACCAAGATCAACCCAGGGCGGGGACAGCTGCCAACTTTCCCTACCTAAAGGAAGTCCTAAGACTCCTCTCTAAAACCTGTGAGGATGGGGCAAGCGAGGGTATTCCAAGGGAACTGAAGATGAAGAGCCACCAGCACAAGGCATGTGCTCGGAGCACACCGTCCTTACATGACGCACAGCCCAGCAGTAAGTAAGCACAGAGGAGCACAGAGTACTCAGGGGCATCCAGACCCAGCCTGCACACGGAACCTCTGCCAGGCTAGGACTACGAGCCAAGGGTGGGGGTTCAGGAAAATGGACACTCAGTGAAAACATAACACGGTTGCTGAAGGACCAACCCCACCCCACCCAGCCCCAGGGCTTGCTAGCAGAGGATGATGGGCCACATATCTCTTGGACTAAGGGTAGCACAGGGCTTACACTCACCTGGGCTGGGGTCACAGCAGGGGTGACAGTCCCTGACCCTGGGTATCCTGGGTAGCTTGGCATTGGCTGTTGTGCAGGAGGGGGCACTGGTGGCTGCCCAGGGTAGCCCATTGGTGGCTGGCCAGGGTAAGCTCCTGGGGGTTGCTGCCCAGGAGGTGGCATGGGTTGGCCTGGCACAGGAGCCCCTGGGTACGGTGGGTATGAGTGCATCCCAGAGGATGGGTTTCCTCCAGGAGGTGGGTACATTCCATATGGAGGAAGAGGTTGCTGGGCAGAGGGAGGTTGCCCAAAGCCTCCAGGGGGTACTGGAGGGTAGCTACCCCCAGGGGCCCCTGGGTACAGGTTTGGCACGTTGGCTCCTCCAAATGTTCCCGACATGTTGGCTGCCTGAAAGTAGGCAAAGTAGCATCTGAGACAGAGGCCCTAATGAGGTCAGATGTACTCTTGACCCTCTGCCCTTCCACCTGTTCTCTGTGGTGGGCTCCCAAATGCCTCAGTCAAGCAGACTCATTTATCAGTGTATTACTGAGCAACTACTGTGTACCCTCACCTGTGCTGAGCTCTTTTTATACTTTATCCAATTCAACCCTCAGTGAAATAGAAGGTATTATTACATTCACTGTACACACGGAAAAACGGATTCAGATAAGGAAAGTCACTTTTCAAAGCTGTACGGGCAGTAAACAGCAGAGCTGGGGCTCTGACTCTTGAGCTGAGCCAGGGTCCTTCAGCAGGGAATCAGCCTTCTCTCGCCAAATACTGGTCTTTCCATCCCAGGCCAGCTGGAGAAAGGCAAGAGAACACAGCCCAAGATTCAGGGGTGTATCATCTCACCAACCCGTTTAACACAGCCACTTCAAGGAGGGAAGGCTCACGTGAGCTTGTATTTCCACCTGCTTACTGTGGACACCATACCCAGAGCATTCGATGATGGTCTCCCACACCTTCCAAGATCTGGACTTCCCCATCTCTCACTCACATCCCTGTCTACACTTACGCAGATTGGCCTCCTACCTTATCATTGAGTATACCAGACTGGTGTTCCCACACCTGGTGCACCTTCCTCTGACATTTGCGGAGCACACTCCCTTCCCACCTTGTACCAACATCACCTTCTCCGTAAGCCTCACCGTGACCACTCAGCTTAAAATCATTATCCCACACCACTGTATACCTGATCCCTAACTCAGCTCTTCTTTTTCCCCAGTACCAGTACTATCTGTAACTCTTTATGTTTATCATCTGCCCCTACTCACAAGACGATAAGCACACCAAGGTCAAGATTCCAGTTTGTTTTATTCATGTGCCTCCAGTGCCTATAAATGGGCTTAGCAACATTAGACTGTATGTTGTTTGCACTGTTTACACAAAGCATACATTTGTTTTCACGTTTTAAAATATATTCTTTAAAAAGCAAAACAACAAATACAAGTAGATTATCTGCTATGCTATCTGACCTTCCTTAGTCCAGCCCAACCAGCAAAGCCATCCACATGCACATAAGCACACAGACACGCACACAGACAAGTATACACATAGCCCCAACATCCCTCTATCCATACAGACTCCAGTTTTATGCTGAGCTCATAGAGTAAACGCTCAATAAATATCCCACAAAGGCACCACCCTGTACCCAACACTCCCCTCCCCTGACCTGAAAAGCACCCAAGACACAATCAGTCCTGTATGTTCCCTTTCCCCTCTTTTATCATTTTATGGATGGGAAAATTGACAGCCAGAAAGGACAGTGAGGTGGTGGCAGAGCCCTGACGAAAAAATCCCTAATGTCCTAAGATGCATGCAGCTCAACAAAGCCCACAACCACATGAGAACACACAGACCCCTTGGAAACCACACTAAGCCAGCAGCCCCAGAGGCAGCCCAGGAAGCGGGCAGGACTCACCATTCCTGAGAGATAGTCCTGGTTGAACTGTCCAGTGTAACTGGCCACATTATCCAGCCCAATAGGAGGCATGTTGGGCACAGAGTAGCCAGCACCGCCCCATGCACTGCCACCTGAAAGTAACAAGAAGCCCTTGAGCCCCTTGTGTGACCTCCCAAAGTGGCCAAGCTCCCATTCATCAGAAAAGGAGGACAAGAACAGCCCCCGTGGACAGATCTGCAGACCACGTGGCAACCCCCTGGCTGGGAGGAAGGCTCAGTTCAGCAACATTCAGGAGATTCTCAGGGGTATTAGGAGGTACAACTCTGAGAGCAGACCTGTGGACATATGGTTTAGGGACACCGTGAGCAATTAACAGTGTGAACCTGAGAATACAAGAGTGATGCAACAGTACTGGTGGCACACAGGCCACTAGGACTACCCTCTCACTGGACATATGAAGACATGGGCCCAGAGCAGGGCTGCTTGCTTGCAGCTCTGTCAAAGGCAGGGAAGGACAGGATGGGAAGACAGATAGGGAACCAGGCTGGATTGTGGGAAGTACAGACATTACTGGTCCTTAAGGGGAAGCAGTGAAAATCCCCAGCTTTCAGACCAGTAGGATGAAGGTATGCATCTTGGGCAAGACCCACAGCCACTCAGCGTTGTTTCCCAGAGGGACAAGCAGTGATGAGAATTAGTCTCCTTTTAAGCCCTGTAGTGAGAAATGGTGAATAACCACCTGTGCAGAGATTCGCTGAGTGTACACTGAGCCTCACAATGCTATAACTCACACTGAGTTATAGTACGGCCACCATCATCACTGTGGAGCTGCCAGCCACAAGTACTCCTGCCCATGAGACAAAAAGGCGTGAGGGCCTGACTTTGGCTTTTCAGCTCTGGGCTCCAGAACACGCTGGTCAGAACCTTCTCCACGTCACTACCTGACCCCCTCCCACAGCTCAGAGGCTGACTAGCTGAGCTGACAAAGGGTGGCAGTGGCAGGGTCCCCACTAGACAGAGATGGGTATAGCAAATCTAGGACAGGAGCTTTGTTCAGATAAGCCTGATACGCCAGTGATAGTGGCTGAGAAGCCTCCTGCTCTGGGCCTGTTTCTTCACTTGTCAAATGGGGAAGATGCATCACAAATGAGCTTGCAGGCACTCCGAGGTCTGCTGTGATGAGAAGACAGCTGCCACTCAGGCCCCTTCAGGAAGACCAAACTTGCAATGGCCTCTCTTCTCCCCTCTGTCCCAAGGCCTGTTATTTCCCACTGTGGAAACCAAATCTTTCTGGAAAATTAGGTGTGGCCAGGGCTAATATTACTTCTCAGCATGAAGAAAAGTGTGACATTGGGGCCAAATCTAGATCACCTGGCAGGTGGATCAGTGCACTGCTATCTGCTGCCACTATGTCTGAGCAGTTACTGTGAGAACAATCTGAACATCTGTCTCCACAAGACAGACTCAATCAAGTTCCTCACCATGAGAAGACCCCGCTGCAACGCCACGTGCTTTGAGCATGGGATGGCAAAAGTGATAAATGGCATTATCACCTAACAGTGCTTCAGAGGACACAGTGCAGAGGCTCACCTGCTTTCTGATGAATGCAAGTGACAGTCAAATAAAGGAAGGAAACTACAAAGACACGTGGCAGCAGAGAAATTATCAGAAAAGTGAGGGCATTTGCCCACTGCTATCAGCTATTAGGAGCCTTGGTGGCACAGTGGTTAAGTGCTCAGTTGCCAACCAAAAGGTCAGCAGTTTGAATCCACCAGCTTCTTGAAACCCCATGAGACAGTTTTACTCTGTTATACAGGCTTGCCGTAAGTCAGAATTAACTAGACAGAAATGGGTTTGAGGCAGGTTATCAGCTACTAGGAGATCTTAGGCTGCTAACCAAAAGGTCAGCAGTTCAAATCTATCAGCCACTCCTTGGAAATCCTATGGGGCAGTTCTAGTCTGTCCCATAAGATCGCTGTAAGTTGGAATCACCTAGGCAGCAACAGGCTTTGGATCAGCTACTAGGAACCCTGGTGGTACAGTGGTTAAAGCATTCAATTGCTAACGAAAGGTCAGTGGTTCAAACCCCCCAGCTTCTCTGAGGATAATCTGCTTCTGTAAAGATTTCCACCCCTACAAACTTGTAGGTCAGTTCTACTGTGTCCTATAGGGTCACTATGAGTTAAAATTGACCAGATGGCATTGAGTTTTTTTGTCTTCTTTTTTTAACTAGCTACTAAAGCAGAAGGCTGGGGTCCCTGTGTGGTCCTGGCTTATCCAGAACTAGCTCTAAGCCCAGGCTTTACCTAGTTTCAGCACCCAAGTACCTCCTCCAGTCCCATCCCTATCAACTCCTCCCTGACCTGGTTGCGCTCTTGGGAAACACAGGAATGAGAGAACTACCTGAAAGTATGATTATTATTCACTTCTCCACCACCTTCTCTGAGTGGAGCTGTGTTTACTCCTTCACCCCACCTCAGACCCTCTTACCTGGTGCAGATGGAGGGTAGCCGCCAGCAGGTGGGGGATAGCCTGGGTAGCTCATCGTTAGACCTGAAAGGCAAGAGGAAAGTACCCTCAGGTTCTGCCCAGGAGCCCTTACTGACCTCACCTCTGCAGATACACAGGGCTTGTCTTGGGGGACCAGCAACAACAATGACCCAGCCATTACAGTCACATCAGACCTAACTTGCACCAAACTAACCTTCTACCTGGAAAACCCCTTTCACCCTAGCTTCACTCTTAACCCTGGAGACCAGGCACTGCGCATTCCGAGGGGTGAGAGTCTCCTCGTCTTTCTCTTCCATTGCTGGAGGTACAAGGGCAGTGTGAACTGTTTATACGTTCAGCTGCTAACCAAAAGGTTAGAGGTTTAAATCCACCCAGAAGCACCTTGAAAGAAAGGCCTGACAATCTACTTAAAAAAAAAAATCAAACATTGAACATGGAGGACATTTCTACCCTGCCATACATGGAAACACTGTAAATAAGATCACGTTCAATAACAACTGGTTTGGTTGTTACCACCATCCCTCTGACAACCCAGTAAGCCAGAGGCCCATCTCCCTATGTCTAAACCACAGAACCCAAGCTATCCACAGCAGCCTCCATCTCAGTCCTTACCCAACTACGTATTTCACTCTCCAGCCTCTGGATTAACAGGCCAGGGAGTCTAGTAAGGTATGGTATCATTGTTCCTAGAGATCAGAAAGGGCCTTGGGAAGTCTCATCTCATCTGGGTCTCAAATCAGAGCAAAGATGGCAGCACCTCCTATTACTGTAGATCAGACAGCTAATATTCAAGAAAGTGCCAGTGACTTGCAGAACAGAGGGATGGGAAAGAAAGAACTGGGCCCTTGGCAGCCAGTGCCCTGTAGGATATCTGTCCTCACCAAGTTTGCCTTCATGTGGCTCTCTGTCAACTAAACTGCTTAGAAAGCAACACGAACCTACATTGACCAGTCACATAGAGACTGTTAAATAATCTTGATGCAGTTGGCAAGGTACCCAATGTCTACTAAAACAAAGCTCCAGGTTCCTTAAAACCATACCCACTCCAGAAAAGCTAGATGGTGTCTGCCTACCAAGCTTGACTGCCCTGCCAGAGTCCCAGACAGAGCAAGAGAAAAATGTACAATAGAACTGAATTCTATTCAAAAACAGTGGACTTAATGGTCTGACAGAGGCTGAAGAAACCCCTGAATGCACAGTAACCCAGAACTGAAACCATTTCCAAAGCTCACCCTTCAAAGATTAGACAGGACTATAAAACAAACAAGCAAAATACAAATGAGGAATGTGCTTCCTGGTTTAATTAGATATGAGACCAAATGGACAGCTTCTGTGTAAAAGCAGGATGAAAAAGTAGGAGGGGACAGGAACTGGCCAAATGGACACAGGGACCCGGGATGGAAAGGGAGAATACGCTGTCACATTGTGGGGATTGCAACTAATATCGCAAAACAGTATGTGTACAAATTTCTTAATGAGAAATTAACTTGAACTATAAGGTTTTACCTAAAGCATAATTTCTAAAACAGAAGAAAATCTGTAATTCTGTGTCTTTCAAGGTTTCTAAATAAGCATAAATACATAAACTTAAAGAATAAAATAAACAACCACAACTGCTGTCCTCAGATAAGCTACTGTTCTCCTTGCACGGGGTCCCAAACCAGCATAGACGGGGGGGGAAGGGTTAGGAGGGAGGAGTGGGCTTGTTAAACAGATTGCTGGGCTCCACTCCTAGAGTTTCCAAGCCAGAAAAACCAGGATGTGCACTTCCAACAAATTCCCAGGTACTGATGCTGCTGGTCTAGAATCACACTTTGAGGACCACCGCTCTTGATGCCTCTTTCTACCTATAAAATTCTATTCACCCTTGCTATCTACCTTGGGGAACTGGGCATGGGTTTTCAAGGTCAAAGGCTTTCTTAAGGTATTACTAGCCCCTACAGGGTCATCTGGTTCTTAGCCCTGTAAGTATGGTCATTTGGTTAGTGAGCCCAGAAGCAGCTGTACATAAAGCCACTAAGAACCGAGACAATGACTCAGTGATCTTGGAGAGGGCTGGAACTGGTTACCAGTGATGTGAATCAAAAGGTCCCTGGAGGGCGCAAATTGTTTGTTCTCAGCTGCTAACCTAAATGCTGGCAGTCTGAATTGACTCAGTGGCACTGTGAAAGAAAGACATGGCCAACTGTTTCTATAAAGATTATAGACAGGGGGAGGTGGAGTTGAGATGGTGGACTAAGCACACGTCTCCTTATATCCCTTTGGAAACCAAGACCTGAACCGATAATCAAATGGAGCCTTTTGATCACCTACTGAACCCCCAGTACATGGCATAGGGCTGTGAAATTCTACTTCATACCATTGAACAAAAAAACCCTCCTCTCTTTTGCTGACTCCTGCTCCTGGCTAGCCCTGGCTCTCACGGACTGAAGGTAAAGGCACCATTTTGATTTTTTTTTCCCTCTGTCTTGACCGGTGGGTGGAGCTGGGTCTTCCCTAGCGGCTAGACTAAGATGCACTGCTGGTGGGATAGGCAGGTGAAATTGCTGTATTTTGAGAGCCAGGCTTAGGGCTCTGTTAATCTAGCCACTTTGGGCCTGTCTTTTTATCTCTGCCACAGTGCAGTTCATACCGAATGACAGTGCCTGTGTGCAGGACGCCATGTTAGATATGGAAATTTTAGCGGGGCGTAATTCTTAGCCTGGGAGCCAGCACCTGCAAACAGGACAGTGCTCTTCTGACAGAAAAGCAGTAGTTTACACAGTGTCGCCTACAGTCGGGGCCCGGCAACAGAGGCAGAGGACTCATTACCTCTGGGCACCTTCAGCCGCTCCATCTGCTGACCGTGTGGAGGGTGTCTTCTTAGATACGGTGGCCGCAGCTGGACCTAATTCTTAGCTTGGGAGCCAGAGCCTGCCCACAGGACAGTGCTTTACTACCAGAAAAGCAGTAGTTTACACAGTGTCGCCTAAAGCTGAGCCCTGTCAGCAGAGGCCAACAGCGCAGTAGCATTGCTGTATTTTGAACTAATTAGTATCATCTGGAGTTGGATATAGAGGTGTCTACTTTGCCAGTTGGGAAGAGGGATCTCTACACCTGAAAACCTGACAGACTGAAAACCAGTCAGACATCTTTTGTTTTACATTTTAAGGCAGCCTAGAGAAACATCTGCAATCCGTCCTCACAGTATCTCTCCCAACCTCTACTTATTCACATGGGACCCAAAAAGCAACAGGCACTTGTGGCAAACTAGGAATCACCCATGGCTTCAGAAGGCTCCCAAACAAAACAACCAAGGAGTTTTCCAGATGAAGAAGCTTTTCTGAAATCATCAGAAGATGAATGTAAAAGGATTTTATACAGAGCCCTTCTAGACCTTATACGAAATGCAGCACAACAAAATGAAACATTAAGCAAGCTGATCAATCTGATGGAACATCAGTACTCTGATATCCAACAGATCAAAAATAAAATAAAAGACATAGAAACTTCCATTCAAAGCCAAGAAAACAGAATGGAACAAATGGAAAAAAGAATTTCTGACCTGGAAGACAGAACTAGTGATGCCAGTGTCTATGAAGACAAATTGGAAAAAAGAAACAAGAAAAATGAAGAAGCATTAAGAAGCATGCGGGACGCTATTAAAACAGGAACAACCTTGGATTAACTGAAAAGTCCCTGAAAAGGATGAGACACCTAAGAACACACAGAGTATCGTTGCTGAGCTGCTGACAGAAAAACTTTCAAGAAGGAAGAGAATACAGATATCGAAGATGCATGTCGTACGCCACCAAATATAGACCTCAAAAGAAAGACTCCAAGACATATTACAATCAAACTTAACAAAATGAAACATTAGCAGAAACTCTTAAAGGCAGCAAGACTCAAAGCAAAGCTAACATTCAGAGGGAAACCCTGTAGCCTCTCTTCAGATTTCTCAGCAGAAACCATGCTGGCACGGAGACAGTGGCATGACACATTCAAAGCCTTGAAGGAGAAGAACTTCCAACCAAGAATTATATATCCTGCAAAACTATCTTTCAAATATGAAAATGAAATGAAGACATTCCCAGATAAACAGAAACTCAGAGACTTTGCAAAAACCAAACCCAAACTACAAGAAATACTGAAAGAAGTTCTTGGCTCTGGCTTAGAAGAACAAAATCACTAACTCTATAGAGTCTGATTCGACTCGAAGGCACTTGGCTTATATTTTAGAATGACTAATCATCCAGAATTCTACTCAGTTAGGGAAGGCTTGAAACTGAATCATAGCTTTAATACTGAAAGAAACAATCCAATGATTATCATTAAAACTATGGTGCCATCATATTAAAAAGAGGGATGTACTACAGTCGTTATAGTCCTTCCAGATGGAGAGGAAGTCGACAAGACTGATAGTAACTAAAATGGGGTGTATATGTAGTATATTAAGGGGGACCCTAGGGGCAGCCATAAAGCACAACAAACATGCAACATATCATATCAAGAAATCTAACACAGGAGTCTCAACAACTACAAAACCAGCTCTGAAAAAGGTGAAAAATCAACTGACAAAAAAGAATGTCCCAGAACAGACTAATAAGAACAGCAGAGATAACATCAACACGAAAATAAACATATCACAATGGCAGCAATGAACACATACCTATCAATAATCATACTGAATGTGAATGGACTGAACCATCCAGTAACAGACATCAAGTGACACCTTGGATCAAAAGACATGACCCATCCATATGTTGTCTACAAGAAACTCACTTGAGACTTAAAGATAGGAACAAACTGAAAATTAAAGGATGGAAGAATATATATCAAGCTAACAATGAACAAAGAAGAGCAGGGGTGGCACTTCTAATCTCAGACAAAATCAATTTTAATGTAAAATCCACCATTGTGGACAAAGATGGACAGTATTTACTGCTCAAATGTTCAGTACACAATGAAGACTTAACTATATTAAATATCTATACACCTAATCTCAGAGCACCTAAATACAGCAAAGAAACACTGACTGCACCCAAAAAAGAGTTACATTACTCCGTAATAATAGTGGGAGACTTCAACACTCCACTCTCAATACTGGACAGATCATCTAGAAAAAAGCTCAATAAAGATACAGAAGACCTCATTGCCACAATTAACCAATTAAACCTCATTGATACATACAGAACTTTCTACCCATCAGCAGACAACTACACCTTCTTTCTAGTGTACATGGAACATTCTCCAGAATTGACCATATGTTAGGACATAATGCAATTCTCAACAAAATCTGTACCAATGAATTACTGTAAAGCATCTTCTCAGATCAAAAAGCTATAAAAGTCAAAATCAGTAGCAGAAAAAACACAGATAGAAAGTGGAACTCTTGGAAACTGACCAACATCTTGCTCAAAAAAACATGGCTTATAGGAAAAATCAAGGATGAAATACAGAAATTCACACATTCCAATGAGAACAAAAACACTTCCTACCAGAACCTATGGGATACAGCCAAAGCAGTGCTCAGAGGTCTGTTTATCCCCATAAATGCACACATCTGGAAGGAAGAAAGAAATCAAATCAAGGAACTAACCCTACAGCTTGAACAAGTAGAGAGGGAACAACAGAGGAACCCCTCAGGCAACAGAAGAAAACAGATCCTAAAGATTAGAGAAGAACTAAATAAATTAGAGAATAGAAAAACAACTGAAAAAAAATTGAAAAGACCAAAAGCTGGTTTTTTGAAAAGATCAGCAAAACTGACAAACCACTGGCTAAACTTACTAAAGAAAAACAAGAAAGGAAACAAATAACCCAAATTCGAAATGACAGGGGAGTGGTCACAACAGATCCAACAGAAATTAAAAATATCATAACAGAATACTATGAAACACTGTACTCTAACAAATATTAAAACCTAAAGGAAATGGACACAGTCCTTGATTCACATCACCTACCCAAATTATCGCAGAACAACTTAATAAACTCATCACAAAGGAAGAGATCGAAAAAGTCATCAAAAAACTGCCAACCAAGAAAAGCCCGGGCCTAGATGGCTTCACTGCACAATTGTACCCAGCTTTTAGAGATGAGTTATCTCCAATACTACTGAGACTGTTTCACAGTACAGAAAGGGATGGAATACTCCCAAATTCATTCTATGAAGCCAGCATAACTCTGATACCAAAACCAGGGAAAGACCCAACAAAAAAGGAGAACTACAGACCAATATCACTCATGAATTTAGATGCAAAAATCTTCAACAAAATTCTTACCAAAGAATACAACAACATATCAAAAAAATAATCCATCATGACCAAGTTGGATTCATACCACGGATGCAAAGCTGGTTGAACATCAGAAGAACAATCAATGTGATTAACCACATAAATAGCACAAAAGACAAGAATCACCTGATTTTGTCCATTGATGCAGAAAAGGCATTTGATAAAGTCCAACACCCATTCATGCTAAAAACTCTTAGCAAAATAGGCATAGACAGAAAATTCCTCAATGAAATTAGGGCCATATATACAAAACCAACTGCCTACGTCATCCTGAATGGAGAAAGACTGAAGGAGTTTCCCTTGAGAACAGGAACTAGACAAGGATGCCCACTCATACCTCTCCTATTCAACACAGTACTAGAAGTTCTAGCCAGAGCAGTTAGACAAGACCAAGAAACAAAGGGCAACTGCATCAGCAAAGAAGTCAAAATCTCACTGTTTGCTGATGATAAGATTGTATATGTAGAGAATCCCAAAGAATCTATAAGGAAACTACTCAAACTGACAGCAGAGTTCAGCAAAGTCTCAAGATACAAGATAAACATAAGTAAATCAGTAGGATCCCTTTATACTAACATTGAGACTACTAATGAAGAAACCATCAAAAGAATACCATTTACTATAGCCCCTAAGAAGATAAAGTACCTAGGAATTAATCTAACCAGAGAAATAACAGACCTTTACAAAGAGAACTACAAGCCCTTACTAAAAGAAACCAAAAGAGACTTAGATAAATGGAGAAACCTACCCTGCTCATGGATAGGAAGACTTAACATTGTGAAAATGTCTATTTTACCCAAAGCAACCTACTTCTATAATGCAATCCCAATACAAGTTCCAGTGTCATGTTTTAATGAGATGGAGAAACAACTCACCAATTTTGTTTGGAAAGGGAAGAAACCCCAGATAAGTAATGTACTAGTAAAAAAGAAGAACACACTGGGAGGCCTCTCATTACCCGACCTTAGAACATACTACACGGCCACAGTGGTCAAAACAGCCTGGTACTGGTACAAGAACAGACAGATCGATCAATGGAACAGAATAGAGACCCCAGAGATCACACCATCTGCCTGTGAACAGCTGATCTTCCACAAAGGCCCTCAGACATAAAACTGAGGTAAAAACAGTATCTTCAACAAACAGTGCTGGCAAAATTGGATATCCATCAGCAGGAAACTGAAACAAGATCCATATGTTACACCTTATACAAAAACCAACTCCAACTGGATAAAAGACCGAAATATCAAACCTAAAACAACAAAGCTCATCCAAGAAAAGGCAGGAACAACAATGGAAGTTTTAATACACAATGTGGACAGACACCAAAATCTGTCAAACAAACCACAATCATCAGAAAATAGATAAATGGGAACCATTAAGAATTAAACACTTTTGCTCATCTGAAGACTTTATTAATAGAATTAAAAGAACATCTACAGAATGGGAAAAATATTTGGTAACTCTATGTCAGACTGACACGTGATCTCCATAATCTATAAGATACTACAAAATATCCATGAGATGAAGATAAATAATCCAATTAAGCGATGGGCAAAGGAGATGGACAGACATTTCTCTAAAGAGGAGATCCAGGCAGCCAAAAAACACATGCAGACATGTTCACGATCTTTAGTTATTAAAGAAATTCAAATCAAAACTACAATGAGATACCATCTCACCCCAACAAGGTTGGCCATAATCCAAAAAACACGAAACAACAAATGCTGGAGAGGCTGTGGAGAAAGTGGAACTCTCCTACACTGTTGATGGGGTTGCAAAACAGTCCAGCCTCTTTGGAAAGCAATCTGGCGCTTCCTTAAGAAAATGGATATAGATATATCATTTGACCCAGTAATTCCATTACTTGGAATATATCCTACAGAATCAAGGCCATTCACACCAAAGATACATGCACAAGAATGTTCATCGCAGCACAGTCCTCAACAGCAAAAAGATGGAATCAACCCAGATGCCCAACAACAGAGGAATAGATAGGTGAACTATCATATATACACTCAATGGAGCACTATGCAATGATAAATAACAATGATGATTCCAGGAAACATTTCATAACCGGGTTTCAACTGGAAGACATTATGTTGAGTGAAAGTAGTCAGAGACAAAAGGACAAATATTCTATGAGACCCCTACATAAAAACTCAAAAACAGACTTATGCATAGAAGAAAAGACTCTTTGACTGCTACAAGGGAGGGGAGGGAGGGAGGGGGAGGAGGAAGGGCTTAGATTAGATAGTTGATAGAAATTTGGTTGGGTGAAATCGGTGACAGCACACATTAGGAACAAGAGTATTAAGTGGACTTCAACATAACTTGAATACTCCTTCCATCTTAATCCAGTATTGCAAGGATAGAGTAGCTGTGGCACGGGGCAGGGGACCATGCTCTTAGGTGAAATCGAGGCCAATTGGCACAACTAGCATTTTGCTAAGAGGGCTCTCTGCACCCCACATTGGTGAGTGGCGTCTGGGGTCTTAAAAGCTGCCTAGCTGCCATCCGACGGCACAGCAAATGGTCCCAACTCAGCAGGAACAGATGCTCACTGAGGACCAAAACTACACGGAGGAAAGACAACCCAGAAGACAGAAAGACCCACATGAGTGGGTGCCTACATCGACTTGGGACCGGAGGAACTGGATGGTGCCCGGCCACCACCAGTGATAGCCACGATGGAGCTCACTAAGTTGAGTCTCACTGGCAACACAAGAATAAAAAGGGGTACATCCTGAGATCTCCACTAAAAGACTTCAATTGATGGTCCAGCTGTTTCGGGGTTCCCCTGGGAGCATGGCCTCTGGTTCTGATGCTGCCCTTACCCATAAATCATAACGAAGGTCCACTCTTCGGATACGAATAGATTGGACTTGGCGATGCACAGTGACTATATATTGGACGCACTTTATGGTTCTATGCATCTATAGGATATCATCCTGTGGACCTCTGGCTGGAGTAAGGGGAGTGGATCGAGAGGAGGGGAAAGGAAATTGTTGGGAAGATGAGACATGTATGGAGCAGAGAGGAATAATGTGCTGTCACCGGGCAGGGAGAGCAGTGGAAGCGGCATATAGGTGGGCATGTAAATTTATATGGGAATGTACATTTTCACTCAGTCATAATAATAATTAAAAAAAGATTATAGATAGAAAGGCACTATGAAGCAGTTCTACTTTGTAATATACACAGGATGGCCATGAGTCAGAATCAACTTAATGTCAATGGGTTTTGGCTTTCTGGCTTTTTAAAAAAATGCAGACCAAGGTGCCCTTTGCCCTGCATATCTCTGTCTTTCTAAAGCCCTTCTAAATCTAGGGTGTGAGTTCCCCAGAGGTTCTGCCCTTAAGGAGGGTCTGACTCATCTCTGTCTGTTCTCGGCACAAAAGTCTCCAAGTTCCTACCCAGCCTGACCTTAAAACACTCCAAGTTATCTACTATTGGCCTGACCTTTCTACCAAGATTCTACCACTAGCTCACTGGGGTAGAGGGAGTATGAGGGATCTGAAAAGTGGCCCAGGGACCTTCTGAAGGAAGACAAAAGGAAGTGCCTTGGAGGAAAGCACAGCAAACTGCAACTGTGTTTCTGGCACCTCCTGAGGTGCAAAGGATCCCTGCTGTGTGGCCTTTCTCATCAAGGTCTTGTAACTCCCACCCAAGTGACTGGGCAGAACTAAACTGTGGCCCACCAAAGGCCTCCATCAGTTTTGCTGTTCCATGGGGCTTTGAAATGAACCACCCCAGAAGTGGGAAAAAGATGCCATCATGACCAAGAAGGAAGAGCCCAGGATCCCTACACTGAAAAGCTCCTAGAAGCTGGAAAGAGATCAAGCGAGTTGTAACACTGACCAGCAAGAGAAGGTACAGTGGGCTTCCAGGCTCTCAGAGACAGAAAGGTGAATGCCTTTGGGCAGACACAAGTGCCAGGAAGAGACTGTCCTGATGGAAGAATGGTATCCTGAGTGTTCCTGAACCTGAACTGAAACTGCTGTTTCCCTAATAAACCCTATAACTGTATTGTTTGTGTGCTCACAGCAATGTATTATCAAATCCAGCAGAGAAGTACAGTGCTGCGGGAGGGACGGCTGGTGTCAGAGCTGGTAAACACGGTGGAGAGAGAACACATGTCTGACCTCTGCTTCTTAAGAATCAGCTTTGAGTTGTCCTGGTAATTCTCCTTCCCCTTTGTGAAATTACAGGTGGTCACAGACCACTCCCATGCCATTTTTTAACACGTTTCTCTTTGGAAAAGCCAACATGCTGGGTCTCTTGCCTTCCATCCCAGTCTCCTTTCAGAGAAATTAGGCCAAAAGGCCTCATTCACCAAACCAAACCTGTTGCCGCAAGTAGACTTATAGCAACCCTATATGATAGAGTAGAACTGCCCCACAGAGATTCCACGGAGTACCTGGTGGATTCAAACTGCTGTTCCTTTGGTTAGCAGCCACAGCACTTAACCAGTGTACCACCAGGGTTTCCTCATATTAAATAAATGTGATGTCATTACTGGTATGACTAAATTGTATATGTAGACAATGTCAATTTACTTAATTAAATTTAAGAAATGGCCCCAAGCCCCAAAGACATAAAAAACAAACAAAATGTCATAAAGACAAAAGAAAAGACAATCTTAGGAAAATATTTTATGGTCTTCCTTTCGTCCCACCCTCCAATAAGTAGCTCTTTAACAATAAATCATTAAAAGACCCAGCCTCCACTAACCTGAGCCCCAAAGAACTAGATGGTGCCTGGCTACCACCAAAGGTGCCTCTGACAAGGACAGAGTAGGGAAAAAAAAGAAGAACAAAATTCAAATTCATGAAAACTACCAGATTTACTGGTCTGACAGAGAATAGAGAAACCCTTGAGACTATGGCCCAAGAAACCCTAACTCGGAACTGAAGCTCTCGTGGTCCACCTTTCAGCCAAAGATTAGAGAGGCTCATTAAAAAAAATGTAACATCTGTAAGAAATGTGCTTCTTTGTTCGATTAAGTATATGAGACAAAACAGGCAACTCCTAACCAACAGCAAGATGGGAAGGGACATGCAATCTGGACAAATGGACACAGGAAACCTAGGGTGGAAAAAAGGGAGATTGCTTATACATTGCAGGGATTGCAACCAATTGTCAGAAAACAACTTGTGTTATTAATTTCTGAATGAGAAACAAATTTGTACTATAAACTTTCATCTAAAGCACTTTTTTTAAAACTGACAATAGCATCTTAAAAAGGTTAGGTAAGAAGCACAAGGGAGAGTGACTGTACGTGAACAGCGGAGAACAATTCAGAAAAAGACAGTAAGAAAGGCTGCACAACTTAAAGGATGTTATCAGTGTGACTGAATTGTATGTGTAGATATCACTGAAGTGGCACATATGTTTTGCTGTGTATATTTTCAACAGCAAATGAAAATTAAAGAAGAAAGAAAAAGACTAATACCCACCAGAAAAATTATCAGATGACGTCAACAAACAATTACAAAACAGGAATTCCTGATGTTCACTTTCACTAACATACTAAGAATTGTCAATTGAAAACACAGGAATGCCACTTTTGATTGAAAAAATTAAAAGTTGATAACATACTAAATTGGCACAAGCATGGAAAAGCAAGACCCTTATACCGAAGAGTACTCTGATAAGTCTCAGGAAAGTCAAAAATACATACACCCTTAACCCAGAAATTCTGCTTTCAAAAATTTATTTCCTACACACCCTTGTAGCTGTTTGAAATGGCACAGAGACATGCATTTTACTGAGATATTATTTATAGTAGCAAATAAAAACACACCTAAACATCTACCAATAAGAGAGTGGTATGATAAATTAAGGCAGATCCATATGACAGACACAATAACTTCCTGTTTGTTGCCCTCCAGTTCACGCTGACTCATGGAAACAGCACGTGCAGCACAGAACTGCTCTAAAGGTCACAAGGCTGTGACCTTTCAGAAGCCGATCACCAGGCCTGTCTTCTGAGATGCCTCTAGATGAGTCTAGTTAGTAGTCCAACACTATACATAAAATGATCACCATTACTAACTAAGGTGCAGCTCCACAGTCATATTAAGCTAACGTTTTATAAAAAAGAAAATACACCAATGTAGACGTTTACACACACACACACCGCTCACCATCTCTGGAATGATAAACAAGAACCTATAACACTGTTTGCCTTGGAGGGAACTCAGGGGACACAGCAAGTCTTACTGCATATATATATATATATATATATATGTATATATGCTTTATATATATATATAAATGCTTTTTGCATTTTTTGTCACATGCATGTACTGCCTATTTGAAAAAAACAACTTTAATAAAAACTCCCTTCAGACAGGGATGTCTGGGTTCAGCAGAGGCCATCCACCCTGTCTCTCAGAGCCAAAGCTGTTTTTCCAAAATTAAAACAACCATTCAGTCCACACAGCCCTACTCAGTTCCTTGGGGCTAGGGAGGGACTTGGACCTCCATGTAGGACCATGAGTCAACCAGTGGACTGCACTGTCTCTGCTCCTTTCTGGCAGTAGAAGGGGTGCTCATTCCTGAGGGGCTTTTAGGTAGCCCCCCTGCAAGAATCAAAATCTGCTTCTGTGCCCAAGGCCCCACAAGGCACATCTGATCCTACCTCCCTGCGCAGGTCCTGAGCCCCTGGGACCCTCTCCCCAAAAGACTTTAAGCCTTCCCCACTCTCCAGAAAGAAGTCATCTTTCCCCACCATTTTCCATTTAAAATCATGCTTCCCATTCTCTAATCTTTTTCCCATCTCTCTTCAGAACCAGAGACTCCAAGTGCTTCCTGAAAAGCACATACAGGACCATCACCTCCCGCCATGTTCAGGCACGCAGACCCGCCCCCACCCCCACTGAACTGCGGGGATTTCTGTTGTCTGTTAATCCAGTCTATTGTTCTCCTTAGATTCTGATTTATATCAAACATCTTATTAGCATGTACTCTCAGCTGTTTTATGTCTACCAATTCGGTGAGTATGACATTTGTACACTTCCAAGTAACTGATACAAAAAGGGCAACAACTGACAACTTCAAACTGTCATTGCAGACAACCCTTCTTGTGCCCTTGCCCCCGCCACCATCAGCTTACTCAGCACTCCTTGTGGGGACAAGGCATTCAATAGCCATATATTCACCTGCCTACCACAACCCAGAACACACTCCCCATGCTGCTCACAGCAGCCTCCACTGGGGGAATGATCTGCCATGCCTAGAGCCTCCCACCTTAGTGATGTGGTAACTGTGGTGAAAAGCTAATGCAGATGCCCTGGTAGCCTGGGGGGACTGTTTGGGTGGACCTGCTCTGGTTACATAGATCCACCTCTTCCCTTCTGGGGGCAGCTCCCATACCAACCACTGTGTGTCCTAGGAGCCTGCTGAGATCAACATGTAATAACTCACAAACTGTGAAATCTATATTCCCCTCTCCCCTACTTTAGAAAATTAAGAAATCTTCAGCCTTCCTGTCTTCCATAACTCTAGCTTCTGCTTCTTCTCAAAAGAGACCAGTCCTAAGGGGCTGCTCTCCTTGGCAAAGTCACCCTGGGAAGAGGGTACTGGTACATAGATACAGAAGTGCTCTCCCCAGGAGGCAGCACAGGGCTGGGCAAGGCACAGGCTGGAAGAGTGGCAGCAGCTGGATGGCCGCAGGCCTTGACCAGGGTGGAGCTTTCACTGTCTAAACCCACCACTGGTCTTCTTGCTGGTGTCTGAGATAGTGTCTTTTAATGTTAAACCGTAATCTATTTTATTATTACTACATCTTTACCCTTTATTGAGGTATAAACGACAGACTGCAGATAGCACATAAAGTACACCATTTGAGTTCTGACATCTTGAAACCTGCTTTTATACAAAAACTTTCTATTGCTCAGATAATCTCAACTTACATATTTAAAAAAATAAAAGGAACACAAGCACATGGTAGAGAAACTTGAGAAAGGATAGGTGTAATATGAAAAGTAAAAGGCTCTTCTTTCTTCAATTCCCTACCCAAAGATTACCAATGAGCAGGTTAACCATTTGCATTTCCCAAGGACTCCATAAAAACATACATACATATATACAGTTTACATATGTTCATATGCATGTAAAATTTTTTTTAAAGTAAAAGTGATTTATTTTCTATCTGCAAACTGTCTCCATTCCAGTACAAAAGCTAGGTTTGAGCAGGCTAACGTGTGATCTTTTTTTCACACTCCTATCTAGTGAACTGCTCAGCACTGTTGAGATTAGGAGTCAGCCAACCCTCACCCACCAGAACAGCTCCAGCCTGCAGGGAGGGAAGGAGTTGGGTTGGGCTGCCGAGTAGGAGGTTAACAATCAAAGCATGGTACAAATAGGAGCACGGAACTGAAACTCCTTCCCTCCAGCCAAAAGCATGAAAGAAATGCTTATTTAAGGTAGCTCAGTCCCAAGAATCTCACCCAGAAAAGAATTACAAGCAAGGCACCAGGCCCTCACTTCCTGAGACCTCACTGGATGATAAGAACCCTGCACTGGCTCACCTCTTACAGCTTTCTTCCTCAGATTTCAGGACTTCTGAAGGCTTTCACTAGTCACAAAACATCCCCTCTGAAAGCAATCTTAGAGATTATCAAAGTTTCCAAACCCCAAGGTTTTGTAACTAAAATACTCCAGGGATGCTGCTTGGCTGAACCACAAACACAGTGAATCGAGGACCCACAGGAGAACCTGGCCTGGTAACAGCAAGGCCTGCCTACCTTCCCCCTGAAGGGAAGCATCACAACATCTGTGACCCCTCAGTCTGGACTGGGTTGAAGTGTTTAGCGGTCTAGTAGTTCCGGCCACTGGTGATTGACTTCAATACTCCTCCTCCACGGGCAGTCAGTAAGCCTCCCACGGGGCTCTGCCAAGGCCATGCCTCATGGCCAGAAAGTTCCAGAATCCCAGAGGGGCCTCAACTCTTACCAGACCCCTCCTCATTATGGCTACAGGGGCAGTGTGGGAAGCCTGGGACACCAGAGAACTCTGCCACACATATCATTCAAAGTCACCCAGAGGAGTTGGCAAAAGTTCTAAAATACCCCAACAGACCCATATAAGTAACCCTAGCTTTGGAGTTCCAAGCAGTGAACCATGGTATGCAAGTACTGATTAATAACAGCTGACATTTTTTAAAGCTTTTTACTATTGAGACCATACACAAAGTAGAACAGCTTAATAAATCACCACCCCTTACCTTCAACAATTGTTACTTCAAGGGCAATTGATTCATCCATCCCTTACCAATGCCTCTGTATTTTTTTTAATTATAGTAAAATGTATAACAGAACAGTTGCCCAACCACCTTTACATGTACACTACAGTGACATTAACTACATTCAGCATATTACACAACCATTATCAGAGCATCCGTTTTCAAATGTTTTCATCACCCTTAACAGACTCAGTGACCCTTAAACAATAATTTCCCACTTCCTCCTCCTTCCTGTCTTTACCATACCCACTGCTGATGATTGATTCCAATCATAGTGGCCCTACAGGACAGAGGAGAACTGGCCCATGGGGTTTTCAGCGAGCAGGCTGGTAGATTAAAACTGATGATTTTTTCAACTTGGGACCAGAAGAACCGGATG
Source organism: Heterohyrax brucei (assembly GCA_028571685.1). Classification (NCBI taxonomy): domain Eukaryota; kingdom Metazoa; phylum Chordata; class Mammalia; order Hyracoidea; family Procaviidae; genus Heterohyrax; species Heterohyrax brucei. The sequence continues at coordinate 83,010,948 of CM053154.1, read as the reverse complement.
GTGCCCGTCCACCACCAGGGATAGCCACGATGGAGCTCACAGAGAGGAGCCTCACTGGCAACACAAGAATAAAAAGAGGTGCATCATGAGATCTCCACTAAAAGACCTCAATTGATGGTCCAGCGGTTTTGGGGTTCCTCTGAGAGCACGGCCCCCTGCCCTGATGCTGCTTTTTCCCATAAATTATAACAAAGGTCCACTCTTTGGACAGGAATGGATTGGACTTGGCAATGCAGAGTAACCATATGTTGGAAGCACTTTATGGTTCTATACATCTATAGGATATCATCTTGCTGACGTCTGGCTGGAGGAAGGGGAGTGGACGGAGAGGAGGGGAAAGGAGACTGTTGGGAGGATGAGACATGTATGGAGCAGAGAGGAATAGTGTGCAGTCACCGGACAGGGAGAGCAGTGGAAGCTGCATATAGGGGGGCATGTAAATTTACATGTGAATGTACATTTTCACTCAGTTATGTTAAATAAAAATAAAAATTAAAAAAAAAAAACTGATGATTTTTTTGGTTAGCAGCTGATCTCTTAACCACTGTTGGTAACCGTGGTACCCATTTGTCTGTCTGTCTGTTCTAGCTATATCCTGTTAAGTGGCATCATACAATATTTGTCCTTTTAAATGACATTTCACTGAGAATAATGTTTTCACGGTTTATCCATGTCACAGCATGTACCAGGACTTCATTTATCTTTACAGATGAATAATACCTCAATGCACTGCTATACTACATTTTATCCATTCATCTGTGTCCTCTATACCATTTTGAAGCAAATCCCAAACATGTATTAATTCATCTATCAGTAATTTTCTATATCTCTAAATATTAGGAACTTAGAAAATAAAAAAACTACATATAGCTGGAACTCCACAGTAAGATCAGGCTTCAATGTCAGTAAAGGGCTCAAGCGTTGATTCAGTTTAAGAGAAGGGGAGCTTGGAATGCTTGATGTGACACCTTTCAATTCAAGGGACCCTCTGACCAATCTCCTCAGGAATTCTCCAGTACCTAAACCAGTAATTTCTTACAAAATGAAGACGCTCCCAACCACATGAAAATGTCATTTACCAAAGCAATGAATTCATTCCAGGTAGTTACTCCAGGGTGTGACTTAATGTGGGGCCCACAAATACCACCTGGGTGGACAGTGATGGGGCACCCAGGGCCTGGCCTCTGTTTTGGCAATTAGCAGCTGAGGGCACTTGGCCACGTCATTTAATCTCCTTCAGCCTCAATTTTCTCCTTCATAATCTCTTGCATCTGTGATCACTTAAGTACCAAATATGAGATATTTGGTTTCCACATGCAGGCCAAAGAATGGCATAATAAGCACTTATAAATCCAAGGCATTTGGCAAGAGCATTAAACACTCGTTTTGCCCACAGGCTTTCTGTAGTAGCACATGAACCATCTGAGCCACAGCACAGTCAATTTTCGCAGCAAACAGCTACAGATACCTGGAGCATGAACAATCCAAACATTTTCTCCAGGAATCAAGTCTGCTCATTTTCATTACAAACCTACTTACTTCTAAGATGCTGCTACCCTTAAAATCCTGACGAAATAAAAACCCTGCACAGGTCTATCCAGGATCCCCATCCCCAGCTCAGCCATGCCAAGCAGAAAGCATAATAAAGGTTCTGAGAAGGAGCCTGTTGAACTTCTCCAAAAGCATTCGATCATAATAATGATGTTGTGTTGCTGTTAGGTGCCATCAAGTTGGTTCCAACTCATAGTGACCCTATGTACAACAGAACAAAACATTGTCCAGTCCTGCACCACGCCCACAACTATTGTTTTGCTTCATTCTGTTGTTCCAGCCATTGTGCCAATCCATCTTGTTGGGGTCTTCCTCTTTTTCACCAATCCTCTACTTTAGCAAGCATGATGCCTTTCTCCAGGGACTGATCCCTCCAGACAATGTGTTCAAAGTATGTAAGATGTAGTTCCTCCATTCTTGCTTCTAAGGAGCATTTTTGGTTGCACTTCTTCCAAGAGAAATCTGTTTATTCTTTTGGTATTCCATAGTATATTCAACATTCTCCAAAGCACAATTCAAAGGCACCAAATCTTCTGTCCTCCTTATTCACTGTCCAGCTTTAACATGCATATGATGCAGTGGAAGATAACACAACTTGAGTAATGCTCACCTTAGTCTTCCAAGTGGCTGTGAAGCAACCTTGAATAATAATGACAGGGTACAGGCACAAGATGCAGGTGAAAATACTATGGCTTGGATGAGACACACCTCACTCTTCAAGAAAGCCTTGAAATCACCTTGAATAGTAAAGACAGCCATGCATTTGGCTTCTAAATGAAAGGCTGGAGGTTGGACTCTACCCAGAGGCACCCTGCAAGAAAGGTCTAATGACCAACTGCCAAAAAAATTGGCCACTGAAAGCTCCAAGGAGTGCAATTCTATTCTGACATACATGGGGTTTGACTTGAGTTGGGCTCAAACTGACGGCAATTAATTACTGTGTTAAGTGCTTTACATAAAATTTACTCTATGCCAAGCCAAGTGCCGTCAAATTTACTCTATAAAAACCCCAAAATCAGTACTAAAATTATTATTCTCATATTATAGATGACAAAGGTAAGGTATGGAGAGATTATGTAGTTTGCCTGAGGTTACAGCTAGAAAATGGCTGAGCCAGGATTCAAACCCTGGAGGCTGGGCTCCAAACCTAGGAATTTCATCACGACATGCTGCAACTGGTCCCCAAAATTAGTATTTCAATGATCAAATCTTGAGAAACACAATTGTGATGAATAGCATACAAATAACAATTCCATTTTCAGCATGTGATCCCAGGTACTTCATTAAAGATAATATGGAGGAGGCAAGGCCAAGACAGTGGAGTAGTCAGACCTATTACCCTTCTAACAAGAAGACCCAAAAGAAAAAATGAATTCATTATATATGACATCCTAGGAGCCCAGAACATCAAAAAGAAAGTGGAAAAATCAGACTGAACAACAGGCAAGGGAGAGTAGGATGTGCCAGACCTGAGCTGCCAGAAACAGCTGTGGCTAGTGTGGTGAGCTGAGCACGGTGGTGGTATCTTCATCAGCAAAAGAAACTGACTGCAAAATCCACTTGTGCCTCCAGAATCAGTGAAAAACACCATGTGCCCTCAAGGATTTGTTGCAGAAAGCTACCCTGATATCATGGAAGATGAGAAGACATCTAGCCAAGCCAAGCGAAGTGCCTTTGAGTCAGATCTATCCAAGACACTCATCAAATTACACACAAGGTAGATCCCAAAACAAAGATACCATGAAATATTATAATAAAACTTGCCCAAACTTGCCATGACATGTAGGTCTGAATATTTACCTGGAGATATACCTCTCTCCCTTCTCCCCTAGTTTTCCCATACTACCTATGCACTGCACCTAGCTCTAGAGTCTGATATCATTAACTGAGCCAGATGTAGGGCTCCTTAAGGCACGCTGTGCCATTCTCTGAGACTTGGAGAGGGAATAATTTAACAAGTGGGGGGACGGAGAAAGGGAAAAAAAAACAAATTCTGCTGACTGTCCTGAAGACGAAATTCAGAGCAGAAACCATTCATTTGCCTAGATTTAGAGGTAAGGCAACACGTCATCCTCACAGACATTCAGCCACCTGCTTTTCTCAGCAGCTGCAGCCAGATACCTGTGCCTACACCAATCAACCCTGCCCATCTAGGACAGTAGGCGAGCGCCTACACCAGGCACTTGGTGACTGACTACCCGGACACCTGAGGTGAATGCATACAAGAAAAGTAAACAGATTCTTGGGTTTACATCTCTATTAACAGCTCAAACCATATGGTGACAGGACATCAGAGCTTCAAAGGCAACAATAACCTAACTATCACACACAGTCAGTCTACTGGACATTTTAAAACAAGAAAGTAGAAGACAATAGGCAAACATAAAGTAAGTAAATACAACTTACTGATGGACCAGAGACAAGAGTCAATTTCAAAGCAGTTAAAGAGGCAGACCATGATGACTTCAGAAAGCTCCCAAAACAAGAATTTTCCAGAGAAAGAAAACTTAATGGGCTTAACAAAGACAGAATACAAATGATTTATTAGAGCTCTTTAAGAGATCAGAAAACAGAAGACAAAAAATGCTGCAGAGCATAATGACAAACTGAACAGGCTGTGAGAAAGCTTACATTGGCAAGAATTAGAAACTTAACAGAATTAATAACAATATCACAAAATTAGATGAGTCAATACAAAGCCAAAGGAGCAGAATTGAGGTAATGGAAGACTGTATTAGTGAGACTGAAGATAAAGCACATAACATCAATGTATTTTAGGAAACATTAGATAAAGAATTTTAAAAAACCAAGACACACTAAGAATTATGTGGCACTCGATTAAGAGTAACAATCTATGAGTGATCAGAGCACCAGAAGAGGGGGTACAACAGAAAACACAGAGAAAACTCTCAAGGATTTGTTGCAGAAAGCTACCCTGATATCATGGAAGATGAGAAGACATTTATCCAAGCCAAGCCAATTGCCTTCAAGTCAGATCTATCCAAGACACTCATCAAATTACACACAAGGTAGATCCCAAAACAAAGATACCATGAAATATTATAATAAAACTTGCCAAAACTAAAGGAGACAATTTTAAAAGTGGCTATGGACAGATGAAAAATAACCTACAAAGGAAAATAATTAAGACTAAGCAAGAACTATGCAACAGAAACCATGCAGGCAAGAAGACAATGGAAGAACATATATAGAGGCTTGAAGGAAAATAACTGCCAGCTAAGAATTACGTCCAGCAAAACTGCCCCTCAAATAGGGTGGTGAAATTAGGACATTTCCAGATAAACAGAAATTGAGGCAATTTGCAAAAACCAAATCAAAGTTACAAGAAATTTTGTACTCCTGATCTGACCAACAATACACAAACAACAGAAAACAGATAAATGGGAACTACTAAACACCAAACACTTATCCTCATCCAAAGACTTGATCAACAGAGCTAAGACTACCTACAAAATAGGAGAAAATATTTGGGAATCACATGTCAGATCAATGTCTGATTTCCATATTCTACAAGGTACAAATATCAACAAGAAAAAGGTAAATACCCCAATTAAGCAATGGGCAAAGGAGACGGACAGACACTTCACCGAAGAAGACATCCAAACAGCCATAAGATACATGAGGAAATCCTCACAATCATCTGCTACTAGAGAAATCCAAATCAAAACTACAATGAGATACCATCTCAACCCAGCAAGGTTAGTGATAATCCAAAGCACCTATACAATAAATGCTGGAGAGGCTGTGGAGAGACTGGAACTCTCCTGCTGGTGGGAATGCAAAATGGTACAATCTCTTCGGCAAACAATTTGGCAAGTCCTTAAAAAGCTAGAAAGAGAAATACCATATGATCGAGCAATCCCATTGCCTAGAATTTACTCTACAGAAATAAACGCTGTCACATGAACAGACACCCGCACATGAATGTTTACTGCAGCACTGTCCACAACAGCAAAAAGATGGAATGAGGGAGGCGGAGTAAAGATGGTGGACTAAGCACACGTCTCCTTATATCCCCCTGAAAACGAAGACCTGAATTGATAATCAAACGGAACCTTCTGGTCACCTAATCAGCCCCAGGACACGACACAGGGCTGTTACTTTGGACTTCATACTACTGAGCGGGAAAACCTCCTCTCTTACGCTGACTCCCGTGCCTGGCTAGCCCTGGCTCTCATGGACTGAAGGTAAACGCACCAGTTTGACTTTTTTTTCCTCTGTCTTGGCTGGCAGGCGGAGCTGGGTCTTGCCTGGCGGCTGGACTCAGACACGCTGCTGGGGGGACAGGCAGGCGAAATTCCCATATTTTGAGAGCCAGGCTTAGGACTTTGTTAATCTAGTGACTTTGAGCCTATTGTTTTATATCTGCCTCAGTGGCGTTTGTATGGAGTTTCGCAGTCAGTGTGCGGGATGCCATGTTGCATATGGAGATTCCAGCGGGACCTCATCCTTAGCCTGGGAGCCAGCGCCTGCAAACAGGACAGAGCTTCTACCACAGAAAAGCAGTAATTTGCCTAGTGCCACCTGCTTTGGGGGTCCTGCAACAGAATCAGAGGAATCACTACCTCTTGGCACCTTTAGCCCTTCTGTCTGCTGCCTCTGTGGAGGGCATCATCTTGGATATGGTGGCTGCAGCTGGACCTAATTCTTAGCTTGGGAGCCAGAGCCTACCCACAGGAGAGCACTTTTCTATCAGAAAAGCAGTACTCTATGCAGTGTCGTCTAAGGCTAGGCTCTCTCATCAGAGGCCAACAGGACAGTAGCATTGCTGTATTCTGAACTAGTTTGTATCATCAGGGGTTGGATATAGTGGTGCTTACTTTGCCAGCTGAGAAGAGGGACCTCTACACCTGCAAACCTAACTGACTTGTGAAGTGATCAGGTATCTTTTGCTTTACATTTTAAGACAGCCTAGAGAAACATCTGTAGTCCATCCTCACAGTACCTCTTCCAGCCTCTACATACTCACATGGGTCCCCAAAAGCAAGACACTTGTGGCACACAAGAAATCAGCCATGGCTTCAGAAGGCTCAGAAACACAGCAACCAAGGAGTTTCCCAGATGAAGAAACTCTTATGAAGGCATCAGAAAGTGAATACAAAATTATATACAGAGCCCTTCTAGACCTTATACAAAATGTAGGAGAACAAAATGGAAAATTAAGCAAGCTGTTCGATCTGATGGAACACCAGTACTCTGAAATCCAATAGATCAAGAACAAAATCAAAGACATAGAAACTTCAATGCAAACCCAAGAAAACAGAATGGAACAAACAGAAAAAAGAATTACTGACTTGGAAGACAGAGCTACTGATGCCAGCATCTATGAGCAGAAATCAGAAAAAAGAAACAAGAAAAATGAAGAAGCATTAAGAAGCATGTGGGACTCTATTAAGAGGAAGGAACTTCGATTAATTGGAGTCTCTGAACAAGGCGAGACATCTGAGAACACAGAGAGTATTGTTGCTGAGCTGCTGACAGAAAACTTCCCAGAAATCATGAAGGAAGAGAATACAGACATTTCAGATGCATATCATACACCACCCAATATAGATCTCAAAAGTAAGACTCTAAGACATGTTATAATCAAGCTCAACAAAATGAAAGATAAGCAGCAAGTCTTAAAGGCAGTAAGACTCAAAGCAAAGCTAATATTCAGAGGGAAACCCTGTAGCCTCTCTTCAGATTTCTCAGCAGAAACCATGCTGGCACGGAGACAGTGGCATGACACATTCAAAGCCTTGAAGGAGAAGAACTTCCAACCAAGAATTATATATCCTGCAAAACTATCTTTCAAATACGAAAATGAAATTAACACATTTCCAGATAAACAGAAACTCAGAGACTTTGTAAAAACCAAACCAAAACTACAAGAAATATTGAAAGAAGTTCTTGGCTCTGGCTTAGAAGAACAAAACCACTAACTTTATATTTCAGAACGACTTTACTACTCAAAAGTTTACTCAGTTAGGGAAGGCTCCAAAGCCAATCACAGCTTTGATAAGGAAAGAAGCAATCCAGTGATCATCATGAAAACTATGGTGTCATCGTATTAAAAAAAGGGATGTACTACAGTTGTTATAGTCCTTCCAGATGGAGAGGAAGATGACAAAACTGGTAGTAATTAAAACTGGGTTTATATATAGTTTATTAAGGGGGATCATAGGGGCAGCTGTAAAGCACAACAAAGATGTATCATATCATTTCAAGAAATGTAACACAGGAGTCTCAACAACCATGAAACCAGTTCTGAAAACGGTGAAAAATCAACTCATGAAAAAGAACATCCCAGAACAGACTGATAAGAACAACAGAGAAAACATCAACATAAAAATAAACACATCACAATAGCAGCACTGAACACATAACTATCAATAATTACATTGAATGTGAATGGACTGAATGCTCCAGTAAAGAGACATCGAGTGACATACTGGCTCAAAAGACATGATCCATCCCTATGTTGTCTACAAGAAACTCAATTGAGACCTAAAGATAGGAACAAACTGAAAACTAAAGGATGGAAGAATATATATCAAGCTAACAATGAACAAAGAAGGGCAGGGGTGGCAATTCTAATCTCAGACAAAATCAATTTTGATGTCAAATCCACCATCATGGACAAAGATGGACACTATTTATTGCTGAAAGGTTCAATACACAAGCAAGACTTAACTATATTAAACATTTATGCACCTAATATCAGAGCACCTAAATATGTCGAAGAAACACTGACTACATTCAAAAGAGTTAGATGACTCCACAATAATAGTGGGAGAATTCAACACTCCACTCTCATTACTAGACACATCATCTAGAAAAAAGCTCAGTAAAGATACAGAAGACCTCACTGACACAATTAACCAACTAAACCTCATTGATATATACAGAACTTTTTACCCATCAGCAGACAACTACACCTTCTTCTCCAGTGCACATGGAACATTCTCAAGAATGGACCATGTGATAGGCCATAATGCAATGCTCAACAAAATCTGTACCAATGAATTACTGCAAAGCATCTTCTCAGATCATAAAGCCATAAAAGTTGAAATCAATAGCAGAAAAAAACACAAATAGAAAGTGGAACTCTTGGAAACTGACCAACATCTTGCTCAAAAAAACAGGGGTTATAGAGGAAACCAAGGTTGAATTAAAGAAATTCATGGATTTCAATGAGAACGAAAGCACTTCCTACCAGAACCTATGGGATACAGCCAAAGCAGTGCTCAGAGGTCTGTTTATCTCCATAAATGCACACATCTGGAAGGAAGAAAGAAACCAAATCAAGGAACTAACTTTACAGCTTGAACAAGTAAAAAGAGAACAACAGAGGAACCCTTCAGGCACCAGAAGAAACGAGATGATAAAGATTGGAGCAGAGCTAAATGAATTAGAGAATAGAAAAACAATTGAAAAAATTGAAAAGACCAAAAGCTGGTTTTCTGAGAAGATGAACAAAATTGACAAACCACTGGCTAAACTTACTAAAGAAAAGCAGGAAAGGAAACAAATAACCCATATTAGAAATGAGAGGGGGGTTGTCACCACAGATCCAACAGAAATCAAAAATATCACAACAGAATACTATGAAAGACTGTACTCTAACAAATTTGAAAACCTAGAGGAAATGGGCAAATTCCTTAACTCATACCACCTACCCAAATTATCACAACAAGAAGCAGAACAACTTAATAAATCCATTACAAAGGAAGAGATTGAAAAGGTCATCCAAATACTGCCAACCAAAAAATGTCCGGGTCCAGATGGCTTCACTGCAGAATTCCACCAAGCATTTAGAGAAGAGCTATCTCCAATACTACTGATACTATTTCACAGTATAGAAAGGGATGGAGTACTTCCAAACGCATTCTATGAAGCCAGCATAACCCTGATACCTAAGCCAGGGAAAGACCCAACAAAGAAAGAGAACTACAGACTGATATCATTCATGAATCTAGATGCAAAAATCTTCAATAAAATTCTTGCCAATAGAATACAATAACATATCAAGAAAATAATCCATCATGACCAAGTGGGATTCATACCAGGGATGCAAGGCTAGTTGAACATCAGAAAAACAATCAGTGTGATTAACCACATAAACAACACAAAAGATAAGGATCACCTGATTTTGTCTATTGATGCAGAAAAGGCATTTGATAAAGTCCAACACTCATTCATGCTAAAAATTCTTAGCAAAATGGGCATAGACGGCAAATTCCTCAACATAATAAGGACCATTTATACAAAGCCAATTGCCCACATCATCCTTAATGGAGAGAGACTGAAAGACTTTCCCTTGAGATCAGGAACTAGACAAGGATGCCCACTCTCACTTCTCCTATTCAACATTGTGCTAGAAGTTCTAGCCAGAGCAATTAGACAAGGCCAAGAAATAAAGGGCATCTGCACTGGCAAAGAGGAAGTTAAAATCTCCCTGTTTGCAGATGATGTGATTGTATATGCAGAGAATCCCAAAGAATCTGTAAGTACACTACTCAAACTGATAGAAGAGTTCAGCGAAGTCTCAGGATACAAGATAAACATAAGTAAATCAGTAGGATTCCTTTATACCAACAACCTGACTGTTAAGGAAGAAATTATCAAATCAATACCATTGACGATAGCCCCTAGGAAGATAAAATACCTAGGAATTAATCTAACCAGAGAAATAACAGACCTTTACAAAGAGAACTACAAGTCTTTACTACAAGAAACTAAGAGAGACTTAGATAAATGGAAAAACCTACCCTGCTCCTGGATAGGAAGACTTAACATTGTGAAAACGTCTATTTTACCCAAAGCAATCTATTTATATAATGCAACCCCAATACAAGTTCCAGCATCATTTTTTAATGAGATGGAGAAACAAATCACCAGTTTTGTTTGGAAAGGGAAGAAGCCCCGGTTAAGCAAGGTACTACTAAAGAAGAAGAACACACTGGGAGGCCTCTCATTACCTGACTTTAGAACATATTACACTGCCACAGTGGTCAAAACAGCCTGGTACTGGTACAAGAACAGACAGATCAATCAATGGAACAGAATAGAGATCCCAGAGATGACACCATCTGCCTATGAACAACTGGTATTCGACAAAGGCCCTAAAACATTAAACTGGGGTGACAACAGTATCTTCAAAAATTGTGCTGGCAAAATTGGATATCCATCTGCAAGAAACTAAAACAAGATCCATATCTTACACCTTATACAAAAACCAACTCCAACTGGATAAAAGACCTAAATATCAAACCTAAAACGATAAACCTCATCCAAGAAAAGGTAGGAACAACAATGGAAGTTTTAATACACAATATGGACAGACTCCAAAATCTGTCAAACAAACCACAATCATCAGAAGAGAAAATAGATAAATGGAATCTACTAAGAATTAAACACTTTTGCTCATCTGAAGACTTTATTAATAGAATTAAAAGAACACCTACAGAATGGGAAAAAATATTTGGCAACTGTATGTCAGAACTATGCCTGATTTCCATAATCTATAAGATACTACAAAATATCAACAAGAAGAAGATAAATCATCCAATTAAGCAATGGGCAAAGGAGATGGACAGACATTTCACTAAAGAAAAGATCCAGGCAGCCAAAAAACACATGCAGACATGTTGATGATCTTTAGTTATTAAAGAAATTCAAATCAAGAAAACAATGAGATACCATCTCACCCCAACAAGGTTGGCCATGATCCAAAAAACACAAAACAACAAATGCTGGAGAGGCTGTGGAGAAACTGGAACCCTCCTACACTGTTGGTGGGGTTGCAAAACAGCCCAGCCTCTTTGGAAAGCAATCTGGCGCTTCCTTAAGAAAATGGATATAGACATATCATTTGACCCAGTAATTCCACTACTTGGAATATATCCTACAGAATCAAGGCCATTCACACTAAAGATACATGCATAAGAATGTTCATCGCAGCATAGTCCTTGACAGCAAAAAGATAGAATCAACCCAGATGCCCAACAACAGAGGAACAGATAGGTGAACTATCATACATACACTCAATGGAGCACTATGCAATGATAAATAACAATGATGATTCCAGGAAACATCTCATGACCTGGTTTCAACTGGAAGACATTATGCTGAGTGAAAGTAGTCAGCGACAAAGGGACAAATATTGTATGAGACCTCTATGATAAGATCTCAACAACAGACTTGTGTATAGAAGAAAAGACTCTTTGACAGCTGCAAGGGAGGGGAGGGAGGGGGTGAGGGCTTAGATTAGATAGTTGCTAGGTATCTGGTTGGGTGAAATCAGTGATAGCACACATTAGAAACAAGAACAATATTAAGTGGACTTAAACATAACATGAGTACTCCTTCCATCTTAACCCAATATTGCAAGGATAGAGTAGGTGGGGTACGGGGTGGGGGACCATGCTCTTAGGCAAAAGCGAGGCCAATTGGCACAACTAGCATTTTGCTAAGTGGGCTCTCTGCACCCCACGTTGGTGAGTGGCGTCTGGGGTCTTAAAAGCTGCCAAGCCGCCATCCGAGGGCACAGCAAATGGTCCTAACTCAGCAGGAATGGATGCTCACCAAGGACCAAAATGACATGGGGGAAAGACAACCCAGAAGACAAAGAGACCCACATCAGTGGGTGCCTACATCGACTTGGAACCAGAAGAACCGGATGGTGCCCAGCCACCACCAGTGATAGCTGTGATGGAGCTCACTAAGTTGAGTCTCACTGGCAACACAAGAATAAAAAGAGGTGCACCCTGAGATCCCCACTACAAGACCTCAATTGATGGTCCAGTGGTTTCGGGGTTCCCCTGGGAGCATGGCCCCTCACCCTGATGCTGCCCTTGACCATAAATCATAACGAAGGTCCACGCTTCGGACAGGAATGGATTGGACTTGGTGATGCAGTAACCACATATTGGATGCACTTTATGGTTCTATACATCTATAGGATGTCATCCTGCTGACCTCTGGCTGGAGGAAGGAGAATGAGTGGAGAGGAGGGAAAAAAGAGACTGCTGGGAGAATGAGACATGTATGGAGCAGAGAGGAATAGTGTGCTGTCACTGGGCAGGGAGAGCAGTGGAAGCTGCATATAGGTGGGTATGTAAATTTATACAGGAACGTACATTTTCACTGTTATATTAAATAAAAAATTAAAAAAAGAAAAAATGGAATCAACCTAGGTGCCTATCAACAGATGAACAAACAAACTATGGTACATATACATAATGGAACACTACACAGTAATAAAGAACAATAATGATTTTAGGAAGCATCTCATAACATGGTTTCAACTAAAAGACATTATCCTCAGTGAAATCAGTCAGCTCCAGAAAGAGAAGTACTGTACGAAACGTCTGCTATAAGAACTTTAAAATGGACTTACGTACAGAAGAAAGTACTAATGGTTACAAGGGTGCAGAGGGAGTAAGAGGAATGTTCATAGATTAGATAGTGGGTAGGAATTTCATTAGATGAAGGGAATAACAGCACGCAGTACAGAGTAGGTCAGCATAACTTGATTACACTATATACTGAAAGGTTTCTAAACTCACCCCAACAGTTCAAAGGACAGAGGAACAGGGACAGGTGTCTGGGTACCATTTTTTCAGGGGACGTCAAAGTCAACTGGCATAGCTAGTCTTTATCACCTCACATTGATGAGTGCCATCTTGGGTCTTAAAAGCCAGCAAGCTGCCATCCAAGGTACACCAAATGGTCCAAACCCATCTGGAATAGATGATGACCGAGAACATCGAACACATGAGGAAAAATGAGCCCACATGAATCATAGACCACATCAGCATGAGACCAGAAGAACCAGATGGTGCCCTGCTGCCACCAAAGGCAGCCATGATGGGGAATCCAATACAAAGACCAGAGACAATATTAAAAAAAGAGGTGTGTAGTTCAAGAATGTGTAGTTCAAGAACTCTTCTAAAGAAAATACCAGAATTGATGTTCTGACAACTGGTAGGGTGCCCTGGAAACACAGCCCCTGGACTTGCTGCCGGCCCTGAACTGAAACCAGTATTGATGTCAACTCTTCAGAGAAGAATGGACTGGACTCGGGGACATAGTGCAAGCATACAGTATGTGTACTTTATGGGTTTTACACACTTATAGGAGGCTGTCCTACGGGTATCTTTCCAAATGGGAGGGAAGAGTTAGAAAGGGAGGGACAGGTACTCATTAAGAGGATACTAGTAGTATACAGTAAAAAGGAGGAATATGATGTCACAGGGTGAGGAGAGCAGATGCAGTTGCAGATAGACAGGCATGCAGAATTTATTTGGATTGTATACTTTCATTAACCATAATATTTATTATTAGTCACAATAAAAAATAAATAAAATGACAAAGTGATAGACACACAATACTGGGACTCATAGCAAAAAAAGAAATTTTGTAGTCCTTTAGTTAGAAAACCAGCAGTGTCAGGTAGCAACCCAAGACTAGAACACCCAACAGTGGAACTGGATATCAAACCAAGTAGGGGAATCACAAAAGTAAAAGGCAAAACACTGAAAGTAGAGAAACAGATGTCATTATGTAAACATGATAACGAAAAAGAAGGATTCAAAAGAAAATGTAGTCATATCTTTCACATGCAGAGGATGTCAAGGCAATATAAAGAAATTAAAGACTTGGGGGGGACAACATGACTAGAGACATTTCTCCTCGACCCTTTGAGAACTATAGCCTGGAAAGATAAGAAAGGGCTCAAATCAAAGAATTAACCCTACAACTTGAAGAAATATAAGGAAAAAGCAAAAGAAGCCCTCAAGCACCAGAAGAAAGCAAATCATAAAAATCAGGGCAAAACTAAATGACTCAAGAATATTAACACAATACTATGAAAAAGTGTACTCTAATAAATTCAAAAACCTAATGGAAATGGACAAATTCCTAGAAGCACATCAGCTATGAAAACTAGTACAGATAGAAGTAGAACTAAATAAACCCATCACAAAAGAAGAACTTGAAAAAGTAATTAAAAAGTTCCAAACTGAAAAACACCCTGGACTTGATGGCTTCAACAGAGAATTCCACGAAACATTACCCTTACTGAAAGTATTTCACAGCATACAAAAGGATGGCATATTCCCAATTTCATTCCATAAAGCCAGCATAACCCTGATACCAAAATCACGTGAAGACACCACCAAAAAACAAAATTACAGACCAACACCTCTCATGAACTTAGATACAAAAATTCTCAACAAAAATAGTTCAACATTAGAAAAACAATTAATGTAAACAGCCACATAAATAAGACAAGAACCACTTAATTTTATCAATTGATATAGAAAAGAATTTGACAGAGTCTAACACTCATTCATGTTAAAAACTCTCAGCAAATAATGAGGGCTCACTACACACCATATTGGTGATTGTCATCTGGGGTCTTAAAAGCTGTCAAGTTGCCATCTGAGGGTACAGGAAACGGTCCCAACTCAACAGGATTGGACGATCTCTGAGGACCAGAACAACTAGGGGAAAGAGACTGCAGAAGACAGAGAGACTCACGTGAGTCGGTCTCTACATCAACTCAAGGTCAGAAGAACCGGATGGTACCCGGCCACCATCAGTGATAGCCATGACAGAGCTCAGAAAATTGAGTCTCACTGGCAACACAAGAATAAGTAGGGCAACACCCTGAGATCTCCACTAAAAGACCGCAATTGATGGTCCAGGGGCCTTGGCGTTCCCCAGAGAGCATGGCCCCTGGCCCTGATGCTGCCCCTGTCCATAAATCATAATGAAGATCAACTCTTCAGACAGCAATGGACTGGACTTGGCAACACAGAGTGACCATACCTTGTGGGCACTTTATGGTTCTAAGCATTTATACGATAACATACGGCTGACCTCTTACAGGGGATCGGGCGGAGAGTAGGGGATAGAAGACTATTGGGAGGTTAGGACACGGGCGGAGCAAAGAGGAAGATGTGCTGTCACCAGACAGGGAGAGCATATAGGTGAGCATGCAAATTTATATGGGAATGTACATTTTCATTCAGTCATTAAAAAAAAAACTCTCAGCCAAACAGGATAGAAGGTAAATTCCATAACAAGGGGTATCTATGCAGGGCCAACTCACAACGACCCTATAGGTCACAGCAGAACTGCCCACAGCATTTCCAAGGCACACCTGGTGGATGTGAACTGCCAAACTTTTTGGCTACCAGACGTAGCACTTAACCACTACTGCCAGCAGGGTTGCTGAGCTGGAATCGACTTGACAGCAGTGGGCTTGTTTGTTATTTTTTTTTTTTAATGCAAAGCCAGCAGCCAACATCATCCTCAATGAAAGAGTCCCCTCGAGAACAGAAACCAGACAAGGATGCCCACTGTCACCCCTTTTACTCAACATTGTCTGGGAGGTTCTAGCCAGAGCAATGAGGAAAGATAAAGAAATTAAAGGAATCCTAATTGATACAGAAGAAGTCAATTAGTAAGGAAGATCTTATCATTGCAGACAATATGATCTTATACACAGAAAACCCTAAAGAATCCACAAATTATTGGTACAAATAGATGAGTTCATCAAAGTATTCAAAATAAATATACATGAATTAGTTGGATTCCTTTACATCAAGAAAGAGATCATCAGAGGAAATCACCAAATCAATACCAGTTACAACAGTCTCCAAGAAGATACAATACCTAGGAATAAACCTTGCCAGAAATGTAAAAGAACTATACAAAAAAAAACTACAAAACTCTACCACAAGAAATCAAGAGATCTATATAAGTGGAAAAAACTACATTGCTAATGGAAAGGAAGACTTAACATTGTGAAAATGTCTATTCTACCCCAAACAATCTATAGATACACTGCAATCCCAATAAAAATTCCAATGGCATTTTTTAATGGGATGAAGAAATAAATTACTGACTTTAGATGGAAGGAGAAGAAGCATGGATAAGGAAATCATTACTGAACAACAAAGTGGGAGGCCTCACATTACCTGACTTAGAACCTATTACAATGCCACAGTAGTCAAAAGAGACTTGTACTGGTACAAAAAGAGAGAGAGAGACACAGATCACTGAAACAGAATTGAGAAGCCAGATATAACATCATCCACCTATGAGCAGCTGATATTTGACAAATGCCCGAAGTCCACAAACTTGGGAAAAGACAGTCTCTTTAACACATGTTGCTGGCACAATCAGATACCCATCTGCAAAGAAATGAAACAAAACCCTTGTCTCATACCAGGCACAAAAACTAACTTAAAATGGATCAAAAACCTAACTATAAAATCTAAAATAAAGATTATACAAGGAAAAATAGGGATAATGCTGGGAGCATGGCATAAATAGACTATAAAATACTATTAACAAGCCATAAACACCAGAAAAGAACACAGATAAATGGGAACTCCTAATAATCAAACACTTACATTCACTCAAAGACTTCACTGAAAGAGTAAAAAGACTACCATGAATCTGATGAGCATCTAAGCTCCATAATCTACAAGGCACTGCAAAACCTCAAAAACAAAAAGACAAATAAGCCAACTGAAAAATGGGCAAAGGATATGAACAGGGACTTCAGCAAAGACATCAGGACACCAACAGATACACAAGGAAAAGCTGACCATCATTAGCTATTAGACAAATTCAAATCAAAACTACGAGATACCATCTCACTCCAATAAGGCTGGCATTAATCCAAAACACACAAGATAATAAATGTCGGAGAGGTTGTTGACAGACCGGAACTCTTCTACACTGCTGGTGGGAATGTAAAACAGCACAATCATTTTGGAAGAGATCTGGCACTTTCTTAAAAAGCTAGAAATAGAAATACCATATGATCCAATAATCCCACTTCTTGGAATACATCCTAGAGAAATAAGGGCTACAACACAAATACATATACACACACCAATAGCCTGGTTCTTTTACCTCCCACTTGGTCTCTTTCCCATACTTAAACCAGTGCACACACTGTTCTGAATTGAATTGTGCCCCCTCATATGCATTGGAATCTTAACCCCTGTACCTCTGGATACAATCCTGTTTGGAAACAGAATTTTGTCTGTTACATTAATGAGGCCATAACAGTATAGCAGTGTCTTAAACCTATCTTCCCATGTGATACACATATACACACATATCAAATAATGTATCAATGCACTGAATCTCTGCTGGCACAGTGGTTAAGAGTTTGGCTGCTAACTAAAAAGTCAGCAGTTCAAACCCACTAGCCACACCTTGGAAACCCTATGTGGCAGCTGTACTCTGTCCTATGGGGTTACTACTACGGAGTTGGAATTGAGTTGATGGCAACAGGTTTGGCTGTTTGTGGTTTTGTGTGTGTGTGTGTATACGGGTGTGTATACAGCCAAAGAAGGCAGGCGCTGATTCACAACAACTCTACAGAACAGAATAGAACTGTCCCACAGGCTTTCCAAGAGAATCTGGTAGATTGGAACTGCCGACCTTTTAGTTAGCAACTCAGCTCTTAATCACTGAGTGACCAGGGACTGAATCGAATCTTAAGAGTCTTAAAAAGCACAGAACCTTACCTGGCTAGGTTAAGGATAAAAGAATTAGGAGGAAAGATTTGAAGCATGAGAGAGACTTGACATGTAGAGGAATGGGACCACAAGCCAAGGAAACACAGACCTTCCCTAGAAGCTGGGAAACGCAAGAAATAGATTTTCCTCTAGAGCTTCCAGAAAGAACAAACCCTGAAAAAAACCCTGATTTTAGCTCAACAGGAGACCCATTTTGCTGTTTTAAGCCCCTAATTTTATGGCAATTTGGTATGGCAGCAATATAAAACTAATATGTATGGTGACCATTTCTTCTTCCCTTCCCTCCAGATTCTTTCACGGTCCTAACTCAGAAAGTGTTCCCTGACAAGAAGAGCAATACACCAAGCAAGACCACATACAGCAAACCAGCCCAACAATGAAAGGCAGCACCTTGGCCTACCTTTCCTGCATGGCTGGAGATAAGAGCACAATAAAGGTTTGCTCACTCGTATCAGTCAACATGAGTCACCATGGTGAGGCTCTCTGATGAGTCCTGGTGTAGCCAGGCAAGACACACCCAGCCAACCATTTGGCTGAGTTGATGCAAGTTCTTTGAGTAAGAGAAGGTCAGCACCACGTTTGCATAGCAGGTGCTGGCAATCACACTCTAATTAGCCAGGATTTGGGGTCTAGAGGTCATCAGGCCCCTTCTAGATGATTCACTTCCTTTCCTGCACACCCCACCCTAACCGCCCACCTCCACTGTGCAAATGAGGAAATTGACAATCCCTGCTAGTGTCATCCAGTCAATTGCCACTCACAGGAACCCTACAGGACAGAGAAAAACTGACCCACAGAGTTTACAAGGAGCACCTGGGGAATCTGAACTGCCAACCTTTCGGTCAGTAAACATAGCTCCTAACCACTATGCCACCAAGGTTTCCAACTTGTCAATGGGGTGGTGGGTGACATGTCAAGGTGACACAGCAGGATGAACAGGACTGGCTCAGAACCCCCATCCTATGTCCCCAAGCCAAGCAAGCTCATGGTCCAAAGGGCAGTATGAGGGCACAGGTTACTTACCTGCAAAAAAGTCAGGTACAGTGGGAAGACCAGGACAGAAGACAGAAAAGAGTTTTGCAGTATCTGTGACAGTCCAGGCTTTGGGTAATGATACCAGCCTTCCTGGAAGCCCACTGATGGAGGTACAAAAAAATTTATAGTCCTTATCCGCTGCCACCCACCCCTACCCCATGTCCTAACAGCTTCCAGTCAGATTTTTAGTGTCTCCATTTTTGATATAACAGACAACAAAGTATCAAGAACATCTGAGGAAGGTCTGCAACAAGAAAGGGAGAGACCAAGACAGACAGAAGAAAACGTACCAAAGGAAAGACAGACAATGCTACTAACTGAAGAGAAAAAAAATTAACTAATCCTCAGAGGCGTTAAGAGAAGATACCACATCCATAAAACAAGAGGATGCTATAAAAATGGAACAATTTGAGAACAGGAAGGTGTCTTTAGAAACCAAAAATAGAAGGGATGAAATTAAAAATTCAACAGAAAGGTTAGACGACTAAATAAAGAAAATCTAAAAAGAGTAAAAGGTGAAAGATCAAAAAAAGGTAAGAAAATGAAAGGACATGAGTCCCAATATCTGACTAAAAGGAGTTTCAGAAAGAACATAAAACACAAAACACAGAGGTAAGAAAGCTGTCAAAGCTTAATACAAGAACATTTCCCAACACTGACATAAATCTCTACATATTGAATAAGTCTCTATAGTCTAGGCTAAGACAAACTAGAAAAAAGGGCCTGAGATTTACTTCTGAAAATTAGCCAGCGAAAGCCCTATGGATCACTACAAAATATTATCCAATACAGTGCTGCACAATAAGCCCAAACATATCAACATGAAGATGGTTGGAGAAGGACTATGTACCATTTCATTCTGTTACACATAAAGTCACGATGAGTCAAAACTGATTTAAGGGCAACTAACAACTACATAAATATTGAAAGAGCTTTCTAGTGATATACCAGTGATGCTAGTTGCTGTCAAGTCGCTTTTAACTCACGGTGATTCCATGTTACAGAGAACTTCTTCATATGGTTACCTGGGTTATACTCTTAATAAAAGCAGACTGCCAGGCCTATCTTCCTTGGAACCTCTGGGTGAGTCTGAACTGTCTGCAGTCACCTAGGGACCTCAGCAAAGCATATCACTGTGAAAGTTCAAAGCACCATTGGCAAAGACAGAAATTAAAACTTTAAAAAAAAACAAAGGAAAAGAAATCATGTTAAAGAACTGAGAACTGAAGTGACACTGGACTTCTTGTACTTACACTGGAGACTAGAAGACAATGTCTTCCAAAGTCTAAATGAAAATTATTTTCAGTTTATGATCCTATAGCCTGCTAAATTACCTACCACTTTAGGAAGGATGGAGTAAAAACATTTTCAGGCATAAAAGAATTAAAAAAAAAACTAAAAAAGAAACCCACCCCTCCAGGTACCTTTCCTAGGAAGCTTCTGGAGGATTCCAACAAAACAAAAGGCAAAAAATAATGAAAAGAAATACACAGGTATAGCAACAGAGGATCCAACCCAGAACAATGTGAAAGGAAGTCTTAGGCTGACCACTGAGCAGTAGCCCCAGGGAGAAATCAGTCCAGTTTGGAGCAACAGATACACAGAAAATCATGACAATAAAGGAGGCAGTTATTAACTTTAGGATAACTGAACATGAAGGACTGTATGTACCCCTGAATGTGTGACCATGGTACATTACTTGGCACAGCACTGAACAATAAATTTATGGTCACAATAATGTAAGCTGTAACTACTGATAAGCTTATCTATTCCATTATCTACCAGGGAAGAAAATCAACACATAGTAGTTAGATTGATAAATTAAGAAACTAAAATTAAGTCTATTTGTTAAACATAAGGAGATAGTTAAAAATGGTTTAGTCTGGAGAAAAAGCTGAAAGATAGGGGGAGGGCAGTTTAGGGACTGCTAGCTTCATTATAAGCCTTCCAGATAAATACATTGACTTTTCTCATTTTTTATATGGAATGTTTTTCATAATTAGTGATACATACAATGTATATGAGTTATAAAATATAACAAAACAAGCATCCATGTGCCTACCACATAACTTAAGAAACAGTTACTATCAATATAGTTGAACTACAGTATTTATCTACTTTCTGAGAAAATTTACATGTATATCTTGGATAAAAATAAAAATTAAGAAACAAAACACTTTTTACTTGCAGAGTCACTTTTTTCTAATGATTGAGTTTTTATCAAAGCATATAAGGATAGGTTCTGATTTTGTGAGGCCTGAATTTTTAATTTAAGAATACAAAACATCGTACATTTTCCTGCAATTTTTATAAAACCATATACTTTATAAACTCATGGCCAGAGCTTTCCCAGGCCTCAAAAGGGCTTTGTGAAAATGAGGGATCTTGAAGCTTAAGGTTCCTTGTTGCTGCTGTCAGCTACCCTCAACCTGGCTCTGACACATGGCAACGCTATGTATAACGTACTGAAACGTTCTCTGACCCTGCACCATCCTCCAGCATCTTTGTCTGCACTTATTGCGGCCATTGTTTGAGTGCTTTCCAACCAAGGAAGCATTATGTCAGATAACATTCTATTGTGATCCATAGGATATTTTCACTGGCCTTTCTGGTCTCAGCCTGGAAGTCCCACTGACACCTGTCCACCATGGGTTACCCTGTTGTTACACGAAATACTGGCAACATAGCTTCCAGCATCATAGCAACACACAAGCCACCACAGTATGAGACAATGACAGAACGGTGGTTAAGTTTTTTGAGGTTTCATTAGCTTCAAGGCAATTTCACCTCTAGGCCCAGAGAAGCACTCGGGGCTAGGCTGTGCTCCCCAAACTGAGGAAAAGCAACCAAGTCTCAGCCAGCAGAAAAAGACAAACACCCACTGCCATCGAGTCGTGTCAAACTCATAGCAACCCTAGAGGACAGAGTAGAACTGTCCCACAGAGTTCCCAAGGAGCACCTGGTGGACGTGAAGTGCCAACCTTTGGGTTAGCAGATGTAGCACTTAGTCCACTGTGTCACCAGGGCTTCACCTGGCCAGCAGGTAGGGAGAGAAACACAATGCAGCACTTACAGGAAAATATACACACCAATGTTTACATGCCATTTCCAGGAAGAGTGGGGATGAGGACTCCCAAAGAAGCCAGGAAATGTATTCTTTGGTGGGAGCTGAGGAGAGAGGGGAGCACAGGTAGAGGGAAGGAATTCTAGGACACTGGCTTCTCTCTGATAGGCCTTGGCAAGCTTAAGCCTCTTTTGCGTATGAGTCAGAACTGAATCAACTTGACAGGAACAGGTTGTTGGGAGCCTCTCTTAACCTCATTACTAAATGACTAAAACTGTACAAGATCAGTGGTTTTCGGCTGTGTTTCCTTGAACCTAGGGCCCCATGAAGGTACTGTAGCTCACAAACATTTATTCTACAGGACCGGGAGAGGGAGAAGGGAAGGATGAAGAAGTCAGACTCTCAGGCTAAGATACAGTAACAGAGATCCTACATTTCCACATGAGACACTCAGCTAAGGCTGGCACAGTGTCTCTTTTCGCTAGGATGTGCGTGCTTCAAGCTGTCCAGTCCTCAACTAGGCAGTCCCTGCATGGTAACCAAAGGAACAGATGCTCAGCCAGGGCCCTTCCAGATGTGATTCTACATTTCACCTTCACATGAACATGTCAGACCAAGTATAACAGCAAGTGGTACAAATGGTTAATACACTCAGCTGCTAATCAAAAGCTTGAAGATCTGAGTTCACCCATTCATTGCGGAAGGAAGGCCTGGAGATCTACTTCTGAAAAATCAGCTGTTGGAAAGCCAATAGAGCACAGTTCTGCTCTGACACACCTTGGGTCACCACGAGTCAAAACTGACTTGATGGCAACTGATTTAAAGGAAGCAGGGGACCCTGTGGCCTCTTTTAGAGAGGCTCCATAGCTTCTATCTCAGTTCCCAGGGCTTGAGGGGCTCAGTCCTTCAAACCTAGAAGAACTGTTCTTGTCATTACATGCTGTCGAGTTGGTCCCAACTCATAGTGACTCTGTGCACAACAGAATGAAACACTGCTGGATCCTACACTGTGCCCACAACTGCTTTTATGCTTAAACCCAATGTTGCAGCCACCACATCAATCCATCTTGTTGAAAGTCTTCCTCTTTTTCGCTGAACCTTAATTTACCAAGCATGATGTCCTTGTCCACAGACTGATCCCTCCTGATAACGTGTCCAAAGTATGTAAGATGCAGTCTTGCCATCCTCGCTTTCAAAGATCACTCTGATTTTACTTCTTCCAGAACAGATCTGTTTGTTCTTCAGGCAATCCCTGGTACATTCAATATTCTTCTCCCAATACCATTAATTCAACAACATCAATTCTTCTGTCTTTCTTATTCACTGTCCAGCTTTCACATGCATATGATGCAACTGAAAATACCATGACTTGGATTGGGGGCACCTTAGTCTTCAAGGTGACATCTTTACTTTTCAAAACTTTAAAGAGGTCTTTTGCAGCAGATTTGCCCAATGCATCTTTTGATTTCTTGATTTCTTCCAAGGATGAAATTCTTGACAGTGTCAATCCCTCCTCCATTTATTTTGCTGTTGTGAACTAATCCAGTTGTGGGGACTTTTTTTGATATTGAGGCACAATCTATACTGAAGGTCGTGGCCATTGATCTTCTTCACTAAGTGTTTCAAACCCTCTTCACTTCAGCAATCCAAGTTCTGTTATCTGCATAAAGCAGGCTGTGAATGAGTGGGCCTCCGATTCTGATGCCTCATTCTTCTAAATTTAGTCCAGCTTCTCAGATTATTTGTCCAGCATACAGATTGAAAAGGTATGGTGAAAGGATACAACCCTTACACATACCTTTCCTGACTTTAAACCACGCAGTGATCCCTTGTTCTGTTTCCATGACTGCCTTTGGATCCATGTAGATTCCTCCTAAGTACAACTGAGTGTTCCAGAATTCCCATTCTCTGCCATGTTATCCATAATTTGTTATGATCCACGCAAATGCCTTTGCATAGTCAATAAAACATAGGTAAACATCTTTATGTGGTATTCTCTGCTTTCAGCCAAGATGCATCTGACCTCAGCAATGATATCCCTGGTTCTATGTCCTCTTCTGAATCTGGCAGTTCCCTGTCAATATACTGCCACAGTCACTTCTGAATCATCTCCAGCAAAATTTTGCTTGTGTGTGATACTAATGATACTTTTATTTTTGCATTCAGTCAGATCACCTTTCTTGGGAACAGACATAAACATGGATCTCTTCCAGTTGGCTGGCCAGGTAGCTGTCCTCCAAATTTCTTGGCACAGGTGAGTGAGCACTTCCAGTGCTACATCCATTTGTCAAAACATCTCAATTGATATTCCATCAATTCCTGGAGCTGTGTTTTTTGCCAATGCTTTCAATGCAGCTTCGACTTCTTCCTTTAGTACCATCAGTTCCTGATCATATGCTATCTCATGAAATGGATGAAAGTTGGCCAATTCTTTCTGGTATAATGACTCTGCATTCCTTACATCTTCTTTTGATGCTTTTTGAGTTGTGTAATCTTCCCCCTGTAGCATCCTTCACTATTGCAGCATAAGGCTTGAATTTTTTTTCTCTGTTCTTTCAGCTTGAGAAGTGCAGAGCATGTTCTTCCCTTTTGGTTTTCTATGTCCAGCTCTTTGCACACATCATTAGAATACTCTGTCTTCTCGAACTGCCCTTTGAAATTTTTTACTTCATCATTTCTTCCTTTGCTTTAGCTACATGATGTTTAACATCAAGTTTCAGAGTATCTTCTGACATCCAATTTGGTCTTGTCTTTCTTTCCTGTCTTTTTAATGATCTTTCTTCAGTGAGTGATGTCTTTGATGTCATTCCACAACTCAGCTGGTCTTCAGTCATTAGTTTTCAATGTATCAGATCTATTCTTGAGATGGTCTCTAAACTCAGGTAGGACATACTCCATCATATTTGGGCTCTTGTGGACCTGTTCTAACTTTTTTTCAGTTTCAATTTGAACTTCCATATGAGCAACTGATGGTCTATGCTACAGTCAGCACCTGGTCCTGTTCTGATGATACTGAGGTTTTCCACGGTCTCTCTCCACAGATACAGCAGATTTAATTCCTGTGTATTCCATCTGGCGATGTCCACATGTACAAATGCTATGCATGTCAGTGAAAAAAAGGTATTCGCAATGAAGTCACTGGTCTTACCAAATTGTATCATGCGATCTCTGGCATCATTTCTTTCACCACGGCCATATTTTCCAACTACCTGCTCCTTCCCCATTTCCAACTTTTGTATTCCAATCACCAATAATTATAAATCATCCTAACTGCAGAGAAGACATGTGTGAGGAGGCACCCACCCTGCCTAGAAGCCCCAGGAAATTACTCCTTCAAATAGCAGTTATCAAGATCTGCTTTTTGAACAGTGACAAATTCCCCAGTCAGCCATGTACAACCAATAGGCCTGGAGCTGAAAGAACCTCCCAGAAACCACAGCTCACACTGGGGAAGATTCTACTTTACATCTTAGGGATGGGGCTGACCCCTGTACTGCAGGGACACAGCTCTGCCAGAGTGCTCTAGGCCAAAAGATACACTGTGACATGGAGAAAAAGCAAGGAAGTGGAAGGTCACCAGGCACGGTGTAAGGATGAGGGAAATGTACAGACAACAGCTCAAACTAGCCTTGACCTCAGCGTTTTCCACCTTCAGGATTTTTGCTCAGATGTTCCTTCCACCTGGCCTGTCCTCCTGTCTCCTTTACACCTTCTCTGTTGTTGTCAGCTGCCATGACATCAACCCCCAACTCATGATAAGCCCAATCAAAACAAAACGAAGTGCTGCCTGGTCCTGTGCCACTCCCATAATCAGCTGCACTGTGATCCACAGAGTTTTGACTGGCTACTTTCAGAAGTAAAGTGCCAGCTCCTTCTTTCTTGTCTCAGCCTGGAAGCTCTGTTAAAACTTGCACAGCATCAGAGCAACACACGTTTCCACTGACAGGTGGTGGCTGCACAGGAGGTACACTGGCCAGGAATCTAACCTGGGTCTCCTGCATGGAACATGAACCACCACTGAGTCACCACTGTGCCTATCACTTGCTCAAACCTAAGTGATTCCTGGCCATCCTAGGAGTCAGACAGAATCTCATCTCTTCCAGGAAACGACCCTGTTCTCTCCACCACAAAGACTGCTCTTCCTGAAACTCCTCCGGCACTTGGACCAAAATGTTGTCTAACATCCTAATGATAATACTCTCTTTCGACTATCTATGATGGGCCAGAGGCTCCCCATTAACCTTCACTACAACCTTCAAGACAGATGTTATCACCCTCATTTTACAAAATAATTCAGGCTCAAGGGTGATTTTTGACAAGCAAAGGTCAGGCATTCATCAAGTACCAGAGCCCGAACAATTCCTTTCCAGAACTCCTAGTGGGAGACCAGGTACCACAACTGCAGGCTGAGTCTCTCCACTATTTTTCCTCTACCACTGCAGGCACAGTGAGGCCTTTGTTGCATACTAGAACACCAACAGCAGCATCAGTGACCCTGACTCATCTCCTTCCACACACTAGTCTGCACCTGCTCCAATGGCCTCAGTTTCTGATAGACAGGCTCAGGAATTCTGGGGGCGGAGACATTCCTTTCTAAGACACTCCTTTCTCTCATTCCCACCTGAAGGTAGGCCCTTAAGTGACATGAGAGGGGATGTTGTTGGGGAGAGAGTAGCCCGAAACAGAGGCATAGTCTGAGGGTCCACAGAAGTTTCTTTCAAAGAGAAACAGTTGGGTCCAAGTCAAGGGTGGCTCAGCCTGCCACTCCCCAGTAGGGCAAGTTTTTTATAGTTTTCAAGTTATGATGAGGTAGTGTGGGGTGAGGGGGTTTATGGTTTGATAAGGAAAGAAAGATAAGAGGGGTAGTTAGGGGATTACAGTCTGATAAAAAAGTGCTGATTAGAAAGAGGAGGGGATAAAATTTGTTTATGGTCAAGGAAGGGCTTTGATTAGGAGGGTGGGGGTGGCAGACATAAAGTTACTTACGGATGGACAGTAATACCAGGTGGGGCATAACAGGCTGTTTTCAGCTAATGATTAGGAGGGCCGGGGTAGAAGACATAAAGTTATTTACGGATTTATGGTTATACCAAGTGGGGCATACCAGGGCTGTTTTCAGCTAATGGTGAAGTCTGATCATTGGATTGATGACCTCCCTGAATTTCAGGGACAGAGTCCCCTCAGATGTGAACATCCTTAATTCTGATGGGAAGGGCAAGGGGTCCTAAGCAAGGCTACAGCGTCCCAGCTAAGACTGAAGTCCCTGTGTCCTGCCCTGTGTCCTGCCCATGGGGCAGGGCACTGCCATGTCTCTGAGGTGTGGTCACAAGTACTAGTATGTCATAACTGCACAGCAGAAAGCCCCAGGGGAGTGTTCTCCCAGCCCTGACTACATTTCTCCCAAGTCCCAAAGAGCCTGCAGACGGTGCTTGTTAAACAGTCATCTTCCACATACATGCCATGAATTAAAAATAGCTAGTACTGCTGTCAATCATTAGCCAGGGTGTGCCTCAGATTCTGCCCTCAAAGGGCTGGCACCCAGGGCTAGCCAGCTTGGGAGGAATTCCAGGCAGAGTTGGTTGCACAAACAGCAAGCTGCCATGTCTAGGACTTCACTAAGAGGCTGAAGTTGAGTGACCAAGTTCTGAAAGACACCTCTTAGCTACAAAAAAATAAATTCCAGCAGAGCTGGCATCCTGGTTACACAGAAATCAGAGCCTTGGGGTTCTTTTATGAGGACACCTGGTTAGACCCAGCTGACTTTACTGAGGTGGGAACTGAGGCCTACCAAGGGAGCAGAAGGAAACTGATTCAGGCCCGAGACGTTCGGGGAAGGGACTAGTGGCAGAACAAAGACTAGACTATATATCTCTTGACTTCCAGGTCAATGCATTCTGGCCTGGTTTGGCTTCTACCAATCAGCACCCTACTCCCTGGAAACCTGGGAAAGACAGAATGAGAAAGTGACCCTGCTGTTGTTACTCGAAAAGCCCAGGAGTTAGGCAAGAGCTGCAAAAAGCCAATTCACTGAGACAGAGCTTTGGGGTGAGATCAAAGGTTTTACCTGCAAGTCAGCACTGCAGAGGAACTACAGATAGTCTCATCCTCAAAGCCTGTCCCCATTGGTCAGGTGAAGTCTGAGCATTTAAAGGGAAAAACCACATGTATATGTGGGCAGTTGGGGGTACACAGGAGTTGACTAAGAGGCCAACTGGGTGGAGAGGTGCTTTGCAACCTTGCGGGCCATCACCGTAATGCTCAAACACAACTTACTTCTCCATCTTCCCTGGCCTCCCGCTCCATTCTTTTATCATTGGTTTTATCAACACAAAAGGAGTCCTTCATTGCCTAGAGTTCACTGAAACTATAGTGGAGCCTATGAGGGCTCTACCCTAACAAGGGCCCTACCCTGGCTCACAAGGTCTAGTCTTCCCTTGGTGTTAGGGCTGACCTGAAGTCTCCATCTTAAGAACCCTTCACTCTGGAGCTTTTCAGCATCAGGTTTCATTGCCCCTCCCCAAATACCTGCCCATATAATCACACCAGAAAGTGTCACATGGTCCAGAGGAGTATCTGTGACAATGTTTCAAAGTTCAGTTCCCTAAGACTCCATGATGACGAAACCACAGGCTGAAAAAGCCTCTGTGTGAGGGGTGCTCAAGAAAGGGGAGGCTTTGTTTCCAACTACCCCCAATTTACAAGGAAAGACAAGACCTCCATGTTCCACAAGACACAGGCCTGACACTAGGCTGGGGCCCTCAAAGTCACCACTACAGATTCAGTGAACTATAGACAAAGAATGACTCCTTTTGTTTTGAGAATTGAACTCTTAACTAGTGATAAAAGAGTTAGGCAGGACAGACAGGGAAGTAACTTGTGTTTAAGAATTCTTCTTTCAGATTGCTGGCCAGATGTCTGGCACCCTTTTGTTTCGTTGCCAGGTTGTGAAGTAGATCACCTCCACCCAAAGGACCTTCATGTGCCCCTCTCAATTGCCCCACTGTTCTTGTGAGATCTCTGTGTGGTGTCCTTTGTTCCATATATTACCCCAGGTTCAGCCTGCCCAATGTGGACAGCCCTGGAGATTCCAATATGTCTGTCTCCTGTGTTCTAGCTGGCAGAATGCGGTTAACAAACTTATTCTTTAATAACTCACCAAAACCTGTCTCAAAGACTGGCTATTTGGGACAGGTAATGAGAACCTGGAGTTATATCCGGTAAAGTAACAGTAGAATAAGGGGATAAGAAGCCACTGTCATCATCTTTCCAGGGTATGAGCTGGTATGAGCCCCATCTCAGTCAGGGTTCTAATCCCCTGCCCCGGCATGCTTGTGGAAATATTCAACTATGTACAATTACTCCATGGTGGGGAGTGTGAGTTGAGAGAAGACAGCCCAGCCAAGATTATCTCCATTGCAAAACTGGGTCTTGGACTGGCTACTCTAATGCCATGAAGCCTTGGAAGACAAGGCACTGTCAGATAGCAGAGCATGGAGCTCCCAATCCTGACCCACAAAGTATGGCCCAAAAGGAAGAGTAACTCTCAGAGCATCAGCAGTTCACTAGCTTATTCGTGTTGTGAGCACCTGAGCACCCAGAAAGTGTTGGGGATGGCAAGGAAAATAAGTAACTAACAAGGCTTGGGGTCAGTAATGAGCTTTATTTATTCAAACCACACATTTATAATTAAGCAGGGGGTGAGAGAGGTGCTAGCACCAGAATAAAGCACTTATGTATATTACTTAAGAACCTATATTTGTATTAGGAATTCTATCTAAATTAGTTCAGACGTCCAAAGGTTCAACCAGGGTCCCGTGGGGACTGCAACTGTGAAGTCATACCATCGGTATGTTAACACACTCACTTCCCTAAAAGTGGGTTTCATTCTACGGAATTCAAAGACTGGCTGTGCTGTGATGTCAGGAGAATGTAAAGTAGAATTTTATGATGACAGGATATCTCCAAGGTGAAGCAGGCAGGAACATGAGAGACTCAGACAATAAACAGAAGACTGTAACAGTTGCTGGAAGCAGGCCTTTAGAGGTCAGGAGAATGGTGAAGCTTCTCAGAGGTAGACCCACCAGTATGGACAGCATAGGAGGCTTAGGCAGCAATGGGAAAACAGTCACAGCCACTGGAACTAACCTTTGATGAAAGTGGATGAAGTCTCAGCGGACACAGACTCTAAGGAGGACGATGCACCCAGGCCTCTGAAGATGACACACAACAGACCACAGGCACAGACTTCCACATGGCGACTGTGCGCCCAGACCTTCGAAGACGAGGCAAATGTGGACTCCTGGCACAGACCGCCACAGGGGCCTACTGTGCCCCAAGTCGAGAGTGCTGGGTTTTTAATACAAGTTGTGCTTCGTTCTGGCCATCATCAGTCAGTCCATAAGTCTTATCTTCTGGTACGTTCAGTTCTTGAGTGCTTTCTGATTGGTTATGGTCTTTTTAATTTTTTATTATGACTCAGTGAAAATGTACATTCTCATATACATTTGCATGCCCACCTATATGCAGTTCACACTGCTCTCCCTGCCCGGTGACAGCATACTATTCCTCTGTTCCATGCATGACTCATCCTCTCAACAGTCTTTCCCTCATCTCCACCCACTCCCCCCTCTGCCAGCCATAGATGCACAAAACCATAAAGTGCATCCAATATATGGTCACTCTGCATCGCCAGGTCCAATCCATTCCTGTCAGAAGAGTGGATCCTTGTTATGATCTACGGGCAAGGTCAGCATCAGGGCCAGCAACCATGCTCCAAGGGGAATCCCGAAGCCACTGGACCACCGATTCAGGTCTTTTACTGGAGATCTGACAGTGCACCCCTTTTTATTCTTGTCTTGCCACTGAGACTAAACTTTGTGAGCTCCATCGCAGCTATCACTGGTAGTGGCCAGGCACCATCCAGTTCTTCCAGTCCCAAGTCCATGTAGGAACTCATTTACGTGGGTCTCTCTATCTTCTGGGTTGTTTTTCCCCCATGTTGTTTTGGTCCTCGGTGAGCAGCTGTTCCTGCTGAGTTGGGACCATGTGCTGTGCCCTCAGATGGCAGCTTGGCAGCTTTTAAGACCCCAGCTGCCACTCACCAATGTGGGGTGCAGAGAGCCCTCTTAGCAAAACGCCAGTTGTGCCAATTGGCCTTGATTTCGCCTAAGAGCATGGTCTCCTGCCCCTTGCCCCAGCCACTCTGTCCTTGCAATATTGGGTTAACATGGAAGG
This sequence comes from Heterohyrax brucei, assembly GCA_028571685.1. Taxonomy (NCBI): domain Eukaryota; kingdom Metazoa; phylum Chordata; class Mammalia; order Hyracoidea; family Procaviidae; genus Heterohyrax; species Heterohyrax brucei. The sequence goes on along the minus strand of CM053154.1, from coordinate 82,979,490 downwards.
GGTACTCAAGTTATGCTGAAGTCCACTTAAAATTGTTGTGTGCCGACTCGACGGCACTTGGCTTGGCTGATTATCACCTTAAGTTGTTGACTGCTTTCTGACTGGTTATGGTCTTTCTAAATTTTTTTAAAATTTTTTATTATGACTGAGTGAAAATGTACATTCTCATATACATTTGCATGCCCACCTATATGCAGCTTACACTGCTTTCCCTGCTATTACTGATTTCACCCAACCAAGTTTCTACCGACTATCTAAAACCTCCCCCCATCACTCTCCCTCCCTCCCCTCCCTTGCAGCCGTCAAAGAGTCTTTTCTTCTACGTATAAGTCTGTTTTTGAGTTCTCATCATAGGGGTCCCATACAATATTTGTCCTTTTGTCGCTGACTACTTTCACTCAACATAATGTCTTCCAATTGAAATCAGGTTATGAGATGTTTCCTGGAATCATCCATGTTCTTCATCATTGCGTAGTGCTCCACTGAGTATATATACCATAGTTTACCTATCAATTTCTCTCTTGCTGGGCATCTGGTATTATTCCATCTTTTTGCTATCATGGACTGTGCTGCAATAAACACTCTTCTGCATGTATCCGTTGATGTGAATGGCCTTGATTCTGCAGGATATATTCCAAGTAGTGGAATTACTGGGTCAAAGGGTATTATCTATCTTCATTTTTTCAGAGAGCATCAGATTGCTTTCCAAAGAGGCTAGACCTTTTTGGAACCGCACCAACAGTGTAGGAGAGTTCCACTTTCTCCATAGCCTCTCCAGCATTTATTGTTTTGTGTTTTTCGGATCAACCTTGTTGGGGTGAGATGGTATCGCATTGTAGTTTTGATTTGAATTTCTGTAATAAGTAAAACTCGTGAACATCTCTCCATGTGTTTTCTGGCTGCCTGAATCTCCCCTTTAGAGAAATGTCTGTCCATCTCCTTTGCCCATCCTGTAATTGGATGACTTATCTTCTCATTATTGATATTTTGTAGCATCTTATAGATTATGGAGATCAGGCGTCTGTCTGACATAGAGTTGCCAAATATTTTTTCCCATTCTGTAGGCGGCCTTTTAACTCTATTAATAAAGTCTTTGGATGAGCAAAAGGGTTTGATTCGTAATAGTTCCCATTTCTCTATGTTCTCTTCTGTGGACTGTGGTTTGTTTGACAGGTTTTGAAGTCTGTCTATGTTGTGTATTAAAACTTCCATTGTTGTTCCTACCTTTTCTTGGATGAGCTTTACCAATTTAGATCTGATATTTAGGTCTTTTATCCAGTTGGAGTTGGTTTTTGTATAAGGTGTAAGATGTGGATCTTGTTTCAATTTATTCCACATGGATATCCAAATTTGCCAGCACAATTTGGTGAAGAGATTGTTTTTACCCCAGTTTAATGTCTTAGGGCCCTTGTTGAATTTATCAACTGTTCATAGGCAGGTGGTGTCATCTCTGGGGTCTTGACTCTGTTCCATTGATCGATCCATCTGTTCTTGAACCAGTACCACGCTGTTTTGACCACTGCAGCAGTGTAATCGGTTCTGAAGTCAGGTAATGAGAGGCCTCCCAGTGTGTTCTTCTTCTTTAGTGGTACCTTACTTATCCAGGGCTTCTTCCCTTTCCAAACAAAACTGGTGATTTGTTTCTCCATCTCATTAAAACATAACACAGGAACTTGTATTGGGATTGCATTATATAAATAGATTGCTTTGGGTAAAATAGACATTTTCACAATGTTAACTCTTCCTATCCACGAGCATGGTAGGTTTCTCCATTTATCTAAGTCTCTTAGTTTTCTTGTAGTAAAGGCTTGTAGTTCTCTTTGTCAAGATCTGTTATTTCTCTCGTTAGATTAATTCCTAATACTTTATCTTCTTAGGGCCTATAGTAAATGGTACTCTTTTGATGGTTTCTTCATTAACCGTCTCGTTTTTGGTATAAAGGAATCCTACTGATTTACTTATGTTTATCTTGTATCCTGAGACTTTGCTGAACTCTTCTATCAGTTTGAGTACTTTCCTTATAGCTTCGTTGGGATTCTCTGCATATACAATCATATCATCTGCAAATAGGGAGATTTTTAGTTCTTCTTTGCCGATGCAGATGCCCTTTATTTCTTGGTCTTGTCTAATTGCTCTGGCTAGAAATTCTAGTACAATCTTGAATAGGAGAGGTGAGAGTGGGCATCCTTGTCTGGTTCCTGTTTTGAAGGAAAACTCCTTCAGTCTCCCTCCATTCAGGATGACGTAGGCAGTTGGCTTTGTATAAACGGCCGTTATGCATTGAGGAATTTTCTGTCTATGCCTATTTTGCTAAGAGTTTTTAGCATGAATGGGTGTTGGACTTTATCAAATGCCTTTTCTGCATCAATGGACAAAATCAGGTGATTCTTGTCTTTTGGGATATTTATGTGGTTAATCACATTAATTGTTTTTCTGATGTTGAACCAGCCTTGCATCCCTGGTATGAATCCAACTTGGTCATGATGGATTATTTTTTTAATATGTTGTTGTATTCTATTGGCAAGAATTTTGTTGAAGATTTTTGCATCTAGATTCATGAGTGATATTGGTCTGTAGTTCTCCTTTTTTTGTTGGGTCTTTCCCTGGCTTTGGTATCAGGGTTATGCTGGCTTCATAGAATAAGTTTTGGAGCACTCCATCCCTTTCTATACTGTGAAACAGTCTCAGCAGTACTGGAGATAACTCTTCTCTAAAAGTTTGGTGGAATTCTGCAGTGAAGCCATCTGGGCCTGGGCTTTTTCTGGTTGGCAGTTTTTTGATGACATTTTCAATCTCTTCTTTTGTGATGGGTTTATTAAGTTGTTCTGCTTCACGTTATGATAATTTGGGTAGGTGATAGGAATCAAGGAATTTGTCCATTTCCTTTAGGTTTAGAAATTTGTTAGAGTACAGTCTTTCATAGCATTCTGTTACGATATTTTTTATTTCTGTTGTATCTGTTGTGACAGCTCACCTCTAATTTCTAATCCAGGTTATTTGTTTCCTTTCCTGTTTTTCTTTAGTAAGTTTAGCAAGTGATTTGTCAATTTCATTGATCTTTTCAGAAAACCAGCTTTTGGTTTTTTCAATTTTTTTCTACTGTTTTTCTATTCTCTAATTCATTTAGTTCTGCTCTAATCTTTATGATCTGTTTTGTTCTGGTCTCTCTACTTGTTCAAGCTGTAGGGTTAATTCCTTGACTTGGTTTCTTTCTTCCTTCCAGATGTGTCCATTTATGGAGATAAACACACTTCTGAGCACTGCTTTGGCTGTATCCCATCGTTTCTGGTACGAAGTGTTTTCATTCTCATTGGAATCCATGAATTTCTTTATTTCATCCTTGATTTCTTCTATAACCCATGGTTTTTTGAGCAAGATGTTGTTCAGTTTCCAAGAGTTCCACTTTCTATCTATGTTTGTTCTGCTACTGATTTCAACTTTTATGGCTTTATGATCTAAGAAGATGCTTTCCAGTAATTGAATGGTATGGACTTTGTTGAAAATTTCATTATGCCCTAACACATAGTCAATTCTGGAGAATGTTCCATGTGCACTGGAGAAGGTGTAGTTGTCCACTGATGGGTGGAGACTTCTGTATACATCGATAAGGTTTAGTTGGTTAATTGTGGCAATACGGTCTTCTGTATCTTTACTGAGCTTTTTTCTAGATGATCTGTCCAGTATTGACAGTGGAGTGTTAACGTCTCCCACTATTACTGTGGAGTGATCCAATTCTTTTCTGAGTGTAGTCAGTGTTTCCTTGACATATTTAGGTGCTCTGATATTAAGTACATAAATATTTAATATAGTTAGGTCTTGCTTGTGTACTGAAACTTTCAGCAATAAATAGTGTCCATCTTTGTCCACGGTGGTGGATTTTACATTAAAATTGATTTTATCTGTGATTAGAATTGCCACATCTGCTCTTCTTTATTCATTGTTAGCTTGATATATATTCTCTTCCATACTTTTGTTTTCAGTTTGTTCCTATCTTTAAGTCTCAAGTAAGTTTCTTGTAGACAACATATGAATGTGTCATGTCTTTTGATCCATGATGTCACTCGATGTCTCTTTACTAGAGCATTCAGTCCATTCACATTCAATGTAATTATTGATAGGTATGTGTTCACTGTTGCCATTGTGATGTGTTTATTTTTGCATTGATGTTTTCTCTGTTGTTCTTATTAGTCCGTTCTGGGGCATTCTTTTTTGTGAGTTGATTTTTCATTTTTATCAGAGCTGGTTCTGTAGCTGTTGAGACTTCTGTGTTACATTTCTTGGTATAGTATGTTGCATGTTTGTTGTGCTTTACGGCTGCCCCTATGATGTCCCTTAATAAACTATATATAAATCCCCAGCACTTGGATTTAATTACTACCAGTCTGGAAGGAGTATAACGCCTGTAGTACATCCCTCTTTTTAATATGATGGCACCACAGTTTTCATGATAATCACTGGATTGTTTCTTTCAGTATTAAAGCTGTGATTCAGTTTGGAGTCTTCCATAACTGAGTAGAATTCTGAATGACGTGTCATTCTAAAACATAAAGTTAGCGGTTTTGTTCTTCTAAGCCAAAGTCAAGAGCTTCTTTCAGTATTTCTTGTAGTTTTGGTTTGATTTTTACAAAGTCTCTGAGTTTCTATTTATCCGGGAATGTCTTAGTTTCAGTTTTACATTGGAAAGACAGTTTTGCAGGATATACAATTCTTGGTTGGAAGTTCTTCTACTTCAAGGCTTTGAATGTGTCATACCACCGTCTCCATTCCAGCATGGTTTCTGGGAAATCTGATGAAAGCCTACAGGTTTTCTCTCTGAATGTTAGCTTTGCTTTGAGTCTTACTGCCTTTAAGACTTGCTGCTTATCTTTCATTTTGTTAGGCTTGATTATAATATGTCTTAGAGTCTTTCTTTTGAGTGGTGTTCGACATGCATCTTGGATATCTATATTCTCTTTCTTCATGATTTCTGGGAAGTTTTCTGCCAGCAGCTCAGCAACAATACTCTCTATGTTCTTACGTGTCTTATCCTGTCCAGGGACTCCAATTAATTGAAGGTTGTTCCGCTTAATAGAGTCCCACAAGCTTCTTAACGCCTCTTCATTTTTCTTGTTTCTTTTTTCTGATTTCTGCTCATAGACGCTGGCATCAGTAGCTCTGTCTTCCAAGTCAGAAATCCTTTTTTCCATTTGTTCCATTCTGTTTTCTTGGCTTTGAATGGAGATTTAGATTTTGTTCTTGATCTGTTGGATTTTCGAGTACTGGTATTCCATCAGATCGAACATCCTGCTTAATTTTTCCTTTTGCTCTGCTGCATTTTGTACAAGGTCTAGAAGGGCTCTGTATATAATCATTTTGTATTCACCTTCCAGTGATTTCAGAAAAGTTTCTTCATCTGGAAAACTCCTTGGTTGTTTTGTTTTGCTGCCTTCTGAAGCCATCGATGATTTCTTGTATGCCACAAGTGTCTGTTGCTTTTTGGGTTTCATGTGAGTAAGTAAAGGCTGAGACAAATACAGTGAGAATGGACTGCAGAAGTTTCTCTAGGCTGTCTTCAAATGTAAAGCAAAAGGTATCTGACCACTTCCCAAGTCTGTCAGGTTTTCAGGTGTACAGGTCCTTCTTCCCAACCAGCAAAGTAAGCACCTCTACATTCAACCCCAGATGATACGAACTAGTTAAAAATACAGCAATGCTACTGCCCTGTTGGCTTCTGCTGACAGGGCCCAGCCTTAGGTGACACTATGTAAACTACTTCTTTTCTGTTAGAAAAGCGCTCTCTTGTGGGTAGGCTCTGGCTCCCGGGATAAGAATTAGGCCCAACTGTGGCCACCGTATCTATGATGGCACCCTCTACACGGTCAATGGATAGATGGGCTAAAGGTGCCGAGACGTAGACAGTCCTCAGCCTCTGCTGCCAGGCCCCCACCATAGGCAATACTGTGTAAACTACTGCTTTTCTGTCGGAGAAGTACTGGCCTGTTTCGCAGGCACTGGCTCTCAGGCTAAAAATTAGGTCCCACTAAAATCTCCGTATCCAACATGGCATACCACACATAGGCGCCACCAGTTCCGTACAAACCGCGCTGTGGCAGAGATAAAAAGAGGCCCAAAGTGGCTAGATGAACAGAGTCCTATGCCTGGCTCTCAAAATATGGCAATTTCACCTGCCCTGCTTATCCTGCCAGCAGTGCATCTGAGACTAGCCGCTAGGCAAGATCCAGCTCCATCCACCAGCCAAGACAGAGAAAAAAAGTCAAAATGGTGCATTATCTTCAGTCCGTGAAAGCCAGGCTGGCCAGGAGCAGGAGTCCACAAAAGAGAGGAGGTTTTTCATTCAGTGGTATGAAGTCCAAATTAACAGCCCTGTATTGAGTCCTGGGGCTCACTAGGTGACCAGAAGGCTCCGTTTGATTATCAATTCAGGTCTTGGTTTCCAGAGGAATATAAGGAGACGTGTGCTTAGTCCACCATCTTGACTCCACCCTCCTGGTTATGGTCTTTATCGTCTCTCTGACCATCTGCAGCTGTGTCCATCTGGCAGTTATTTCTCACTTTTACTCGTTCACCATGACTTTGTATTTTCTCTTACTTAGCTCAAGCACAGCCATTTTGTGTTTTAACAGGTTAGCCCATTTTTTATGACAAGACTCCAATTTACTACATATTGTATTTTAATATATACAACACATACACACATATATATGTTTACGTACATATATATACACATACATATCCCCACTTCAATTTGCCAATTCATCTGAACAGAGGCTGCTCTGCCTTGCCTTGCTCCTCGATCTGCCTCTGTCACAAGGTACCATTCCTACTTCCTAACCTGAGAAGCACTGGCTTAGTTAAGGAAAACAGCCAGTAGCAAAACTGCCAAGTAGAAATTTCAAATTCACCAGAGCAGAGGGTGGTGTTCCAGAAACTTCTGGTTGTCCCCCCAACATCCATCTGTTTCCTCTTACTCTGTGTTAGAATACTCACTGTGCTGTGGAGTTGACTGATCTGTAGCGAGCCTGTGTGGCTGATTTTTCAAAAGTACATCACCAGTCTACTTGAGGGACCTCTGGGTGGACCTGAACTTTTGGTTAGCAATCTTTTGTTATCAGCTGAGTACACTAACTGTTTGCACCACCCAGATATTCCATGTAACAACCTCACATAAAGACCATGTTTCCCAGCCTCCTGGCAGCTAGGCAAGGCCCCCAGATGGGGATGTGAGCATAAGCTATCTTGGATACTCTAAAGCTGTATACTCAATGTGTGGCCCCTGGATCAGCAGCATCAGGAGAACCTGAGAATTTGTTAGAAATTAAAATTCTCAGGCCTCACCTCAGACCTCCTAAATCAGACTTTTAATGATGGGGTCCAAGATCTGCATTATAAAAAGTCTTCCCAGTTATTTTTATGCATGTAGAAGTTTGAGAACTGGAGCTCTAGAGCATGCTGGGAGCAACATTGCAGACTAAGCCTGGTGCCTGGACAACCTCATAGGACTGACACCTATGGACCCTGCACTCCTAGTTCTGGAGAGAAACGTCTCTCTTAATCTACAGCCAAACCTGTGTCCTAATACTTAGGGAGAAGAGAAGAGAAGGGATGATGAGAAACCACCAAGGCAGCAAAAATGAGAGGGAAGAAATAACATTAAAACATAATAACACACAGAAAATAAGAAGCAAGGAATAAATCAAGTGGATCTGGCATGTGAACAGCCTGAATTCCTCTATCAGAAAGCAGAAAACAACACATTAAGTTTGTTGCTGTTGCTGCTGCCTTCTTGCCTTCTGTCATCTTTTACACCCCCTACCTCCTACAGCCAAGTCCTTATTATAAGAGAAAATTTTTTTGTGTGAGAAAGAAATGTTACAAGTTAGGGGCCTATCAAATACCAAGTAAACTCAAAGAAAAGTCAGAAGTAGAAATATTAACATTAAACCTATGTCAACAACTTGTTGATAATTCTGCCTCAACAAGTGAAGGTTTTTCCAGCCATTTTTCAGCTGTATGTTTTCATCTGCAAACACAGGAACTTGAAAAACTACTTACCAGGAACTCATGGTACTACAGTTGAGTTCCAGTCCCTAGAGACAACTTATGTACACAAAAAAAGGCAGAGAAAAGACCCTAAGGTGCCTTGAAGCAACACAGATCATCTTACATTTTGGGCCCGTGAACCCTGACAACTGTATAATATCCCTATTGCAAAACAGAGAAAGCCTGCCTTTCTGCCTCAAAAGAGGAAAGAAAAAGAACAATTACAAGTCAATACAGAACAACTCCTTGGACCAAAGAAAACATGGGTGCAGGAAGAGAGATGACCTGGCCTTGCTGTGCCTGTGCATTTGCAGGCAAGTCTCCCTTTTTCCATCCCTCCTGAAAGCCTAGTAGCACCCAGACCATCAAGGAAAAGGTGCTCACTACAAAGCTGAGAAACAGGTAGGAGAAGCTTGTCATGAAATTGAATTATGTCCTCCAAAAATATGTGTCTACTTAGTTAGGCCATGATTCCCAGTATTGTGTGGTTGTCCCCCATTTTGTGATCATGATTTTTATGTTAAAGATTAGGGTGGGACTGTAACACCCCTGCTGCCAAACTAAAGCAAGTTTGTTCTGCCTCTCACTGACACCCAAAATTCAGACATGGGGAGAAACATTCAGTGCTTTTAGTAGCAGACAAGCACGCTGGCTGGGAGACAGTGAGAATAACTTCTCCAAAAAAAACCTGTCCCCATTTGGATTACATTTCCAGCAGTTCTTATAGCCAGAATTCAAAGTGATTGGCATTTGTCACAGAACAACAGTCAGAAGTCACAAAATTTCATTACATCATAAGATTTCATTACATCTCATCAAACAGTGTGAATTACCCAAAAGTCCACTGTCACTCTCTTGGAGGTCTTAGTGAACTTTACTGCCTCAGAAATAGGGAGAAGAATGCAGACCTGTTAATCTGGTCTGAGTGTGATAACTGAGGCAGAGGATGGAATGCAGCTTAATAACCTAAGTGACCTTTGTTAGATTCTTAAATTTACCACCACCCCTACCCAAGTCACGGAAACCCAGGTGGCACAGTAGGTTAAATGCTGCATCTATTAAACAAAAGTTTGGCAGTTGAAATCCTCCAGGCGTTCCTTGGAAACTCTACGGGACAGCTCTACTCTGACCTACAGGGTCTCTACGAGTCAGTCGGATGACTGACGGCAGTGGGTTTAGTTTTTTTTTTTTTTTTTTTTTTAACCAAGGCACATTCTTGATCCAATGTAAGGGGAGTTTTCCTACGGTATGTCCTGTAACACCTTTCATCTCTCAAAAGGAAAGGGAAGTGAGCAGAACGGGTACCTCTTATCACCAAGAAGGCAGTGCCAAAAGCAGAGTACATGCCCTTGCCAGAGAAGCTCCTGGTCTGGGCGAACACTGATAAGAAGACTGACAGAGAAAGCCTTCCTCTGGAGCTGATGCCCTGAATTTGGACTTCTAGACTACATCACTGTGAGGAAATAGACTTCTCTTTGTTCAAGTAGTCCACTTGTGGTATTTGTGTTATAACAGCACTAGATGACCAAGGCAAGGCTTGATTACTACCTACTTAACATGAGCCTCAAAAGAAAACAAAGGTCTTAACTTCAATATCTTTCTGACTGATGCCTCTCTCTAAATTTCTGAGCCTTTTACTTAGTGTCTTACAAAATGCACTTATTAACTAAGTAAGGCTATAAAGGAGAAGGGATTCTACTCCCACTGATCCTTTGCAATCTATTCCCCTAAAACACAGATAATAAGAAATTTAAGGGCAAATGGATGAAACAAGGAACAAATGACAACAGCTGCAATTAAAAAAAAAAACCAATTCCAGTCAAATTCGTAAGCCACAATTTCTACACATATAAGTAGAGCTTGATTTTAAGAAAAAAAAATGTAGTGTTTAACATATCTGAAAATCTGACACTTCAGTATACAAGGATACAGAGGGCAAGCTCAAGTTAACAGATCTAGAGTCTGTGAGGCAGACTAGATCCTTGTTTCATGTCCATGAAACATTTTAATACTGATCAGATCATATAGTGAGACATTAGTGTGGTTCAGGGGTATAACTGTCTTCCATGTGGGAAACTGGAATTAGATTCCCAGCCAGTGCACCTCAAAAGCGCATCCACTGTCTGTTTGTCAGTGAAGGCTTGAGTGCTGCAATGATACCCAACAGTTTCAGCAGAGGTTTCAGACTAAGATGGATGAGGAAGAAAAGTCTGGTGATTGACTTCTGAAAGTCTGCCAACAAAAACCTTATGGATCACAATGGTCCAAGCTGCAACTGATCATGGGGCTACTACAGGACCAGGATGAGTTTCTCTGGGGTGTATGCCATCACCACAAGTCAAAGGGCTAACTTGAGGGCAGCTAACAACAACAAGTTGACCACAAAGAAAATCCTAATATAGCTCATAAGCTGTATTAGCTATATTCCGCACATCACATTTATTAATCATTATCTAATAAAACTAGCAGTTACAAAGAAATATAATCATACTCCACACAAAATTATCTACCTGGCAATTCAGGACCCTATCTTCTAAATAATCCCTGGATCAAAAAACAAAACAGCTTTATATAGTGACTAGAAAGTACTGGAAATGTGAACACTTCACACAAAAGCCCATCACCTAGTGCTGAGCATTACAGTTTTTTAACTTATAAACACACTGAAATTAACTGAGCCAATTTAGATACTGAAACCAGAACAACAGGTGCTCGCTTTGGCACAATGTATACTACAGTTGGAAGGATATAGAGAAGACAAGCATAGCCCCTGCCCAAAGATAATGCATACATTTATAAAGCATTTCATATTGTTTCACATGTCATAGGGTTGGCAACCAACATCACAAAACAAAATGTGTACAAATTATTTAATGAGAAACTAGTTTGCTCTGTAAATTTTCATATACAGTAAAATTTTTAAAAAGTTGTTTTGTTTTTTAAAGAGCAAACCAAATCAACATAAGAAAAAATAAAGGCTGAAATTAAGGGACTATCAAACAGAAAAAAAAAAAAAAGGAAAGATACAAAAAATAATGAAAAGAAACTTCAGCAATCTACTTAAGAGTCCTATTTTTAAATATTTAATAAAAGATATATTAAAAGATCTGTAATTTATCCCTGATTTGGAAAACTTATCATAAAAATATCAACTATTCCCAAACAAATACTTTTAATGACATTCTACCACCACACATCAATAAGGCTGTCATCCCATGGTGGCCTGTGGGGTGTTGTAATGACGTAAGCTAGATTATCAGTATTTCAAATACCAGCAGGATCACCCATAGTAGTCAGGTTTCAGCAGAGCTTCCAGACTGAGACAGACTATGAAGAAGGATCTGGCAATCTACTCCTGGAAAAAAAAATCTAAGTGAAAGCCTTATGAATATCAGTGGAATGGTGTCTGAGATAATGACAGAAGATGAGTACCTCAGGTTGGAAAGTACTCAAAATACAAATGGGGGAAGGCAGAGTCAACCATACTGTCCTAGATGGAATACAACTTTTAGGAGTTTCATTGGCTGATGTGGTACGATTCAAAATGAGAAGGAATAGCTGCAAACATCCATTAGTAAACAGAGTATGGAAAGTACAAAGTAAGAATTAAAGAAAATTAGAATTTGTTCAAAAATGAAACACAATTCATAAAGATTGCTATGGTAAGTATTAATGAGCTGAAATGGACAGGTTCTGGCCATTCTGAATCACACAAATCACATGGTCTACTGTACTAGGAATGACAAATTGAAGAGCAATGATGCTGCATTCATCATTAAAAATAAAATTTTTAAGATTTACTCTGAAGGGCAATGCTCTAGTGATAGGATAATATCCATGTGCCTACAAAGAAAAATGTTAATACAACTATTATTCAAATTTATACACCAACACTAATACGAAATTGAAGATTTTTTATCATCTTCTGCAGTCTGAAACCAATCAAACATGCCATCAGGATGCACTGATTATTACCAGTGACTGGAATGCAAAAGCTGAAAACAAAGGAGGAAGGACGGAGTCATGGATTGAACTATGTCCCCCTCACAAAAAATGTGTGTAGCAGTTTGGCCAGAATGGTTCTTAGTATTGTGTGATTGTCTATCATACTATCATTTTATGAGGTTTTCACATATGTGGTAAATCCTATCACTATGATTTAGTAAGACGGATTAGTAACAGTCATATTAAAGAGATTTACAAGACTGGATTGTGTCTTATGCCAATCTCTTCTGAGACATAAAAGAGAGAAGTGAGTGGAGAGACACAAAGAAAGTAGCGCAGAGAGCAGAGTGCCTACACTGGACCTGAAGTTCCTGTGTTGAGATGCTTCCAGACCCAGACAAGACTGATGCATCCCAAAGACCTTCCTTCAAAGCCAACAGACAAAGCCTTCCCCTGGAGCTAATTCCTTGAATTTAGACTCGTAAGTAACAGACTGTGAGAAAACAAATGCTGCTTTGTTAAAGCTATCTACCTGTGGTACTTCTCTGTTACAGCAGCACTAGGTGGCTAACACAGATGAGCAGTTGGAAAATACGGCCCTGGTTATACAAACAACTCTGAGATCATGCAATAAAATTAACAAGTCTGAGAAATCATTAATTGCAAATACCTTTTTTCAACAGCAAAAACTGCAAATGAACACATGAAACTCACCAGATGGAAAATACAGGGTTCAAACCAACTATATCTGTAGAGACGATGAAAAAGCTCAGTATCACAATCAAAACAAGATTACTGGCTGACTGTGGAACAGGCCATCCACTGCTCAAATGCAAGTTCAAGTGGAAGTTGAAGAAAATTAAAACAAGTCCATAAGAGCCAAAATATGACCCTGAGTTCATCCAATCTGAATTTAGAGGCCATCTTAAGAAAGATTTGACACACTAAATACTACTGAATGAACACCAGATGAGTTGTGGGACGACATCACGGACATCATGCATGATGAAAGTAAAGGGTAATTAAAAAGACAGGAAAGAAAGAAATCCCTAAGTGGATGTCAGAAGAGATTCTGAAACTTGCTCTTGAACATCCAGTAGCTAAAGCAAGTGGAAGAAATGATGAAGTAAAACAATCGAACAGACGATTCCAAATGGTAGCTCAAGAAGACGAAGTGTTTCAATGGAATGTACAAAGACGCTGAGGTTAGAAAACCATCTGGGAAGAACATGCTTGGCATTTCTTACGCTCAAAGAACTGAAGAAAAAATTCAAGCCTAGTGATGCAATACTGAAGCATTCGATCAAAAAATATTAAAAGACACAGAAAACACAAAAAGAAGATGGAAGAAATACAGTCATACACTCTACCAAAAAGATCTGGTTGATGTCCAGGAAGAAATACAGTCATACAGTCACTCTACCAAAAAGATCTGGTTGATGTTCAGCCATTTCAGGAGGTAACATATAATCAAGAACTAATGGTACTAAAGGAAGAAGTCCAAGCTGCACTGAAGACACTGCTGAAAACCAAGGCTCCTGGAACTGATGGAATACCAAGTGAGATATTTCAACACACAGGGTACTTAATTGTCTATTTCAAGAAATCTGGAAGACAGCGTCCTGGTCAACCAACTTGAAGAGCTCCATATTTATGCCTATTTCAAAGAAAAGTGATCCAACAGAATGTGGAAATTCTGAAACAGAATCATTAAAATTACATCCAAGTAAAATTCTGCTAAGGATAATTCAAGACAGCTGTAGCAGTATATCAACAGGGATGGCAAGAAGTTCAAGCCAGAGAGAAAAGAGGACAAGTAATGATGAATGCATCACTGCTAATGTTGGATGGATCCTGGCTGAAAGCAGAGAATACCAGAAAGATGCTTACCTGTGTTTTTTGACAATGCAAAGGCATTTGACTGTACAGATCATAACAAATTATGGATAACACTGCCAAGAATGGAAATTCCAGAACACTTAATTGTCCTTATGAGAAATCTGCACATTCAAAGTCTACCAATTAAGTTTACAAACTCATCCTAGAAGAAAATGCTACATACATCATAGTACTCCCCCGGAGGAAGCTATGTACCAATACCAGTGCCTAGCTCTTCAAAACAATTCTGGAACTCTTTTCCTGGAACGGCCATCAGAGCTGTCATTGTGTTACCTTTGATATCCTGAATATCATCAAAATGTCTTCCTTTCAATATTTCCTTTATCTTTGGATAAAGAAAAGTCATTGGAGGCCAGATCAGGTGGGTATTGAGGGTGTTCCAATACAATCATTTGTTTACTGGCTAAAAACTCCCTCACAGACAACTACACAGTTAAGTTTGCGAACTTGCCATGATACCATTGTGCACAGTGCCATTCCAGAAACAGCTCCAAAACTGCTCTGAAGCATGGACTAGGTACTGGCATAAATGCATAGCTTCACAAGATGAGTATTTTGAAGGTGACCATAGTGATATTCAGCAATGAGGTTAAGTAGCATCTACAATAATTAAGTTCAGGGGCTTAACTGTCTGACCTTGAAGACCAAGATGCTATCATTAAAACAGAACAAGGAGATTCTATGTGGTTTAAAACCAGGCAAGGTGTAGGTCAGTGTCTTTGATCACCTAGTGCTGCTTTCATAGAAATACAAGTGGATGGCTTAAAAAGCAGAAATTTTATTTTGTCACAATCCACTAGGCTTAAAGTTCAAATTCAAGCATCAGCTCCAGGGGAAGACTTTCTCTGCTGGCTCTGGAGGAAGGTCCCTGCCATCAATCTTCCCCTGAACTGGGAACTTCTGATACAAAGGACTTCCAGATCCTTTATATGGGATATGCTCAGCTCCCAGCACTGCTTTTTTGTGATATGAGGTCCCCAAAACTCTACTTGCTGCCCTTTCCTTTAAATCCCAAGAGGCTACCCCAAGAGGCTACCCCAAGACACAATATAATCCCACACATCCTATCGTGCCCTACCCTGAGACACAATACAATCCCACACATCCCATCGTGCCCCACAACACAACTGTGGCTCATCTTCCCTCATTAACATAATAGAGGCAGGGTTTAGAACACACTGGAATATCACAATACTAGCGAAACTGCTTCACACATTTTTGGGTGGACACAGTTCAACCCACAACATTCACGGTTCTCACCTTATACTGTACTTATTTAATCTGTATGATGAGCAAATGATGCTCAGAAGCTGGACTACAAGAAAAATAATGTGGCATCAGAATAGGAGGAAAATACATTTTAACAATCAATAATACACAGAGGAAACACTTACTGATGAAAATGTAAGACAACAGCCTTCAGTACGGCTTGTACCTCAATATAAAGAAAACAAAAGTCCTCACAACTCAACAACAAGCAACATCATGATAAAAGGAGAAAAGACTTAAATCGTCAAGGATTTCATTTTACTTGGGTCCACAATCAATGCCCATAGAACAGCAGTCAAGAAATTAAATAAAATATTCCCTAAGGCAAACCTACTTCATAAAAACCTCTTTAAAGTGTAAAAAAAAGCAAGATGTCACTTTGAAGACTAACGGACACCTGACCCAAGCCATGGTATTTTCAATCACCTATGCATGCAAAAGCTGGAACAAGGAAAACTGAAGAAGAATTGATGCCTTTGAATTACGGTATTGCTAAAAAATAGTGAATATACCACAAACTGCTAGAAGAACAAACAAGTCTTAGAAGAAATACAGAACTCCAGAAGCAAGGATGGCAAGACTTTCATCTCATGTACTTTGGACACGGTAGCAGGAGGAACCAGTCCCTAGAGAAGGACATCATGCTTGATAAGTAGAGGGGTCAGTGCAAAAGAGGTAGACACTCAACGAGATACACTGATACACTGGCTAAAACAACTGGCTCAAACACAGCAGTGATTATAAGGATGGCACAGGACCAGGCAGTTATAGACAGGGTCACTATGAGTCAGGACCAACTTGACTGCACCTGACAACAACCACAACACAACAGCGACATTCTAATCAAGATCTTTAATAGAGTTCACTCTGACACTATCTGAAGTCACTAAAAACAGTAAATTATCTAAATATTCATCATTAAAGAACACTGAATAAATTATGGTATGCTGGTATTTCAGATTATTCCACAGCTACTATTGGCCAGAAGCCTGTGATAAGTCAAAAACACAGGCTGCAAAGGAAGGTGTGCAGCACACTCATTTTTGTGAAGCAAGCAAATCTTTACATGTGCCTGTGTCAGTGTGGGAGTCACCAGGTGGTGCAAATGTGCTCAGCTGCTAATAGAAAGGCTGGCAGTTCCAGTACACCCAGATATGACATGGAAGCAAGGTCTAGCAATCTGCTTCCTAAAAATCAGACACTGAGAACCCTACTGAGCATACTTCTACTCTGACACACATGGTGTCACCATGAGTCAGAATCAATATGACAGCAACTGGTGGTGGTAGTGGTATGTCTGTATGCATAGGAAGAGTGACGGGATCACCAGCTCTAGGTCACAGACACGGCTATTTTCTCAGGTACACCAGGAGCGGGAGGCTGAGATGATTTAACCCAAAGCAAACACTCTCTTAGCATTGTCTTTCCCCAGTTACCACTCCATTTCCTCCCAAATCAACTGTCAAAGCTATGTATATGCTTGGTATCACCAGATCTTCACATAACAGCTATTCCCACATTCATTCATTCCAATCTGACTTCTATTTCCACCATTTCACCAATATACTTCTAGCTAAGAGGGCCAGATCTCCTGGATCTCCTCCATTTCATTTTTCACCCAGCAGCAATGGCCACCACTGATGCCCCTTCCTGATGCACTTCCCTAACTTCTGTGACACACACAATTCTAGTTTTCCTTCCACCTCTTGGCTGCTATTTTTTGTTTGTTTGTTTTGTTTTGTTTTACTTCTTTGAAGCTAACCTTCCTATATTTGGCTTTGAAGTGAGTTCCTCAATCTTAATAGGTCCTTGACTTGAAATATAACCTAGACAAAGATGCCCTCCTAAAAAGATGCAAATAAACAAAATAAAAAAATGAGAGGAGGGACACTACAACCGACCCAAATGAAATAAAGAAAACTATGACAGAATATTAAAGGCAAATATATGACAACAAACTATAACCTAAATGAAATGGACAAATTCTTAGAAGCCCACAGCCTAATCAAACTGCTCAAGAGAAAATGCACAATCTCAGGGAAGAGACTGAATCCCAGACAAGAAACCCAACCAAACAGAATTCATAGCCTAGATGGCTTCACTGAGGAATTCTATCTCTAATTCATTCTATTAAGCAAACATAACCCTGACACCAAAATTAGACAAAGACATAAGAAAATTTCACGAGTATCTTTCATGAACACAGATGCAAATATCCTTAACAAAAATACTAGCAAACAGAATCCAACAACATAATTGAAAGTCATATACCATAAACAAATAGGATTTACTCCAGAAATGCAGGGGTAGTTAAACATTAGAAAATCAATCAGCGTGCTATCCCACATCAACAGAACAAAGCAAGAGAACCACATTATTATCTCTAGAAAAATAATCTGTTAAAATCCAACACCTTTTTTGAAGAAACCCCTAAAGAACACTGGAAGACACAGGGATTCTTCAATATGACTCATGGCATTTCAGAAAAGCCAACAGCAAATACAGGAGTTACAAGAGAAAGACTGCGAGTTTTCCCCTTGAAACAGGGAACAAGAGAAGGATGCCTGTGCTTACCACTTCTATTCAATGTTGTATTAGATATCCTTGCCAGAGCACTATGACAAGAAAAATAAATAGAAGTTATTCATGTTGAGAAACAAACAGTAAAATTATCTCTATTTGCAGATGATACAATGCTATTTACAGAAAACTTCAAAGTGACCACAAAAAACTTCTAGAGCTAATAGACAAATCTGGCAAAGTTGTAGGGTACAACAAACAATACTCAGCTGGAAATCTACACACCAACAAGAAATCTGAAAGAGATATTAAGGTAACCATTTCATTTACAATAGCATCTAAGAAAATAAAATACCTAGGAATAAATCTGACTAGAGATATGAAGGACTTACATAATGAAAACTATAAAACATTGTTGAAAGAGATTCAGGATGACTTAACTAAGAGGAAAGATGTTCCATGTTCATGGATTGGAAGACTTAATATTGTTAAGATGTCAATACTGCCCAAAGTGATCCACAGATTCAATACAATCCCAATTAAATTCTAATAGCTTTCCTTACAGAAACAGGAAAACCAATCCTCAACTTTATATGGAATGGCAAAAGGTCCTACACAGCTAAAACAATGTTGAAAGAGAAGAACAAACTAGGACTCACACTTCCTGATTTTAAAACATACTATACAATTACAGTAATCCAAACAGTCTTGTACCAGTATAACAAAAGACACATGACCAATGGAAGAGACTTGAGAGCTCATAAATAAACCTACATATCTGTGGTCAACTGATTTGTTGACCTAAGTCCATTCAATGAGAAAGAAGAATCTTTTCAATAAATGGTACTGAGAAAACTGTATATCCTCATGCAGAAAAGTGAAACAGGATCCATGCCCCATACCATGCACAAAAACAAATTCAAAATTTATTAAGGACCTAAGTGAGCACATTAAAACCACAAAATTCTTAGGAGAAAAAGCAGAGGCAACATTGTCAGGTCTAGCTTATAACAGTTGATAATCTAACATAACGAAAGCAAAAATAGCGAAGCCAAGCCAAGCCAAGCCAAGTGCCATTGAGTCGGATCCGACTCATAGTGAAAGACAACATAAATGGGACTGTACAATATTTTAAACTGCTACTCATCAAAAGAAGCTGACAAACAATTGGCATCACCAGGTTGCTTTTTTTTTTTTTTTAGACATTGGTCTGCATCACACTTTGGGGCGTAACATCTACATTTTATAAGCTAGCAAGCTGCCATCTCAGGCTCATCAACTGGTCCACCTGGATCAGAAGAAAACAAAGGACATCAAAGACAGAAGGAAAACTTGAGTCCAGGAGTCAGAAGACACCATATGACTCAAACACTAAACCAAGATGAGACCAGAAGAACTAGATGGTGCCCAGCCGCCACCAAAGACTGCCCTGACAAGGAACACAATGTAGACTCCTGCTGTAATAGAAGAAAAATGTGGATGTAGATCTAGAATTCTATTTAAAGATCAAATCTGATGGGCTGACATCCTGGAGGGTTTCCCAAGAACACAGCTCCTAGACTCACTGCTGGCCCAAAGCTGAAACCAGTACCGTAGACAACTCTTCAGACAAAACTCAGACCGGACTGTAAGACACGAGGCTTTCGCAGCAGCTCCTCTATAGAAATGAGATGGCAGGGTGGAGAGCAGGGGACAGGAGCTGATTAAATGAATACAAGAAATACAGGATGGAAAGCAGAAGTGTACTGTCACAGGGTACTGTGCAGCTAGAGCTGCACAGAGGTGTCAGTACAGGGTTTTGTATGGCTAATTGACTTGGATTGTAAACTTTCACTTAATTACAATAAAATAAGAAAAAAAAAACACTGACAAAAAGTGAAACGACAACATATCTGACAAAAATCTAATAACCAATACATACATAAAACTTAATAAAAAGATAACCCAATCACAAAATGGCCAAAGGACTTGACTATGCATTTCACTGAAGAGGAGATTCAAATGGTTACCAGAATATGAAAAGATGTTCAGCTTCACTAGCCATCAGACAGGGCAAATCAAAACCACAATGAGATACCACTTCACTCCCACTAGGATAGCTAAGACTAAAAAAAACAACCAGAAAATGAATGTTGGTGAATATATGGGGAACCTGGAACTCTTATTATTGCTTGTGGGAAAATGAAATGGTATAGCTATTGTAGAAATAGTGTAGCAGTTCCTCAAAACACTAAAAATAGAACTATCAAAAGACCCAGCAAACCCACTCTTATGTATAGCACCAAAAGACTCAAAAACAGACTCAAATAAAGATTTGTCTATCTGTGTTCACTACAACACTATTCACAATAGTCAAAAGATGGAAACAACCTAAATGCCCATCAACAGATGAACAGATAAACAAAATATGGTACATACACACAATGGAATACTACTCTGCCAGTAGAAGAAATGAATGTCTTGATACATATAGTGGAGCTTGATGACTTTATGCTGTGTGAAATAAGCCAATCACAAAACGACAAATACTGTATGACAACACTTACACAAAAAGATATGAAAAGGCAAATGTATAGTGACAAAGCTTATTGGTGGTTACTAGGGGTAAGAAAGAGGGAAAAGAGAAGTTAACTGATGGAAAAATTGCATTTGATTAAGGGTAGGGTTGTACAGCTGACTGCTGTCAATAAGTTGCACACCTATAAAAAGCTGAATTGGCAAAAGTTGTATAACAGTGAATTTACAACAATAACATAAAAGACTAGTTGCTGAAGCTGCTTGTGTGCAACCAAATGCCTCATAGGATGTGGTTCCTTGGTTTGGAGCTTTAGGTTCATGATTTCATGGGACAACTCAGCTGGCTTAATAACATGTTTATTGTTTCTGTTCTGCCTCTTACTTTGTTGTGCAGTACCTGGGGTCTTAAAAGGTTGCAAGCAACCATCCACGGCTCAACAACTGATCTTTATCCACCTGGAACAAGGGAGCAAAGAGAGTAAGAAACAGAAGGGAGACATGGAACATGTGGCTAAGCCTCCATGAACAACGCCTTCTTTGCCATGAGACCATAACTAGACAGTGCCTGGCTACCATTACTGAACGTTTTGATCATAGATTTCACAGAAAAACCCTGACCAAAAACAGAAAAATGTATAACAGAATTTCAAATTCTCATGAACTCTACACTTTTTGGAGCCAAGGACGGTAGATGAAACTTTGAAGCTATTGTCCTGACACAATCTTTAAATCTTAAACCAAAAACATTCCCTGAAGCTACCTTACAACTGAACAATAGTTTAGCTAACTAGTAAAAATGTCTGCTTTGAGCATTATGCCCTTTTAAGAACTACATATGGAGTCAAACTGACAACAGTAACTCAGAAGATTAGACAGGAACCTTCAATGGCAGTGAGTGCACGTTAATGAGGGAGAAACAACTCAGAAAAAGAGGGTAAGCATGGCTGCACAGCTCGAAGAACGTAACAATGTCAATAAATTCTACATGTCAAAACTGTTACATTGGTATGTATATTCTCAACAACTACTGAGAAAATGTAGAAGGAAAAAAGAAGTCTCTCTTTCCCAGACCTAAGCTCCAAACCTATCTATCCACTTGTTACCTCAAATGCAGCATTTCCAAAACCCAATCTCTGATCTTTGCCACCCTCTAAACCTGGTTCTCATCTTGTGGCCCATGTTTCAGTGGCATCCCAGGACAAGCCTGGCATAGATGGCAGCTCTTTCTTTTGAGCATACATCACAGGGCTAGGCAAACTGTGGGTACTCACTAAAGAAATATGCCTGCCACTCCCTTCCTAAAAATAGCTAGGACCTTTTCGGTGGAACAGTTATACCAACCTTTCTGGAGTTGCTACTCCCCAGCCCCAATGGGCCACCTGGTCCACCTCACCCTCCCTGGTAGCCTCTCTCTAAGTGTCTCTTCTCTATCCTCACTTCGGTTTCTCTCACCTCATTTTTCCCCTATGTGGGCCTTTCAATCTGCTCCAGTCCTGCAGTCACTTAGGACTAGGACTTGGCCTCATATTAAGTCTTCCTAATAAATTCCTACACTACTACCCTGGAGTTGTTCTCCTTTTTCTTTGGTCTCTTGGAGCCCTCCAATTTCAGAGGCAAATTTCAAGTTACTGATCCATGCCTGGACATTACCACACTCTTACTGACCTAAACCCACCCATTGCTCCAACTCATTGACCTAGTCAAGCCAAGTACCGTCGAGTCGGATCTAACTGATCTCAAATCCCTTCGCAATCATCTGATTCTCCAAATCTGAGGTATTATCCAGAACATTGGGGATTTACATGGCTAAATGACTTATCACAGGTTACCCAGATTAGCTCAGGATTCTGTGTCCAGACAAACTCCCACGTTGTTCCTAAAGGGCATTACTTTCTCATACCAGTGTGGGCCAGGCCACTGTGGTGTGAACGAGTCACTGTTTAGGCTGTACCCCCCAAATAATAAACTATCTTTATTTCATGGGTTATAGAAGTCAGTGTCAGGAGGCCTAATGTGGCATGGCTTCCCTGGTTATTGGAAAGCTTCACTGAATTTTGAGAATTCTTTTAAAAACACAAATCATGCATTTCTTCATTTCCCCTAACAGTTATCCTCTTGGGAAATAATTCCAATTCTTAGTATTCTGGAGGAAATGAGATTAGAGGGTGTTGTTGTACAGAAAAAATCCAGAACAACCAGAAAGTTTGCTTGCTTGGCTGGAACTATGAAGCTCACCCATGCAGACTCTCAATGGAATGTCCCATGGGACCAAGAGCCAGGGCCAGCTTTGGGTTTAGGCAGGGAAAAGACGGCAGCTAAGAAGATAGAAAAAGGGGGTGAGTCAAGGAGGGAGCTCTGCTAAGATCCCGAGCCCTCTGCACATCCAATACCCAGTTTGGATCTCTTCAAGATTAACTTTCCACATTTCACCTTCTACCCACATCCGGTTCCTTTTCTCCATTTGAAAGTGATGCCTCAAGAAGAACCACCTAATCTGGATCACCTCTCATTCCAGACATCCCAAACCACCCTTCTGTCACAAATGCCCACAGCAGGCATCACTAATTGTTCTTGGTCTTCTACATACCAAAATCGAAAATAGGCTCTTTTTATACCATTCTTGTCCTGGTGTTATAACTGAACTGTGTACCACCATATGTTATAAATTCTAATCTGTGTGGCACAGCAGTTAAAGCCATTGACTCTAACCAAAAGGTAGACTGGCAGTGGTTTTTTGTTATGGCACTTGGCTTGGCATAGTCCCATTTGGAAATGGGTTGTCTTTGTTATGTTAATGAGGCAGGGTAACAGAGAGTGTATTCTGCGTTTTCTCTCTTGACATAAAAGGAACTAAACCAGTGAGCAAAGGGGAGATGAGGTAAGATGGATGCCAAGACCCATGGAGATTTCCAAGGAACATGGAAGCAAAAGCGGGACAAGGACTTTCCTTCAAAGTGGACACAGTGAGAAAGCCTTCCCTAAAGCCAGTGCTCTGAACTAGAACTTTCAGCCTCCTAAACAGAGAAAATAAATTTCTGTTGGCTAACGCCATCCACTTGTGGTATTTTTGTTATAGCAGCACTAGATGACTAAGACACTTGGCCAAATAAATAAGTCAAACTGGATGCCCACTTAGTTTCTGAACCAGCATCTATCCCTCACCTACCAGCCCCCTCATTATGGCCCAGGGCCTCCTCACTTATTTTCCTATCATCATCCAGTCCAGTCTAGTATTTTAACAACCAGCTATCTAGCCTTCCTTCCCTGGCCTGTCATTCAAATCATTTTCTGAACACCTACAACAGGCAAGGCCCATCCCAAGAGCTTTGAGAGACCAAGAGATGAGTAAGACACAGACAGCACCAGGGCTCGAGAGGCAAAGAACAGGGCAAAGACCTGTGGCCACACATGTATTCCAAAAGTAGAACTGGCCAAGCAAAGGAGTGGAGGAGCAGGGCTGCATATTGCTCAAAACCATATCCCATGCCTTCCTGCAGGTAAAGTCAGTGCCATGCTGACTCCAGGGAGTATAAAACCAAAAAACCAAACCCACTGTCATCAAGTCGATTCCAACTCCAGGGAGTGTGGATGGACAGAAACAGGGGAACAGGAGAGCAAAACAGTATGCACTAAGACAGACGGGCAGAGCAGAAGAGCAGTCCAATTTGGCTGGATCTTCAGCTGCATGAAGGGGGTAATAGCTACTATCACTGCTATCGTTAATATTATCACTGACACTTCTGTATCAGCCAGACTCTGCTGTTAAGTGCTTAATTCGGGTGGCATTTACCTGAGACACACAAGGACAGTGTACTGGTTATCATCTGTTTTTACTGGTCAGTGCCTGAACTGCACAGTTAAATACATTAATTCATTTAATATTCATTAACACCCTGTGATGTATATATTGTTATCATCCCCACTTTACAGATGAGGAAACCAAGGCACAGAGAACAGTAAGTAGTAACATTTAGAAAGGTACGCAAAAGGCTGAAGTATTGGGCAGCTAGTACCAAGGCAACACACACCAGCCTCTTTTCTCACTGAACACTTTCAGCAAGGTGAGGGTCTTGAGGGCAGGGTCCTGTGAATTCTGGAACCCCCAAGAACTGACAAAGCATGGAAGAACTGAGGAAATACAATGAGAGCCAGCTAGGGTGTGAGCCAGATAACAGGTACTTCTGTCGAGCCCCTGGACTCAGCCTAACCATGCCCTCCCAGGCTTCTGTCCCCACTGAGTGCACAGTGTGGTCTCACGGGGCTCACGGTGTCACTCCATGTCCAGTCCAGGAGAGCAGAGGGCAGTAGGAGAAGTCTTGGGGAGGGAGCAGGGTGGGTGATTACACAGATACCAAAGTCTATCCTAAGACACTGAATCTCTACGGAAAGGTCACTCATTAGAGTGGTGGAAACAGAAACGCCCTGGGCAGTCGGTAACGGCCAGCCTTAACCAGTTAACTTCTCCCCTCCAAAGTCTGCATTTGACAAACTTCCCGTCTTTCTTTATGTCAACAGCTTGGTCTTCTTTACCTTTTAAAGCCGCCAAGGACGAGGGCTGAGCTGGACAACGGCTACCGACAGAGACACATAAATGCCGAAGTCCCGCCGTAACAGTGGGGATCAAAGTTAAAGCAGGGGTAAGACAGACAGGAGAGCACAGCATCTAGGGGGGTTCTCGCATTCTCTCAAACAGTCCGAAGAGCCCCTTACAACTAAAGTCCAACAGAAACAGGTCACCGAAATCTGCGTCCTCCCTGTTCCACAGGAATGTTCTTGAAGGAAGCCTTCTTTTCTACTTGCTCTCCTCAGCAAAAGCCTTGTCAGAAAAGCTCACACTTTTACGAACTCGTCTGGCTCTGAATAGCGCGGCCATCAGCCATCCTTCACTCAAGCCAGGCGCCTCCAGAATCAGGGCTCACCAGGCTCAAGCCGGCCCCAGTGCAAGTCCCCAACCCGACCTAGCAGGATGGATCCCCGGACCCAGAGCACGCAGCACAGACAGACCCAATTAAGGAAAGCCTGGCCCTTGCACTCCGGCCCCATAGGGACGGCAGCCCCTACCTTGCCACTGACAGAGGACGAGTAGAGAGGCCAGCGCGCCCTGCCGGGACCAGCCCCGACCTCCCCCCCCGCCTCTCGACCCGCCCCGCTCCGCCCAGCCCAGCAACCAGGAAGCCGCAAAGTCCGGCCAGGAGGGATGCGAGGCAACTCTGGGCCTCAAATGCGGAAGCTGGGCCGACTGCTGCCCCTCTCCCCCGGGCCCGTTCAGGCCCAGGACCCTCACTCACCTGGCCACTAAACACTAGGCAGAGGCCGCGCGAAGCGAACGACTACGCATTCAGGAGCAGCTCCGTCCGCGACTGTACCCGGAACGGCGTCGCAGGTGGGCCCACGGCTCGGCTGCACTGCGGCTCTCTGAGTATTCTCAGCTCTCCGGGTTGTCTGGCCGTGGAAGTCTTCAAGGTGGCGAAAGAGGAACCCAGCGCGGCGCGACAGTAAACACCCGCCCAGGGGCGGAGTCTCCCGCGCCAGGGAGCGGAGGGGGCGGTGCCTGCGCGGGCCCGCCCCCAGGTGAGGCAGGACACGGCCGGCAGTCATGGTTAGCCTCCGGCGCCTGGAGGAGGAAGTTGGGAAATCCAAGGGCGGAGCGAGGACCGCGGTACTTGTGGGCCTGGTGCCTCGCTCCGGGCTCCGTCAGTCCCACTCAGCGCTCTGTGCGCCCTGCGGGAGGCGAGTGTGCTCACCAAGCCTCTCTATGCACATGTATGTCGTCAAACATTGCCTTTAACCGTGCCCTAGTAAAGAAAACTTTATTTGGAAAAGGACACAGCAATATGGCAGGGAGTGCTGGAAAGATCAACTTTACAGCGGAGAAACCTGGTGAACAGTCTCAGCCTGGGTCACCAGTGGTAAGTCATATTGATAGCATGTGTCCATGGTAACAACTGTCTCCAGCTCTTTGCACATCTTTGTAATACTTTGTCATCTGGAGCCACCCTTTGAAATCTCCTCTTCAGTTCTTTTACCTCATCATTTCTTTGCTTTAGCAAAAGATGTCTCTTCAGACATCCAATTTGATATTTTCTGTCTTTTCAATGACCTCTTGCTTTCTTCATGGATGATGTCTTTGATGGCACTCTACAACTCATCTGGTCTTCGGTCATTAGTGTTCAATGCATCAAATCTCTTCTTGAGATGGTTTCTAAACTCAGGTAAGATACACTTAAGGTCATGCTTTGGCTCTCATGGACTTGTTCTAATTTTTTTCAGCTTCGTTTGAACTCGTGTATGAGCAGTTGATGGTTGGTGCCACAGTCAGCATCTGGTCTTGTTCTGACTGATGATGCTGAGTTTTTCCATCACCTCCTTCCACAGATGTAGTTGATTTGATGTCTGTGTGTTGCATCTGGCAAGGTCCATGTGTCCAATCACCATTTATGTATTTGGAATGAAGAAGTTGCTGCTCTTGCAAAATTCTCATTCTGCATTTCTCAAGCTGAAAGAACTAAATAAAAAATTCAAGCCTTGCTTTGCAATTGTGAAGGATTCTACAAGGGAAAATATTAAATGACTCAGGAAGCATCAAAAGAAAATGAAAGGAATACGCAGAGTCATTATACCAGAAAGAACTGGTCAACGTTCAGCCATTTCAAGAGGTAGCATGTGATCAGGAACTGAGGGTACTGAAGGAAGAAGTTGAAGCTGGATTGAAGGCATTGGCAAGACACAAGTCTCCAGGAATTAATGGAATGCCAATTGAAATGTTTCAACAAACAGACATAGTGCTGGAAGTGCTCACTCACCTCTGCAGAGAAATTTGGAAGACAGCTACCTAGCCAGCCAACTGGAAAACGTCCATATTTATGTCTAGTCCCAAGAAAAGTGATCCGGCCAAATGCAGAAATTATCAAACAGTATCATTAACGTCACACTCAAGTAAAATTTTGCTAAAGATCATTCACAAGTAACTACAACACTATATTGAGAGAGAACTGTCAGAAATTCAAGCTGGGTTCAGAAGAATATGTGGAACCACGGATATCATTGCTGAGGTTAGATAGATTTTTGCTGAAAGCAGAGAAAACCAGAAATATGTTTACCTGTGTTTCATTGACCATGCAAAGGCATTTGACGGGATCATAACAAATTATAGATAACATTGCAGAAAATGGGAATTCCAGAACACTTAATTGTGCTCTTCAGAAATCTGTACATGGATCAAGAGGCAAATAGAACAAGAGAACACTGCATGGTTTAAAGTCAGGGAAGGTATGTATCAGGGTTGTATCCTTTCACCATACCTTTTCAATCTGTATACTGAGCAAATAATCCGAGAAGCTGGACTATGTGAAGAAGAATGAGGGATCAGGATTGGAGGAAGACTCGTTAACAACCTGCATTATGCAGACAACACCACCTTGCTGGAAGTGAAGGTGATTTGAAACACTTCCTGATGAAGATCTAAGACCACAGCCTTCAGTATGGATTGCACCTCAACATTAAGAAAATAAAAATCCTCACAACTGGATCAGTAAGCAATTTTATGATAAATGGAGAAAGGAATGAGATTGTCAAGGATTTCATTTTACTTGGTTCTATAATCAATGCCCATGGAAGCAGTTTTCAGGAAATCAAAAGACATGTTGCACTGGCAAAAGACCTCTTTAAACTGCTGAAAAGTAAAGATGTCACCTTGAAGATTAAGGTGCCCCTGACCCAAGCCATGGTATTTTCAGTTGCATCGTATGCATGCAAAGGCTGGACATTGAATAAGGAAGACAGAAAAAGATTTGACATCTTTAAACTGTGATGTTGGAGAAGAGTATTGAACATATGAGGTACCATAGACTGCCAAAAAACAACAGTTCTGTTATGGGAAAAGTCCAACCAGAGTGCTCCTTGGAAGCAAGCATGACAAGACTGTATCTTGTGTACTTTGGCCATGTCAGGAGGGATCAGTCCCTGGAGAAGAACATCGTGCTTAGTAGAGGGTTCAGTGAAAAAGAGGAAGACTCTCAAGATGTGCTGATGTGGTGGCTGCAGCAGTGGGCTTAAACTTACAAATGATTGTGGACATGACACAGGGCCAGGCAGTGTTTTGTTCTTTTTCCTTTTATCTCTTGCAGGACAGAAGGATTCAGGGTGGGCCAAACCATACTCCAGGGAAACACCTTTTACAGTGGAGGAGGGAGGTAATCCTATGAAGGGGTTTACAGTCCCAGCCTAATCCTTTAACATATAGCACAGGAAAATCACAAAATATTGGGATCATAGCCCAGCTACATGGCTACTTATTTTTGGGAGGACACAATTCAAAACCTGATGGAGTGCAACCAGAATGTTCCCTGGAGGCAAGGATGGAGAGACTTAGGCACTCTGGACATGGATGTCATGCTTGGTAAAGGAGAGAGTCAACAAAAAAGAGGAAGACCCTCAGTGAGGTGAATTGACACAGTGGCTACAAAACTGGGCTCAAACATAGTTAATGATGGTGCTAATGGCACACGACCAGGCAGCACGTCTTCCCACAGGGTCACTGTGAATTGGAATGAACTCTACAATGCCTCACAACACAACAATCCTTGTTATAGGAGCCCTGGTGGCACAGTGGTTAAAGGACTCAGCCGTAAGCAATTCAGCCCACCAGCTACTCTTGTGGAAAAAGACGTATCGGTCTGGTTCTGTAAAGATTTATAACCTTGGAAACACTGGGCAGTTCTACTGTCTCATATAGGATCAGTGTTAAAACCAACTCCATGGCAACGAGTCTGTTTTTTTTAAAAAAAATCCTTGAGATGTATAAGAATGACACTTTGGCACTTTACATCTGTAGTCTTCCTCCTAAAGATGTGTAACCTTCATATAATCATGAAAAAAACAGACAAATCCAATAAGGGGATATTCTACAAAGTAAATGAGCAGTACTCCTCAAAACTGTCACGGTCATCAAGAACAAGGAAAGTGTGAGGAACTGTTTACCCACCCACAAACAAGGTTCTTGTTCTCTACTGAGTAGGGATAATGAGGAGAGAATTTACAGTTTTCCACACTAGCAAAGATTTATTACAGGAGTTTGCAGGTAGAGGTGAGGAAGGCCTAGGCAATGCTTACCCTTGTCTCCCAATAAAATCTTTGCTGGGGCTTATAAAGGAGTTCAGGTGGGAACAATCTCATGTTTTATTCATTACCAGATGGGGAAAACCTGGGGTTAGGAAAATAAGGTTCAAGTGCAGGCTGACTTCAAGATGGCTTTTTCAGTGAGGTCTTCTGTGACAGGTAGCAGGATTTATGAGATACCGTGCTTGTGCAGTTCCTTGCTCTCCTGATTTGATTCCCTGGGCCTTGTGGTAGCTCTTGGGTGCCCCCGTTGAAAGGACATATAGTGGTCACTGCTGTCTATGTGCCTTCCTCTGAATTTGGTCTAAAGTGGCTTTCCTGAAAAAACAACTTTAAGGATAATTCAAATAACTGTCCCCAGGTGTGGGTGGTAAAACAAGTTGCTGATCACTCCAGAGTGTTCCAAGCTGGGGTTAGGCTGGCTCTCACATCCCTGTCTCAAAACTGTCACAACTAAGAAGAGCCTAAACCAAACTGCCTGCGGTCTAGTGTATTCTGACACATAGTGACTGTACAGAAGAGCCTACAGAGACATAAAATGTAAGGTAATATCCTAGGTGAGATCCTGGAATGGAAACAGGGTGTGAGGTAAAAACTAAGGAAATCTGAATAATGAATCAATGGATAACAAATGTACCACTAACCTAAGCTGTTAATTGTAGAAAAAAATAGTGTATGGGAACTGTCTGTATTATCTTCTACATTTTTCTGTAAATCTAAAACTCTTCTAAAAAAATGAAGTTTTTGTTTTTAAAAGGTCAGCACTACCAGTGTATAAAGGAACAAAAATAAATAAATAAATAAAAATAACAACCGACATTCTCTGTTTACTTAACACCAGCTGTGCACTCCATTGTTAGGTGTGTCCTTACAGATTTCTCCCCAGGCATACACTATCAATGTGTGCATGTATTCATGTACATGTATTATTTTAAAAGGTATTGCACATACTTTTGTATCTTTTTTTCCTATCTTTTTTTTTTTTTTTTTTTTTGCAAGGTGCTTTTTTACTTAGTATATCTCAGAGGGTTTTTCCATGCAAGCATGTCTGGATCCACCTGATTCTTTCTAAGGACTGCACAGTATGCACCCTTGTGGCATGAACATTCTCTACTACCTAGTGCCGTACTGGTGGACCTTTAGGTACTGTGGTTCCCCATTTGTGGCTGTTGCAAACCCCGCTGCAGGTCCCCAGTAAGAGCAAGGAGAACACAGCCCTAGGCAGGTCCCTGGCAAAGGTCAACAGGGAGACTCTGGGCTCCCTCTGCTCCAGTTGGGGTCCAGGTGTGGGTGCAGGCAGGAGATGCACCACACAATGGACTTTGCTGATCCAGCCCATCTTCTTTCTGCCCTGCTCCACTCCCCACTCCCCGCACCTGGTAGAGCATGGCTCTATCAGGACTGGGAAGCGCTTTGGGGAGATGAGTGGGCAGGTAGGGGTGCAAAGCAGGAGGGAAACTGGAAAGCAGTTGCGAGAAGATGCACCAGAAACAGAAGAGGCCCAGAGGATGAGAGGCCTCAGGAAAGAATCTCTGTGGCTTGATTTTGACCTTGTGTCACTGGTTCTTGGTGCTGGAGGCAGCACTGGAGCAGGAGGAACTCCAGGCTAGTCTGTGCAGTCCCAAGGAGCCAGCCTGGAGCTAGGGGCAGCTGTAGTCACCTGGCTCCCTCCCCAGGCTGGGACACTTGTACTGAAAGATCACCTGGTACAGAAACAGTCCCTCTATCTGGAAATCCTTCCCTTAGCTGCAAAGGTGAGACTCTTTGAATGGCTCACTTTTCAACATGAGTAAATTCTTCTTAAAATACCATGTCAAAAAAATAAATCTTTTAGGGAGGGAATCCTTCTTTATGTAGCACACACTTTGCTGCCTCATAAGTGAGTTCTTCAAGGACAGAATGGTGAATAGCTACTGCTGTGCTTGCTTTTAATTCAATCTCTCCCCCCCCCCCCCAGCAAATTCACGTTAAGCTCAGGGCTAGGGAGATACTGGCGCAGCAGCTGAGCTGACATCCTAGTCCTCATGGCCAATCAGCAGGGGTAGGTAGCAGCTCAGACCTCCCTGGGAAACTAGGTCAGGGGGAGACAAAAGAGGGAGAGGGGAGATAGTGTAGCTGGGTTTCTAATGCCTATGTTCTAGTTAAGATCCCAGCACTTGCCAATGCTGTGTTTCTGGAACCTCAGTTTTCTCACCTGAAAAAAATCTTCAACATGATCTGTAAAAGTTTATGAAATAATTCCTACTTCATTGATTCTCCAGGCTGATGCAAACATGAAATGAGTTAAGGGAAGTGCCTTGTAAAGTAGGTCAAGTGCTGTAGAACTCTGAGTACAGTGTTAACTAAAGTACTAGTAAATGATTGGTGGTTTGAACCCACCAGGGGTGCCTTGGAAGACAGGCCTAGCATTTTGCTTCTGAAAGCTTACAGCATTGAAAACCACATGGAGCAATTGAACCGAAATCCACTCAAGACAACTAACAACAATACAAATCTCTTCCACACTGATTCATTCAACAGCTAGCAGTTTAGTCCCAGCAGCTGGATCCCATAGAAAGCAAAAGGAAAATCCCTTCTTTTAACACAGCTCATAAGCCAACTAAGAAAGAAACAGATTGTAAAATACTACACTGTGATAGAGGCTTGCAAGGGGGATCCCCAGGGCTGGAGGAGGTAGATGAGAAGATGAACTGGGAATTGCTTCACATCGGTCTCTCCTAAAGCTCATTTCTTTTATCAGGTTTCACAAAGAACAAGCTTTTAATTTTACCACGTTACTCTTGTTAACTATTGTTTGCATTTCTGATTTTTATTTTTATGGTTGTGTTCCTACTTCTGTCTTTGGGTTTACTCAGGTGTTCTTTACCTGGTTTCCAGAGTTGCTCATTTATTTTCAGTCTTTTTTGTTGTTGTTTTATGTACGAGGTCTGACAATAAAGTTTGCAAACTTGCTGCCATGCACTTATGTTGGCAGCACCGCACAAACAACTCAGTAATGTCCCATAACGTCAGTATATCAGCATCTCACAGCTGTGTTTGTGTCAATGTGTGGCAGTGTCTTGCTGAGTGACATTTATTATTATTGCTGTGTGTTTTTGTGTGCATTGCAAGAATTTCAGAGCTTGAATTAGAGCAGTGAACAAACATTAAATTTCTTGTTAGACTTGGCAAGAGTGGACGTGAAATCAGGGATGTGTTAGTCCAAGTTTTGGGGATAATGCCATGAGGAAAATGGCAGTGTACAAATAGATTAAACATTTTTCTGAGGAGAGAGTGTGTCACTGATGCAGGGCAGTCAGAGCAGCCAGTAACAAACAGAACAATGAAAATGTACAAAAACTCGTTGAACTGTGTGTCAAAATTGTTGGCTGACTTTGAGAAGCATAATAGACCAAATAAACATCTATAAACAGGAAAATCTTAACTAAAAATCTTGGCATGAGAAAGGTATGTGCAAAATGTTCCCAAAGGAGCTAACCAATGAACAAAAGCAAAGGAGAGTTGAAGTTTGCTAAGACCTTATAGAGTGGCAAGATGATGTTCTGGGCTATATTATCACTGGTAATGAAACATGAGTGTACCAATGTGACCCTGAAACAAAGCATTAAAGTGCACGATGGAAGTCAGCCAATTTTCCATGACTAAAAAAGTCCCATCAGTCCAAATCAAGAGTGAAAATGATGTTGCTAACCTTTTCTGATATCAGAAGGATTGTTCATTATGAATTTGCAGCAACTGGACAAACACATAAGCAGTTTTATTATTTGGAAGTACTGGAAAGGCTATGTGAAAAAGTTAGACAAAAATGACCTGAACTTTTCACCAACAACCCATGTCTCTTGCATCACAACATTGCACACAGCACTGCCAATAACAAATAAGTGTGTTGGAACACTGTCATGGATTGACTTGTGTCCCCCCAAAAATATGTGTAGCCATGTGGCTGGGCCATGATTCCCAGTATCTTGTGACTGTCCTCCATTTTGTGGTTTTCCTATGCTGTATGTTAAAGGATTAGGATGGGGCTGTAAATCCCTTCATAGGATAACCTCCCTGCTTCACTGTAAAGGGAGTTTCCCTGGAGTATGGCTTACCCGACCGTTAATCCTTTCATCCTATGAGAGATAAAAGGACAGAGAAGCAGGCAGAGAATTGGGAGCTTTGTACCATCAAGAAAGCAGCACCAGGAGAAGAGCACGTCCTTCAGACCTGAGGTTCCTGTGCCAAGATGCTCCTAGGACAAAGACTGATGCAATACTGGACTTTCCTCCAGAGCTGACAAGGGGGACAGCCTTCCCCTGGAGCAGAAACCCTGAATATGGACTTGTAGCCTACTGGACTGTGTAAGAATAAACCTTCCTTTGTTAAAGACATCCGCTCTGTAGTATTTCTGTTAGAGCAGCCCTAGCTGACTAAAACAGACACCACTGATCTGGCCCACAATGACTTTTTTCCTTACCTGAAGATACAGGAAGTGTTGAAAGGAAGACATCAATATTGATGACATTCAGAACACTAAGGGTAATAAGACAACAGCTCTGATAGCCATTCTAGAAAAGAGTTCCAAAATTGCTTTGAAGGATGGAATAGGCTCTAGTGTTGGTGCATAGCTTCCTAAGGGGAGTACTTTGAAGGTGAATGTAGTGATATTCAACAATGAGGTACGTAGATGAGTTTGTGAACTTAATTGTTGGATATCATATATATATATATATATATAAAAGACTATAAATCTCTCTCTAAGACTTGGTTCGGAAACCCTGGTGGCACAGTGGGTTAAGTGCTACCTGTGCTAACAAAAAGATAGGCAGTTCAACTCTGCCAGATGCTCCTTGGAATCTCTAGGGGGCAGTTCTGTTCTGACCCCTAGGGTCACCATGAGTCTGACCCAACTCCACAGCAGTGGTTTTTGGGTTAAGTCTTGGTTCAGAAGTTTCTGTGTGGCCACTAACGAAAAAGTTGGAAGCTTGGTTTCACCCAGACGCATCTCAGAAGAAAGATCTGGTAATCTACTTCTCCCAAATCAGCCACTGAAAACCCTATAGTACATAGCTCTACTGTGACACATGTATGGTCACCATGAGTAGGAGCTGGCTTGGTGGAAACTGACCAGTACTGGTTCAGGCACAAGTTTAATATGGCATGCTTTTGTTAGTTTTCGGTTATAATTTTTTATCAACTAGAATTTCATATTTAAATTGTAAATTATTCATATGTGTGCTTTCCTTTTTTTCTGTTCAATCTATTGATTTCTGAAAAAGTGGTTTAACACTTCCCACTTTTATTGTGGATTTGAAAGTATTTCTTTATAACCCTGTGTGATTTTGCATACAATTTTGTGCTCAAATTGTTAGGTACTTACAAGTTCATAATTATTTTGTATTTTTGTGACTTGACCTCTGAGTCAGCATGAAATGATCCCCTTTGTCTCTTTTGCTACTTTGTTATTGTTGTCATTGGCAGATGCCCTCAAGTTGGTTCCAATTCATAGCAACCCTATCTACAACAGAATGAAACAATGCCTAGTCCTGCACTATCCTCATGATTGTTGTTATACTTGAGCCTATTGTGGTAGACATGGTGTCAGGCCATCTCATTGAGGCGTGTCCACTATTTCACTGACTTACTTTACCAACCATATCTTTCTCTAGAGACAGATCCCTCCTGATAACATATCCAAAGTGTGAGAGACAAAATCTTACCATCTTTGCTTCAAAGAACACTGTGGCTATACTTCTTTCAAGATAGATTGTTCATTCTATTTGTAGTCCATTGTATATTCAGTATTCTTGGTGATCACCATAATTCAAAGATATCAGTTCTTCTTCTGTCTTCCTTATTCATTGTCCAGCTTTTGCATGCATGTGAGGTGATTGAAAACAGCATGGCTTCAGTCAGGTACATCTTAGTCTTCAAAGTGGCATCTTTCCTTGTTAATATTTTAAAGAGGTCTTTTGCAGCAAATTTCCCCAATGCAGCATGTCTTTTGACTTCTTGATTGCTCCTTCCATGGGTGTTCATTGTGGATCCAAGTAAAATGAAATCTTTGACAACTTCAATCTTTTCTCTGTTTGTCATGATGTTATTATTCCTAAAAAGTTATTATGGCTGTTGCTAATATTACTCCCTATGATAATATTTGTGTGGTGTTCTCTCTCTAACTCTTTCTGTATTGTTTAAATGTCTCTCTTGGAAACCACATCTAGTTTCCAAACATATGTGGAAAATCAAAACATTCATCTGAGAATATCTGCTTTTAATTTGTGAGTATAACTAGTTTATATGAAATGATTAACTGAAATATACTACTTAATTGTTATCTTTTCTAGAAACAATTCTTGCCCTCCCTTTTCAAGATAATAGACTGAGCGTGTACTGCAGTCTCCCTCCCTAGTAACAAACTATGGAAATGACAGGAAGTAAAAAGTTAATGTTTCCGAAAAGATGACAAAGAGAAAAAGTAGGGCGAAGGTGGTAGACTAGCCAGATGCTTTACTGTGACCCCTCTTACAACAAAGATCCAGGAAAACAGATGAATCAATCATATATGACAGTCTAGGAGCCCTGAACATCAAAGGCAAAGTTGAGAAATCAGACTGAGTAGGAGGAGAGAGAAAGAAGTTTCAGAAGTAGCAAGGAGTGACCAGATCTGATGCAACAGGAGTTGACACCCTACAGGTTGAATCTGCTTGCACCAGTGCAGTGATGCAAACAGGGGTGTTTGAAACACATTTTCCACACAAGAAGAGACCTTGCAGCAGAGAATCCACTCATACCTCCAGATTCTGTGAAAAGTGGAACTAGATGAGTAATTTGCAACTAACTTACCCTGTGCTTGTGGAACTAAAAAATAGCTTACAGATAAATCTCTCTTTCACCTGCCTTCCTCCCACTCAGCACTAGGTCTCAGCCAGTTCTGGATACTGATACATCCCCAGAGCTGGAAGTAGGACCCCTTACACACCCTGAGCCATTTTCCCAGCCTTGTAATAGAACAAGTTAACACACATGGGCAAAACAATCTGACAGCTCCTGTGAACCAGGAATTCAGGGCAGAAACAGTTATTTTGCCTAGGCATGAGCATTAGGGGTCCACAGACTTTCAATGCCTTTCACCCCTGCATAAACTTGTGTGGGCCCACTACAACAGCATAGGCCTTCAATAGCACAGTGTGACTCAACAGCACTTGGCAATTTTATTGTATTATCTATATATTGAAAGGTAGTCTCCTGACATTTGACATTGAGTTGCTTGTTAAGCATAGTTCTCACCTACCCACAACAGGGGCCCTAAGATTGGTAGCTCCACCTACACCACCTAATAACCTGAGACAAAGGTCCAAGAATAAGTGATACCTCTCAATCCTTACAGCCAAAAGCACTGGGCACCCATTGTCCACTACAAAAACTACCTACCCATGTACTATAGGGTGCAGGGAAACACTTTCCTCACAAAATCTCAGGGAAAGCTATCAGGCTACTGCCTTGCTCAGTGCACGCAGACAGATAGCTGTGCCTACGCCAGTCATCCCTCTCTATCTAGGACTGTAAGTGAGAGCACACACCACACACTTTGTGACCAGCTACCTAGGTACCTGAACTTAATCCATGCTAGAAAAGTAAACAGCCTGCTGGGCTCTTATATCTAGTAACAGCTCTAAACACTTGGTGACAGAATGTTACAGCTTCAAAGAAACCAATAATCAGACTAGCTTACATGACCAGCCTGTTGGGGCATTTCAAAACAAAACAAAACAAGAAGTTAGGACACAGTGAGCAAACATTAAATAAATAAATCAATAAAACAACTCATTGATAGCTCAAAGACAACAGTCTATAGCAAATCACTAAAAAGACAGGCCATAACGGTTTCAGAAAGCTCCCCAAAAGGAGAACCAAGAAATATCCCAGATGAAGAGAACTTTCTGAAATTACCAGCTACAAAATACAGTACATCAATATACAGAAATCTTGAAGAGATTAGAAAGGAGATGAGACAAAATGCAGCAGAACATGATGACAAACTAAACAGGCTCCAAGAAACCATGGAGAGATAGCAAGTAGAAATTCAAAAGATTAACAACAAAATTTCAGAATTAGACAACTCACTAGAAAGTCAAAGGAGCAAAGCTGAGGAAATGGAAGTCAGAATTAGTGTAACTAAAGATAAATCACTTGACACCAACATGTTTGAGGAAAAATAAAGTAAAAGAAATCTACCAAAAAAAAAAAAAGAAAGAAAGAAAAGAAAAGAAAACTTAAGAGTTATTTGGGACTCTGTCAAGAAGAATAACTGTTTTAGTCAGCTAGGGCTGCACTAACAGAAGTACCACCGAGTGGATAGCTTTAACAAATGAGGGTTTATTCTTACGTAGTCCAGTAGGCTGCAAGTCCATATTCAGGGTATCCACTCCAGGAGAAGGCTTTCCCCCTTGTCAGCTCTGGAGAAAAG
The DNA here is from genome assembly GCA_028571685.1 of Heterohyrax brucei. Lineage (NCBI taxonomy): Eukaryota > Metazoa > Chordata > Mammalia > Hyracoidea > Procaviidae > Heterohyrax > Heterohyrax brucei. The sequence goes on along the minus strand of CM053154.1, from coordinate 82,941,731 downwards.
TCTGGTATTGCATCAGTCTTTGTCCAGGGAGCATCTTGGTGCAGGAAACTCAGGTCTGAAGGATGCACTCTTCTCCAGGTGCAGATTTCTTGATGGTACAAGGTTCCCAATTCTCTGCTTGCTTCTCTTTCCTTTTATCTCTTGCAGGCTGAAAGGATTAAGGGTGGGGCAAACTGTACTCCAGGGAAACTCCCTTTACAGTGGAGCAGGGAGGTGATCTTATAAAAGGATTTACAGTCCCACCCTAATCCTTTAACATACAGCATAGGAAAACCACAAAGTGGAGGCCAGTCACAAGATACTGGGAATCGTGGCCCAGCCACATGGCTGCAGATATTATTCAGAGGACACAATTCAATCCGTGACAATAACCTATGAGTGATTTTAGTACCGGAAGGGTGGAGGAAATAATAGAAAATACACAGAGAATTGTTGAAGATTTGTTGGCAGAAAACCTCCTTGATATTGTGAAAGCTGAGAAGATACTTATCCAAGATACTCATTGATTTCTACACAAGATAGAACCCAAAAGAAAGTAACCAAGATATAATCAAACTTGCCAAAGCCAAAGATAAAGAATTGTAAGAGCCGCTAGGGAGAAATGAAAAATAATTTACAAAGGTGAATAAAAGAGAATAACCTTGGACTACTCAGCAGAAACCATGCAGGCAAGAAGGCAATGGAATGACATAGGGAAACTCTTGAAGGAAAAAATTGCCAGGCAGGTATTATGTATCCAGCAAAATTGTCATGCGACTGCAATGGCAAAATTAGTACATTTCCAGATAAACAGAAATGTAGGAAGTTTGTAAAAAAAGAAAAATTACAAGAAATGCTAAAGAGAATCCTTTGTTTAGAAAATAACACCAGCCAAAAAAAAAAAAAAAAAAAAAACACAAGACTAGAATCTAGAATGCAGGATAGAGCAACAAGATAATTAACCCAGATAAGGAAATCACACACACACACACACACACACACACACACATACACAAACATAAAAAAATCACAGCTAAAACATTAGAAATACAGAAAGTGAGATGGCATTATGTAAAAGATGACAGCATTATAACGAAAAAGAGGGACTGAAAAATGTAGCCATAGAGGAGGTGGGGACAAGATGGCAGAATAGATGGTTGCTTCCAGTGACCCCTGTAACAACAAAGACCCAAGAGAACAAATGAATCCAGTACATATGACGTCAAAGAGGAAGTTGAGAAATTGGACTGAGCAACAGGGAAGGGAGAGAAGCACCAGAAATACATAGGATTCCACAGACCTGACCTGCTGGGAAATGGCTGCAGCCACTGCATGTTGGGCCAAGCCATGGGGGTGGTGGGCATTCTCCTCAACAGGGCTGATTGTCTGGAAAATCTACTCATACCTCCAGAGCCAGTACAAGACAGCACCAGATCATCAAGAGTTAGTCTTTGTGTGTAACCTGCTGTGCATGAATCTAAATCATTCCTTCAATATAGGCCTATCTCCCTTCTCCCAGTGCTCCCCCGTCACTTGTCTGCACTGCACCTGTAACTTGAGTCTGATGTCATTAACTGAGCCAGAAGTAGACTCCTCAAGCCTGCCCTGAGCTATTCTGCAAGACTCAGAAGGGAAACAAACTCAGAGATGGGTAGAAAAAAAATTCTACCGAAACCCCTAAGCCAGAAAACCAAGGTAGAAAACTGTTCCTTCATCTAGATGCAGATATAAGGGGATACACCATCCTCAGAGACATTCAGGATGGCTGTTACCACCCTGCCTCAGGGACTGCAACCAGACACCTGAGCCTGTACCAATCACCCCTGCCCATTTAGCACAGTAGCCAAGAGCATGCACCACACCCTTAGTGACTGACTACCTGGACACCTGAGCTAAATCCATACAAGAAAAGTAAATGGACTCTTGGGATCATGTGTCACCAGCTCTAACTACCTGGTGAAAGGACATTAGAACTTCAGAGACAATGATAACCAAACTATCACACACGAATAACCCATTTGCACATTTTAGAACAAGAAGCTAGAACACAGTGGACAAACATAAAATAAATAAATAGTTTACTGGTAGCTTGGAAACAGTAGTCTATATCGAATCACTTAAAGAGGCAGACCATGATTTCTTTAGAAAGCTCCAAAAACAAAAAATAAAATTTTCCAGAGGAAGAGAACTTTCCAGAATACAAAAGACTGTAATATTTAGAACTTGTCAATAGATGAGACAAGAGTTGAGGCAAAATGCAGCAGAACAAAACAATGAACTGAACAAGCAGCAAGAAAGCATTGAGGGACAAGAATTAGAAGTCACAAAGCTAATAGTAAAATTACAGAGACAACACAACAGAAAGGTAAAGAGAAGAACTGACACAGTGGAAGGCCAAATTACTGAGAATGAAGATAAAACATGTGACACTGACATGTTTTAGGAAAAATCAGATAAAATAATTTAAAAAAAAAGAAATGAAACACTGAGAATTATGCGATTGGAGTACCATGACAGAGGGAGAATAACAGAAAATACAGACAGCATTATCTGAGACTTGTTGACAGAAACCTTGCCTGATATCATGAAACATGAGAAGATATCTATCCAAGACACTCATGGAACTCCACACAAGGTAGATTACAAAACAAAGACACCAAGACATATTAACCAAACTTGCCAAAACTAAAGATAAGGAGACACTTTTAAAAGGGGGTAGGGATAAGCAAAAACTAACCTACAAAGGAGAATCAGTAAGACGAAGCTCAGACTACTCTGTAGAAACCACGCAGGCAAGAACACAACAGGATGACAAATATAAAGCCTTGAAAGAAAATAACTGCCAGCCAAGAATCATATATCCAGCAAAACTGTCTCTCAAATATAATGGCAAAATTAGAGCATTTCCAGATAAACAGAAATTTAGGAAATTTTCAGAAACCAAGCCAAAATTATAAGAAATGCTAAAGGAAGTCCTTTGGTTAGAAAATCAATAGCACTAGGTAACAACCAAAAAGGAAAACATGGAACAGAGCAAGTCGGTATCAACCCAAATACAGGAATCACAAAAACAAATCATAAGTAAAACACTGAAAATAGGAGAACAGAGATGTCCTTATGTAAACAGTATTAACAAAAAAGATGGACTCAAAAAAGAAGTGTAGTCATAGATCTTTCATGTGGAGAGGAAGTTAGAGCAATATAAAGTGATTAAAGACTATTTTAAACTTAGAAAAATAGGGGTAGATCAGCCCTACGCAGCAAAATAATAAACAGGAAAAACATGAGGTCTCAGCAAATACAAAATTACCAACATTGAGAAACATGAAAACACTTAAAGTAAAAGACTCAAAACAGAAAATTAAAGGGAACAAAGGAGTTGTCTACAGCACATAAAAGACATTAAAATGGCAGCACTAAGCTCATAACTATCAAAAATCATGCTGAATGTAAATGGACTAAATGTACCAATAAAGAGACATAGAGTGGAAGACTGGATAAAACAGAAACACCAAACCAAAAAACGTGACCCATCTTATGTTGTCTACTCAGTGCCATCATGTCGAGGAGACATACTTTAGACTGAAAGACACAAAAAAGCTACAACTCAAAGGATGGAAAAAAAATATATCAAAGCTAACAACATTTAAAAAAAGAGCAGGAGTGGCACTGTTAATCTCTGATAAAATAGATTTTGAAGTAAAATTCACCGCATTGGATAAAGAAGGGCATTAAATAATGATAAAATGATCGCTATTCCAGGAGGGCATAAACATATATCTATGCACCCAATGACAGGATTCCAAAATATGTAAACACTGACAGCACTGTAAATGGAATAGACAGTTCCAGAATACTCGTAGGAGACTTCGGTGAAGGATAGAACATCTAGAAAAAAGCTCAGTAAAAACAAGGAAGATCTAAATGCCACAATCAACCAACATGACCTCACAGACATATGCAGAACACTCCACCGAACAGCTACCAAGTGTGCTTTTCCAATACACATGGAACATTTTCCAGAATTGGCCACATATTAGTACACAACATAAGCCTTAACAAAATTCAAAGCATTCAAATATTATAAAGCATTTAGATCATAAAGCCTGAAAAGTAGAAATCAGTAACAGAAGAAAGAAGAGAAAAAGATCAAACACCTGGAAACTGAATAACTCCTTGCTCAAAAATGAATGGACTATAGAAGAAACCAAGGGTGGAATAAAGAAATTCATAGAATCAAATGAGAATGAAAACACATCCCACCAGAACCCGCGGGACACAGAAACAGTGTTCACAGGTCAATTTATAGCACTAAAGGCATAGTCCAAAAAGGAGAAAGGGCCTAAATCAAAGAATTAACTCTACAACTTGAACACATAGAAAGAGAGCAGCAAAAGAGCCTCTCAGATACCAGAAGAAAGAGAATTATAAAAATTAGAGCAAAACTAAATGAATTAAAGAATAGAAAAATAATTGGAAGAATGAACAAGACTGAAGCCTGTTTTCTTTTTTTTTTAAAGATTAGTAAAATTGATCAACTATTGCCTAAACTAACAAAAGAAAAACAAGAGAAGAGGGAAATAACTTGAATAAGAAATGAGATGGGCAATATTACTACAAACCCAGATGAAGTTGAAAGAATCATAACAGAATACTGTGAAAAATTACACTCTAATAAATTCAGAAACCTAGAGGAAGTTGACAAATGTCTAGAAACACATCATCTACCAAAACCAGCATAAGCAGAACAACTACATAAACTCAATATAACTAAAGAGGTTGAAAAGGTAATTTAAAAGCTCCAAATTAAAAAAAGCCCTGACCCTGCTGGCTTCACCAGAAAATTCTGCCAAACATTAAGGGAGGTGTTAACACCACTATTAACTAAAGATATTTCACAGCATAGAAAAGGATGGAATAATCACTCCCAATCTTATTCTATGAAGCCAGCATAACCTTGATACCAAAACCAGGGAAAGACACCACCAAAAAGGAAAATTCAATACCAATGTCTCTCATGAACTTAAATACAAAAATCTTCAACAAAATTCTAGCCAACAGAATTCAACAACAACATATCCAAAAAATAAAAATAATAATTCATGATAACCGAGTGGCATTCATACCAGGGATACAGGGATGGTTCAACATTACAAAAAGAATGTAATCAACCACAAAAAAAGACAAGAAACACTTGATTTTATCAGTTGATGCAGAAAAGGCATTTGATAAAGCCCAACATCATTGATGTTGAAAACTCTCAGCAATACAGGAATAGAAGGAAAAGTCTTCAACATAATAGGGGGCATCTACTCAAAGCCAACAGCCAGTATCATCCTCAATGGAGAGAGTCTGAAAGCACCCCCTTTGGGAATAGAAACCAGACAGGGATGCCTACTGTCAGTCCTTTTACTCAACATTGTCCTGGAGGTTCTAGCCAGAGCAATTAGGAACGACAAAGAAATAAAGGGCATCCAAATTGGTAAGGAAGATCTTATCACTGCAGATGATAGGATCTTTTACACAGAAAACCCTAAAGAATCCACAAACTACTGGAACCAATAGATGAATTCAGCAAAGCATCAGGATACAAGGTAAACATACAAAAATTAGTTGGATTTCTTTACACCAGAAACTCAGTACCATTGAGTTGATGTTGACTCACTGTAACCCTGTAGGACAGAGTAGGACTGCCCCATAAAGTTCCCAAGGAGCACCTGGTGGATTTGACATGCTGGCCTTTTGGTTAACAGACATAGCACTTAAGCACCTCACCACCAGATTTTTCTCACACCAAGAAAGAGACCGTCAAAGAAGAAATTACCAAATCAGTACTACTAGGCTTGACAATGAAGTCTGAGAACTTACTTGTTCTAAGTGCCACATATCTCTTTACTGAATATCACTACAGTCACCTTCTAAGTACTCCCCTTGGGAAGCTATGCACCACTGCCAGCACCTGGTCCACACTTCAGAGAAATTTTGGAACTCTTTCTGGAATGGCCATTGTATATGGTGGCAAGATGGCAAGTTCATGAACTTAATTGCATAGTTGTCTGTAAGGGAGTTTTTAGCCAGTAAACAAATAACTGTATTGGAATACCCTACCTACTCACCTGATCTAACCCCCAATGACTTTTTCTCTTTACCTGAAGACAAAGAAAATATTGAAAGGAAGACATTTTGATGGCATTCAGGACATCAAGGGTAATATGATGACAGCTCTGGTAGCCATTCTAGAAAAAGAGTTCCAAAATTGCTTTGAAGGGTGGACTAGGCACTGGCATTTGGTGCATAGCTTCCCAGGGAAGTATTTCGAAGGTGACCATAGTGATATTCAGCAATGAGATATGTAGCACTTTTTCTAGGACAAGTGTGCAAACTTAACTGGCAGTCCTGTATTTATAATAGCCTCCAAGAAGATAAAATACCTAGGAATAAATCTAGCCAGAAATAAAAAAGAACTATACAAACAAAACTACAAAACACTACTGCAAGAAAACAAAAGAAAGCTACATGAGTACAGAAACCTACCTTGCTCATGAATAGGAAGACTTAACATTGCAAAAATGTCTATTCTACCAAAAGCAATCTATAGATACAGCGCAATCCCAATAAAAATTCCGATGGCATCTTTTAATGAGATGCAGAAGCAAATTGCCAAATTCATATGGAAACAGAAGCAGCCCTGGATAAGTAAAACATTATGAAGAAGAACAAAGTAAGTAGCCTCAAACTACCTGACTTTAGAACCCATTACACTTCCAACGGTGGTCAAAACAGCCAGTGCTGGTACAAAAGCATATACAGAGGTCAATGGAACAGAACTGAGAATCCAGATACAACATCATCCACCTATGAGCAGCTGATATTTAACAAAGGTCCAAAGTCCACAGACTGGGGAAAACACAGTCTCTTCAACAAATGCTGTTGACAAAACTGGATATCCATCTGCAGAAAACCTGAAACAATACCCGTATCTCACACCATGCACATAAACTAACTCAAAATGGATCAAAGACCTAAATATAAAATCTAAACCAATAAAGATCAGGGAAGAAAAAGTAGTAACAAAGCTGGAAGCCTGAATACATGACATAAACAGACTACAAAATACTGCTAACAATGCACAAACGCCAGAAGAGAAAATAGATAACTGGGAACTCCTAAAACTCAGTTGTATTCTTCCAAAGACTTCACTGAAAGAGTGTAAAGACTACCTACAGACTGGGGAAGAATTTCTGGCTACCACTAATCAGATCAACGTCTAATCTCTGTAATCTACAAGGTACTGCAAAGCTTCAACAAGAAAAAGATAAATAATCCAATTAAAACAATAGGCAGAGGATATTTAGCACCTTAGTTTTTATAAAAGATTCTAGTAGAAGCCCCAGCTTGGTTTATTTCTAACCATATAGTTCCTTTTTTAACTGACAATGGAAAGTACCTGTACTCCAAGTAGAACTTCAGCCTCGCAGCCCCATTGTATGTTTCAACAGCTTGACTACGATAATTGCTCTCTAGGGGCCAGTGCCTACCGTGTATGTAGCCTACTCAATCTTTAGACATCTATTTTTCAGTATTTTACTGATTTGCTACCAGAGAAGTAGTGAGCTTTGTGTTTGACCGTCTCCCAATGGCTTCTTGAAGACTTCATTATAGTGCTTTGTACTTTGTTGCCCTCAACCTACTCTGAGAGACACTGCAAGAAATGTAGTTTTGAAAATTAATTCCTTACCTGCTGTAGGCAGTGGCGTCACTAGATGGGGGCAGGGGTTTGAACACACTGTGTGACACTGTCAGAGGGGATGACACCAAAATGACAGTCTACCAAGTTTTTATGCAATGTTTCAGCAGAAATTTATTATTTTTTATGAAATCATCTCCATGGTTATTGATAACAACAAAAATATTTCTGTAAGCCCAGGTTACATATATAAGTATACCTACAAGGATAAAACTCTATGCTGATTTACTTTTTGAACCTTCTAATGTGCTCTGTCAGAGTTGTCATTATTACTTAATGACACTGATGCTTTAATTGTGTGGTTTCATTTGTACACCCTATAAGTGCATACTGTTGTCTCCACTGATACCTGTGTTTGTATAGTTCGTGATTTTGTCAAATTTTATGGTGTTTCAGTTACCTTAATGTGGTAATTAGTATCCATGAACCTACTATCAATAATTCGCTTGTGAACAAAGTAGTAATTGGAGGAAAAGAAAAAGAAAAATTAAAAAAGGTTTCCACTAATTGTTTATATCACTACTATTGTCATTACATTCAGTGATCTAAGAGAATCAAGATTTATGAGTAACATTACTAAGAATTCTGTATGGTCTGGTCTAGGAGGAGGATGTCCATAGACGGGATGACACTATGAGTTACCATACTGCCCCATAGGGCTTACAAGGTTGATGTGAGTTGGAATCAACTTGATGGCAGAGGGTTTAGTTTTTTTGTGTGTATATGGAAACAGACTGCCACATCTCTCTCTGGAGCAGTGGCTGATGGGTTTGAACCTCTGACCTTTCAGTTAGCAGCTAACCTCTTAACCACTACACCACCAGGGTTCCTCACACTTACCAGAGTGCCTTATAATGGTTTCTTTGCTTGTTCCTATCTTATTTTCAGCTCTTTATTGGCAGGAACCATGTCTTTTTTTTTCTTTTGGTGGAGACGTACTATTTAAAACAAACAACAACAAAAAACCTTTATGCCTTCCAGAATTGGTATATACAGGAAGCTCATCCATTGTCTCTTTACTAAATGAAAGTAATGTGAGGGCATAGAAGTAATTGTGTAGGATAAAAGGAAACTAACATTTCTTATGCCCAAGATTATGGAAGAGAATTTTAGATTTTGGTTGGCTTTGAAGATAAAGAGAGTTGTCAGAAGTGTTCAGACTTGGCTTTGAAGAAGGGCAAACTGCTATGTGGGGCTGGCTGTGTGCTCCGCCTGGAAGCTGAGGGGAGAGGTGCACCCTTTACCGGTCAGAACCTGGGCTTAATGATCAAAGAAGAACTTCTAGTCTGAGATGCAGAGGCTGGTGAAGCCCCTCTACCTTCTTCACATATGGGGGTAGTATGTTTAATGCCCTTTGGGGAAAATGTTGAGATACGAAAACTGAGAGAAAGCAGGAGGCAGGCAGTGGCAGCATGACACCCTGGCTGACATGGACTGATGCTACCAAGTCAGAGTAAGCTGAGGGAGGTGGCATGAAAACTCCAAGAAGGCATGTGTCTGTGTCTGAGATCCCACCATTGGCATCAGTTCTGCAGCTGAAACACTGTTTGTCTTGTGTTCAGTTTCCCTTAATTAAAAAGGTTCTTACTGGCCATCTCAGTTTTCTGCACTGCTGTAACGGAATTACCCCAAGGAATAACTTTAACAAGCAGAAATTTTTTGTCTCACAGGTTAGGAGGCTTTAAGTCTGAATTCAGAGTGCCAGCTTTATGGGAAGGCTTTCTGTCTCCATCAGCTTCTATTTCCTGGTTCCTCAGAGACCTTCATGTGTCTTGGCATCTCTTGTAACCCACCTCTCTTCCATTTGCTTGTTTAATCTTTTATATCTCAAGACAGATTGACTCAAATTACATCCTACAGTAATCTTGCCTCATTAACATAGTAAAGACAGTTTATTCCCAAATGAGATCATAATGATAGGCATAGAGATTAGGATTTACAACACATGTTTTGAGGGTATGTAATTGCTAACCACAAGGTCGGCAGTTCAAATCCACCAGGCGCTCCTTGAATACTCTGGGGGTCATTTCTACCCTGGCCCCTAGGGTCGCCATGAGTCGGATCCAACTCGACTGCACTTGGCTGGCTGGCTGGCAGTTCAATCCATAATATTCCACTCTTTTGCCCCTCAAAATTCACGTCCTTGCCACATGAAAACACATTCACCCCACCACATCATCTCAGGAGTCGTAAATTAACTCCAAGTCCAAAGTCTCATTTTCTGAGTCATCTTAATCAAATATGGGTGAGACTTTAGGTGTGTTCCATCTAAAGTCCAAACCCCAGCAGAAGGAATTACATTAGCCCTCAATGCCTAAATATAATCCTCTCTTATCTGAGACCATCTGGGTAAGAGCAATACCTCCAAGACTCTGGTGTTAGCCACTGCTTCTGGATTGTTGATGGAAGACCTATGGCCCTGGATTTCAGCTCCACTCTAGGCCCAAAGGGACAGAAGCTCTGCTTCTGGAGCTTTGGGGTACCTCATTCTCCTAGACTCCACCTCCTCAGCCCTGGCAAGCCCTGTTCTTCTGCCCCTTGGGAATGGCAACCCTATGCCCTCAGTTTGGGGCTGTAGTCTCAGCCCCTTGGCAAATATTAATGGCAGCCCCACACTATACAACCAAGTTGGAGAAGACCTCCCTCTTTGAAACCTAAGAGGTTGTGTCCCCCCTCTTTGAGATCCAGGAGACTGCAACCTGACCCTTTGAAACCAAGAAGGTCCCTGCTTCCCATACTCTAACAGTTCTGCTGATCTCTGAGCTGCTCCAGGGATGGTTCTTTTCTACAAAAAAAGAAATAACCCTTTTGGTCTGTTTCCTGCCTCTAGAATTCTAAGAGGTAGCTTTCTTTCCTTTCGTACTGGACCCATTCAGTCTAGGCTACCGGGTTTTCTGCTGTGGTAGTTGATTAAATCCATCAGTCAAAGGCTTAATCTCTAACAAAAGACTGTGTAGCCACATCAGTGCTGAACATTCTAAGACATGTATCCTTAGTATGTCACAATTTTTCAAATCATTATGTTCTGTTTTCATTTTGCACAGTTCATTTTTAGGTCTATCTTTCTGCTTGCATTTTACTGTAAGCAGCAAGGATCCACCACGTGGCCTATTTAAGCTCTTGCCTAGAAATCTCATTAGCTAGATATCCAATCAACCTTCCAGCAGATATTTGAGCATAATTCAGATAAGTTCTTGCCACTGCACAAAAAGGATTGCCCTTCCTGCATTGTCCAATCACACACTGATCATTTCTTTTAAGGCCTTACCAGAGACACATTTAACATCCACCTTTCTATTAACATTCTGTTGCTAGTGCCATAAGTATTCTTAAAGACCACAGAGACTTTATAGCTCTCCTCACTTCTCCGTCTTTGACATCCATAATTCTACCAACAATCTTTTCAAGAAAATCTAGGCTTTTACTATTAGGCACCTTAAAACTCTTTCAGCCTCTACCCATTACACAATTCCAAAACCACGTCCACATTCTAGGTATTTGTAAGAGCAGTATCCCCACTTCTCGGTACCCAGTTGTGTCTTAGTTATCTAGTAATGCTATAACAGAAATGCCACAAGTGGACAGCTTTAACAAACAAATTTATTTTCTCACAGTGTAAAAAGCTGGAAATCCAAATTCAGGTTGCTGGCTCTAGGGGAAAACTTTCTGTTTCTGTGGCTTTGGAGGAAAGTTCTTGTTCTTTTAGCCTCTGCTCCTGTACAATCTTCTTGTGGCTGGCTGGCTGGCTTGGCATCTCTCCCTTATCTCAGCTTCTTCGTTTGCTTGTTTAATCCCTTAATGTCTCAAAAGAGATTGACTCAGAATAGGCATCTCTCCCTTATCTCAGCTTCTTAGTTTGCTTGTTTAATCCCTTAATGTCTCAAAAGAGATTGACTCAGAATACAATCTACTCTAATCCTCACTCATTAACATAACAAAACCCATTCTCTGATGGGATTATAACCACAAACCTTGCCATTGTTATCAAGTGCCATCCAGTTGGTTCTGACCCATAGTGTCCCTATGTACACCAGAATGAAATATTTCTCAGTGATGTGCCATCCTCACAGTCATTGCTGTTTGATCCTATTGTTGCAGTCACTGAGTCAATCCATTTCATAAAGGATCTTCCTCTTTTTTGTGATCTTCTTCTTTACCAAATATGATGACCTTCTTCAGAGACTGGTCCATTCTGATAATATGTCCAAAGAAAGAGAAAAAGTCTCACCGTCTTCTCTTCTAAGGAGCATTCTGGCTATACTTCCTTGGAGACAGATTTATTCCTTTTTCTGGCAGTCTATCATATATTTAATATTCTTCACCAACACCACAACTCAAGGGCAACAATTCTCCTTCCATCTTCCTGATTGATTGTCTAGCTGTTGCATTCATAAAAGGTGACTGAAAATAAGGTGGCTTGGGTCAGGTATACGTTAGTGAGGTTTTCGCAGCAGATTTGTCCAGTGCAATATGTCATTTGCTTTGTTGACTGCTACTTCCGTGATCATTGATTGTGGATCTGAGTGAAATGCAATCACTGACAACATCAATCTTTTCTCCATTTATCATGGTGTTTCTTATTGGTCCAGTTGTCAGGATTTTTGTTTTCTTTATGTTGAAGTACAATCCATGCTGAAGGCTGGAGTCTTCAATCTTCATCAGAAAGTGGTTCAAGTCCTCGTCACTTTCAGTAAGCAAAGTTGTATCATCTCCATATCACAGGTTGTTAGTGAGTCTTCATTTAATCTTGTTGCTGCGTTCTTCATATAGTTTAGCTTCTCAGATTATTTGCTCAACATACGGATTGAATAGTATGAGTGTTTTAATTATTGAGTGCTGCTACAACAGCAATACTACAATTGGATGGCTTTAACAAAGAGAAATTTATTTCCAACAGTAAAGTAGGCTAAGAGTACAAATTCAGGATGTCAGCTCCAGAAGGCTTTCAATGTTGTCTCTGGAGGAAAGTACTTGTTGTTAATCTTCCCCTGGATTGGGTGTTTCTCAGGCTTAGTGAACCCTGATCCAAAGGATGCACTCTGCTCCTGGCACAACTTTCTTAGTTATATGACGTCCCCAGCTCTCTGTTTGCTTCCTTTTCCTTTATAACCTGAGAGAATGCCTCAAGGCGCAATACACTCTTAGAGATTGAGTCCTGCCTCACTAACACAACCGCAGAGGGTCCTCCCTCACTAACATCCTAGAGGCAGGATTTACAATAAATACACAGGAATATCACACGATACTGGGAATCATGGTTTAGCCAAATTGCTACATACATCTTTTCGGGAGACACAATTCAATACATGACAATGGGGAAAGTATACAACCCACATATTTCAAGATTTCAAACTACAGAGTCCCCTTACTCTGTTTGAAATACTGTCTTTTGGTCTGTGTACAGGTTCCTCATGAGTACAAGTAAATGGTTCTGAATTCCTGTTCTTCATGGTGTTAGCCATAATTTGTGATGATCCACGGAGTTGAATACCTTTGCATTGTCAATAAAACACAGGCAGATATCGTTCTAGCATACTCTGTTTTCAAATAAGATCCATCCAACATCAGAAATGACATCCTTTGTTTCACATTCTCTTCTGAATGAGGCTTGAAATTCTGGCAATTTCCCGTTGATGTACTGCTACAACCATTTTTTAATTATCTTCAGCAAAATTTTATTTGCATGTAATATTAATGATATTGTTCAATAATTTTCACATTTTGTTGGATAACCTTATCTGGAGTGAGCACAAATATGACTCTCTCCCAGTTGGTTGGCCAGGTAGGTGCCTTCCAAATTTCTTGGTGTAGAAGAGCAAGTGCTCCCAGTGTCGCATCTATTTGTTGAAACTTATCAGTTGATATCCCACCAGTTCCTGGCAGCTTTTCAGCAGTGCCTTCAGTGCCACTTGGACTTCTTCCTTCAATACAATTGATTCTTGATCATACATTACCTCTTCTGTCTACTAAATCTTTTTGACACAGTGTCTGTATTCCTTCTGCCCACTTTTGATGTTTCTGGTGTCATTCAATATTTTCCCTATAGAATCCTTCAATATTAAAACTTAAGGCTTGATTTTTCCTTTATTTTCTTGCAGCTTGAGAAATGCTAAGCATGTTTACCCTTTTTGGTTTTCTAATCCAGGTCTTTGCACATTTCATTATAATACTTTGTCTACTCCAGCTGTCTTTTGGAATCTTCCATTCAGCTCTTGTACTTCATTTCTTCCATTCCCTGTAGCTATTCTATGCTGAAGGACAAGTTTCAGACTCTTTTCTGACATCCATTTTGTTCTTTCCTTTCTATCTTTTTAATGACCTTTTACTTTTTTCATATATGATATCATCCTAAAACTGGTCTGGTCTTTGGTCATTAGTATTTATTGTATCAGATCTATTCTTGAGATGATCTCCAAACTCAGACAACTACACTCAATGTCATACTTTGGCTCTTATGGACTTGTTTTAATTTTTTTCATCTTCAACTTGAACTTGCATATGAGCAACTGATGGCCTATTCCACAATCAGCCCCTGCCCTTGTTCTGACAGATGATACTGAATTTCTCTATAGTGTCTCTTCAGTTGATTTGATTCTTGTATATTTTATCCAGTGATGGCCATGTGTATAGTCACTATTTATGTTGATGAAAAGGGGCGTTTGCAATGATAAAGTTGTTGGTTTTGCAAAATTGTATTATGTGATTGTGAACATTGTTTCTATCACCAAGGCGGTGTTTTACAACTATGGATCCTTCTTCTTTGTTCCCAGCTTTCGCATGTTATTTACTAATGATTATCAGTGCATTTTGATTACATAGTTAATCAATTTCAAACTTCAAAAGTTGGTAAAAACCTTCAATTTCCTTACCTTTACCATTAGTAGTAGCATGTAAATTTGGCCTTTCTTATAGGCATATGGATATTAATCTATCACTAACAGCACTGTACTTCAGGATAGATCTTGAAATGTTCTTTTTGACAATGAATGTGATACCATCATTTTGTCATTCCTCTTCATTTTGTCATTTCTGGCATAGAAGACCATAGATTGTCCTATTCAAAATAGCTAATACCAGTCCATTTCAGCTCATATATTCTTAGGATATCAATTTCTAAGCATTCCATTTTGTATTTTATGACTTACGGTTTTCCTAGGTTGATATTTTGCTTGCTCTGTGTTATGATTACTATTAGAGGTTTGCAGCTGTTTCTTCTCATTTTGAATCATGTCATATCAACAAACGAAGGTCCTAAAAGCTTGACCCTACTTTGAGGATGCAGCTCTTTACTAGTAGTACTTTGAGTGCCTTCTAACTTAAAAGGCTCATCTTTCTGCACTGTATCAGACTATGTTCTGCTGCCATTCATAAGATTTTCTCTGGCCAGTTTTTTTAGAAGTAGGCCACAGAGTCCTTCTTCCTAGTCTGTCCTAGTCTGAAAGTTTCACTGAAACCTGCCTACTCTGGGTGACTCTGTTGGTATTTGAAATACCAGTGGCATAGCTTCCAACTTCACAGCAACATGCCAGTCACCACAGAACAACAAACTGACAGTGTGGCATGTAAAACACAAAACCAGAGGGGGCAGAGTCAAAGACTGCAGACTAAATACACATCTTCCTAAATCCCTCTGGAAACCAAGGCCTGAAATGATGATCAAACGGAGCCTTCTAGACACTTAGTGAACCCTAGAACATGCCATAGAACTGTCTGTTTGGACTACATACCATTGAGCAGAAAATTTCTTCTGTTTCACTGACCCCAGCCCTTGCTGAGTGACATCTCTCTCATGGACTCAAAGTAACTTGCCATTTTAACATCTTTTTCCCACTGTCTTGGCCAGCATGCAGGGATGGGGCTTGACTGGCATCAGGACTCGGACGCAGTACTGATGGGATCCACAAGCAGAGTTGCCACATTTTGAGAGGCTGGCCTTGGAATCTGTGTATCTCTGCACTTTTGGCTTCTTTCCCTTGATCTCCACCATTGAATAGCCTATTCCAAAGGGAGTGGGAGAGCTTGTGCAGGACACCATATTGGTTGTCTGGAGGTGGCATTGCTCAAATGGAGGCCTCAGCTGAATCTAATTCCCAGGCTGGGAGACAGTGCCTGTCCAGAGACTGCTTTTCTGGCAGAAAGCAGTCTTTTTCACAGTGTGGCAACAAGATGATGCAGGGCAGTAGCCTTTCTATATTTTGAACCAATTCACAGCATCTGGGGTTGGATATAGAGCTGCTTGCTTTGCCAGCTCTCGCATTATAGGGTCAACTGACAGCTCCCCAGTGACTTTGTAAGTAGAGCCGTGCCCTTGCTGATCAGGAGGTGGAGCCTGCTACCCCAGAGATACCACTGAGCCCAGTTACTGGAGTACAAGAGGTGTCTGGTGATCACTTCCTTTTCAGACTGACCCTTAGGTCCTCTTAAGGTAACACTGGAGAAACAAAACAACCTCCAGATGCCCCAGAAGCAACAAACTTTGGACAAAAACATTAAGAAGAATTCACCTCTGGGTTCAGAAGGCCCCAAAAAGAAAGAACTAAAGAACTTCCCAGACAAAGAAGCCTTTCTGAAACTATCAGAGGGTGAGTACAAAAGGATTACATATAGAGCCCTCCTGGACATTATACAAAATGCAGCAGAGCAAAATGAAAAATTAAGCAAACTGTTCAATCTGATGGGACACCAGTACTCTCAAATCCAGCAGATAAATAACAAAATCAAAGAGATAGAAATTTCAATTCAAAGCCAAGAAAACAGAATGGAACATATGTAAAATAGACTTTCTGACTTGGAAGACAGAGCTACTGACTCCAGCATCTATGAGGATAAATCAGAAAAAAGAAACAAGAAAAACAAAGAAGCATTAAGAAGCATGTAGGACCCTATTAAAGGAACAATCTATGATTAAGTGGAGTTCCTGAACAGGGAAGGACACCTGAAAACACAGAGTATTGTTGCTGAGCTGCTGACAGAAAACTTCCTAGAAATTATGAAAGAAGGGAGTACAGATATCCAAGATGCATACCAATCACCACTCAATAGATCTCAAAAGAAAGACTCCAAGACATATTATAATCAAGCTTAACAAAATGAAACACAAGCAGAAACTCTTAAAGGCAGCAAGATTCAAAGTAAAGCTAACATTCAGAGGGAAACCCTATAGTCTTTCATCTGATTTCTCAGCAGAAACAATACTGGCACAGAGACAATGGGATGACACATTCAAGCCTTGAAGGAAAAGAACTTCCAGCCAAGATTTATTTATCCTGCAAAACTATCATGAAAATGAAATTAAGATATTCACAGATAAACAGAAGCTTAGAGACTTTGTAAAAACTAAACCAAAGCTACAAGAAATACTGAAAGAAGCTCTTGACTTAGAAGAACAAAACCACTAACTTTATATTTTAGGAGAAAATACTAGGATACATCATCCAGAAACCTACTCAATTAGGGAAGGTTCCAAATTCAATCAAAGCTATAATATTAAAGGAAGCGATCCAGTGTTTATATCATGAAAACTATAATGCCATCACATTAAAAAGAGGGATGTACTACAGTCATTATAGTCCTTCCAGATGGAGATGAAGTTAACAAGACTTGCAGTAGTTAAAATTGGGTTTAAACATAGGTCATTAAGGGGGATCATAGGGGCATCTGGAAAGCACAATAAAGATGCAACATATCAAATCAAGAAATGTAATACAGGAGTCTCAGCAACCACAAAACCAACACTCAAAAAGGTGAAAACTCAACTCATAAAGAAGAATGTCCCAGAACAGATAAATAAGAACAACAGAGAAAACATCAACACAACAAAAAACTTATCACAATGACAGCACTAAACACATACCTATCAATAATTACATTAAATGTGAATGGACTGCACACTCCAGTAAAGAGACAATGAGTGATATCTTGGATCAAAAAACACGACCCATCCATATCTTGCTTACAAGAAACTCACCTTAGACTTAAAGATATGAACTAAAAATTGAAGGATGGAAGAACATATATCAAGCTACCAATACACAAAAAAGAGCAGGTGTGGCAATTCTAATCTCAAATAAAACATATTTGAGTGTAAAATCCATCATCATGAACAGGGATGGACCCTATTTACTGCTGAAAGGTTCAATACACAAGCAGGACTTAATGATATTAAATATTTATGCATCCAATACTAGAGCACCTAAATACATCAAAGAAATACTGACTCCACTAAAAAACGAGACAGATCACTCCACAATAATAGTGGGAGACTTCAACACTCCACTCTCAATATTGGACAGATCGTCTAGAAAAAAGCTCAGTAAAGACACAGAAGATCTTATTGCCACAATTAACCAACTAGACTTGATTAACATATACAGAACTCTCTATCCATCAGCAGACAACTACACCTTCTTCTCCAGTGCACATGGAACATTTTCCGTAATAGACTATGTGTTAGGACATAAAGCAAATCTCAACAGAATCCATACCACTGAATTATTGCCAAGCATCTTCTCAGACTGTAAAGCCAAAAAGTCAAATTCAAAAGCAGAAAAAACATAGATAGAAACTGAAACTCATGGAAACTGAACAACATTTAGCTCAAAAAGCCATGGGGTATAGAAGAAATCAAGGATGAAGTAAAGAAATGTATGGATTCCAATGACAATGAAAACACTTCCTACCGGAATCTATGGGATGCAGCCAAAGCAGCCCTCAGAGGTCAGTTTATCTCTATAAATGCATAAATTCAGGAAGAAGAACCCCAACCAAAGAACTACAGTGTGAACAAGTAGAAAAAGAACAAAAAAGAAGCCCCTCAAGCACCAGAAGACAAGAAATAATAAAGATTAGAGCAGAACTAAATGAATAGGAAAATAGAAGAACAACTGAAGAAATTGAAAAGACCAAAAACTGGTTTTTTGAAAAGATCAACAAGATTGACAAACCATTGGCTAAACTTACTAAAGAAAAACAAGAAAGGAAACAAATAACCCAAATAAGAAATGAGAAGGGTGATGTCATAACAGGTACAACAGAAATAAAAAATATCATAACAAAATACTACAAAAGACTGTAACAAATTTGAAAACCTAGAGGAAATGGACAAATTCCTAGATTCATATGATCTACCAAAATTATGACAGTAGGAAGCAGAACAACTTAGTAAACCCATCACAAAGGAAGAGATTGAAAAAGTCATCAAAAAACTACCAACGGAAAAAAGCCCCGGCCCAGATGGCTTCCCTGTAGCATTCTACCAAGCTTTTAGAGAAGAGTTATCTCCAATACTACTGAGACTATTTAACAGCATAGAAGGCGATGGAATACTCCCAAATTCATTCTATGAAGCCAGCATAACCTTGGTACCAAAGCCAGGAAACGACCCAACAAAAAAGGAGAATTACAGAACAATATTACTCTTGAATCCGGAGGCAAAAATCTTCAACAAAATATTTGCCAATGGACTACAACAGAATATCAAAAAATAATTCATCACAACTAAGTTGGATTCATACCAGGGATGCAAGGCTAGTTCCACACCAGAAAAACAATGTGATCAACCACATAAATAACACAAAAGACAAGAATCACCAGATTTTGTCCATTGATGCAGAAAAGGCATTTGATAAAGTCCAACAGCTATTCTTGCTAGAAACTCTCAGAAAAAAAAGGAATAGATGGCAAATTCCACAATGCAATAAGGACCATTTACTGCCTACATCATCTTGAATGGAGAGAGACTGAAACAATTCTCTTGAGAACAGGAACTAGACAAGGATGCTCACTCTCACCTCTCCCATTCAACATTGTACTAGAAGTTCTAGCCAGAGCAATTAGACAAGAACAAAAAATAAAGTGCATCTGCATCAGCAAAGAGGAAGTAAAAATCTCCCTATCTGCAGATAATATGATTGTATATGCAGAGAATCCCAAAGAATCCATAAGTAAACTACCCAAACTGACAGAAGAGTTCAGCAAAGTCTCAGGATACAAGATACATGTAAGTAAATCAGTAGGATTCCTTTATACCAACAAAGAGATTATTAAAGAAGAAATCACCAAATCAATACCATTTTGTCATTTTCTGTAGCCCCCAAGAAGATGAAATACCTAGAAATAAATCTAACCAGAGAAATAAAAGACCATTACAAAGACAACTACAAAATCTTACTACAAGAAATTAAGAGAGATTTACATAAATGGAGAAACCTACCCTACTCATGCATAGAAAGACTTCACATTCTGAAAATGTCTGTTTTATCCAAAGCAATCTACTTATGTAATGCAATCCCAATACAAATTCCTGTGACATTTTTAAAGGAGGTGGAGAAACAAATCACCAACTTTGTTCAGGGAGGAAAGAATCCCCGGATAAGTAAAAGCACTACTGAAGGAGAAGAACACACTGGGAAGCCTCTCATTACCCGAATTTAGAACCTATTACACTGCCGCAGTTGTCAAAACACCCTGGTACTGGTACCAATAGAGACATATTGATCAATAGAACACAGTTCAGACTCCAGAGATGACACCATCCTCCCACGAACAGTTGATATTCGACAAAGGCCCTAAGACATTAAACTGGGGTAAAAACAATCTCTTCACCAAATCGTGCTGGCAAAATTGGATATCCATCTGTAGTAAACTGAAACAAGACCCATATCTCACACCTTACATAAAAACCAACTCAAACTGGATAAAAGACCTACATATCAAATCTAAAACGATAAAGCTCATCCAAGAAAAAATAGGATCAACAATGGAAGTTTTAATACACAACGTAGACAGACTTCAAGATCTGACAAAGCACAATCAAAGAAGAGAAAATAGACAAAGGGGAACTACTAAGAACCAAACACTTCTGCTCATCCAAGGGCTTCACCGAAAGAATTAAAAGACCACCTACTGAATGGGAAAAATATTTGGCAACTGTATGTCAGAATGATGTCTAATCTCCATAATCTGTAAGATACTACAAAATATCAATGAGGAAAAGGTAAATAATCCAATTAAGCAATGGGCAAAGGAGATGGACAGATACTTCTCCAAAGAGGAGATTCAGGCACCCAAAGAACACATGTGGACATGCTCACAATCATTAGCTATTAAAGAAATTCAAATCAAAATGACAATGAGATACTGTCTCACCCCAACAAGGTTGGCTATGATCCAAAAAGCACAAAACAACAAATGCTGGACATGCTGTGGAGAAATTGGAACTATCCTACACTGTTGATGGGATTGCAAAATGGTGCAACCTCTTTGGAGAGCAATCTGGCACTTCCTTAAAAAGCTAGAAATAGATAGACCATTTGACCCAGTGATTCCACTGCTTGGAATATGTCTTACAGAATCAAGGCCACTCAAACCAACTGATATATGCATACAAAAGTTTATTGCAGCACAGTCCACAATAGCAAAAAGATGGAACCAGCGCAGATGTCCAACAACAGAGGAATGGATAGGTAAAGTATGGTATATGTACTCAGTGGAACACTATGCAATGATAAAGAACAATGATGATTTTAGGAAACATAACTTGGTTTCAATTGGAGGACATTATGTTAAGTGAAAGCAAAAGGACAAATACTGTATGAGACCCCTACCGTAAGAACTTAAAAACAGACTCATGCATAGAAGACTCTTTGACAGCTGCAAGGGTGGGAAGGGAAGGAGGGAGGGAAGGAGAGGGTGGCATATGGATTAGATAGCTGATAGAAATTTGGTTGGGTGAAATCAGTGACAGCACACAGTAGAAAAAAGATCAATTTTAACTGGACTTCAATGTAACATGATTACTCCTCCCGTCTTAACCCAGTATTGCAAGGACACAGTAGCTGGGGCCGGGGGCCGAGGACCATGTTCTCAGGGGAAATCAAGGCCAATTGACACAACTAGCATTTTGCTAAGAGAATCTTCTGCACCCCACATTGTTGAGTGGCTTCTGGGGTCTTAAAAGCTGCCAAGCTGCCACCTGAGATACAACAAATGGTCCCAAATCAATGGAAATGGATCATCACCAAGGACATGGGGGAAAGAGAACCCAGAAAACAGAGAGACTCTCGAGGGTGAGGGACTACACTGACAGGTGACCAGAAGAACCAAATGGTGCCCAGCCACCACCAGTGATAGCAGTGATGGGGCTCACAACGTTGAGCCTCACTGGCAACACAAGAGTAAAAAGGGATGCACCCTGAGATCTCCACTAAAAGACAGCAGTTGATGGTCCAGGGGGTCTTGGGGTTCACCTGGGAGCATGGCCTCTGGCCCTGATGCTGCCCCTGTCCATAAATCATAATGGAAGTTAACTCATTGGACAGGAATGGATTGGACTTGGCCACACAGAGTGACCATATCATGTGTGCACTTTATGGTTCTATGCATCTGTAGTATGTTGTCCTGCTGACCTCTTACTGAAGGCAAGGGAGAGGGTGGAGAGGAGGAGATAGGAGACTGGGGGATAAGACACTTACAGAGCGTAGAGGAAGAGTGTGCTGTTGCTGGGCAGGAAGAGCAGTGGGAGCTGCACTTAGGTGGGCATGCAAATTTATATGGGAATATAAATTTTCACTCAATCATAATAAAAAAAAAGTACAAAACCAAACTCATTGCTGTTGAGTTGATTCTGACTCATAGAGACCCTGTAGGTGCTCAATAAATATGCATTAAAGGAACAAGGAAGGACATTTTTAATGCCCTTGATTCTCTAGGACTCAGTGTCCACAGCATTCTATTTAGTGTTGTTGTTGTTAGGTGCCTTTGAATCAGTTCTGACTCATAACAACAGTGTGTATTATAGAAGGAAATACTGACTCAACCTGGGCCCTTCTCACAATTGCTGTTACATTTGAGCCCATTGTTGCAGCCACTGTGTCAACCCATCTAATTAGAGGGTCTTCTTTTTTGTTGACCCTCTTCTGTTCCAAGAATGACGTCCTTCTTCAGACATGGATCCCTCCTGATAACGTGTCCAAAGTATAAGAGGTGAAGTCTCACCGCCCTCATTTATAAAGAGCATTCTGGCTGTACTTCTGCCAAGACAGATTTGTTAGTTCTTCTTGCAGTCCATGATATTTTCAGTATTTTTCACCAATGTCATAATTGAAAGGCACCAATCCTTAGGTCTTCCTTATTTATTGTCTGGCTTTCACATGCATATGAAGTGGTTGAAAATATCATAGCTTGGGTCACAGGTAACTTAGTCCTCAAAGTGACACCTTTTTAAAAAAAAAAAGAAAAAGAAGAAGAACAAACACTTCAAAGAGGTCTTTTGCAGCAGATTTGCCCAATGCAATACATTGTTTGATTTCCTGACTGCTGATTCCATGGGCATTGATTGTGAATCCAAGTACAATGAAATTGTTGACAACTTCAGCATTTTCTCCATTTATTATGATGCTGCTTATTGGTCCAGTTAGGTTTTGTTACTACTGTCGAAAGCCAACCTAAACCATAGGCCTTCTCCCACACTGGTTTCTCCCAACTAACTAGCAGTTTCAGAGCATGGGCTTTGAGACAGACAGGACTGGGTTTGAGTTCTAACTCCATCTACCTCTGAACCTTGGTTTTCTTTATTCTCAGAAATTGACTGCCATGTGAATTAACTGAGAGATGTGTGTAAGAGGCTCAGCACCATTCCCCACATATAGTAGTTGCACAGCAAATGACAATTACTAGGGAGACAGAGAGCAGGGTGAGGGATAGCAAATACAATGCATCCTGTGAGCCATCTCCACAGGCTGGCAAGTGCTGCTGGAGCTCGGTGCTGAGATGGACTCTGGGCCGAGTCCAAGCTCAGAAGGAAAGTGGCTCGCAGTGGATGTAACTGTGCGTACCGGGCATGGGGGCTAGTGAGTCCCGGGGAGGTGAGAAAGGCAGACCCAGGTCACACATTTGCCATGTAACTACGCAGTTCCTCACATGCCTTCCTCCTCCATTGTCTGTGAGCCAGATACTTTTTATCTGTGTTGTTTCTTTATCTTGCACAGTATTGCTTTTTTTTTTTTTTTAACTTCCAAGTCTCCGGTCTACACCCACAGGCTGAGAATGCCTTCAAGGTAGCCATTTTGTCTTTGGTTGCTGACATGGCATCTCAGTGTTCCAGGGCTACTGTGACGAAGTACCATACAGTAGGGGGCTTAAAACAACAGAAATTTGTTCCCTCTCAGCTCTGGAGGCCAGAAGCAGGAATTCAGGGAGGCAGTCGGATCAAAGCAATGGCTCCTGGGGAAGATTCTTCCTTGTCTCTTCCAGCTTCTGGAGGCCCCAGGTGCTCCTTGTCTGGCAATTGCAGCATCACTCCAATCTCTGCTCCATGGTCAGGAGACCGTCTTCCTTCTGTAGCCATCTCTTCCTTTTCTTGTCTGCATATCAGTCATGTTAGGTAAACACGCTTAGTCTACTCCAGTATGGCCTCATGTTAACTAACTACATCTGCAAAGACTCTACTTCCAAATAAGGTCACATTCATAGATACTAAACCAAAAAACTCGTTGCCATGGAGTCAATTGTGACTCATAGCAACCATATGTGATGGAGTAAAACTGCCTTCTGCTGTTTCCAGGCAGCTCCTGGTAGATAAGAACTGCTAACCTTTTGGTTAACAGTTGTAACTGCTATCCACTATGCCACCAGTGTTTCCAACACAGGTACTAGGAGTAAGAATTTGAAAATAACTTTTTAGGGGACTCAATTTAGCCCACAGCATACTGGAAAACAGAAAGTGTGCTGAATTAGAAGTCAGAAAAACCTGATATGGCTGTGAGCAATCTGAATTTGTCATCTTGCCTCTGAATTGCAACTTCCCCCCTGAAAGTGGGAACCTTAAGATGCCTTCCCTGTCCACTGCATCCCAGGGCTCCTGTGAGATGCACATTTCACAGCGCTTGGTAAAGAGTGACAGAGCTCATATATTTGTATCCAGGGTCCTTACCCTGTCAAAAATGTGCTCTTCACAGCTAAGAAGTGAGAGGATGAGTGCTTCAAGGTGGAACAATGGGCATTCAGGGGGCACTGACATGAGTTTGGAAAATGGAAAAGACAAACGTATTCCCTCTGTAAACCTGCCAACTTGATGTTAGGATCTAGGAAAGCTAAATGCTTCCATCTTCTGGCTATTTTCTGTATAGCAACATCATAATGCTTTATTTTAAATTTAGTAAAGGCGTGCGGGAGCGAGGGGCGGATAGTAGCATTTTTTGAGCATATGCTGTTAACAAGGGAACCCTGGTGGCGTAGTGATTGAGTGCTATGTCTGCTAACTTAAAATGCTGGCCGTTCAAATCTTCCAGGCACTCATTGGAAACTATAGTGCAGTTCTACTCTGTCCTATAAGGTCACTATGAGTGGAAACTGACTCTGCAACAGTGGGTTTGATTTTGTGCTAGATGCTGTTACTGTAGTGAGTTAGTCTTGGATGCTACCGGGCAAAGACAGACACAGATTTCAGACAACCAGAGCTGCTGCTTAATGGCTGTGTCCCTTTAAGCCAAGCTTTTGACCTTCTGAATGTCACTGTTGAATCACTGATATACATGGGGCCACCAGGATGCAGAGGCAACTAGACAACAATTTTTAAAAAATTATATAACTATATTGTATTTACTTTATACATTCTAATGTTGCTAGGCATTTCAGTTGTTTCCTGTTGGCCCCAGTTTTTGCTGCCCTGGACACCAACAGGCATGCATTTTTTAAATATATATCCAGGGGTGGAATTGTTGGGTTGTAGAGCATGTACATTTTCACCTTTATAGATAATTGCAATATATTATCCAAAGAAGTTGCACCAGTTTAAACTGATATCAGAAGTGGGTTTTATTCTGTTATTCTACATTCAATGCAAGTACTTGATACTAGATTTTGGGAGTTTTGCTAACTTGGTAGGGTGTAATGATGTCTTTCTGGGTTTCCATTTACATTTTCCCAAATTAATAATGAGAGTGTTTTAGCACATTTCTTGATACTTGCTTCTGTGAAATGCCTGTTGATTTGTTCTCTATTTTTGCCTTATCTTTTTCTTATTAATATGCAAGAATTTTAAAATATATTCTATATAGAAATGTTTTATCATTTTTGCATATTGTAATTTTTTTTTTCCACTCTGTGACTTGGCTTTTGATGGTATCCTTTGAACAACAGGAGTTATTAAATATAACATATTTGTGGCAGGCAGAATTCTAAGGTGACCCTCGATGACCCTCACTCATGTATGATACTTCTTGAGTGTGGACAGAAACCCTAGTGGCATAGTGGTTAAGTATTATGTCTGCTAACCGAGAGGTTGGCAGTTTAAATCTGCCAGGCACTCCTTAGAAACTCTGTGGATCAATCCTACTCCACGCTATAGGTTTGCTGTGAGTTGGAATCTACTCGATGGCAGTGCATTTAGTTTGGTGAGTGTGGACAGATGTGTGATTATGTTATATGGCAAAAGGAACTGTGCAAATGTGACTAGTGTTATAGTCAGTTACCTTTGACTTACTCAAAGGGGAGATTAGCTGGGTAGACCTGAATGAATCATGTGACACCTTCAGATCTCAGTCTAGTGATAGAAACAGAAGTCAGAGAAACTCAAAGCATGAGAAAGATTTGACACACGGTTGCTGGCTTTGAAGATGGAGAAGGCTCCATGGCAATGCTGGTGACCTCTAGGAACTGAGAGTGCCCCTGGCTGACGGTCAACAAGGACTCGGGGACATCAGTCCTACCACTACAAGGAAACGAGTCTGCTATAAGCACACAGATTTGGAAGAGAGGACATACAGCCCCAGATGAGCACATAGTCTGACTAACACCTTGATTTAAGCCTGGGAGACCCAGCCACCTTATACCTAGACTTCTGACCCACGGAACTGTGAGCTTATAAAATGGATGTTGTCTGAAGCTGTTAAGTGTGTGATGACTAGTTATATTAGCAATAAAAAGCTATTATAGTAGTTATCTTTAGCAATAGTTTCCTGTTTTTACTTTACTTTCTTAATCAACACATCATTCTCTGCACTGAGGTCATGAAAATAATGTCTTCTAGAAATTTTATAGTTTTGCTTTTCTTAATTTTGGTAAAATGTGTATGCCAAGATATTTGCCATTTCTACCATATTACTTACACACTTGAGTGGCATTATTTATGTTCCTCACATGGTGCGCTCATCACTATTACCTGTTTCCACATTTTTTCATCACCCTCAACAGAAACTTGGTGCTATCTAAGCAATAATTCCCCTTTTCCCCACTCGCTTACCCCTGGTGGCCACTAATAATGTGTATTTGCCTATTCTGCCCTAGGGTCGCCATGAGTTGGATCCGACTCGACGGCACTTGGCTTTGGCTGGCATATTTCATGTGATGTTGGTCTTCTTTGTATCCTAGTTATTTCACACAGCATAATCTAGTCATCAAATACTTACACACCGCTGCTGTGCATTGCAACATAATTCATAATTGCCCAAAGGTAGAAACAACTCAAATGCTCATCAGCTTATGAATGGATAAGCAGTGTGCACTACATGCATACACTGGAATATTATTAACAGCCATGAGGATAAATGAGATTCTGGTGCATGCTGTGACATGGATGAACTTTGAAAACATGTTGACTAAAATAAGTTGGACAGAAATGGATAAGCATTGTACAATGCCACTTGTATTAAATATTTAGAATAGACAGATGCATAGAGACTAAAGTAGATTAATGGGTGTTAGGGGCTCAAGGAGAGGGAGAATGAAAGTATGAAAATAAATAAAACTTAAGGAAAAAAGTCTGCCCTAATACTTGAGCAACATTTTGGCTGGGTATCTAATTCCATATTGGAAAGCATTTCTTTGGATTTTGAAGGCATTGCTACTTGCTTGCCAGATTTTGGTGATTTTATTAACAAGTCTCATGTCCTTCCAATTCCTGATTTGGGGGTATGTTTCCTATTTTTGAAAATTATCCATCTTGTTAACCCAGAAATGCAATCATCTCCAAAACACACCCTTCAGGCAAAGATTAGACAGGAAGAGAAAACAAAAAATAATACTGTTGAGGAGAGTGTTTCTTAATTCAATCACACTAGGCCAAATAGGCGACTCTTGTCCAAAAACAGGATGAGAAATCAGGAAAGGACAAGAACTGGTTGAATGGACACAGAGAACCCCTGGGGTATGTGCTGTCACATGGGGAAGGTTACGACTAATACCACAAAACAACATATGTATATGGTGAAGCCAGCAAGGTTTGTAGAAGGCAGGGTCATTGAAGCTCCACAGACACATCCCAAACTTCCTGAGGAACTGAATTCCTGGGCTGAGGGCTGTGGGGGCCATAGTCTGCAAACATGTAGCTCAATTGGCACAACGCAACTTATAAAAATATATTCTACATTCTACTTTGGCGAGTAGTGTTTGGGGTCTGAAAAGCCTATGAGTGGCCACATGAGACATTCCACTGATCTCGCCCCTTCAGGAGCAAGGGACAATAAAGAAAACTAAAGATACAAGGGAAACATTAGTCCAAAGGACTAATGGACCATAACTACCATGGCCACCACGAGGCTGAGTCCGGCACAAGTAGATTGTGCCTGACTACCGCCAGTGACTGCTCTGCCAGTGATCGCAATAGAGGGTTTTGGACAGAGCTGGAGAAAAATGTAAAACAAAATTCTCTCTCAGAAAATAACCAGACTTATTGGTTTGACAAAGACTGGAGAAACCTTGACAGTACAGTCCCTGGGTACTCTTTTAACTCAGTAATGAAGTCACTCCTGAGTCACTCCCTTCATTCAGAGATTATTCAGGCTTATAAAACCAAATGAGGCTAAAGGAGCCCACCAGCCCAGAGTTAATAGAAGGCAGGAAGGGATGGGAAAGCTGGTCCTAAGGAATGCAAAGTTGAGGAGAGAGGGTTGACATGTCATGGGTTGTTAACTCATGTCATAAAACAATATGTGTACTAGCTGTTTTATGAGAAGCTGTTTGTCCTGTAAATCTTCATCTAGAGCATAGTAAGAAAAAAAAATGTGTGTATAATTTTTTGTATGGGTAAATAACTTGAGCTGTAAACTTTCACCTAAAGCACAGTTTTAAAAAATTTCAGAAGATTCTTTGTATTCCTTTAACTCGATAAATCACAATGTGCTACGTATGGATCTTTTTCATTCATTTCACAGGGCTCATCACAATTCCTTTCAATCTGGAAATGTATTCTGTCCATTCTAGGAAGGTGATTTGAGTTGCTTTGTAGTTGTGTTCCTATAGGGCTTCACATTTAGATGTTAGGTGCTTTCTGGACAATTCCTAGAAATCCTTGTCTGTCTGTTCATATTTAGTGAGGCAATAAGTTATTGGAAGATTTTTGTGAGTGAATAGGACTTGTCAAGTAGACTTCACTATAGGGTGACTGAGTGAGACCCCCACATGTTAATAATACCTGTAGTCTTTTTTGAGAGGAAGGATCTCATTTTTCTAGAGATGAATCCACTCACCTCTTGCTCAGGATGTGAGGTTGGAGTAATAAGCCTACTCCCAGCATTCTAGAGCAGCGAAAGATGGGTAAGTTCTGTGGCCTGAGCTGGGGAGGAAGTCTCAGTGTTCAGAGTAAGGTGCTGTTAGCTACTGTGGAGTTGACTCCCACTCATAAAGGCCCCATGCACAACAGGATCTTTGTGATCCATACAGTTTGGGGATTATTGTGGCTGATTTTTGGAAGTAGACTACAGTTTTTTTCCCGTAGTTTGTCTTACTCTGGAAGTATTACTGAAATTTATTCAGCATCATAGCAACACACAAATCTCCACTCACAGATAGGTGGTGGCTGCTTTGGCCGGGAATGGACCTCAGATCTCCCACAAGTAGGGTGAGAATTCTATCACTGAACGACCACTGTCCTCTGCTGATGATATAGTCTTTAATATCCCATGTTCATTCCAACATCTAACATTATCTATGATTGCTTGGTTTGCCTGAGGCCAGTTGTGTTATTAAATGCTGTCATTGGTTGGTTCTGACTCATAACAACCCTGCGCACAACAGAAAGAAACACTAGTTGGTCCTGTGCCATGCTCGCAATCACTGTTATGCTTGAGTCCATTGTTGCCCTCAGTGTCAATCCATCACATTGAGAGTCTTCCTCTTTTTCACTGACCCTCTCCTTTACATAGCCTGATGTCTTTCTCTAGGGACTGGTCCCTTCTGATAACGTGTTCAAAGTATGTGAATGAAATCTTGTCATCCTTGCTCCTAAGCAACATTCTGGCTGTAGTTCTTCCAAGACCAATTTGATTATTCTTCTGGCAGTCCGTGGTAGATTCAACACTCTTCACCAAACCTGTAATTCAAAGGCATCAATTCTTCTTCAGTCTTCCTTATGCCTTGTCCAGCTTTCACATGCATATCAGGTGATTGAAAACATCATGACCTGGGTCAAGTGCATCTTAGTCCTTAAACTAACACTTTAAAGAGATCTTTTATAGCAGATTTTCCCCCCAAAATGCATGTTTTGATTTCTTGACTTCTGATTCCATGAACATTGATTGTGGATCCAAGTAAAATAAAATCCTTGACAGCTTCAATCTTTTCTGTTATATCATGATGTTCAACATTTCCTCTGTGTAAACCTCCAGTTAGGGCAAAGTCAGTAGGCATAACAAAGAAAAAAAAAAACACACCTGAAAAGTAGCTTAAAGAAAATTTGGAAGTTTCTTTCATGTTCTTACATGAAACGATCTTGTTGGTTAAAAGTCCAAGTAGGTGGGAGTTTTTGCTCCACATGGTCATTTAGAAACCCAATTTGCCTCCATTCTGTTGTTCCACTAAACCCCAGGACATGGTCCTCAGGGTCAAAGTAGAATCTAGGTCTGTAAAAGGATAAAGAGCATAGAGGAGAAGATACACAGTGTGTTAATCCTTGGACCTCTATACGTTTTATCACTGATCACTTAGTCACATAGCCACACCTAGAGGCTAGAAAATGTAATATCCAGCTGAATGGCTATATGTCTATGTAGAGTTCCATTACTCTGAAGAAAGAGAACAGATTTTGTTACTCAACTAGCCATCCCTGCTATACCCTCCTTGGTACTCCAATTTATGATCCATTATAGAATTCTGCTTCATGAATGCCAGGCTATAGGCCCTTTCCTCCCTCAAGGGAGTACTTAGTATTCTTCTTGTTTGTTGAATCAGTCACCACACATCTTTTTTCTACTTTCCGAAATTTTGTTGACATCTTGTCCCTGCTACTGCATCGTCTATCATTTTCTTGTCCTTGAGGGCTTGTGGCCTTTTATACCATTACTGTTATATTAATTAGCAAACCTTGGTGGTGTAGTGGTTAACTGCATTGGCTAACCAAAAGGTCAGCAGTTCAAATCTACCAGGCTGTCCTTGGAAACTCTATGGAGCAGTTCTACTCTGTCCTATAGGGTTACTATGAGTCAAAATTGAATGGACAGCATTAGGGTTTGGTTTGGTGTTATATTAATTATGTTTGAGGAAGTAGCAGCAATGAACCCATGGGTTCAATCTGCAGAGTATAACACAGAGTTTTCAAGGATCACCTAGTGGATTCAGACTGCTGACCTTCTGATTAGCAGCTGTAGCACTTAAACACTATGCCACTAGGGTTTCCTGTTGTTTTGTAGAAGCTTTAAATTATGTCTTTAAATATTGCTTCAAGTTCTTTTAAATCCTATTGTGTTCTTGGAGAATACCAATTTTGCCCATATTTGTGTTCTTCCTCTGTCTTCCATATCTATATTTTTCTATAATCTTTTGTTTGCTCCTTGCAAATTTATATCTCTTGATTTGTGGGGAGAAATAAAAATCTTCCATCTCTTTTTTGTGATTTCCGCCATCTATTCTTGCTCTCCCGTGTGTCTGTCAGTTTGTTGTGCTGTGAGCATTTTTGTGTTGCTGTGATGCTGGAATGTATGCCATGTTATTACCAGCAGAGTCACTCATGGAGACAGGTTTCATCTGAGCCTCCAGACTAAGACAGACTAGGAAGAAGGAACTGACAGTCTACTTCTGAAAAGAATTAACTAGCAAAAGCGTTATGAATAGCAATAGACCATTGTCTGGTATAGCGCCAGAGGATCAGCTCCCCCAGTTGTAAAGAACTCAGAAGGCAACTGGGGAAGAGCAGCATCCTCAAAGCAGAGTCAACTTAATTGATATGAATGGAGCCAAGCTTTCAGGACTTTCATTTGCTGATGTGGCATGACCCGAAATGAGAAGAAATGGCTGCAAACATCCCTTAATGATCAGAATGTGAAATTTATGAAATATAAATCTAGGAAAATTGGAAATCATAAAAAATGAAATGTAACACACAAACATCAATATGCTAGGCATTAGAGATGTGAAATGGACTTGTATTGGCCACTTTGAATTGGATAGGTCTATGCTGGGAATGACAACTTGAAGCAGAATGGTACTGTATTCATTTTCAAAAAGAACATTTCATGATCCATCCTGAAGTACAATCCTGTCAGTGATTGAGTAGTATCCATATACCCACAAGGAAGACCAGTTAATGTGACTATTATTCAATTTATGCACCAAACACTGACCAAAGATGAAGAAACTGAATCTTTTTACCAGCTTCTGCAGTCTGAAAATGATTGAACATGCAATCAGGACCCATTGATAATTACTGGTGATTGGAATGAGAAAGCTACAAAGAAGAGGGATAGGTAGTTGGGAAGTATGACCTTGGTGATAGAAATGATGCTGGAGACTGCATAATAGAATTTTGCAAGACCAGTGATTTCTCCACTGCAGATACCTTACTTCACCAGTGTAAAAGGCAACTATGCATATGGCCTTCCCAAATGAAATACACAGGAATTAATTTGACTATGTCCATGGAAAGAGATAATGGAAAAACTCAATACCATCAGTCAGAACAAGACGAGGGAACAAGTTGCAGGACAGACCATCAATTGCTCATATGCATGTTCCAGTTGAAACTGGAGAAAGTTAGAACAAGTCCAGGAGGGACAAAGTATGATCTTGAGTATCTCCCACCTGAGTCAAGAGACCATCTCAAGAACAGATTTCACCCATTGAACACTAATGACTGAAGACCAGTCAAGTTGTAGAATGACATCAAGGACATCATACATGAAGAAAGCAAGAGACCATTGCCAAGCCAAGTGCCATCGATTCAAGAAAGAAAAGACCAAAATGGATGTCAAAAGAGACACTGGAACTTGCTCTTGAACATCGAGTAGCTAAAGCAAAAGAAAAAATGAGAAAGTACAAGAACTGAAGATTTCAAAGGGCAACTCTAGAAGACAAAGTATTTAAATGACACCTGCAAAGAGCTGGAAATCAAAAACCAAGAGAGAAGAATGCTTTGGGCATTTCTCAAGCTGAAAGAACTGAAGAAAAAACTAAAACCTTGAGTTGCAATAGTGAAGGATCCTGTGGGATAAATACTAAACAACACAGGAAGCATTAAAAGAAGATGGAAGGCATACACCGTCATTATACCGAAAAGCATTGGTCAATATTCAACCATTAACATATTATCAGAAACCGATGGTACTGAAGGAAGAAGTCTATGCTAAACTAAAGGCACTGGAAAAAACAAGGCTCCAGGAACTGACAGAATATCAGTTCAGATGTTTCAACAAATGGATGCCAAGAAGTTAGGAAAACAGCCACTTGGCCAGCCAGCTGCAAAACGTCCATATTTATGTCTATTCCCAAGAAATGCGATCCAACCAAATGCAGATATTACTGAACAATACCATTAATGTCGCACATAGTGACTGTAGCAGTATGTTGATAGGAAACTTTCAGAAATTCACTACATGGAATCAGAAAACCAAAGATACCATTGCTGACATCAAATGGATCTTGGCTGAAAGCAGAGAATAACAGAAAGATATTTATCTCTGTTTTATTGACTATACAAAGGTATTCAACTATGTGAATCATAACAAATTATGGATAACACTGAGAAGAACTGAAATTCCAGAATACTTGCGCTCACAGGGGATCTGTACATGGATCAAGAGGTAATCATTAGGACACAATGTGGGGACACTGCATGGTTTACAGTCAACCTGTGGAAAACCTGATGGTATAGTTGTTAAGTGCTATCACTGCTAACCAAAAGGTTGGTAGTTCAAATCTGCCAGGTGCTCCTTGGAAACTCCATGGGGCAGTTCTACTCTGTCTTTAGGGTTGCCATGAGTCAGAATCAACTCAAAAGTAGTGGATTATTTAATCTGTATGCTTAGCAAATAATCCAAGGAGATGTACTATGTAAAGAAGGAATGGAGCATCAGGATTGGAGGAGGACTCATTAACTACCTATGTTGTGCAGATGACACAACCTTGCTTGCTGACAGTGAAGAGGATTTGAAACACTGATGAAAATCAAAGACCACAGACTTCAATATGGATTACACTTCAACATGAAGAAAATGAAAGTCATCACAACTGAATCAATAAGAAACATCAGGATAAATGGAGAAAAGATTGAGGTTATCAAAGATTCCATTCTACTTGGATCCACAATCAACACCCTTAGAAGCAGCAGTCAAGAAGCCAAAAGACAAAATGTCACCTTGAAGACTAAAGGGCGCCTGACCCAAGCCATGGTGTTTTCAATTGCCTGTGAGAGTTGGACAATGAGTAAGGAAAAGACAGAAGAACTGATGCCTTCGAACTGTTGTATTGGAGAATGATATTGAATATATCACAGACTGAAAAAGATGAACAGATGTGTCCTTGAAGAAGTACAATCAGAGTGTTCCTTAGAAGCAGGGATGGTGAGACTCTGTCTTACATACTTTGGACATGTTGTCAGAAAGGATCAGTCCCTGGAGAAGGACATCATGCTTAGTAGTAGAATGTCAGTGAAGAAGAGGAAGACCCTCAATGAGATGGATTGACAAAGTGGCTGCAAGGGTTCGAATATTAACAATTGTAACCATGGACCAGGACCTGGCAGTGTCTCCTTCTGTTATATATAGGGTTGCCATGAGTTGGAATCTTCTCAATGGCACACAACAACAACATTCTTTTTCTGCTCTCAGTGTGCTGTTTATAAATGCCATGTTACTCTTTGATTATCTCTTATCTGTGAATGAGATGAATTCTTCCCAAAGTGAATATTTGTAAGTGGGTCACTGGGGAGAACAGGAGAGCAGGAGTTCTCCCTATGACATAGGGGAGTGAATCTGGGTTATTTAAATGTCTACTTTTCCCAGGCCACAGGGCTGGGCTGATATAGGGCTGCTCACAATGCAGTCTTTCTCCCTGATGTTGCTTATAGACAGAGGGCTTGATGTAAATATGGCTTGTGCACATGCTTTCTCATATAGCTCCACCAACTATATTTCCCCTTAGTACAAGACCAAGTTCTCAGGTTCTTTTCTGTTTGTATTTATATTCTCTTTTTAATGAACTTAAAAGCAGCAATGAACTAACAATGAATAAACTGAAAATTTGAAAAGTTGTAATAGCACCAAAGAGAATAAAATACTTAAAACTCATTGCTATATAGTCACCAGGTGCTCCTTGAATACTCTGGGGGTCGGTTCTACCCTGGCCTCTAGGGTCGCCATGAGTTGGATCCGACTCGACGGCACTTGGCTTTGGCTGGCCATATAGTCAGTTCCCAACTCATGGCAACCCTATAGGACAGAGTAGGACAGACTAGGACAGCGTAGAATTGCCCCCACAGGGTTTCCAAAGAGTGCCTGGTGGGTTTGAATTGCTAACCTTTTGGTTAGCAGCTGTAGCACTTAACTACTATGCCAACAGGTTTTCAGAAAACACTCAGAAATAAATTTAACAAAAGAAATGTAAAATGAACACTCTGAAAACTGTAAAATATTGCTGAAAGAAGTGAAAGAAGACCTTAAAAAGTGGAAAAATATCTCACAGCCATGTATTGGAATATTGAATATTATAGTCAATACTATTGCCCCAAATCATCTACAGATTCAATAACCTTCATCAAAATCCTGATGGCATTTTCCTTCTTTCTTTCTTTTTTTGCGTAAATGAGTAAGTTGTTCTTTAAAGTCATAGAGAATTGCAAGAGATCCTGAATAACTAAAACAATATTGGAGGAAAAAAAAAAGAACACAATTGGAAAGCCACATTTTCTAATTTCAAAACTTACTTTAAAGTCACATTAATCGAAACAGTGTGATACTGGCACATGATAAATATATAGAACAATGGAATAGAATTGAGAGTCTAGAAATAAATCCATATATGTATGGTGGATTAATTTTCAACAAGGGTTCTGCCTTAGGCTGGGTTCTCTAGAGGACCAAAACCAGTAAAGTGTACATAAATATCTGTAGAGAGATTTATTCCAAGGAAATGCCTCATGCAGTTGTAAAACTGGCAAGTTCCGGATCCACTAATCAGGCAACAGGCTTCTGGCTTCTGACTCATGTAGCTGCAAGGGGCTGACAAACTCAGACTCTTCAGGTCAGTTTATGCTTCTCATGTTCCAACAACCAGGGGTCAAAGGATGACTCCAGGGACAAGAGAAGTGCAAAACTAAGAGAGACTGAGCTTTATCAGAACTTTTGTTTTTATATTGTGAATGCAGGGCTCATTCCCAAGAAAACTCCTTTTCCAAGGGATTGGCTGATCACAAAATGGGAGGCAATGCTCAGTGCCTGTCAAACCACTGGGAATTACAGCTTAACCAAGTTAACACATAATGTTAATCATCACAGGTTCCAAGATCATTAAATGGGGGTAAATAGTCTTTTTTGATGAGCCAACTGGCTGACAACACACAAATGGAATTAAACTGGACACATTTCCTCACACCATGTGCAAAACCTAAATCAGAATGAATCTTAAACCTAAATGTAAGAGCTAAAGCTATAAAACCCTTAGAAGAAAATATAGAAATAAATTTTCATGACTTTGGTTTAGGTAAAACCTTATTAGATAGGAAACCATAAGCACAATCAACAAAAGACAACAAAATTAGATTCCATCAAAATTAAAAACACCTTTGCTTCAAAGGAATTATCAGGAGTGTAAAAAGGGAATTATGATAGAAGATTGTGAACAACTGCATGGCGGCAAACTGGATGACCTAGATGAAATGGCCAAATTCTTAGAAGTACACAACCTCCCAAACTAACTCAAAAGAAAATAGTCTCAGCAGACCCGTAAGAAGTGAAGAAACCAAATCGGTGATCTAAAACCCCCCAGTAACAACGAAGAGTCCTGGGCCAGATGTCTGCATTGGGAGGAATTCTGTTGAACATTTAGAGAACTGACTCTTCCAAAAGACAGAGAAGAAAAGAATACTCCCTAATTCATTCCTGAGGCACTCAATTGCTGGGCTGAAGGCTATGGGGACTATGGTCTCAGGAAACTTCTAGCTCCGTTGGCATAACACAGATTATAATGAAAACGTTCTACATTCTACTTTAGTGACTAGTGTCTGGTCTCTTAAAAAACTGTGAGCAGCCAACTAGAATACTTCACTGGTATCACCCCTTCAGAAGCAAGGGAGAATGAAGAAAGCTAAAGATGAAAGGGAAAGATTCCACTGGAGTAATAGACCACATTTACAGTGGCCTTTACCAGACTAAATCTGGCACAAGTAGATTGTGCCCTGCTCCCACTGCTGACTGTTTTGACAGGGATCAAAACAGAGGGTCCTGGATAGAACTGGAGAAAAATGTGGAAGAAATTCTAAGTCAAAAAGAAAGACCAAACTTGTTGACCTGATAGAGACTGGGAAAAACATGAGAATATTGTCTCTGTTTTAGTCATCTAGCGCTGCTCAAACAGAAATATCTCAAAGTGGATGGCATTAAAAAAGGAAGGTTTACTCTTAATGTAGTCAGTAGGGTACAAGTCCAAACTCACGATGTCCACTCCACGGGAAGACAGCCCCCTTGTCAGCTCTGGAGGAAAGTCCTTGTGTTACGTCAGTCTGGTCAGCGAGCATCTTGGCACCGGAACCTCAGGTCTGAAGGACATGCTGTACTCCTAGTGCTGCTTTCTTGATGGTGTGAGGTTCCAATTCTGTCTGCTTCTCTTTCTTTTCACCCTTTGTAGGATAAAAGGTGGAGCAAGCCACACTCTGCGTAGGAAGCTCCTTTTGGAGCAGGGAGAGGAATTTAGGAAGGGATTTACAGTCCCACCCTAATCCTCTTTAACATAAAGCATAGGAAAATCACAAAAGGGAGGGCAATCATGCAATACTGGTAATCACAACCCAGCCGAATTTCGATACATATTTTTGGGGGGACAGAATTCAATCCATCCATGACAGCCCCCAAATACCCTTTCAGCTCAATAAAGAAGTCATTCCTGAGGTGCACCCTTCAGCCAAAGATTAGACAGGCCTATAAAACAAAATGAGGCTAAAGGGGCACACCAGCCCAGGGGAAAGCACTGGAAGGCAGAAGGGGACAGGAAAGCTGGTAACAGGTAACCCAAAGTTGAGAAGAGAGTTTTGACGTGTTATGTGGTTGTTAACCAATGTCATAAACAGTGTATTTAATGAGAGGCTAGTTTGCTCTGTAAACCTTAATCTGAAGTACAAAAAAAAGAAAGAAGACTGTCTTTCTCCTGTTCCATGGACTTTGAACCCTTGTCAAAGGTCAGCTGACCATAGGTGGATTCTCAATTCTATTCCATTGGTCAATGTGTCTCTTGTTTTACTGGTACCAAGCTGTTTAGACTACTGTAACTAGTTCTGCAGTGAGGTAGTAAAAATCTTCCTACTCTATTCTCACTCAGTAGTGCTTTACTTATCTGGTATATTACTTTTCCATATTGTTAATGATTGGTAAGTTTTTCCACCTCTTTAGAGAATATTGTTGGTATTTGGATTGGGATTGCATTGTTTTTGTGAATAGGTTTGGATAGAATTGTCATTTTCAAAATATCAATATTGTGTGTGTCCACCTATTCATGAACATGGTGTTTTTTCCTATTCGTGTAGGTCTCTTTTGTTTTCTTGCAGTAGTGTTTTGTAGTTTTCTTTGTATAGGCTTTTTGCATCTCTCGTTAGATTCATTCCTAAGTATTTTATTTTTTAGGGGATATTATAAATGGTATTGTTTTCCTGATTTGCTTTTCATTGTTCCCTTTATTGATGTGTAAGAACTCAACTGATTTTTCTGTGTTTATCTTGTAACTTGCTACTCTGCTGAATCTTTCTATTAGTTCCAGTAGTTTTCTCACAGAGTCTTGGGTTTTCGATGTATAGTATCATATGAACAGCAGATAGGGACAATTCACTTCCTCCTTACCAATTTGGATGCTCTTCATTTCTTTGTTTTTCTTTTTCTTTTTCTTTTTTCCTTTTTTGTGTTACTGCTCTAGGTAGGACTTTCAGCACAGTGTTAAACAGGAGTAATGATAAAGGGCATCCTTATATTATTCTTGTTCTCAAGGGGAATGTTTTCAGCCTCTCTTCATTAAAAATGATGCTAGCTGCTAGTTTTGCACAGATGCCCTTTATTATGTTGAGAAATGTCCTTTGTATAACTGTTTTATTCAGAGTTTTTATCAAGAATGTGTGTTGGACTTTGTCTGATGCCTTTTCTGCATTGATTGAGATGATCATGTGACCCTGTTATTTATATGGTTTATTATATTGATTGATTTTCTAATGTCAAACACTACTTATGTATCTGGTATGAACCCTACTTGGTCATGGTGTATATATATAATATATATACATATATGATATAGTGCTGAATTCTATTAGAGAGGATTTTTTTATTACATGAAAGTATATGATCCAAATTAAATTTGCATGCCTGCCTATCTGCAGCTCCTTCTGCTCTCCTTGCCCAGTGACAGCACACTCCTCCTTCCCATTCTATACATGTCATATCCTCTTAATCTCCTGTCCTCTCCACCCTTTCCTCTCCCTTCTAGTAAGAGGTAAGTAGGACAGCTTTCTATAGATGAATAGAACCATAAAGTGCACATACCATATGGTCACATTGTGTCCCCGAGTCCAACCCATTCCTGTCCGAAGAGTTGACCTCAGTAATGTTTTCTGGTCAGGGGCAGCAGCAGGTCTAACGACCATGCTCCCAGGAGAAACCCCAGGTCTTCAGACCATCAATTGAAGTCCTTTAGTGGAGTTCTTGAGGTGTACCCCTCTTTGTCTCATGTTGCCACTGGGACCCAAAATTATGTGCCCCATCATGGCTGTCGTTGGTGGTAGCCAGGCACCATTTGGTTCTTCTGGTCACATGTTGATACAGTCACCAATTCACATGGGTCCTTCTGTCTTCTGGACTGTTTTCCCCTCATGTCTTTGTTGTCCTTGGTGATCCTCTGTTTTGGCTGAGTCAGGGTCATTTGGTGTACCTCAGATGGCAGCTTGCTTATTGGCTAGAATTTCACTCAAATTTTCTACGTCTCGTATTCATGAGATATATTGTTCTGTAATTTTCTTTCTTACAGGTGTCTTGCCATGTTTTGGTATCAGTGTTATGCTGGTTCATAGAATGAATTTGGAAGTGTTGCTTCCTTTTCTGTGCTCTGAAATAAATGAAATAGTAGTAGTGTAAGCTGTTCTCTGAATATCAGGTAGAATTCTCCAGTGAAGACAGCTAGGCCAGGTTTGTTACTGTTATTGTTGAAAGTTTTTTGTTTTTTTTTTAAAATTACCTTTTAGTTCTCTTGTTATGGGTCTGTTCAGATTTTGAACATCAATTCTGTGTTAGTTTGAGTGGGTAGTGTGTTTCTAG
This sequence comes from Heterohyrax brucei, assembly GCA_028571685.1. Taxonomy (NCBI): domain Eukaryota; kingdom Metazoa; phylum Chordata; class Mammalia; order Hyracoidea; family Procaviidae; genus Heterohyrax; species Heterohyrax brucei. Next base: position 82,901,300 of record CM053154.1, on the reverse strand, counting down.
AAATCTGTCCATTTCCTCTAGGGTTTCAAATTTGTTGGAGTATGGTTTTTCATAATACACTGTCCTGATCCCTTTTATATCAGTTGAGTCTGTTGTAATATCCCCATTTCATTTCTTATTTGGGTTATTTACTATCCTCTCCTGTTTTTCTTTTGTCAATTTGTCCAATGGTTTGTTAATCCTTTCAAATGATCAACTTTTGATTTTGTTGGTTCTTTTTATTAATTTTGTATTTTCTATTTATTTCCGTTCTGAACCTTTTATTATTTCTTTTCTTCTGTTGGCTGTGGGCTTTTGTTTGTTTGTTTGTTTTTCTGTTCAAGTTACACAGCTAATACTTTGATTTTGTTCCTTATTTTTTGATGCATGCATCTATTGTTATAAATTGATCTCTGAGAACTGCCTTTGCTGTGTCCCGAAGGTTTTAGTATGATGTGTTTTCAATCTCATTTGATCCTAGGAACCTTAAATTCCATCTCTGGTTTCTTCTATTACCCAATGGTTTCTAAGCAGGGTGTTATTTAGTTTTCATGTAACTGATATTTTTTTTTCCTTCCTTTGCTCTTCCTGTTAATTTCTACCTTGATTAATTGTGGTCAAAGAAGATACTTTGTATTATTTCAGTGTCTTGCATTTTGTTGAGGGTTGCTCTGTGGCCTAAAATGTAGTCTACTCTACAGAATGTTCCATGTGCATTGGAAGAGAATGTGTATTTGGCAGCTGTTGGCTGGAGTGATCTATATACATCTGTGTGGTCAAGTTGGCTGATTGTGCCCTTTAGCTCTTCTTTGTCTTTGCTGACTTTCTTTTTAGATGTTCTGCCCTTTAGCAAGAGTTGTATGTTGAACTTTCCTACTATTATTGTGGAGCTGTTCATTTCTCTTTTCAGTGCTGTTAATTTCTTTCATGTATTTTGGGTTTGTAGATGTTTATTATGGTTATATTTTCATGATGGATTGTTCTTTTAACCACAGTATAAACCAAAACCAAATCCATTGCCACTGAGTCAATTCTGATTCATAGAGACCCATTCTAAAGAGTTTCTAAGGAGTTTCGAACTGTCGGTCTTTTGATTAGCAGTTGAACTCTTAACTGCTATACCACTAGGGTTTCCAATCATTATATAATGCCCTTGTTTGCCTTTTATGGTGGATTTTCTTTTAAAGTCTACTTTACCTGAGATTAGTATCGCCACTCTTGCTCTGTTTTGGTATCTGTTTGCTTAATATATTTTTTCCATTCTTTGATTTTTTTAAATAAATTTATGTCATTGTTTCTAAAGTGTGTCTCATGTAGACAGCATACTGATGGATTCTTTTTAGTCATTTTGTCACTCTCTGTCACTTTATGGATGTATTTAGGCCATTTACATACAGTATGATTATTGATAGATGTGAGTTTATTGCTATCATTTTGTAGTGCTATTTTTTGTGTGTGGTGCCAACATTTTCTTTGTTCCTCTTACTCTCCTGTGCTGAATTCCTTAGATTTGTGGATTTCTTTTTCATTTCTTTTGTTTTTGTAGATTTTTTTTTTTTTTCAGTGAGACTTCTGGCACTTGGCTGGTTGGCTTGGCTCCTGTTTTTCATTTTTATTTTGATGAGTAGGTTTGTTAATTTCTTCACGGTTACCTTAAAATTGACCCTTATTTTCCTAGGTTTGAACCAGTTTATTATTATTTGGTATCACCTTGCCTTACTTTCTGCTAGAAAGTTCCACACCTACACCACTTATCTCTTGCTATTCTGACATTGTCGTAATTTACAGATTTATGTTTCCAGTACCCTGTTTTAATTCTTTTGGCTTTTGATAGTCCTTGAGAGTTTGTAGGTTGGTATCTGACTGGTAGCATCTTGGATCCTAGATTTAGGCTGTGGTCTGATGTTGCTTGTTCTTAGACTGAAGGACTCCCTTTATTAATTCTTGTAATTTGGTTTTTACCTACTGCCTTAATTTCTGTTTATCTGAAAGTGTCCTAATTTCACTACCATACCTGAATGAAAGTTTTGCAGGATATATTATTCTTGGTTGGCAATTTCAAGGTTTTATAGATGTCAAGGTTTTATAGGGAAGACTCAATTAGGTTTTTGACAGATTATTGACAAGATTAAGATACTACTTCCACCTAAAATACACCAGGAAATTTGTTGTGTAGAAGAATTTTTCAGAATTTGAAAGGAGGACCCATGTGGCACTTATTACCCATGAAAAAAATTGTTGAGTCAATTTTGACTCATAGTGACCTCATAGGAGACATTAGAACTGTTCCATAGGATTTACAAGGCTATAATCTGTATGGATGCGGATTTCAACATCTTTTTTATGTTGGATTGTTGGGTTCTTTATCATTGTGGAGCTTTTGTTTACATATGAGTCAACTGAAAATACCATTGCTTTGACCAGGTACACCTTAATCCGTAAGCTGACATCTTTGCTTTTTAACACTTTAAAGAGGTCTTTTGCAGCGTGTGCAATATGTTGTTTAGTTTCCTGACTGCTGCTTCCGTGAGTATTGATCATAGAGCCAAGTAAATTGAAATCCTTGACAACTTCAATATTTTCTTTGTTTATCATGATGTTGCTTATTGGTCCAGTTGAGAGGATTTTTGTTTTCTGTATGCTGAAGAGCAACCCATACAGAAGACTGTGGTCTTTGATTTTTCATTAGTAAGTGCTTCTGGTCATCTTAACTTTCAGTAAGCAAGGTTGTCTCACTTGCATAACACAAGTTGCTAATGAGTCTTCCTACTGTTCTGATTCTGAATTCTTCTTCATGTCTTCTATGTCCTCAGATTACTTCCTTAGCATGCAGGTTGAATAAGTATGGTGAAAGGATACGGTCCTTGATGTCTGCAAATTGAGGTGGTATTTTGACTAGAGTGGACTTGTTTCAGTTTTCTACGTGAGCAATTGATGATCTGTTCCACCGTCAGCCTTTGGCATTGCTCTGACTGATGATATTGAGCTTCTCTATCATCTCTTTTCACAGATGTAATCAATTTGATTTTTTTATTCCATCGGGCAAAGACCATGTATGTAGCCACCATTTATGTTGTTGAAAAAAGTTACTTGCAATAATGAAGGCATTGGGCTTGAAAAAGTCTATCATGTGGTCTCTGGAGCCATTTCTATCACCATGGACATGTTTTCCAACTACCAGTCCTTCTTTGCTTCCAACTTTTGCTTTCCAGTCATCAGTAATTATTGATACATCGTGACTGCATGTATGATTTAATTCAGTCTGCAAAAGTTAGTAAACATCTTCAAATTTTTCCTTTTTGGCATTAGAAAACCAATTAATATGATTAGTATTCAAATTTATGTACCAACTACAAATTTATTTATGTCCAAATTAATTTCTTTATGCCCAAATAAAGAAATTGAAGATTTTTACCAACTTCTGAGGTCTGAAATTTACCACAGGAATAGAGGTAAGGATTTACATCACATATTTTTGGGCAACGTAATTCAACCCTAATATAGCCTTTCATGGATTTTGAAAATGATGAAGTGCCTCATCTTTAAGGAGGCATGAAGAGCTCACTGTGTACATATTTATTTTTATTGTGATTGAGCAAAACTGTACATTCCCACATAAATTTTTATGCCCACATATGCTTCCACTGCTCTCCCTGCCCAGTGACAGCACAGTCTTCCCCTCTGCTCCATACATGTCTTATCCTCCCAGCAATCTCCTATCCCCTCCTGTTCACCCACTCCACCACCTCCAGTAAAAGGTCAGCAGGATGACATCCTATGGATGCATAGAACCATAAAGTGCACACATGATTTGGTCACTCTGTGTCACCAAATCCAATCCATTCCTGTCTGAGGAGGTGACCTCCATTATGATTATGGACAGAGACAGCATCAGGGCCAGGGGCCATGCTCCTCAGGGGAAATCCGAGGCCCCTGGATCATCAATTGCAGTCTTTTAATGGAGATCTCAGGGTGTACCCCTTTTTACTCTTGTGTCACCAGTGAGACTCAACTTGTGAGGTCCGTCATGGCTATCACTGGTGGTGGCCAGGCACCATCTGGTTCATCCAGTCACAAGTTGATGTAGTCACCCACTCACGTGGGTCTGTCTGTATTCTGGGTTCTGGGTTCTGGGTTCTGGGTTCTCTTTCCCTCATGTCATTTTGGTCCTTGGTGATCATCCGATCTTGCTGAGTTGGGACCATTTGCTTGTACCCTCAGATGGCAGCTTGGCACCTTTAAGACTCCAGATGACACTCACCAATGTGGGGTACAGAAGACTCTCTTAGCAAAATGCTAGTTGTGCCAATTTGGCCTTGATTTCCCCATAGAGTATCACTGCACATTTTTACAGGCATCCAGAGTCATTTCATTCCCATCTTGCTTAAGACTTTCAGCCCTAAATTTGCTCTAAGCTGCTAGGATTGTGCTCAGAGCAACTCTTACTTTCATTTTGTCTTTTCAATAAATTATTTTATTTTTGTTGCCGAAAATACACCAATTCACCAATTTCTGCATGTACAATTCAGTAATACTGAATTGTAATACTGAGTACAGTCTTTGAGTTTTGCAACCGTCTTCATCCTTCTTCCTTCATCCTTCTGAGTCATTCCTTTGCCTTTAGCATAAGCTCACTGTCCCCTGAAGTTCTCGTCTAATCTTCCACCTTGCTATTGTCAATTTGATCCCACATGAGCAACAAAACAAAGCAAATCCAGTGCCACTGAGTCAATTCCAACTCATAGCCACCCTAAAGGACAGACGAGAACTGTCCCATAGTTTCCAAGCAGCGTCTGGCAGATTTGAACTGCTGACTGTTTGGTTAGCAGCCATAGCACTTAACCACTGTTGTAGCACTTAACCACTGTGTCACCAGGGTTTACTGATCCCATATAGATGTGTTTTAAAACAGCACAATGGAAAGCAACTCTCTTTCAGTATACATTTCCATCCAATGATTTCTGCAAAATGCCAGTGTAAGCCCAGGGCATGGTAGGGCTGGATGCTGCTGTTGTTCTCTGCCTCTCTTCTCCAGTAGGACTTGGTCCTTCACTGGGGCTTTCCTCCCACTATGGCTGCACCCTCTCTGCCCTGAACAGCCCATGAGAGGGCACTTGCTGGCCAGAGTCGCTTCCTGCTGTGTCCCGAGGATAGAAGAAATGGCCTGTCCTGCAGCCTCATCTCACTTCCTGTGCAACTCCATCAAGTCTTCCCCTGAAAGCAGCAGTTGTCTCTAACTGGTTGCTTCCTGGTCCATGGAGTGCAAGATGTCTGGGACTTGATCTGAGTCTGTGTGATATATATATGTGTGTGTCAGGTACTGTGTGTGTGGTGTAGTGTGTGGTAATATAGTGTATGCATGTAGTATATACTGTGCAGTGCAATACGTGTGAATCTGTGTGGTACAGTGTACGTGTGTTTAGTATGTAGGGTGTGTGAGTGTGTGTGGTATAGTATATATATAGGTGGGGAGTTGTGTGTGAATAATGTGTGATGACCGCCATGAATGAGTTGGTATGGTGGGTCTTGGTGAGTCTGTGTGGTGTGTCTCAATCTGTGTGGGATAGTTTTGTGTGTGTGAATGTATGTGGTATACTATGTGTACATGTGGGGGCTTGTGTGTATGTATGATGCTTGATGGCTGCCATGTAGGAGTGTGTGTGGTAGGTCTGGGAGAGTCTATGTAGTATAGTATATGTACGTGTGCATGTGAAGAAGGAATTGAGGGACCATGGCATGTCATGGGCTCCTCCATGAACCCTTGTTGCATTTCACAGGTGTAGCTTATAGCTGGTACCCTGTGTACCATCCCAGGTGACACTGCAATGGTATGTGACTGAGGCCTGCTTCACTTCGTCCATTGGATTTTTTATTTTGTTTTGTTTTTAAAGAAGGTCCAAATCGTTAGTGCAGGCCTCGATTCCAAATTGGCCCAACCTGTGATTATAGGTCCCTTCCAGACCACCAGCTTCCCAGAGGACCTCAGGGATGTCTACCCAGAGAAGAGCCTCCTCCCAGTCCCAGGAGGGGAAGAAGTTATCTCCATCTTAACCCAAATTAATCTGTATCATTTTCTTCTTTTCTTTCCCAACCCTGACAAAAAACTAAAACCAGTGTCTGACAGCAGCATTCCCAGAGTTTCAGTCTTTGGGTGGGGGAGTTCTGGCACCTCCTCAGCTGTTGTCCTCTCAGGGAGGCCTCTCCCTACCTCTCTCTTCACATCCCTCCTCTACCCGACTCTTGACTGCTACTCACCATTTCTCTCTCTTTAAATAGCACATAACCATCTTCTAACGTTCCATGTCTGTTTATTATTTGTATCCCCTCCCTGGAATGTAAGCTTCATGAGAGCAAGGACTTTCTTTTGTTTCTTGATGTGCCTAGAAGAAGTCACGGTCCCTGAGTGGCACAAATAGTTTCATTCGCCTACTAAAGACAGTAATTCAAACCCAGCCAGTGGTGCAATGGAAGAAAGGCTAGCCAATCTGTTTCTATAAAGATTATAGCCAAGAAAATCCTGTGGAGAAGTCCTACTCTGTAACATTAGGGGTTGCCATGAGTCAGAATGGACACTGTGGCAACACTTCTTTTTTTTTTTTTTCTTTTAGAAGAGGTCGTAACATTCTGAAAGTGCTCAAACAATATGTGTGGAGGCAGAAGAAAAGGGGGAGAGAGGGAAAGAGGGAGGGAGGAAAAGAAGAAAGAGGTATGAGTGGGAGTGAGGAAAGAGGGACTTAACAAAGGCTTGGCCTTTGGTTGAAGCATATGAGGGTAGCTTCCCCCCTACACCCCTCAGTGACTAAGGAAAGCCTCTCTGACCATGAATGGGCTATCCTGTTAGCTTCCCAGCCCCAGGCCTGATGGGATGGCACAGCTGTGCTGGGAGGGGAGCTGGGAAGAAGAATGTGCCCAGTTTATCAGGACAAAATGACTGGCAGGGGATGGACTTAATTTAGCCCCAGTCTGGCAATGGTAGATTTAGTCAGATCAGGTACAGTCTTTCTGTGAGGCTAGGGGACAAGGTAAGTTTCTTCTGAGGCCCAGGCAAATGTGTTTTTGGTCAAAGGTGCCTGGAGCTGGGTCCAGAGGAAGAGAGGCTAACACCCCTTGGAATATAGCAATCCTCCCCTCAGGTGACCAGGACAGTGTCAGCGTCACCTACTCCTTAGGCTTCACAACCTACACATTGCCCTCTGTGAATAAGTGCTCCACTTGTCAGGGCACTACAGTCTCCATTTTGTAGGTGAGGAGAGGGAGGCTGTGAGGGCACAAGAAGCTTGGAGGAATAGGGGTGACACTGGCTGCCAGGGCTCCTAGCCCAGGTCCAGTGCCCGCTCTTGCACCCTGCCTCAGTCTGGGTTCTCAAGAGAAGCAAAGACAGTGAAGTGTATATGGATAGATAAAGGGAGAGACTGACTTGAAGGAAAAGGCTCACACAATTGCGGAGCCTAGCAAGTCCCAAATTCATGGGTCAGGTGAAAGGCTGAAGACCTCTGCTGGCTTGATTGGTTGCAGGAGCTGACAAACCCCAAATCTGCTGGTTAGCCAGCAGGCTAGAGGCTTCTACTGGCTCACCAGGTTATGGAGGTTGTTGAATCTGAAAGCTGGTGGTCAGACAGCAGGCCAGAGACTTCTGCAGGTTTATGTCCCAAGAACTGGAGGTCAGGCAATGAACAGAGTATAAGGAAGGGCCTGAGCTTTCCGCAGTATCTGCTGGTATACTGGAAGCAGGCCGTACCTCTAAGGAAACACCCCTTTCAACTGATTGGCTGCTCATGTCACATCACAAAAAGGGGGATGATTACACAGTGCCTGCGAACCCCCTGAGAATCATAAAATAGTAAAGTGGACACTGTCATTAGCCGTCACATACATATTCCCACATACTCATCTGCTGCCCTGGCTGTGAAGTTGGCTCCCAGTGAGGTGGGACCATTCCCCCAAGCCCACACCCAGGCCCTGTGCTGGTGTCAGAAAGGCAATACGAGACTTGCTGGGAAGCAGAATGCCATAGGGTTTGATTCCTGGCTCAGCCACAGACTGGGCAATTTACCTCTGTTCCCCTGGAATTCATTTCCCCATCTAGGCAACCCAAGCTCCCTCCCAGTGAGCTTCAGAGAAACTTAAGCACAACTAGGTTTTGAACTGACACTTTGCAGGGGATTCTGGATGGGGCAATGCTTAACTCAAAGGGTTGAGTAATTATGGTGAGGTCACAGACTTTCAATTACTTTCACTTCAAAATAGGGCCCATGTAGTAAAACCCCAAATGCCCATCAGTGGATGACTGGATAAACAAAGGGTGGCATATCCATACAGTGGAGTATTACTCAACCATAAACAGAAACGAAGTTTTGATGCATGCAACAATGTGGATAACCCTCAAATACATTATGCTGAATGAAAGAAGCCAGTCACATAAGGTCACTATTGTATGCCTCCATTTATGCGGACTATCCAGCACAGGTAAATCAGTAGAGACAGAATGCAGACTGGTGGTTGCCAGGGGCTGGAGAAAAGGTGAATGGGGAGCGACTGTTTAAAGGGACAGTGTTTCCTTTGGGGGCAGTGAAAGTGCTTTGGAACTAGATAGAGGCAGTGCAAATTACTAAATGTCTCTGGATTAGACACCTTAAAATGGTTAGTTTTAGGTAGTGTGGACTTAATTCAGACAAGTGGAGACAATGCACTACCATGCCTGCACCTCTCCACCAGATTCCCACCATGGGACCCACCCACACTCCTCCCGCGACCACCAGAGTTCAACCCTGCTTCTAATCCAGCCCTAAACACAGGTGGAGTTCTTAAGCCTCCCCATCCTGAATCACTCTCCCTGGGGCTCTACTAAATTTAATTCAGTGGCTTCATTTGTTGAGTGACTACTGCTTACCAGGCCCTCCTGGAGCACTCACAGTGCCTGTGAGGTGGGAACACTCTCCCGACTTGATAATGAGATGTGAGGTATCTAGTGCTGATAACTTTTAGCTCTCCAGTGGGGGGCCAGACATGTGCCAGGCCCCTTGCACTGTCACCCCAGGACTGACATTCTCCAAAGCCCACCTTCCCAAGTACCACAGTGAGAGTTTTCACTCTGTCCCCACTCGCTGGCACTGCTCTCGCTGTCTGCCATGTACAGGGCTGTGGAGGCCAGGCCTGCCCCCTCAAGGCCTGGTCATCATCAGCCTCCAACCTGGTCTCCGCTGAAGTCCCTCAGTCTCCTTTGTGCCTGGGCAGTGGCTAGAGAATATCTTGACCCTTGAGCAAGACCTGGCCCTCCTTGGATATAGGCCTTGAATCAGGGCTTGGCTTCTCCCTCCAAGACAGGAGATAAACCAGAAACTCTCAGTCTCTCTAGGAAGAGCCACTGTACCTGACTGACTTTGATACAAGATTTTAGAGAAAGTTGTCACTTGCCCATCAAGTCCCTTTGCATGTCATCTCTGACCCTTTACCTTACAAAGGTCCCAAAGTACAGTGCAGCAGGGTGGCCCAGCAGCAGCCTCTGCAACTGGAATCACTTACTTGCTCTGTGATCTTAGGCAAGTTATTTAACCTCTCTGAACCTCAAATTCCTCGTCTGTAGAGGTCAGAGGTAAGTGCTGTCGTTTGACTGGCTTGCTCTAGGGACTTGCTTTACAGCCTAGCTAATGGAAAGCACCCAGTACCAGAGACTTACTTTCATTACTGTTGAGAAATCTGTGGGTATCCCACATGGTTAAGTGTTTGACTACTATTCAACAGTTAGTGGTTTGAACCTACCCGGAGGCATCTCAGAAGACAGGACTTGGTGATCTGCTTCTGAGAGCTCACAGCCTTGAAGATCCTATGCAGTAGTTCTACTCTGCATGTATGGGGTCCCCACGTGTTGGAACAGACCTACCTCCTGGCCAACTAACAACAATCAATTTTTACTGTTGCTGTTGCAGCCCCTGTTCCAGAAGTGTGAAACTGAGGGCTCAAGGAGCTCAAGTGACCTGAGGGAGGTCAGCTAGTGTTCAAGTGTGTTTGAATTCACGACTGCTGTTTTTAACATGTTAAATTTTATTGTGACAAAATACATGTACCATAAAAGTTGCCATTTTAGCCATTTTTAAGTGTATAATTCAGTGACATTAAATATATCCACAGTGTTGTGCAACTATCACTAAAAGTTTTTCATCCTCTCAAACAGAAACTCAGTACCCCTTAAGCAATAGCTCCTCATCTGAGCACCCCCAGCGTATGATAATCACTAATCTACTTTTTAAAGCCCTGCTGGCATAGTGGGTTAAGTGCTACGTCTGCTAACCAAAATGTCAGCAGTTCAAATCTGCCAGGTGCTCCTTGGAAACTCTACGGGGCAGTTCTACTCTGACCTCTAAGGTTGCTATGAGTCAGACCCCACTCGACAGCGGTGGGCTTGTTTGTTTTGGTTTGGGTTAGGTGAAAGTTTACAGAGCAAATTGGTTTCCCATTTGATGTTTTGAATGTAAAGTGTCTCGTGGCCTTGGTTTCGTTTCATTTCCCCCAGTGTGTCAGCAGTCTGCCTGTTTCTGGTTTTCCCATTTTCTTTAGTGCTAATTATTTACTTCTTTCTGTCTTCTCATCTTACAATTGATTGTTCTGAGGACCACATTCCTCTTGAGCATTATATCTTATGTGCTTGTCTCTTGTTTGACTGGGAAGTAGCCTCCAGCAATGGCTTCATTTCTGGGTCAGAAGGGTACTTTAGGGTTAGAGTCTCAAGAGTTCCTCAAGTCACTGTCAGAGCAGCAAGCCTGGTCTTTTCTGTGTATTTGTTTTTTCTTTTTCAGTTGTTGGGCTATAATTTTCTGCCAATGTGTCCAGGACCCTCTGTTGTGGTGCCAGTCAGAGCAGCTGGTAGTGGTAACCATGCGCCATCTAGTCTTGGGTTGTGTAGGCCACAGTTCATGTGGTTCATTAGTCTCTAGACTGATTTCTTCCCTGAGCTTTTGCTCTCTTTGGCTCTCCTCAATCTGGACAGAGTGTGTTTTAGACGGCTGCTCAGAAGCTAATTGTATCTTAGATGGCTGCTCACAAGCTTTTAAGACCCAGATGTTACTCACTAAAGTTGGATGCAGAACCTTGTCTTTATGATACTAGATTGTGCCAATTGACGCAGATGTCCCTGAGTCTATGGTCATTTGTCTTCTAACCTAGGAACTTCATCCTACAAGGTGTTTGGTTATGTCTAAGACATTTCCTCAACTTTATACCTTGTGTGCTCTATATGATCACACCTATAATCAGGTGTGTTGTGATATGTACCGCCAAACTCATGTTTGCTGGTGGGTGTGATCCATTACATCCTCCTACACCTCTTGGTGTATCTAACTATTTGTCTATTTGAAAATTATCATTTGTTAACACTATTGCTGCAGGATTGTCTAAGTTACAGAAGTTACCATAGTTGCCCTTCATTCTTTTCATTATGATCCTATCAGCATCCTCTCTTGCCTTGGTCATGTTGTACTAATTTTCCCCATATTATATATTATCTTTCCCTTCATCAATATTAACTTGTGTCTTCCATCTAATTGGTCATTTTCCTTTCCTCCTATTCTGTGACGAGTAAGATTGTGTGTCAACTAGGCTGGACTGTGCTTCTCTATATTTATATGTGATGCCGCCCCTGTGATGGGATGTGCTGTGAATAGCTAATTGGTTGAAAAGGGAGTTTCCTTGGCCATGTGGGTTGCATCCAAAAATAAGTGGATATTTTGGCTTTTGCCTGCTCTGGATCCTGCAGCTGCTTCCTGTTCATCTGACCTCCAGTTCTTGGGACTTGAGCTAGCAGTTTACCTGTCATTTTGGGGATTCATCAGTTGTCAGAGCCTGGGAACAAGAGCCCTATTCTCTGACCAACCGGTCTTGGGTTCACCAGCCCCTGTGGCTACGTGAATTAGGGGAACCTCTATCCTTATCTGGGGACTTGGGGCATTCCAGCTTCTATAATCTCGTGAACCATTCCCTAGATATAAATCTCTTTCTATGTGTATTTATATGCTTTGCTGGTTTTGCTTCTCTAGAGAACCCAGCCAGACACAACTTCCCATCCCTGATAATAATTGAAGAGGATATTTTTCTTTTTTACCTGTGTGTAAATCTTTTGTTGCTACTTTATAGAAGTTGGCTTATACAATGTTTGTCCTTTTGCAATTGGCTTATTTCACTCAGCATAATGTACTACAAATTCATTCATCTTGTGAGATATGTTGTAGATTCATCATTATTCTTTATTTGTAAGTAGTAACCCATAGTGTGCATGTACCAGTTTGTCAAGACATTCATCTGTTGGTGGCCACTTACATTGTTTTTCTTTTTTATATTGCGAATAATTACCATGGATTGAATTGTGTACCCCTCCAAAAATGTGTGTAGCAGTTTGGCTAGGCCGTGATTTCTAGTATTGTGTAACTTTCCCATATGTTGTAAATCCTGCCTCTATGATGTTAATAAGAGAGGATGGGCAGCAATTATGTCAGTGAGGCAGGACTCAACCTATAAATTGCATTGTGCCTTGAGGCAATCTCTTGGAATATAAAGGAAAGCGAGGCAAGCAGAGAGTAGGGGTCTCAAACCATCAGCAAAGAAGCAGTGCCAGGAGTAAAGCACGTCTTCTGGACTCAGGGTTCCTGTGCCTTAGAGGGTCTCTGTCCAGGGAAAGAACAATGACAAGGACCTGCCTCCAGAACCAACAGAGAAAGACCCCGTTGGAGCTGATGCCTTGAAATTTTATTTTTAGCCTAGTTTTCTGTGATAAAATAAATTTAGCTTTGTTAAAGCCATTGGCTTGTGGTATTTCTGTTATAGCAGCACTAGATGACTAAGACAAACAATAATGTTGCAGTGAGCACAGCTGTACATATGTCTATTCTTGCCACACTCTTACTTCTTTAAGGTGTATACCTAGAAGGCGGATTGCTGGATCATAAGGTATTTATATTTCTTGCTTTTTTAGGAAGAGCTATACCATTTTCCAAAGCCGTCAACACCACTTTACATTACTGCCAACAGTGTATAAGAGTTTCAGTCTCCTTGCAACCATGCCATTTATCATTTTTTCTTTTTCTTTTAATTAGTGTCAGCAATGTTGATGTCAGATGGTGTCTCATTGTAGTTTTATTTGCATTTAATAGCTGTAATTTGTAACTCATATGAGTCGGAATCGACAGTGATGAGGGTTTTTTTTTTTTTTTTTTAATAGCTATAAGCTCACTATGTGTTGGAATCAATGGCAGTGGGTTTGGGTTTGGGCTTTTTTTTTTTTTTTTTTTTTTTTTTTAATTCCCAATGATCACAAGCACTTCTTTACGCGTTTGTTAGCCACCTAAAAAGGAATGTCTTCTTTCATAAAAGTCTGTTAGTATCCCTTGCCTATTTTTTAAATTAGATTGTTTGTCTTTTTATTGTTGAGATGAATTTTCTATATATTTTAGAGATTAGCCCATTGAATAATTTACTTTTGTCTCTGCACATTTGCCTATTCTAGAAATTTCCTGTAAGTGGGATAATACAATTTTCATCCTTTTATGTCTGCCTTATTTCACTCAGTGTAATGTTTTCAAGGTTCATTCATATCACAGCATGTATCAGAATTTCATTTCTTTTTATGACTGAATAGTATTTCATCATGTGTATAAACTGCATTTTGTTTATCCATTCATCTGTTGAGGGACACTAGAGTTGTTTTCATCTTTTGGCAACTGTGACTAGAGCTGCAACAACCATTGCTGTACATTTGCCTGTTTGAGTTCTTGTTTTCAACAAAACATGGGCTTTAAAAAAAATTTTTTAAATATTTTATTGTTCTTCAAGTACAATCCAAATCAGTTTGCCATACAAAACCCCAAACACATACCACTTAGCAACTCTAACTGATAAAACACAGAAGCTTCACAAATTTGCATGTCATCGTTGCACAGGGGCCATGCTAATCTCTGTATCATTCCAGTGTTAGTACATGTGCTGCCAAAGCAAGCATTGAACTTTTGAAGTGAGGGAAAGGGGCAAAGTGTGACCAGTTCTCCTGGGGATGGGGCCTCTAGGAGGTTATGAGGGAAGCCTGCTGGGACCTGAGCCTCAGGCTTCAGAAGAAGGACAGCCTTGGGTAGGACCATGTGTGAACCTGGAATCTTCTAGACAGGGGGCGGAGGGAGGATGGAGATGTTGGAAAGGGGATGGGGTAGAGGAGGCTTTGCAGGCCCTCAGACAACAAAGATATTTTCTTTACCTGTAAAATAGATGTTGCCATGCCTATGGAAGGCAGCCATCAGGGGTGGGCAGAGGCTTCCAGGGGGTATTCAGCACCATGTAGCCAGCATTGGAGCATGGTCCTGAGCCTTCCCCCGTTTAGATGGGGGCCAAGCTTCTCTAGCACCTCGTCAGGAGTACTGTCTCACAGTGTCTTCTGACAGAGGAGGAAGCTGGGGCTTCATGGGGTATAAATGACTTGCCTGAGGTACCATTGCAGAGCTGCTTTTGCAACCCATCTCGTTCCCAGTCAGGCATGTCTTCATACACCAGAACCGAGAAGGGAGGGCCACAGTGGGAGCTCCTGGGCCTCGTAGTGTAACACTGAGGACCTGAGAAAGTCCCAGATCCCTTGGGCTTCTCCCCTATTCTCAAGTCCCACCATTCAAGATGAGCTCCTTGGGAGTCAGGGCCAATTCACTACTTGTTTAGGGGTTAACTTGTCATCGCAATGCAAAGACAGTGTAGAGTCGAAGTTAGCCTTGAAAATCCCCCAGGAGATGCCTCAGTGGGATCCTGCATGCAGCCCCTCAGCTGGCTCCACCCAAGCAGATGTTCCTCTTACTTTGGCACAGATCCCTGTTTCTTTGATGGACACTAGACCAGCGGATCTTTAGGACATTTTGTATTAAAGCAGCTGTCTGTTAAACCTGAAACTTCTCTTGCACAGGATGAGAGACCAGGGGACCATCAGAGAGCAACAGGCTCGGTGTTGCCTTCTCAAACTTCACCTCATCACTCCCTCCTGAGGGGAACTAAATCTTCTGCATGAGCTAGATCATTCTCCCTTCTTATTCACATTCTTGGTCCAGTGTGCTCAGCTGAAACGATGCTCTGCTGTGGTATCCAGGTGGGCCAGCCATGTTGCTACCCAGCAAGCTTCTGGGCAGGTGATTGTCAGATCATTTCTAGTGCAGCATGGCGTGGGAAAAGAACATGGTTCAAATCCTGGCTTTGCTATTTCGTATTTCTGCAAATAGATTAAGTCTCTTACCCTCACTGACCCTCCAGTTCCTTATTTGTTAAAGAGAAAAAAACTAGATAATGAAAGATAAGATAAAACTTAGAGAGTATGATATATAACATAGAGTGTGATATGTCACTTAAATTCCAGGAAATGGTGACACACACATGCACACACACAGGAACACATGCGTACACGTACCCCCAATGCAGGGGTGATGAGGGAGTGGAGAAGGGAGTCAGAGATCCAGTGTGCTGGCAGGCAATTAGAAGGGTGGGGAGGGACACTGGGAAGGCTCACAGATGGGGTGCTGCCAAGCCAAGAGGCCCCCAGCCCAGTCCAGTCCCCCAGCCACGCTGGGTAGAAGTTGTCCTGGGAAGCCCAGCCAGCCAGGGAGCAAAGGAAGTGACAAAAGTCAACACTGAAGCTGGGTTCGGGGAGCAGATGTGTGTGTCAGTTGAAAGACCCAGAAACCCCTTGTACCTCAGCTCTCCAAGGCTTCAGAAAGACCTGGGTCGAGTGCCTGGGAGCCTTCTGGAATATGTCCAGACTCCTGCTTGGCCATCTCTTTGACACATGTTGGGGGAAGAGAGGAGAGAAACAGAGGCAGGGGAGGGGAAGCTGTGCAGCTGTTCCTGGGCTGGGGGCCTTGGGAATCAGAGTCAAGCCCCACGCTGGTGCCGGGACAAGAAGCCTCTTGAAAGTCTACTTCTGAGGTCCTGGCCCTGCTGCAGAGCTAAAGCAGGTTCGTTCCGCCTGTCACTGTAACTGAACATCCAGAGACAGTATAAGGTTGAAGGAATATTTTATTCGCAGATATGCCAGCAATCTGGGGGACAGCAAGCCCAAAACTGTCCCATTTGGGTTACATTTCCAGTGGTTTTTATAGCCAGAATTCAAAGGGGTAGGCATTTGTCACAGAATAGTCAGGAGTCACAAGATTTCATTACGTCATAAAGTTTCATTACATCTTATCAAACAGTGTGAATTGCCCAAGATTTCATTATCTCTCTCTGAGGTCTTAACTTTACTTCCTCAGAGACAGAGAGAGGAATGCAGATTTGCTAATCTGGTCTAAGAATAGGTAATTGTAGCAGAGGATGGAATGCAGCTTGATGACCTAAGTGACCTTTGTTAAATTCTTACGTTACCGCCAATCTCCACTCCTAGTTTTTAAATTTCATGTCTATGAAATAGGTTTTAAATGAAAATAACTGCTTTGATTTATAGAATTAATTTTAAGATCAAGTCTTTGATTATGAGTTGACTGTACAACATGATATACAGTAAATCATAAGGCAGGGCATACATTGTATAAAGCAACAAATAGCCTACAAACAATTATGATCATGATTCCCGTTACTGGCAGGCATGCGTGGCCAACCTAAATTGGAGAACCATGAAAATAATTTCTCAGATTCCGACCCAAACAAGCTTTTGTGCTATTAGAGGAACTGTGATGTTATCTGGACTCTGTAGCTTTCTCAGGTCCTTGAGTAAGGTGGGTGATATTATCTGGCCCAGCCCTCTGGGCAGGACCTAAAAAAAAGGCTTTAGTCTCCAGGTTAATTTTAGTCAGTCTGAGAGATTAGGCATGGATTTTGTAATCAGTATTTTACAATTATTAGCTCTTTCATTTCCCATTATCAGTATTATAACATCTCATGTCTATGAGATTAGTTTAGCGTGAAAGCAATTGTCCTGGTCTTTAGCATGTTTTTTTTTTTTTTTAAAAAAAAATACATTTTTGTCTACTTTAACTCCCCTGAGAGATTTCATACCCAAATTTTTTATGGGAACATGGGTGGAGGTCTCTTCTTCTGTATCTGCTTCATGCTGAGTAAAGGTATAGGTCTGCCTATCTGAGTAGAAATCTCTCGTTGATCGTGTTAATCATTTATAATGGCCATGATGACAATTACTGAGTTATCAGTTAGGACCCATGAAACATTATTCGGAACTGTTGCAGTCTCAAAGATAAGTCTTTTTGGAAACTCAGACTGGAGTTATCTAGTTTTTCATCTTCCTCTCTCCTTTTTCTACTTCTTTACTTTCTCTTCATTTTCTTAGCCTTTCTTCCTTTCTCCGTTTTCTTTCATTCTCTTTTTTTCTGTTGTCTCTGTTCTCTCTCTCTCTCTTTCTCCCCCCCGCCTCCATTTTGCCCCCACATGGTAATGTCTCAGACTTTTGATGGAAACTGACTGAGAATGTTTGATATATGTATCAACAACTGTGACCCCATCAGACACAAAAGCAGACTTTTCACCTTGGATTTTTAATCTAAGCCAGTAATTACGTAGTCCTTCTTGGAGAGTGAGCCCATTTAAGGTAGAGAAGGTGGCTTTTTATGTCTACAACAAATTTAATCTCTTTACCTTCCACATCAAGTGTAACCCTTGGTTTCCCCCTAGAGCTGTCAATGGTATGGGTGAGAGCCAGGCAGGGTTCTGTCCATAGTCTGTCTCTTCAGACCCCTCTTCTGAGAGTCATTACAGGAAGTCCCGTCCATCTGGGCCTGTGGGAAGTCAGCTAGGCATCCTGTTTGGAAGTGCCCAGGACATTCCACTTTTCTGGCCTTATTTTTTGACAGTACTTGCATTGATCAGGGTCAGTGCTCATCAGCTGGTGAGGTGATCCAAGTCTTCAGCTCAGGGGCCAACTGGATTACCTTAAGGTGGACACCAGAGGGATATAGCCAACAATTGGCTCTTCTTTTTCGTTTATCTATGTATATTTTTCCACCACCAAATCTCTTATTATTACACAGCTTAAAGGCCTCCTTTACCAGTTGGAAGAGTAGGGTCTGAGGTTCTGATAGAGAGCCATAAAAGTCTGTAAATAGAGGATCTTTCCATTTTCCCTTATGTTTACAAAACAGAACACCCAGAATAGAACAGCCACACTTAGTCTATCTAGATTATCATTTGACTTAAGTGGTTTTAGGAATCAGCTTTCCTAAAGCTCTCAGTTTAAAAAGATTGTAACTGAATATCATGAGTTTTTCAAGATCTCAAGCTTCATATAGTGAACTATGAAGCAGAATAGAAACAACAACAATGTCAGGCCAATTATCTGAAAGAACCAGTGCAATTATGACCTTACAGTCTTTGAGTAAGGCATGAGATATTTTATACATAAGTAGCCTCAGTAATCATTTTTCATGTGTCTCAGCAGCAATTGCATTTTATAAAACTTCAGATTCTATGTTAATAAACCCATTAAATTAATTTAGCTTATATTTAGAAAATAAGACCTCAAAACATCAGCAATATTTTTTCCCATAACACCCATAGTATATTCACTTAACTAGCTTTGTGTAATAATTGTTCTCTTATTTATTTATTCTGGACCATCCACAGTTAGTGAGGCCATCAGTTCTGCACAAGAGCCTTGGATATCTCAAGCCACAGTCCATCTCATAAGTCTACAATCTTTGTTGAGACATTCCAGTCAAATGTTTTCAGAAAATCAGCAAAAACTGTAGATGACAAAGCTTAATGAGATCCAGATTAATTAAAAAAAAAAAGTAAAACGTAAAGGCCAAATAAAATTCAATCTGTTAGAAAACTTTAGAGAACAATTTTAAATATAATCATTCCCCATATTATTAAAGAACTTCAGATACCATATATAATAATCTTGAGGCATAATATTAGTGTTTTAGTCAGCTAGTGCTGCTGTAGCAGAAATACCACAGAGTGGATGGCTTTAACAAAGGAAAGTTTATTCCTACACAGTCCAGTAGGCTACAGGTCCAAATTCAGGGTGTCTGCTCCAGGAGAAGGCTTTCACCCTAGTCGGCTCTCACAGGAAGTCTGATATTTGTGTCAGTCTTTGTCCAGGGAGCATCTTGATGCAGAAATCTCTGTTCCGTGGGACGTGCTCTTCTCCTGGTGCTACTTTCTTCATGGTGTGAGGTTCCCAATTCTCTGCTTGCTTCCCTTTCCTTTTATCTCTTGCAGGATGAAAAGATTAAGAGTGGTGCAAGCTATATTGCTGAAAAACTCCTTTTACAGTAGAGCAGGGAAGTGACCCTATGAAGGGATTTACAGTCACACCCTAATCCTTTATCATACAACATAGGAGTACAATCATAAAACATTGGGAATCATGGCCCAGACACATGGCTACACATATTTTGGGGGGTCACAGTTCAATCCATGACAACCACATAGTCAAGATATACCAAGATTATTAAGTCTCTAAATACTGATATAGTGTAAAATAGATTTATAGATAAATAATCTGAATTTCCCAATCAAAGCACTGGCTTTGATGATGTTAGATTAAAATAATAATAAATTCATTGTCAAATTAACAGTTAAAACCAAACCAAACCAAGTGTTCTGAAGTTAATTCCAAATCATAGCAACCCTATAGGGCAAAGCAGAACCTCTCCACAGTGCTCCCAAGGAGCACCTGGTGGACTTGAACTGTTGACCTTTTGTATAGCAAGCATAGTACTTAACCACTATGTTAATAGGGTTCCTCCAGTTCGCAATTAAGAAATAATAATAAAATTATGACTTAATATTATGTATTTGTTAAATAATACTAGGCAAAGACACAAGAGGAAATAACCAACATAAGCTTCCACCCAGTGAGTACTGGGCACCTGATTTCAACCCATGTCATATAATTTATCAAATAAGGTTCCTTCACCTTTTCCCTAAGAAAAGGATACTTCCCATAAAGTTTTGGAGTTGTCAGGAGTTTGTTGCAGGTCAACAAGAAACAATACTAAAGTTAATCTAAAACTAAAAAAGCCTTAGCTTTCTCTCTATTAAGTCCTATGGCATAATTTGACAACTCATGAAATCTTATTCCAATGAGCGATCAAATCTTCACCTTCAAGAAAGATTACACAAGGAACAAACTGTTTACCCAGAAATCAGAGAAACATCATTATTTAGCAGCAAAAAGCCAGTTCCTTCCAGTGTTGAAATGGGGTTGACATAAGTAACTCCATTTTGAGAAAGGGTGCAGTGAAAATTCAGGGTATTAAAGTAAAAGGCTCCAGGAACCAACTTAGCAGGAAATAACAAGAAATACCATACACTAATCTCACCTTTGTCTTGCAAAACATCTGTCTGTCCGAAGAGACCCACGACTTGGGACTGGAAGAATTGGATGGTGCCTGGCTACCACCAGTGATAGGCGCGATGGAGCTCACTAAGTTGAGTCTCACTGGCAACACAAGAATAAAAAGGGGTGCACCCTGAGATCCCCACTAAAAGACCTCAATTGATGGTCCAGTGGTTTCAGGGTTCCCCTGGGAGCATGGCCCCTCACCCTGATGCTGCCCTTGACTATAAATCATAACAAAGTTCCACGCTTTGGAAAGGAATGGATTGGACTTGGCGATGCAGTTACCATATATTGGATGCACTTTATGGTTCTATACATCTATAGAATGTCATCCTGCTGACCTCTGGCTGGAGGAAGGAGAGTGGGTGGAGAGGAGCGGGAGGGAGGCTTTTGGGAGGATGAGACATGTATGGAGCAGAGAGGAATAGTGTGCTGTCACCGGGCAGGGAGAGCAGTGGAAGCTGCATATAGGTGGGTATGTAAATTTACACAGGAATGTACATTTTCACTCAGTTATATTAAATAAAAAAAAATAAAAAAGACAGTAAAGAAAGAAAAGACCAAACTGGATGTCAGGAGAGACTCTGAAACTTGCTGTCGAACATCAGGCAGCTAAAGCAAAAGGAAGGAATGGTGAAGTAGAAGACCTAAACAGAAAATTTTAGAGGGCAGCTTGAGAAGACAAGGGATTACAATGACATGTGTGAGAAGCCGGAAATAGAAAACCACAAAGGAAGAACGTGTCCTGTATTTCTCAAGCTGAAAGAACTGGAGAAAAAATCAGAGCCTTGAGTTGCAGTAGTGAAGGATTCTAAAGGGAAAATATTAAATGACTTGTTGTTAGATGCATTTGAGTCCATTCCAACTCATAGTGACCCAATGCACATCAGAAGGAAACAATCCCCAGTCTTGTATGACATCCACAGTCATTTTTATGCTTTAAGTCCATTGTAGGAGCCACTGTGCCAATCCATCTCATTGAGAGTCTTCCTGATTTTCACTGCCCCTTCACTCTACCAAGCATGATGTCCTTCTTCAGGGACTGATCTTTCCTGACAACATGCCCAAAGTATGTAAGATGCAGTCTTATATCTCAGTTGATGGTCCAGCAGTTTCGGGGTTCCCCTGGGAGCATGGCCCCTGGCCCTGATGCTGCCCTTGCCCATAAATCATAACAAAGTTCCACTCTTTGGACAGGAATGGTTTGGACTTGGCGATGCAGAGTGACCATATATTGGATGCACTATGCATCTGTAGGATATCATCCTACTGACCTCTGGCTGAAGGAAGGAGAGAGGAGGAGAGGAGGGGAAAGGAGACTGTTGGGAGGATGAGACATGTATGGAGCAGAGAGGAATAGTGTGCTGTCACCAGGCAGGGAGAGCCGTGGAAGTTGCATATAGGTGGGCATGTAAATTTATATGGGAATGTACATTTTCACTCAGTCATAATAATAAAAAAAAAAAAATCTGTCCGTCACAAGACAAAGCCTGGAGACAGCCTTGCAAATAACCCCTGGAGCCAGGCCCAACCACAATCCAGTAAAACATCCCCTAGCGGTTACATTTTACAACCTATGGAAATTCCATGTGGATGAGAACATTCACCAATGGGGTTGACACATTCACCCACAGCTACATTTTGCAACTTGCAGAAATTCCATGTGGCCTCAGCCAATAATGCAAAGGTCAGCTCCCCCTCCCTACTTTGCAGTTTCACGGCTTAAATGCTGGGTGCTAAGGAAGCTCAGGGTCGCCTTCAGCTCTGCGTAGTTTGGAGTGTGTCCCTGGTGCACCAACCCCTCTTTTTTTCCTATTGGGCACATTTTTAATAAAATTTAACTTATAAAGAGAAACTGCATCACATCTTGAAATCCGGACCCTAACACCAACGTTAATGTTCTCAAAAACCTCATAAATTAAACAATTAAACTTTTCTCAGACAAACAAAACTTTTGACCATATCGAACACTTTTCAACAAACCTCTATGGTATAATCCCTTAAATAGCAAAGAGCTCACTCATTAAGACTTAATTTCCTTGTTGCTTGAAAAGCAAACAGTATATAAATTTACATAATATCAGATATCTATTAAGCACAATTACCCTCAAGTCCAAGGCTGAAATTAAGCTTGCCTAAACATTCTAAGTCTTTAATTTATTCCTAAAGTTTTACCAGCTGGCTTTTAGAAGTTACACAAGTCTCTGTTCAACTGGCTTGGAAATCACAAAGTTCCATCCCTGATAAAGACATATCTCTAAGCCTGTCAGACAGGTCTCAGAGTTGTCCTGCAACAGTGGGAAGTCTTTTCTGGATTTACCCAATTTATGATAATCAAAGTAAGGCAGTAATCCTTATCTGGTCCCCTCCCACACACCTTTTTCTTCTCAAAAGCTTCCCTAAAGCTATGACTTGAGGGTAATTTCTGCCCTGCTCTCTACTTCTTTCTGGAGGGCAAAATATCATTAATTTCCCTTCTGCTCTTTTGGATTTGTTACTTTCTCTTTAAGACAAAGTCATCTCTCTAACTAAGGGCTGTAAAGTTAGTTTTTTTTCAGCCTAGTGATAATATGTCTGAATCTTCTTAAAATTCGGTTTCTGTGTCAACCTTAATTTAGCTCAAGCAAGACTCTTAAAATTAGGTACATTGGCAAAGGCAAAAGACACTTTTTGATTGAAAACTACAAATCCTGGGTCCATATAAACAGTTTATGTAAATACAACAATAACAAAGACATTTTCAAAACCTCACAAAGGCAAATACCAAACCACACTATACAAACACTTATCACTGTATCACACACACGTCCAACTTCACCAGATACACACACAGACTGTTTCTTTGATTAAAAGTGAGCTTGGTGAGGACTTTCCTGATTTGACAGAAGAACTCTAATTGCAGGGTGGAAGATAATTTTATGGATCCATTCAATTGTTAACTTTCTCCAGAGTCTAGTTAGTACCTTGGCCAGGCCATATTATAGTAAAACTTCATTTGATCTTTAGTTACAGGTGGTTACTCATAGTGAAACCAGATAGAATCTGCCCCATCAGGCTTTCTTAGGAACAGAGGCTTTATTTCCCATGTTACAGAGTGTATAGATACAGAAAAAGCTTTCTTAGTTGGGACAGATATTCCTTTCTTACCAGACAGATGGTACCAAGACAGACAGAAGTTCAAACCTTAATGAGAACCTGATTTCTCTGCACACAACCAGAATAAAGCACTTGAACCCTTTTTAAACTAGTGAACTGATGCCAGGTGCAGATGGGTGGCTTTTGAAGGCTCCCAAGAAAAAGATTCTCAGCAGCATGCTCAGAGCATTCGGAAGCCATACCTCTAGACCCACCTGTCCAGGTGTACAAGAGGGACTCCTCCAAATTCCTTCCTTTCCAGGATGAGCCAAAGAAGAGAGGAGGCTGAAGATCACACTTTCTAGCCTAATGTGATAGCCGAGGTCCAGGGAAATGGGAAACGTTATGCTTGGACCGATGTGTGCCTTACATTGTGTGGAGTTTGTCTTGCAGAGAGCAGAGACTTTCCTTGTCTGCACTATGTACCCCCTTATCCTGTCACAGAAGCCTTCCAGCAGCAGACACCCTTTGGCTCTTAAATATCTGACCTGTGCCCACAAATTATTTTATGGACCTTATCCTCGGCCATTAAATGGAACAGATAGATACCCTCACCCATTCAGGCCAGAATTACTGGGACAGTGTGAGCAGCCGGGCCTTCAGTGTTCACTAGGGAGTGCCCTGGTTGGAATCCTTCCATTCCTGTGGCAACTTTCCACCTGTTCACTGAGTGTTTCTGGAGATGTAGCAGAAAAGTGGAGGAGAGAAAAGTTAGCTCTTCCCTGGGAAAGAATTTACCAGAGGGGTCCCCACAGTCCTTCCATGGTCACCAGAAGTGTTGCTGAACTAAAGCAAGTTCGTTTTGCCTGTCACTGTAGCCAAAAATTTAGAGACAGTGTGGGTTTCAAGGAATATTTTATTTGCAGATATGCCAGCAATCTGAGGGACAGCGAGCCAAAAACTGTCCTGTTTGGATTATATTTCCAGTGGTTTTTATATCCAGAATTCAAAGGGGTAGGTATTTGTCACAGAACAACAGGTAGAAGTCACAAGATTTCGTTACATCTTATTGAACAGTGTGAATTACCCAAAATTTCATTCTCTCTCTCTGAGGTCTTAATCAATTTTACTTCTCAGAGATAAGGAGAGGAATATAGACCTGCTAATCCAGCCTGTGGATGATAATTGAAGAGGAGGATGGAATGTAGCTTAATAACCCAGGTGACCTTTGTTAGATTCTTACATTACCACCAGCCCCACCTTGCCAGTAGCCCCATGATTAGTTCAGCAGCCTTCTCTGAGCTTTAAACAACTGCAGCCTGGAGTCCACTTCCCTCACTCCAGGCAGTCTCCTGTGATGAAGGTTGGGGGAGCAGACAGCTGATATCTGGAAGGAGGCTGTGGGAGGGACTCTGATTGCCCTAAAATTTGTGGATTAGGATATACCCTCAGTGTAAGAGCTGTCTGGAACCTCATTCCAGAAATGCCTTCCTCTTCCCTTGTCCTGTCAGGCAGATGGAAGTGGAGTGAGGAGAAATGGAAGGAAAATAATTTCTGTACTGGCCCACTAGTTGCCAGGGAGCACTTTACCTCATCCTCATGATTGTTTCAGGTTTGTTCTTATTATTTCCATCCTTCATTTGAGAAAATAGGCTCAGAGAGGTTAAATAACATGTCTACAGTGACCCAGCAAGTAAGTGGTAGAGCCAAGATAAAAACTCTGGTTAATCTAGTTCTGACTCTGGAGTCTCCTCTCTTATCTAGAGCCCAAAGTGTTAGGGTCCGAATTTCAAGACGTGATGCAGTTTTCTTTTAAAAGTTAAGTTTTATTTAAAAATGTGCCCAATAAGGAAAAGACTGGTGCACCAGGGATGCACTCCAAACTATGCAGAGCGGAGGTGACCCCAAGTTTCTCTAGCGTGTAGTATTTAAGCCGTGAAACCAAAAAGCAGGGAGAGGGAGCTGACCTTTACATTGATTGGTTGAGGCCACCTAGAATTCCTGTTAGTTGTAAAATGTGGTCGTTAGTAAATGTTTTAGTAGATTGTAGTCAAGGTCTAGGGGTCATTTGTAAGGCTGTCTCCAGGCTTTGTCTTGTGACAGACAGATATTTTGTAAGACAAAGGTGAGATTACTCTATGGTATTCCTGCTGTTTTCTGCTAAGTTGTTCCCTGGAGTCTTCCCTTCCTCAAAATGGAATCTGAGGTTCAAAATGGAGTTACTTATGCTTCATTTCAACAAAAGAATCACAACTAAGCAAGTGAGAATGGAAACCAGAGCTCAGTGCAATCATTGGCTAAATCTCTGAAGAAGGAGGGAAGAGCCGACAAAAATTACAAGTTGCTCCAGGAGTATTATTTGTAGTTCTTGTGCTACAATGTGGAAATTCCAGTAGTGCTTAAATGCTACAGCTGTTAGCCAAAAAGGTTGGCAATTTGAGTTCCACTAGGCATTCCTTAGAAACACTGTGGACAGTTCTACTCTGTCCCGTAACATCATTATGAGTCAGAATTGACTCCAGGGCAGTCTGTTTGGTGCTACGATGTATCTAGACGAAAATGATTAGATGAGAAATGAACAAACTAAGTCACAGAAGGCCAGTTGGAAAATCGGGGATCTCTAACTTAGAGAAGACTCAGAAGAAGCTAAATTGTTGCTGGCCCTGTTTCCTGGATCCAATTCAGCCAGAATAGGCTAGATTTTCTTGTAATAATGAACACTCACCACATACCAGTTTATTTCTGCCTCACATCACATGTTCAGCACAGGCCAACAGGAGGTGCTGCTTCTCCTGGACCCTCAGAGATCCAAGCCAAGTGGAGCTTCATACAGACATGAGCACCCCCAACCACTGCAGTCTTAGAACAGGAAAGAGAAAAACTGCATGCTGTCTCTTAAAGCTTCTGTTCACATTTCACTGGCCAAAGGAAGACACATGGCAATACCTGATGCAATCCCATCCAATGCCCGGGAGCAGCTTGGAAATGCATGATGGTCAAAGGGGTAACTGGGATTATGGGTCAGTGTATCAGGAAGCAGATCGTAAATCCCAATGAACAGGAACTTCCCAGTGAAATAGTGAGTACCCGTCAACAGAGGTGGCAAGCCACAGCAAGATAGGTACACTGCATACAAGAAGGTGATGGAAGAAACTGGGCCATTGCTGGGGTTGTGGGAGAGGGCCCGTGTGGCAGTACAGGGAAGCAGTGGTTAAGTGCAAGAGTTCTGAAGCCAGAGCTACCTGCACTCAGCTCCAGTGGCTCTTTTCTGTTTGGGGTGTTATTTTGTGCGGATTACCTGACGTCTCTGTGCTCCATCTCCTCCTCTGTAAGGTAAGGATAATAATAATGTCATAGGATTGTTTGAGGGTTCAACGAGGCAAAGCCTAGAGTATCATGCCTTGTGGATGGCACATGGGAAGCTGTGATCAAATCAGTTGCTCTTGATATTGTTCTCAGTCCTACTCAAGATCCTGTTACCCTCCCCTCCCAGAATCCTTGGCAGAGTCCCTTCCCAGCCCTCTCACGTTGCTAAAACTTTAGCAGCCAGGGTGCTGGCCAAGCAGGCTGAGCTTTTCCCACTACTGCTGTGGTGTGATCCATGGTTGCCTTCTTAGGAGAGCAATTGCCTTCTTTACTTCATCTCAGGTCTTCCCTGACAACCACTGGCCTGATTCCTGTCTGTATCAGTTTGCCTTTTCTGCAGTGTCAAAGAAATGGAGCCATACATCATGTAGCTTTTCTTTGTCTCTTGATTTATCTGTTTTTTTTGACACTTAGCCATGCTAGATGGGAGATTACTGTTTCCCCTCCTCCGCCTGGAGTCCCTGGGTGGTGCAAATGGTTAATATGGTCAGCTGCTAATCAAAAGTTGCAGGTTTAAGTCCATCCAGAGTTGCCTTAGAAGGAAGTCTTGGCAATGTACTTGCAAAAATTCAGCTACTGAAAACCTTGTAGAGGACAGTTCTGCTCTAACACCCATGGGGTCACAATGAGTCAGAGTCAACTCGATGGTAACTGTTTTTCCTCTAGCTCCGCTCCCTCCATATCCAGAGGTCACTGTTATTTGTTCCTTGGTTTCTGTCTTTGCAAAAATGTTCTCTCAGCTGTAACAGTACCCTTAGACTCTCCACTTTCTGAGCTGAAGCTATCAATGTCCTATAAGCTGTAAAATGACCATTTTAGAGGCATCAGGAAGTGGTATAGTAAAGTGAGGTGGTGTGCTTCGTAAATGCGAGTGGCAGAAAACAAAGGAGGGAGGGAAGTTAAGAGATCCTTTTGGAAAGAGGCAGAATTTGAGCTGAGCCTTGTCCGTTGAAAATCTCTTGAGGTCAGCAGCTGGCCCTCTGTGGGGTCTATCAGTAAGCACTGCCTGCAGTACCTCATTTTAGACACCAGGGGGAAGACAAATGACTTAGCTGGGGCTGCCTCTGTTCAAACAGCACATTGGCTCAGCCCGACCCACCCCCATTCCTACGGGTGGTTGCTAAGGGCAGCTGGCTCTAGGCTCTGGGCTCTCAGCGGCCTACCTCACTAGAGCTTGAGGCCATACATACTTATCTAACACTGGATTTCTTGGCTTCTGTTCACTGGTATTGTCTCATCTGCACTCCAGATTTCTCAAAGTATGGTCACTAGGGTACTTGCATGGGAATCAAACACTCGCAAACCAGCTTGTTAAAAATGCAGATTCCTAGGCTCTGCGCCAGACTTTTCGTCAGGAGGTTGTTGTTAGGTGCCGTCAAGTTGGTTCCGACTCGTAGAGACCCCGTGCACAACAGAATGAAACACTGCCTGGTCCTGCGCCATCTCCACGATTGTTTAACTCCCTTGTTGCAGCCACTGTGTCAGTCCATCTTGTTGAGGGTTTTCTTCTTTTTCACTTGACCCTCCACTCTGTCAAGCATGATGTCCTTCTCCAGGGACTGATTCCTCCTGAGAACATGCCCAAAGTATGTGAATGCTGTCTCACTATCTTTGCTTTCAAGGCATTCCGGTTATACTTCTTACAGAACAGATTTGTTTGTTCTTTTGGCAGTCCATGGTATTTTTAACATTCTTCCCCAAAACCACAACTCAAAGGCATCAGTTCTTCTTCTGTCTTCGTTATTAATTGTCCAGCTTTCACATGTGTGCAATACAGCTGAAAATAACATAGCCTGGGCCAGGTACTCTTTAGTCTTCAAGGTGACATATTTACTTTTTAACACTTTATTGTATTTATTTTTTAATTGTGATTGAGTTCAGGTGTACAATCCATTACAAATTTGCATGCCCACCTATGTGCAGCTCCTGCTGCTCTCCCTGCCCGGTGACAGCACACTCCTCGTATTGGTTCTATACGTGTCATATCCTTCTAACAATCTCCTGTCCCCTCCTCACCACCATAAAGTGCACACCATAAACTGCACACATGATATGGTCACTCTGTGTCACTGAGTCCAATCCATTCCTGTCTGAAGAGTTGATGCCCTCTGCCATTTTGGTCCTTGGTGATCATCTGTTCCTGTTGAGTTGGGACCATTTGGTGCGCAGCAGATGGCAGCTTGCTAGCTTTTAAAACCCTAGACGCCACTCACCAATATGGAGTGAAGTAGACTCTCTTAGCAATACGCCAATTGGCCATGATGTCCTCTGAGAGCATGGTCCCGGGAACCCAGCCCCTGCTATTCTGTCCTTGCAATGCTGGGTTAAGAATGGAGGAGTATTCATGTTATGGTGAAGTCCAGTTAAATTGATCTTATTTCTAATGTGTGCTGTCACTGATTTCACCCAACCAAATTTCTATCAACTATCTAATCTGTAACCAACCCTCACCGTCCCTCCCTCCCCACCCTTGCAGCCATCCGAAAGTCTTTTCTTCTATACATGAGTCTTTTTAAGTTCTTATGGTAGGGGTCTTGTGTAATACTTGTCCTTTTGCCGCTGACTACTTCCACTCAACGTAATGTCTATCAATTGAAACCAAGTTATGAGATGCTTCCTAAAATCATCATTGCTCTTTATCATTGCATAATGTTCCATTGAGTATATATACCACAGTTTATTTATCCATTCATCTGTTGTTGGGAATCTGGGTTGATTCCATCTTTTTACTATCCTGGACTGCCCTGCAATAAACATTTGTGGGCCTGCATCTGTTGGTGTGAATGCCCTTGATGCTGTAGGATATATTCCAAGCAGTGGAATAAACCATTTGACTGGGTCGAATGGTTTATCTATTTCCAGCTTTTTAAGAAAGTGCCAGATTGCTTTCCAAAGAGGTTGTACCATTACCAGCAGTGTAAGAGAGTTCCAATTTCTCCACAGCAATTGTTGTTTTGTGTTTTTTGGATCATGGTCAACCTTGTTGGGGTGAGATGGTATCTCATTGTAGTTTTGATGTGAATATCCTTAGTACTTAATGATCGTGAGCATTTCCTCATGTCTCTTTTGGCTGCCTGGATCTTCACTTTAGAGAAGTGTCTGTCCATGTTCTTTGCCCATTGCTTAATTGGATTATTTATCTTTTTCTCATTGATATTTTGTAGTGTCTTATGGATAATGGAGATCAGACGTTGGTCTGACATATAGTTAATTCTTTGGATGAGCAAAAGTGTTTGATTCTTAGTAGTTCCCATTTATCTATTTTCTCTTCTGTTGATCGTGCTTTGTTTGACAGATTTTGATGTCTGTCTACATTGTGTATTAAAACTTCTATTATTGATCCTATTTTTCCTTGGATGAGCTTTATCACTTTAGTTTTGATATTTAGGCCTTTTATCCAGTTTGAGTTGATTTTTTTGTTAGGTGTAAGATATGAGTCTTGTTTCAATTTTTTGCAGATGGGTATCCAATTTTGCCAGCACTATTTGTTAAAGAGATTACTTTTACCCCAGTTTAAAGTCTTAGGACCTTTGTGGAATATCAACTGTTCATAGGAGGATGGTAGCATCTTTGGGGTCTGAACTCTGTTCCATTGATCTATCTGTCTCTTTTTGTATCAGTACCAAGCTGTTTTGACAACTGTGGCAGTGTAATCGTTTCTGAAGTAGGGTAGTGAGAGGCCACTGAGTGTGTTCTTCTTCTTCAGTAGTACTTTGCTTATCCAGGGCTTCTTCCCTTTCCAAACAAAGTTGGTGATTTGTTTCTGCATCTCATTAAAAAATGACCCTGGAATTTGTATTGGTATTGCATTATATAAGTAGATTGCTTTGGGTAAAATAGACATTTTCACAATGTTAAGTCTTCCTATCCATGAACAGGGTAGGTTCCTCTATTTATGAAGGTCTCTCTTAGTTTCTTGCAGTAAGATCTTGTAGTTCTCTTTGTAAAGATCTGTTATTTCTCTAGTTAGATTTATTCTTAGGTATTTTATCTTCTTGGGTGCTATAGTAAATGGTACTGACTTGGTGATTTCTTCTTTAATAATCTCATGGTTGCTATAAAGGAATCCTACTGATTTACTCATGTTTATCATGTATCCTGAGACTTTGCTGAGCTCTTCTATCAGTTTGAATAGTTTACTTATGGATTCTTTAGGATTCTCTGCATATACAGTCATATCATCTGCAAGCAGGGAGATTTTGACTTCTTCTTTGCCAATGCAGATGCCCTTTATTTCTTGGTCTTGTCCAACTGCTCTGGCTAGAACTGCTAGTACAATGTTGAATAGGAGAGGTGAGAGTGGGCATCCTTGTCTAGTTCCCATTCTCAAGGGGAATTGTTTCAGTCTCCTTCCATTCAGGATGATATAGGCAGTCGGCTTTGTATAAATGGCCCTTATTGCATTGAGGAATTTGCCGTCTATTCCTATTTTGCTGAGAGTTTTTAGCACGAATCACTGTTGGATTTTATCAAATGCTTTTTCTGCATCCGTAGACAAAATCAGGTGATTCTTGTCTTTTGTATTATTTATGCGGTTGATCACATTAATGGTTTTTCTTATGTTGAATCAGTCTTGCATCCCTGGTATGAATCCATCTTGGTTGTGATGAATTATTTTTTTTGACATGTTGTTGAATTCTATTGGCTAGTATTTGTTGAAAACTTTTGCATCTAGGTTCATGAGAGATGTTGGTCTGCATTTCTCCTTTTTTGGAGGGTCTTTCCCTGGCTTTGATATCAGAGTTATGCTGGCTTCATAGAATGAATTTGGGAGTATTCCATCCCTTTCTGTGCTGTGAAATGGTCTTAGTAATATTGGAGTTAACTCTTCTCTAGGCGTGGTAGAATTCTGCAGTGAAGCCATCTGGGCCAGGGCTTTTTTTGGTTGATAGTTTGGGGATGACTTTTTCAATCTCTTTCTTTGTGATGAGTTTATTAAGTTGTTCCGCTTTACCTTGTGACAATATTGGTAGGTGATATGAACCTAGGAATTTGTCCATTTCCTCTAGGTTTTCAAATTTGTTAGAGTACAGTCTTTCATAATATTGTTATGATATTTTTTATTTCTGTTGGATCTGTTGTGACATCACTCCTCTCGTTTCTTATTTGGGTTATTTGTTTCCTTTCTTGTTTTTCTTTAGTAAGTTTAGTCAAAGGTTTGTCGATTTTGTTGATCTTTTCAAAAAAACAGCTTTTGGACTTTTCAAATTTTTCAGTTGTTCTTCTGTTCTCTAATTCATTTAGTTCTGCTCTAATCTTTATGATCTGTTTTCCTTTGGTGCCTGAGGGGTTCCTCTGTTGCTCTTTTTCTACTTGTTCAAGTTATAGGGTTGGTTCTTTGGTTTGGGTTCTTTCTTCCTTCCAGATGTGTGCATTTATAGAGATAAACTGACCCTGGAGCACTGCTTTACCTGTATCCCATGGGCTGTGGTGGGAAGTGTTTTCATTCTCATTTGAATCTATAATTTTTTTATTTCATCCTTGATTTCTTCTATAACCCATGGCTTTTTGAGCAGCATGTTCAGTTTCCATGAGTTCCAGTTTCTGTCTAGTTTTTTCTGCTGTTGATCTTGACTTTTATGGCTTCACGGTCTGAGAATATGCTTTGAAAGAATTCAATGGTATGGATTTTGTTGAGATTTGCTCTATGTCCTAACACATGGTCTATTCTGGAAACTTCTCCAGGTGCACTGGAGAAGAAGGTGTAGTTGTCTGCCAATGTCTAGAAAGTTCTGTATATGTCAATAAAGTCTAGTTGGTTAGTGGTGGCAATGAGATCTTCTCTCTTTACTGAGCTTTTTTCTAGAAAATCTGTCCAGTACTGATAGTGGAGTGTTGAAGTCTCCCACTATTATTGTGGAATGATCTGTCTTATTTTTTAATGTAGTCAATGTTTCTTCAATGTATTTAGATGCTCTAGTATTGGGTGCATAAATATTTAATATTGTTAGGTTCTTTCTGCTTGTTTATTGAACCTTTCAGCAATAAATAAACTGCTTCCATGCTAGCATCATTGCTCCTGGAAAGTCAGATGAAAGCCTACAGGGATTCCTTCTGAATGTTAGCTTTGCTTTGAGTCTCTCTCCCTTTAAGAGTTTCTGCTTATGTTTCATTGTGTTAAGCTTGATTATAATATGTCTTGGAGTCTTTCTTTTGGAATCTATATTGAGTGGCATTTGATACACATCTTGGATATCTATATTCTCTTCTTTCATAATTTCAGGGAAGTTTTCTGTCAGCAGCCCAACAACAATTCTCCCTGTGTTTTCAGGTATCTCTCCCTGTTCAGGAACTCCAATTAATCATAGATTGTTCCTCTTGATAGAATCTGACATGCTTCTTAATGCTTCTTCATTTTTCTTGTTTCTTTTCTCTGATTTCTCGTCATAGATGCTGGAGCCTACTGGATCTGTCTTCCAAGTCAGAAAGTCTATTTTCTATTTGTTCAATTCTGTTTTCTTGGGTTTGAATTGAATTTTCTATTTCTTTGATTTTGTTATTGATCTGTTGGATTTCAGAATACTGGTGTTCCATCAGATTGAACAGCTTACTTAATTTGTCATTTTGCTCTGCTGCATTTTGTATAATGTCTAGGAGGGCTCTATATGTAATCCTTTTCTACTCAACCTCAGAGACTTTCAGAAAGGCTTCTTCATCTGGGAAGATCTTTGTTTTTTTTGCTTCAGGGGGCTTTCTGGAGCCATATGTGAATTTTTCTTTAAGTTTCTGTCCAATGTTTCTTGCTTTTTGGGCATCTAGAGGTTGTTTAGTTTCTCTGATTTTACCTTAATAGGATCTAAAGTGCAGTCCGCTAAGGTAGGTAATCACCAGTCACCTCTGTGTACTCCAGTGGCTGGGCCCAGTTGAATATCTGGGGTAGCAGGGTCCACCTCCAGATTGGCAAACACATGACCCCTCTCATGGAGTCACTGGGGGACCGTTAGGTGACCCTATGATGTGGGTCAGTAAAGGCTGGATGCACTGCAGTTATTTCTCTAGGTAGTCTTATATTGGAAGGTAAAAGCTACCTGATAGCTTTCAAAGTCAGTCAGGCAAGTTCCTCTTTCCAACTGGCAAAGTAAGCACCTCTGTATCCAACCCCAGATGCTGTAAACTAGTTCAAAGTACAGAAAGGCTACTGCCCTGCTGTCATCTGCTGCTGGGCCCCACCTGTAAGGTCATGCTGTACAAAACACAGCTTTTCTGTTAGAAAAGCCAACCTGGGCTACTTTTTAAACACTTTAAAGAGGTCTTTTGCTGCAGATTTTCCCAGTACAATGCATCTTTTGATTTCTTGACTGCTACTTGTCAGGAGGCAGGGCCCAGGAATCTGTATGTTAACTACACAGCCCATGTTCCTTTCATGCAGAAGAAAGACTGAGACCCTTAGAAAGGAGTCTTTCTACAATCTGACCCCTCATATTTCTCCACTCTCTACTGAAATTTTTGATAAAGAGTCTGTAATTTTTACTTATTTTTAATTTTTTTGTACTTCAGGATGATTTACAGAACAAGTTAGTTTCTCATTAAACAGTCAGTTTACATACTGTTTTATGAAATTAGTTAACAACCCCATGAAATGTCAATACTCTCTTTTCTCAGCTTCAAGTTCCCTATTACCAACTTTCCTGTCCCCCCACCCCCCTTTCTAGTCCTTGTCCCTGGGCTGGCATGCCCCTTTAGTCTCATTTTGTTTTGGCTGAAGGGTGAACCTCTGGAGTGACTCCATTACTGAGTTAAATGGTGTCCAGGGGGCATACTCTTGGAGTTTCTCTAGTCTCTGTAAGGCCAACAAGCCTGATCTGTAATTTTCTCCAGCTCTGTCTAGGCTCCTCTATTATGATCCCTTTCAGAGCAATCAGTGGTGGTGGCCAGGCACTATCTAGTTGTACTGGATTCAGTCTGGTGCAGGCCATTGTAGATGGGGTCTATTATTCTTTCAGACCAATCTTTCCCTTGTGTCTTTAGTTTTCTTCAGTCTTCCTTGTTCCTAAGTGTCATGGATTGAATTGTGTCCCCCCAAAATAGGTGTAGCCATGTAGCTGGGCCATGATTCCCTGTATTCTATGATTGTCCTCCATTTTGTGAATTTGCTGTGCTGTATGTTAAAGAATTAGGGTGGGACTGTACATCCTTTCGGAAGATCACCTCCCTGCTCCACTGTAAAGGGAGTTTCCCTAGAGTATGGCTTGCCCCACCCTTAGTCCTTTTGTCCTAACAAGAGATAAAAGGAAAGACAACTGGGCAGAGAATTGGGAACCTCACACCATCAAGAAAGCAGCACTAGGAGAAGAGCGTGTCCTTCAGACCTGAGGTTCCAGTGCCAAGATGCTCCCTGGACAAAGACTGATAGAATACCGGATTTTCCTCCGGAGCCAAAAAGGGGAAAGCCTTCCCCTGGAGCGGACATCCTGAATTTGGACTTGTAGCCTACTGGATGCTGTAAGAATAAACTTTCCTTTGTTAAAGCCGTCTACTCTGTGTTATTTCTGTTACAGCAGCCCTAGCTGACTAAAACGCCAAGGGATGAGAGCAGTGGACTGCCTTAGATGGCTGCTCATAGGCTTTTAAGATCCCAGACACTATTTATTGAAGTAGAATGTAGAACATTTTCTTCATAAACAATAGTTTGCCATGAGCTAGATTTGGGAATGTATACTTTCACCACAATAATTTTTTTTTTTTTTTTTGATGCATAACTCTTAGAACTGGAAGAAACAGTGGAATATTTAATAGCCTAATCCTCATACTGTGTTGCTGGGACATTAAATAGGGTTGATAAAATAATATAAGTACATTATTTATATGTTCAAATGTAGCTAAGAGAAGACATAGGTAGGAAAACAGAGACACAGATAAAACAGAGAAGAAAGCATTTATGTGAACTAAATTCTCATTTGTCTTACTATAGAGTCAATGATCTTACCTAAAGTCAGTAAACCAAGAAATGAGTCTATAAACAGAGTTATGGAGGCAAACCACCTAAATAAACATACATACAAAAAGCTGTAAGAGATTGCCTTTGGGAAGTAAGACAGGTGTAGGCAAGTTTGGACCAAGAAACTTGCTTTTCATCACAAACGTGTGTATTACTTCATGTTGTTTTTTCTTTCTAACTTAAAATACTATCTTTCCTGATTAAATAGATAAAGAAACTGAGGCTCAGAGAGGCCAGTTTTCTTCCTGGGGTCACCCAGCTCAGAAAAGGAGAGACTAGGGATAGGCACTGTATCTCCTGTTGCCTGCCCCTCTGAGCTGCATGGGTCTTTGCCAATAACCGTAACAGCTTTTTTTCACCCCACTTTGTGATTCAACAGCCACTCAAGGTACGGTGCCCGTCCTGACTTCTTCTTTCCCTGGCATACACCTGTTTATTTTTTATGACCCACCCCACTGTCAGTTCTATAACTGTGACTCTCTTTCATCTTCTCTCTGTCCTTGGCACCCGCCTCTGTGGTAATGTGTTTGATCCCACTGGATCCTAAAGAGTTGGCTATTCATCCATCTGTCTATCTTGCTGTGTCATTTGCTAGACTGTGAACCCCTCAAGGTAGACCAAATCCAGCTTCTACTCTAGTGACTGCCACAAGGTGGGCATTCAGATTGTTTGAGGAACATTTGAATGGTGGAGTCCATGTGTCTCTGACTCTAAGATTCTGGGC
Organism: Heterohyrax brucei; assembly: GCA_028571685.1. Lineage (NCBI taxonomy): Eukaryota > Metazoa > Chordata > Mammalia > Hyracoidea > Procaviidae > Heterohyrax > Heterohyrax brucei. The sequence goes on along the minus strand of CM053154.1, from coordinate 82,864,913 downwards.
TGGTGGCCAGGGCCACAAACACTGACAACGGGCCTGGTAGTTGTGGGGGAGGCTGCCACACCGAGTTCACACTCATCCCTGACTAACTCTCCCACCCAATCTTGCTGTTCTGCCACCTTCCTATTTCCTTGTTCTCCTCGTCCCTCACCCCAAGTCTTATCTGCAAATCTCGGTACAACCAAAGGCACACTTTCAGAGCCAAGAGGAACCTTCCATCTGGATTGAAGTAAGCCACTGACAGAGTTACATCCTGAGTTAGCAAGGGGCGGGGGAAAGCTTTGAGGAATCAACTAGCCTTGCTTCCTTAGAGGAATTAACTCAGAAGAAAAAATATGTGCTGGGAAGAGCTGCCCAAAGAGGTGGAAACAGAGAGATGGATGGGATTGAAGAGTTTTACTAGGTGTATGTCTCCAAGCAGGTTCTCAGGGTCTTTGGCCTTTGTGTTCTCATCTGGATAATGTTGTTGTTGCTGTTGTTAGTAGCTCTCAAGTTGACTCCTGACCTGTAGGGCCCCAAGTACAATGAGATGGGACCATTAATAACCCATAAGGTTTTCATAGCCTTATTTTTCAGTAGTAGATTGCCAAGCCTTTCTTCCTACTCTGTCTTAGTCTGGAAGCTCTACTGAAACCTGTCCAGCATCCTAGCAGCATGCAATTCTCCAGTGGTGGACAGGTGGTGGCTACACTTGAGGTGCCTTGACCAGGAGTTGAATCCTACCACTGAACCCCACTGCCCCGTCTTCTGGCTAATAGGAGTGATGATACACGCCTCAGTATGGTGGGTCTAAATGAGACAAAACATGGTGAGGTGCCTGGAACGGTGCTGGTTACAGCAGGGGCACAGCACATGCGTGAACCTTCTTTCCTCATCTTTTTCTCCAAGGTTGTTTCTGTTTTCAGCAAAGTTATCCAGAGATATAATTAAAGAATCAAACTGTTTTTTTGTTGTTGCTGCTGTTGCATCGAGACCCAGCTTCCTGTCCTACTGCTACTATTTCCTTTCCTCCAGAGGCAATCCCTTTTAACTCTTTTTAACAATCCTTTGGTATTTGTATCTGTATTTCAAAGCAAGTTGCATATATTGTTACTTACTGAAGTTTCCTTATCAATTGACTTTGGAGGATCTGGTCTTTCTGAAATAGGCTCTTCCCACCCTCACTCCCGATTCCACACACATTCTTTCTGTGCCAGCCTCACTGTCCCATGATGGTTGTACCATAATTTTGGTGGTAGCTATTTTCAGGATTCATGTTATTATGATTATGTAAACACTCCCCACAGCTGAGCCAAGAGGTATACCACAATTGCTTTTCCTCTCCTGAAGGGTATTTTCCCCTGGAATTAATTATTATCTTTTTGTCTCATTGTTTTTCAAAACATTGTATGTATTTTTCTTTATTTTATCTACCAAACACACTAGCTCCATTGTGTACATCTCTTCTCAGCATGGTTGATCCCATCTAGTAAACTACCATCTTTGTCTTCTTGAAGCAACTCCTCCTGGGCCTGCTGGTTACTTTCTGGTCTCATAGCACAGATGTTGACAAGAATCTCCTTTCACATACATCCCTGTCTCTCTCATGTTAGATCTACTGTTTGCTGAATCTCAAACGTTGCTCTTCCATGGTTTACACACTCATTTTTGTAGAGCACATCCTCTAGTAGCTTCCTGAAAAAGAGAGCATGTGAGGCAATTGTCTGAAAATGCTCTTCAACTACCTTCACCATTGACTGGTAGTTTGGAAACAATTTTCACTCAAAATTTTGAAGACGTTATTGCGCTGCCTGCTTGCTGACTGCATGTTTGTGGTGAAGTCTAAACGCCATTGTGAACACTGATTCTTTACATAAAACCTGATTTTTACCCCTTAATTTTTCATCCCTTTATACCAGGGATGCTATCATTTTATTATGTTGTCTGCTTGGTGTGAATCCGTTTTATCCATTATGCATGGCACCTCTCTGGAATGTTTAGGTCTGGAAACTCAGGTCCTTCAACTCGGAACATCTCTTGAATTATTTATTGATGATTTTCTCCTTAACATTCTATCTTCTGGTACTCTCGTTAGTCAGGTTTTGGACCATATGAATTGCTTAATTCCAGTATACATGTTAGGAGACCTGGTGGTGCAGTGTTTAAGTGCTTGACTGCTAACCGAAAGGTTGTTGGTTTGAATCCACCACCTGCTCCTTGGGAAAAAGATGTGGTAGTCTGCTTCCATAAAGATTACAGCCCTGGAAACCCCATGGGACAATTCTACTTTGTCCTACAGTGTCACTGTGAGTCAGAATTGACTCACATCAGTGACAGTGGGTTACCATACACGTATAGTGGTATCAGAATGATTAACCTGTGCCCTGATAGGAAGCAGTTTTGTCAGCTAGGGTTCAGTGCTTATGTACAGTTTCTTCAGCATATTGTGAACTTTCCTTCCTTTTATCTTTTTCCTAATTGCTGTTTTTATTGTGAGCAAGGCTATGAAGGAATATAATTAAAGAGTCAAATCACTCTTTTGTTGTAACAAAAGACAACTTATTTCCAAATTTACTAGGTCAGTACCTTCTCTTCAAGGACTTCTTTCATACACTTGTGATACAGTTAAATTGCTTTGTCATATTCTGCATTCCATCTTGTGACATCCATGCAACCTCCTAAATGACTTTAAAAAATTTTCTTTTTGGCATAGATTTTACCACAAGTATTCTCCTTTCCATTCTTAGAGGCTGAGCTTTGGTTTCCCTGGGGTAGGGTGAGAAAAGCCAGCGTTAGTAAAGTCTAGGCCACTGTGACTCCAACTGTGTGACAAGAACTTTTGCCTCCAAATATCCACACTGTACCATCCCATTCAGGGCCTGAGTCCCAACCTTCTGCCCTGGATGATTCCTTCCTTTGGGCTTTGAAAGCCCTGATCTATTGAGAAGGGAGGTAGATTGTTTCAACATTCTTAGCCAGAGGCCTCAGGGCAAGTCAGTTTGGCCATGACTCAGGCTCAGGAGGTGACACAAACAGAGGAGCAAGAAGCAGGGGGCAAAAAGGGAAAGAATCCCATCCCTAACAAACAGCACCCTAAACAAACCTTCTGGAGGAAGTGACAGAGGTCATCAAGTTTCAGACCACCAAAACCAGTTGCTGTTAAGTAGACTCCACTTCATGACAACTCCATCATGTCAGAGTAGAACTGTATTCTATGGAGTTTTTTCTATAATACAGTATTATTTTTTATTTTTTGGTGCAAGTATACACAGCAAACCCCACTCCTATTCAAATGATTTCTAGATCTAATGATTGCTGACACTAGTTATGTTCTTCACATTATGGCAACATTCTTATTACTTCTGTCCTAGTTGTTTCCCTCCTGTTGTCTTAAACTGCCTGCCCCACAAACTTATGTCCTATGCTTTAGAATAGCTGTTGTCTATTTGGTCTTATATGTTACTGCTATTGTCATGGGCTACTGAGTCAGTTCTGTCCAAAAGAATGAAACATTGCCCAGTCCTGCGCCATCCTTTCAGTTGTTGCAGTATCTGAGCCCATTGTTAAAGTCTCTGTGTCAATCCATCTCACCGATGGTCTTCCTCTGTTTCACTGACCTTCTACGTTACCGGGCATGGCCTTCTCCATGGAATGATCCCTCCTTATAACTGGTCCAGGTACATGAGACAAAGCCTGGCTATCTTCCCTTATAAAGAACATTCTGGCTGTACTTCTTCCAAGATACATTTGTTCATTCTTCTGTTAGTCCCTGGGATTTTCATTTTTATTCACCAACACCATAATTCAAAGGCATCAGCTCTTCTTTTTCCCTTGTGCAGATTTCCTGTGCATATGAAATGATCGAAAAGACCATGGTTTGGGTTAGGCACACTTTAGTCCTCAAAGTGAGATCTTTGTTTTTAACACTTCAAAGGTCTTTTACAACAGATTGTTCAATGCAGTACCTCATCTGATTCTTGACTGCTGCTTCCGTGCATGCTGACTGTGGATCCAGCTAAAATGAAATCATTGACAACTTCAGTATTTTCTCTGTTTATGATGGTGTTGCTTCTTGGTCCAGTTGTGAAAATCTTTGTTTTCTTTCTTTTTGGTTTTGGTTTAGGTAAAAGTTCACAGAGCACATTAGTTTCTCATTAAAATAATACACAAATTGTTTCATGACATTAGTTGCCAAGCGTGCAATGTGTTGACACTATCGCCCTCTCCACTTTGGATTTCTTTTTCCAATTGTCCAGTTTTCTTTCCCTTTCTGCCTTGTCGTCTTTCTTTGTTGCTGATGTGCCGGTTTAATCTTGTACAAGATCTGACAATTAAGTCCACAAACTCATCCTAGAAAAAGTGCTACACACCTCATTGCTAAATAGCAATATGGTCACCTTCAAAGTACTCCCCCTGCACTGATGCCAGCACTTAGTTCACCCTTCAAAGCACTTTTTCTAGGATGAGTTCATGAACTTAACTCTCCGTCCTTATATATGTGATTGAATTACAAAGCATGCTCCTCACATGTGTTATTGTTTGCCCTGTAAACCAAATCCATTGCCATTGAGTTGATTCCAACTCATAGGACAGAGGAGAACTGCCCCATAGAAATTCCAAGGAGTGCCTGGTGGCTTTGAACTGCCAAACTTTTGATTAGGAGATGTAGCACTTAGCCACTACACCACCGGTGTTTCCATATATGTAACATAGAAAACCCACTGCTGTTGAGTTGGGTCTGACTCACGGCAATCCTACAGGTCAAAGTAGAACTGCCCCATAGAGTTTCCAAGAAGTGCCTGGTGTATATAGTATTTGCCAATTCATTCTTTTTCTTGTGTACAGCTTATTGACATCAATTGCATTAGTCAAGCTCTACAAACTTGACCTGCTTTCATGTGGAGGAGTTCTCAGCAGATGATTCTTGGGAAGTAGATCACTGGGCCTTTCTTCTGAAGTATCTCTGGGTGAACTTGAACCTCCAACTTTTCAGGTAGCAGTTGAGTGCACTAACCCTTTGTACCACCCAGAGGCTCCAAGTTTGAGATTAACCAGAAAAAACCAAACCCATTGCCATCAAGTCAATTCTAACTCACAGTGACCCTATAGGACAGAGTAGAACTGCCCTATAGAGTTTCCAAGTATTACTGGAAAAGCTGGGGAATTCGGCTACCAGCCCCAAAAAGTCAATTCACTGAGACAGGAGTTTTTGGAGTGAGGTCAAAGGTTTTATTTGTAAGCCGGCATTGCAAAGGGACAGGGAGATATTCTCATCCTCAGATGCCATCCAAATTGACCAGGTAAAGTCTGAGTATTTAAAGGGAAAGACCACATGTACATGTAGGGAACAACATCAACAAGTTGGGGCATGTGGGTGTCAACTGAGAGATCAACTGGGTGGAGGCGGACTGGGTGGAGGTGATCAGTGGGGTGGAGGTCTGCCTCACAATCTCTTCTGACATCAAGGAAAACAGAATCCTAGAAGAATAATGCTCGAACACAAGTTATTTCTCCATCCTCTGGGCCTCCTGCTTGGTTCTTTATTGTTGATTTTTATCAAGATGAAAGGAGTCATTTATTATCTGTAGTTCACTGAATCCATAGTGGAGCCTACCGAGGGACCCACCCAAGCATCACTGCCTGGTGCTTGTACAGTGTGGAGGTCAAGTCTTTCTCTGTGTGTTAGAGGTGATCTGAAACAGTATCACCCAGGTCGCCTTAGTTTTGAGCACCCCTGACGTGGAGGCTATTTCAGCCTCCAGTTTCACAAGGAGCATCTAGTGAATTCCCACTGCTGATCTTTTGGTTAGTAGTTGCAGCACTTCACCACTATACCTCCAAGGTTTCCAAAATTTAGGATTAGGACCAAAAAAAATAATTGCTTATTGAATGGAATTACCTCCCTCTGTCCACCCCTCTGGAAACCTGGTGGCATAGTGGTTAAGTGCTATGGCTGCTCACAAAAGGTGGGCAGTTTGAATCCATCAAACAGCCCTTGGAAATTCTATGGGGCATTTCTACTCTGTCCTATAGGGTTGCTAGTTGTCAGAATGGACTTGATGGCAACAGGTTTGGATTTTTGGTTTGTCCCACACCCTACTTCCTGCCTTACCCCCCACTCCTCCCCCCCCCCAGTATCCTGTACCCTTACCTCTTTCATTCTGTATACCAGAGTTTCTTCTCTTTGGATGATCCCCTCAGTGCCTTCAATTATAGCTAGATTCTCCAAATTATACCTCCAACCAAAGACACCTTCCTGAATTCCAAAGAATAGTCTTCAGTTTTGTTCAGATGATTTTCCCTGAAACAGTCATCCACAGACACAACAGTCACAGCATTCTCTGCCAGTCTCCATTACAGATTGAATTCTGGTCCCCTAAAACATGCATTTTAAATCCTAACCTCTAAGCATGTGGTTTCAATTTGAGAATGGCTACCTTTATTATGTTAATGAGGCAAGATTAGTGTAGGATGTATCTTGAGACACTCTCTTTGGAGATATAAAAGAGATTAAACAAGCAAAGGAGAGATAAGGTAAGATAGATGCCAAAATACGTGAAGATCTCCAAGGAACCAGGAAGCTGAAGCTAAACAGACAAAACCCTCTTACTGAGCTAACAGAGAAAGAAAGCCCTTCCACAGAGCTGGTGCTCTGAAATCAGAATTCTGAGCACCTAAACTATGAAAAATTAAGTTTCTGGGGGGCAGAGTCAAGATGGCGGACTAAGCACACATCTCCTTATATCCCTCTGGAAATGCAGACCTGAATTGATAATCAAACGGAGCCTTCTGATCACCTAATCAGCCTCAGGACATGGCACAGGGCTATTAACTGGGACTTCATACCACTGAGCGAAAAACCTCCTCTCTTTCGCTGACTCCTGCTCCTAGCTAGCCCTGGCTCTCGTGGATGGAAGGTAAACACACCATTTTGACTTTTTTTTTCTCTGTCTTGGCCAGTGGGCAGAGCTGGATCTTGCCTATCGGCTAGATTCAGACACGCTGCTGGGGGGATAGGCAGGCGAAATTCCCATATTTTGAGAGCCAGGATTAGGACTCTGTTAATCTAGCCACTTTGAGCCTGTCGTTTTATATCTGCCTCAGTGGGGTTTGTACGGAATTTTGCAGTCAGTGTGCAGGACGCCATGTTGGTACCGAGATTTAGCGGGACCTAATTCTTAGCCTGGGAGCCAGCTCCTGCAAACAAGACAGCACTTCTCTGACAGAAAAGCAGTAATTTACCGACAGCGCTTCTCCGACACAAAAGCAGTAATTTACTGAAGGCCAACTACGTTGGGGGCCCTGCAACAGAAGCAGAGGAATCACTATCTCTTGGCACCTTTATCCCCTCTATCTGCTGCCTGTGTGGAGGACATCATCTTGGATACGGTGGCCGCAGCTGGACCTAATTCTTAGCTTGGGAGCCAGAGCCTGCCCACAGGAGAGCGCTTTTCTATCATAAAAGCACTATTTGATGCAGTGTCACCTAAGGCTAGGCCCTGTCAGCAAAGGCCAACAGGGCAGTAGCATTGCTGTATTCTGAACTAGTTTGTTATCATCTGGGGTTGGATATAGTGGTGCTTACTTTGTCACTTGAGAAGAGGGACCTCTACACCTGAAAACCTAACTGACTTGTGAAGTAGTCAGGTATCTTTTGCTTTACATTTTAAGACAGCCTAGAGAAACATTTGCAGTCCATCCTGACAGTACCTCTTCCAGCCTGTACATACTCACATGGGACCCAAAAAGCAACAGACACTTGTGTCATACAAGAAGCCACCCATGGCTTCAGAAGGCTCCCAAACAGAGCAACCAAGAAGTTTTCCAGATGAAGAAACTTTTATGAAAGCATCAAAAAGTGAATACAAAATGATTATATACACAGCCCTTCTAGACCTCATACAAAATGCAGCAGAACAAAAGGAGAAATTAAGCAAGCTGTTTGATTTGACGGAACACCAGTACTCTGAAATCCAACAGATCAAGAACAAAATCAAAGACATAGAAACTTCCATGCAAAGCCCAGAAAACAGAATGGAACAAATAGAAACAAGAATTTCTGACTTGGAAGACAGAGCTACTGATGCAGCATCTATCAGCAGAAATCAGAAAAAAGAAACAAGAAAAATGAAGAAACATTAAGAAGCATGTAGGACTCCATTAAGAGGAACAACCTTCGATTAATTGCAGTCGCTGAACAGGATGAGACATCTAAGAACACAGAGAGTATTGTTACTGAGCTGCTGAAAGAAAACTTCCCAGAAATCATGAAGGAAGAGAATATAGACATCTCAGATGCATATCGTACGCCACCCAATACAGATCTCAAAATAAAGACTCCAAGACATATTATAATCAAGCTTAACAAAATGAAACATAAGCACCAACTCTTAAAGGCACCAAGACTCAAAGCAAAGCTAACATTCAGAGGGAAACCCTGTAGGCTCTCATCAGATTTCTCAGCAGAAATCATGCTGGCATGGAGACAGTGGCATGATACATTCAAAGCCTTGAAGGAGAAGAACTCCAACCAAGAATTGTATACCCTGCAAAACTATCTTTCAAATATGAAAATGTAAAGGAAGACATTCCCAGATAAACAGAAACTCAGAGATTTTGTAAAAACCAAACCCAAACTACAAGAAATACTTAAAGAAGTTCTTGGCTCTAGCTTAGAAGAATGAAACCACTAACTTTATATTTTAGAACGACACACTACTCAATACTCATTTAGGAACGGCTCCAAAGTCAATCACAGATTTGATACGGAAAGAAGCAATCCAGTGATCATCATGAAAACTACGGTGTCATCATAATAAAAAGAGGGATGTACTACAGTTGTTATTGTCCTTCCAGATGGAGAGAAAGATGACAAGACTGGTAGCAATTAAAGTTGGGTTTCTGTAAAGCAGAACACAGATGTATCATACGATTTCAAGAAATGTAACACAGGAGTCTCAAAACCAGCTCAGAAAAAGGTGAAAAATCAACTCATGAAAAAGAATATCCCAGAACAGACTAATAAGAACAACAGAGAAAATATCAACATAAAAATAATGGCAGCAGTGAACACATACCTATCAATAATTAGACTGAATGTGAATGGACTGAATGCTTCAGTAAAGAGACACTGAGTGTCGTCTTGGATCAAAAGACATGACCCATCCATATGTTGTCTACAAGAAACTCACTTGAGACCTAAAGATAAGAACAAACTGAAAATTAAAGGATAGAATATATATCAGACTAACAATGAACAAAGAAGAGCAGGGGTGGCAATTCTAATCTCAGACAAAATCAATTTTAATATCAAATCCACCATCGTGAACATAGATGGACACTATTTATTGCTGAAAGTTTCGGTACACAAGCAAGACTTAACTATATTAAATATTTATGCACCTAATATCACAGCACCTAAATATGTCAAAGAAACACTGACTACATTCAAAAGAGTTAGATGACTCCAAGTCAGAGACTTTAACACTCCACTCTCATTACTAGACAGATCATCTAGAAAAAAGCTCAGTAAAGATACAGAAGACCTCACTGACACAATTAACCAACTAAACCTCACTGATATATACAGAACTTTCTACCCATCAGCAGACAACTACACCTTCTTCTCCAGTGCATGTGGAACATTCTCCAGAATTGACCATGTCATAGGCCACAATGCAATACTCAACAAAATCCATACCATTAAATTACTGCAAAGCATCTTGTCAGATCATAAAGCCATAAAAGTTGAAACCAATAGCAGAAAAAACATAGATAGAAAGTGGAACTCTTGGAAACTGAACAACATCTTGCTCAAAAAAACATGGGTTATAGAGGAAATCAAGGATGAAATAAAGATATTCATGGCTTCCAATGAGAACGAAAACACTTCCTACCAGAACCTATGGGATACAGCCAAAGCAGTGCTCAGAGGTCTGTTTATCTCCATAAATGCACACATCTGGAAGGAAGAAAGAAACCAAATCAAGGAACTAACTCTACAGCTTGAACAAGTGGAAAGAGAAAAACAGAGGAACCCCTCGGACACCAGAAGAAATGACATCATAAAGATTAGAGCAGAGCTAAATGAATTAGAGAATAGAAAAACAATTGAAAAAATTGAAAAGACCAAAAGCTGGTTTTCTGAAAAGATCAACAAAATTGACAAACCACTGGCTAAACTTACTAAAGAAAAGCAGGAAAGGAAACAAATAACCCAAATTAGAAATGAGAGGGGAGTTGTCACCACAGATGCAACAGAAATCAAAAATATCGTAACGGAATACTATGAAAACCTAGGGGAAATGGACAAATTCCTTGATTGATACCACCTACCCAAATTATCACAATGTGAAGCAGAACAACTTAATAAACCCATCACAAAGGAAGATATTGAAAATGTCATCAAAACACTGCCAACCAAAAAAGTCCGGGCCCAGATGGCTTCACTGCAGAATTCTACCAAGCATTTAAAGAAGAGTTATCTCCAATACTACTGAGACTATTTCACAGTATAGAAAGGGATGGAGTACTCCCAAACTCATTCTATGAAGCCAGCATAACCCTGACACCAAAGCCAGGGAAAGACCCAATAAAAAAGGAGAATTACAGACTCATATCACTCATGAATCTAGATGCAAAAATCTTCAACAAAATTCTTGCCAACAGAATACAACAACATATCAAGAAAATAATCCATCATGACCAAGTGGGATTCATACCAGGGATGCAAGGCTGGTTCAACATCAGAAAAACAATTAATGTGATTAACCACATAAATATTCCAAAAGACACAGATCACCTGATTTTGTCCATTGATGCAGAAAAGGCATTTGACAAAGTCCAACATCAATTCACGCCAAAAACTCTCAGCAAAATGGGCATAGACAGCAAATTCCTCAACACAATATGGGCCATTTATACAAAACTAATTGCCCACATCATCCTGAATGGAGAGAGACTGAAAGACTTTCCCTTGAGATCAGGAACTAGACAAGGATGCCCACTGTCACCTCTCCTAGTCAACATTGTGCTGGAAGTTCTAGCCAGAGCAATTAGACAAGACCAAGAAATGAAGGGTATCTGCATCGGCAAAGAGGAAGTTAAAATCTCCCTGTTCGCAGATGATATGATTGTAAATGCAGAGAACCCCAAGGAATCTATAAGTAAGCTACTCAAACTGATAGAAGAGTTCAGCAAAGTCTCAGGATACAAGATAAACATAAGTAAATCAGTAGGATTCCTTTATACCAACAATGAGACTGTTAAGGAGGAAATTATCAAATCAATACCATTTATGATAGCCCCTAAGAAGATAAAGTACCTAGGAATTAATCTAACCAGAGAAACAACAGACCTTTACAAAGAGAACTACAAGCCCTTACTACGAGAAACTAAGAGAGACTTAGATCAATGGAAAAACCTACCCTGCTCCTGGATAGGAAGACTTAACCTTGTGAAAATGTCTATTTTACCCAAAGCAATTTATTTATATAATGCAATCCCAATACAAGTTCCAGCATCATTTTTTAATGAGATGGAGAAACAAATCACCAGTTTTGTTTGGAAAGGGAAGAAGCCCCGGTTAAGCAAGGTACTACTAAAGAAGAAGAACACACTGGGAGGCCTCTCATTACCTGACCTTAGAACATACTACACGGCCACAGTGGTCAAAACAGCCTGGTACTGGTACAAAAACAGACAGATGGATCAATGGAACAGAACTGAGACCCCAGAGATGACACCATCTGCCTATGAACAGTTGATATTCGACAAAAGCCCTCAGACATTAAACTGGGGTAAAAACAGTACCTTCAACAAATGGTGCTGGCAAAATTGGATATCCATCTGCAAGAAACTGAATCAAGATCCGTATCTTACACCTTATACAAAAACCAACTCCAACTGGATAAAAGACCTAAATATCAAACCTAAAACGATAAAGCTCATCCAAGAAAAGGTAGGAACAACATTGGAAGTTCTAATACATGTCGCTGCCTAACTGTCCGCTCGTGGAAAGAAGACAGGACACACGGATACAAGCTACCTTGCAAGTTGCTTGCTTTATTCTTCTTCTGCTTTATTCTTCTCTCCTTATTCTTCTTCCTATTCTACTTTCTATTCTACTACCTATTCTACTTCCTATTCTACTTCCTTTGTTCTTCTTCCTCGCTCTCCTGCTGCGCCGCGTCCCCGAACGCCGCGGCATTCAGGGACGCGGTGGCAGCTGCAGCTCCCGAGGCTGTGTCTGCTTCCTATTCTACTTTCTTTGTTCTTCTTCCTACACCCGGTTCCCACACGCTTTTATCTCCCAGGTTCCTCCAATCACCCAAGGCCATGTCCTCCCAAAGCGGGGCTCTCAATAGGCTGATCAGCAGCCACTGCTCACAAGCATGCGCTATGCAAGCCCTAAGTCTGGTAAACAAGGGTGTGGAATAAGGAGGGGCTCCGGCCTTGGGCGCCATCTTGGGCCGGACGCTCCGCTCCCCACAAATACACAATGAGGACAGACTCCAAAATCTGTCAAAGAAACCACAATCAACAGAAGAGAAAATAGATAAATGGGAACTATTAAGAATCAAACACTTTTGCTCATCCAAAGACTTTATTAATAGAATTAAAAGAACACCCACAGAATGGGAAAAAATATTTGGCAACTCTATGTCAGACTGATGCCTGATCTCCATAATCTATAAGATACTACAAAATATCAATAAGAAGAAGATAAACCATCCAATTAAGCAATGGGCAAAGGAGATGGACAGACACTTCACTAAAGAGGAGATCCAGGCAGACAAAAAACACATGAGGACATGTTCACGATCTTTAGTTATTAAAGAAATTTAAATCAAGACAACAATGAGATCACCATCTCACCCCAACAAGATTGGCCATGATCCAGAAAACACAAAACCACAAATGCTGGAGAGGCTGTGGAGAAAGTGGAACCCTCCTACAGTGTTGGTGGAGTTGCAAAATGGTCCAGCCTCTTTGGAAGGCAATCTGGCACTTCCTTAAAAAAATGGATATTGATATACCATTTGACCCAGTAATTCCACTACTTGGAATATATCCTACAGAATCAAGGCCTTTCACACCAACGGACACATGCACCAGAATGTTTACTGCAGCACAGTCCATGATAGCAAAAAGATGGAATCAACCCAGATGCCCAACAATAGAAGAATGGACAGGTAAACTATGGTACATATACTCAATAGAGCACTACGCAATGATAAGGAATAACAATGATTCCAGGAAACATCTCCTAACCTGGGTTCAACTGGAAGACATTATGTTGAGTGAAAATAGTCAGCGACAAAGGGATAAATACTGTATGAGACCTCTATGATAAGATCTCAAAAACAGACTTATGTATAGAAGAAAAGACTCTTTGACAGCTGCAAGGGAGGGGTGGGAGGGAGGGTGAGGGGGAGAGGGCTTAGTTTAGATAGTTACTAGAAATCTAGTTGCGAGAAAGCGGTGATAGCACACATTAGAAATAGGAACAACATTAAGTGGACTTCAGCATAACTTGAGTACTCCTTCCATCTTAACTCAATACTGCAAGGATAGAGTAGCTGAGGCAGGGGGCACGGGACCATGCTCTTAGGCGAATTCCAGGCCAATTGGCACAACTAGCGTTTTGCTAAGAGAGCTCTCTGCACCCCACATTGGTGAGTGGCATCTGGGGTATTAAAAGGTGCCAAGCTGCCATCCGAGGACACAGCAAATGGTCCCAACTCAGCAGGAACGGATGCTCACCGAGGACCAAAATGACAGACGGTAAAGACAACCGAGAAGACCGAGAGACCCACAGGAGTGGGTGCCCACATTAACTTGGGACCGGGAGAACTGGGTGGTGCCCGGCCACCACCAGTGATAGCCATGATGGAGCTCACAGAGAGGAGTCTCACTGGCAACACAAGAATAAAAAGAGGTGCATCCTGAGATCTCCACGAAAAGACCTCAATTGATGGTCCAGTGGTTTTGGGGTTCCTCCAAGAGCATGGCCCCCGGCCCTGATGCTGCCCTTTCCTATAAATTATAACAAAGGTCCACTCTTTGGACATGAATGGATTGGACTTGGCAATGCACAGTGACCATATATTGGAAGCACTTTATGATTCTATACATCTATAGGATATCATCTTGCTGACCTCTGGCTGGAGGAAGGGGAGTGGATGGAGAGGAGGGGAAAGGAGGCTGTTGGGAGGATGAGACATATATGGAGCAGAGAGGAATAGTGTGCAGTCACTGGACAGGGAGAGCAGTGGAAGCTGCATATAGGTGGGCATGTAAATTTATATGTGAATGTACATTTTTACTCAGTCATGTTAAATAAAAATTGAAAAAACAAATTAGGTCCTTTACTTCACTTTCTGAAAAACTGAAGTGCAATCCTACCGAGAAATTTTGGGAAACAGTATAGAACCGTGTGCCCAAGTGATCCCACAAGTAGCGGGGGGACAGTGGGGCTGTTACCTGGCACTGCTCCCCTGGTTCAGATGCATCCAGAAAAAGCTCGCAGTTAAAAGAAAAAAAAGCAAGAGCTGGCAATCGGACATAGGTTAGGGGCAATGGGCAGTGTACCAAGAGCCCTTGCAACACCAGGTGTGTGCCTCCTCAGCTGTACCCTCTGGGAGAGGGAATGATCCTTCCATAGCCATCACAGCAATCCTGGCCTTCACTCTGGTTTATCCTACTGAGGTCTCTGACTGCATTAGCCTTGAGTTGCTGCCCACCGAGAAAGCAGTGACTGTGGCCAGAGATGGGATCATGCTGACCAGCAGAGACACATGACATCATGAGTCAAAGCTGGTTTGGCGACAACTGATATACTATTTCTCCCTTGCTACATGCTAGCTGCTTTGCGAATGTTACAGAACCTGGGCCACCTCCTACTGCTGGAGTGATACCTCTCCCCACCAGAAATGCATGGCAGCTGTTCCTGAGTGCTGGGCTGCAGAAAAGATACTGTGAAGTAAACAGCAATGGTTATCATACAGGCATTCTCTATAACAAAGTGTACCCATGGTGGTTGTTGACAAAACAGGATCTAACCACTGTGTTCCACAGGGCTTTCATTGACTGATTTTTGGAAGTAGATCACCATGACTTTCTTCCTAGTGTTAGTTTGTAAGTTCCACTGAAATGTATTCAGCATCATAGCAACACATAAGCCACCACTGACTGGTGGGTGATGGCTGCACTTGGTATCAAACCCAGGTCTCCCATATGGAAGGTGAAAATTCTACCACTGAATCACCACTGCCCTTACAAAACAAAATGGAATGGAGTAGAAATAAATCTTGGAAGAGGAGGAGTATGGAGACTTTGAAGCTCAGGGCTGGGACAGAACTTCGAATGTCATGTAGTCCAGTCCACTTATCCTGCTGCAGTTGCTTCCTCATCCACACAAGGTGACATTCAGTCTCACCTCACGCACCTGCCATGATGGAGAGCTCAGTGACACTCAGAGCAACCCATATGTGTTCCAGAAGACAGCTCTAACTGCCAGAAGTTTTTTCTCACATTGGGTTGGAATCTTCTTCCTGTATCTTCTCTCAATGGGCCCAGCTCTGCCCTCTAGAGTTTCCAGAACACATCTGGTTAGTCGGCCCAGCCCTGCCCTCTAGAGTTTCTAGAACACATCTGGTTAGTCGGCCCTAAATCTGAAACCTTCAAGGATGTGTAAACAGTGATTGCATTTCCCCAAGACTTCTCTGACCAGTCCCAGGCCTGTTGCCTTAGAAACAGTGGTCACAGAAGGGTCCCAACATCTGGAGTAGGGGCTAGGGAGGCCCCCCAGGGCAAGCATCTGGGAGTTGACAGGAGTGTCAGATACTCCCTTCCCAGGAAGCACTGGTCGACTCCAGGTCAGTGACTATTTACTGCTCATAAACAAATGGCCTCAGTCCCAGGGAAGAGCCCAGTCCCCTCATGTGGATATGTTTGTTTGAAGGATGTGAATCTCCCAGACACTTAAGCCCACTTCTCGCCTGTCACCCCTCAGATCTTTAGGACAAGGAGAGCTCTGAGTGCCTATGGATGGCCCACACAGCCTCCGATTTTTTAGTTCCTGGGGTCTAGGCTGGTCCTTCTGGTCCCAGCCTTGACTCCACCACCTCAGAAGTCTGAAAAGGATGAGATAGTACATGAGAATGGAAGTGCTCTGAGCTGAGCCACACGTTCCCACTGAATCCTAGCTCTGACTTAGCTTCTCAGACCCTCATCTGAAAAACAGTGAAAGGAGCTCATTTGCAGAGGTGCTCTGGGATGTGAGCGTGTTCTTAACAGGGGCATACCCTATGGTACTTGGAAAGCCAGTTTGCAGTGGCAGCTTCATTCAATGCTCTCCTGATGTAGTTACTAATTTCTTGTTCCAGCAATCCTTCAACTTTGAAGGCACCACCTGGTAACTTCCCTATCGTGGAAACTCCCCAAATTCTTCCTTCCTCCCAGGAGCCCTCACATATTAGTCAGACAGGCTAATGGTCCTATCTTCTCCCCAGTTTCCCAGCCCCAGCTTTGTGAGTCTTGCAGAAGATGACCACAGTTCTGTCTTCTCCTCCCTGTTCTTGGGAACTGTCCCCACCCTCCAGGGGTGGACCTCACTTCCATGACCTAAACTGGGTTAGGCAGAGTTCTTGTCACAGACAGTTGCTTCTAGCAGCCATGTTGGTAGCCATGTGGAAAAGCTAGTTTACAGTGGGGGAAAACACACAGGCACTCAGAGAGAAGTAGAGCCGAGAGACATGGTATGTGTTTGAGTTCCTGGTTCAGGTCTTCTTCAGCCCTGGTGTACCACACCTTGGAGGCACAAGCCATACTTAGGATGTAGTAGGAACAAGCCCCACTCTCCAGCCTTTTCTGAGGCTAGGCTAACTGGGCCCAGGGTAGAACTTCACCCAAGAGGAATCAACTTACACTGGCCTGACCAGACACACAGAGTGCAGGCTGAGCTCGTGGGGCGCGAAGACGGAGCCTTCCGCACAGCCTGAGGAGCCTGACCTAAGCAGAGACAGGGACAGAACAGAAGCAGGAAGAAGGCTCTCCTCTCTCTCCCAGAGAGGCTGCCATTTGCTGTTTCACTCAGTCGCTAACGCCACACCGCCTGCCCTCAGGCACCGTAATAGATTTCTGCAGCGATCCAGTAAGTCGTTCCTTTCTCCTAATGTACTTTAAGCTCCTGTATCCCGCCCCGAGTTCCCCCTTCCCTGAAACACAGACCAAGACAAGAAGCTGTCATCACTCATAAGGTGTGTTACAGAACAGGTCCTTACATCACCTGGGACCTTAAATTCAATCCTTTTTCTTTAAAGCTGAGCTATAATTTACATATATTTAAGGTGTACAATTCAGTGGTTTTGACTGTATTCACAGAGTTGTGCAGCTATCAGCCGTCTAGTTCCAGAACATCTCTATCGCTTCATAAAGACACCACTACCTGGTAGTGGTCACCTTCATTCCTCCTCCTCGCAGCCCTCAGCAACCACTGAACTACTTTTTATCACCGTGAATTTCATAGAAATGGCATCATACAACACGTGGCCTTTTGTGTCTGGCTTCTTTCACTTAGCACAATGTTTTCAAAGCTCATCTAGGTTGTAGAATGTGTCAGTACCATTTTATTTTGTCTTATAGCTTTGTAGCCATTGTATGCATCTTGTTTTTTCATTTTTCTGTTGATGGATGCTTGGGTGTCCCCCTTTTGTGGCTATTGTGAATATATGAACAGTGTTGCAGTGACTGTCAGGGTGCCAGTATCTGTTTTAGTTCCTGCTTTCAAGTTTCTTAGGTATGTACCTAAGAGTAGAATTGCTGGGTCTTATTATAATTATATGTTTGACTTTTTGAGGCACTATCAAACTGTTTTCCATAACAGCTTCAACCATTCTACGTAGGGTTCCAATTTCTCCACATCTTCACAGACACTTGCTAGTGCCTGTCTTTTTCACACCCTTTGTGGGTGTGAAACGGTATCTCAATGGTTTTGATTTCCATTTTCCCAAACCTTGGTGGTATAGTGGTTAAGTGCTGAGTCCGCTAGCCAAGTGGTCAGAAGTTCAGATTCATCAAGCACTCCTTGGAAACTCTACGGGGCAGTACTGCTCTGTCTTATAAGGTCACTGTGAGTTCCTATGAGTCAGAATTGACTCAACAGCAATGGCTTTAATGACAGTGATATTGAGCATCTTTTCATGTGTTTATTGGCCATTTGTAATATTTCTTTGAAGAAATATTCAAACCCTTTGCCTATTTTAGTTTGAGTACCTTGATTTTTATTATTGAATTAAAAGAATTCTCTATATATTCTGGATGATGTTGTTGTTGTTGTTAGATGACCTGAGTCAATTCTGGCTCATAACAACCTCATGTATTACAGAGCACAGTTACCCCAAAGGGCAACTCTGGGGTGTTTATGGCACAGATCTCTGGGTAGGTTTGAACAGCTAATCTTTTGGTTAGCAGCTCAGTGCTTAACTGTTGCACCACTAGGGCCCCTTGTATTCTGGATACTATTCCGTTATCAAATGCATGATTCGCAAATATTTCCCCATTCTTCAAGTTGGCTTTTTACTTCTTGATGGTGTCCTTTGAAACACAAACATTTTTAATTGTGATGAGATCTGATTTGTCTACTTTCTCTTTCGTTTTTCTTTCCTGGTGTCAGACTTGGACTTTCCATTCAGATTCTTTTCATCTGTGGAGTTTGGGATTCTGCCTGATGTTTACAGGTGTCTCTTTGGCCACTCACATCCTGAACAAGTTTATCTGTATCAAATTACAAACTCCCTCAGGCCAGTGACTAGCTCTGAACAAGTTCACACTATGCAATTAATAAAGCTTTTAATAATGATGGTGATTATAATGACCCAGGTGTCAATAAGTCCTCCCTGGGGTCTAACCTCATGTTACAGAACACATCCATTTCCTCTTTGCTGGTCCTGAGGAGGACTTTGACATGAAGACTCCCGAAAAAGGGAGGGACCTTTGAGCACACAGGAGGGGGCAGAGGAGCAGCAGGCCACT
This sequence comes from Heterohyrax brucei, assembly GCA_028571685.1. NCBI lineage: Eukaryota > Metazoa > Chordata > Mammalia > Hyracoidea > Procaviidae > Heterohyrax > Heterohyrax brucei. Next base: position 82,845,902 of record CM053154.1, on the reverse strand, counting down.
CTGCTTGGAGCATGACCTGTAGTGGGAATCTATGCTGAACTGAGCTTTCCACCAAATCAGAGGCAGCAGTCTGTGCTGGCACAACAGTAGGGGCTGGAAGTTGGTACCACTTTTCCCATTCTAAGAGAAAACCTGTGGTGGCTGGGCAGGGTGAGGTCCCCGGCCCTGTCAGCTATAGCTAAGGGTAGTTACATGAGCAAGGCAGGCAGAAGCCTCCACAGACACTCTCTGACTGCTGTAGCTCCTTGCAGTCTACCACTTTGGAGCTGAACCCCCTGAGGGCCTGCTCCCTGGGGATCTTCCAGGCCCTGCCAGGGCAAGCCAGACCTGAACCAGGAATGCCCTCTGCCGGTGGGCGTGACTATAGCCAAACAGCCTCGGAGTCCAGTCTCCCGCCCTCCACAACGTCAGCTGCGCTCACTCGCATATTCTCATTTGTCATAATTTAGAGAGCTCCTGAAGCCCTGGTGGTGCAGTGGTTAAGAGCACAGCTGCTAATCATTGGGTCTGCATTTCAGATCTACCAGCTGCTCCTTGGAAACCCTATAAAGCAGTTCTACTCTGTCCTGCAGGGCTACTACGAGTCAGAATTGACTTGATGGCAATGGTTTGGCAAGGAGTTCCCACTGCATGCCTGGGCTGGACCCACAGACACCCTCTGCCTTTGGCCTCCACACCAGGCTGGGTACACTGTGGGTGTGTGGGCTGGTTTTCAAGTCCAATGTCTCTGCTAAAATCAGAGGCCATGGAAAGAGCATGGGCTTTGGTGTCAGAAGAGTTTACATGTTAGGCTACAACTTAATCAAAGGGTGAGTCTGGGCAAGTCACCTAACACCTCTGAACATCTTCTGTATCTGCTGTTGTTGAGTCGATTTAGAGTAGATCTGCCCCATAGAGTTTACAAAGCTGTAGTCTTTGCAGAAGCAGACTGCCACATCTTTCTCTCATGAAGCAGCTGATGAGTTCAAACCACTTACCTTTCAGTTAACAGCCAAGCACTTAACTGCTGTGCCACCAGGGCTCATGTCTCTCCTACATCTTGAAAAATGATGTTACCAGTCTCACAGGGTAGCTGTGAGAGCCAACTGAGATAAGGTACATTAAGAGTCTAATGCAAAGCCAAGCTGACACATGGACACAATAGCTGGAAAATGTTGTTATCACTAATCACAGAGCCAACTTGCATCCTTTGTCTCTTTAATTTCCTAAGTCACTATCTCCAGCTGACATCTCTCACCTAAAGACTCGAATACCTAGTCAGTCCCAGACATGTCCACCTGATACCTCAGATCACTGCAAGTCAGACCTCCCGTGCTGAACTCCTCATCTGCCACTGGATACTGGCTTCTCTTCCTGTGGTTCCAGAAAGCAGCCAGCCAGCCACTGAAGCCAGTTGTCATCCTGTGTGTCATCCTGGAGCTTTGCTCTTCCAAATACCCTAAACGTTGCTCAGTATCTCCTGATTCCATCCTACCTTCTTTGTTCCTGTGGCCACTCCTTGTGCAGGTCCCCTTCACAGTGTTTCAGGGCAGTGTGACATCATATACTCCCTCCTCAGTGCTGTCCCGCAATCTCTCCTGCACCAACTCCACTAAAGATTTTACCTCCACTGCTTCCACTAACTGCTCTCATCCACATCACCCATGACCTCTAGGATGCTAAATCCCACAGTCATTTCTAGTCTTCCTCTCTCCTAATTCATCAGCATGGTAAATTACTCCCTCTGCCTGGAGATCCCTCCTTCACTTGTCTCCAGAACACATTCTTGACTCTCATAACTCTCAGGCTGCTGATTCTGTCTGTTTTGCTAACTTACCCTCGTCTCATGATGTCTAAATGCTGGAGATTCCTAGAGCTTACTTCTCAACTCCTAGTTTCTGCCTGTACTTGCTACACTGGTGAACTCTTCCTGTACCAGGGATATATATCCCATATCCATGTTGGCAATTTCTAGCTGTAGTCCAGATCTCTCTCTTAAACTGGAATATCAAACTACCTGCTTGACATCTCCATCGAAGGTCTAGCAGACATCTCAAATGAAATGCATCCCAAATAGAATTCCCAATCTTTTCCCCACACTTATCTTCCTACAGTCCATCTTCCTCTTCTCAGTTGAGGGCAACTCCATCTTTCCAGTTGCTTGTGTAAAAAACAAACAAAACAAAAAGAATAACCTTGGTGTCATCTCTCACACTCCACAAGAAATTCTATTGGCCCTAGTCTCTGAACCCATCCGGTATCCAACCACTTCTCACTGCCTCACCAGCCAACAACCTGTTCCCAGCCACCATCACCTATTCCCAGGATCAGGACAGGGGGGTTCCCGTAAGTGCCTTCTATGGCATAAGTTGGATCCTGTCACTCCCCTCAGAAAGCTCCATGCCTCTCCATTCACTTCTGACAAAAGACAAAATCATCGTAGTGACACATATTCGAGACAGTGGTGGACTGCACTCATCAGTGCTTCTGTGTGGTAGCCACAGCTCAGAGCTGATTAAATCTAGGAAAGCTGACTGGGAAGACAGAATTGCAGGATGGTGGGGAGCTGAGAACCAGTGAGAACTCAGGCTGTGACTGCATTCATGGGTGAGGTGATGTCTGGAGTGGACACTGGCCAGACGGGTGCTACACTTGCTGAAACTTGGCCATGAGGCATTGGATAAAGAGGTGGCAGGGGCTGCTCCTAGGCCAGCTAAGTGGATCATAGTTCACTCTCTCAGTGGGAAATATAGGAAATAAAATAGTTGGGCAGGGGGAGGAAGAATTCAGTTTAAGTATATTTGAAGTGCCTGTGGGACTCCAGTTGAAAAGGCAATAACAAAGTAATTAAGGGCAAAGATTTTGAACTCAGGAGCAATTGTAAATTATCTGTCTTAATATGCATTCTCTCGTATTAGAATATGATCATCTAGTTGCTAGATGATCATATTACGGTCTGGAATAATGGCCCACATCCCAGGGTTCCTTGCAGATTGGTATGGCCACGTAATCATGGACATAATGGATGGAGCTCCAGCAGCTATCTTGGACCATGAGGTGACTTTAAGGATGGAAATCAGCACAGAGGATGTGAAACAGAAAACTAAAAACCTGGGCCTTTGATAGCATCTGTAGCTTCCACCCTGGCTTTGAAGCCTGTTGTCAGGCTACTTTTATGAAAGGGAGAAATAAACTTCTATATTGTCAAAGAAACAATTAGTTTGGGGTTTTGTGCTATATGCAAACGGACCTGTTTTAATTGACAGAGGACTTACTTTAGACTGAGTAATGAAGAAACTGTTTAGAAACTATTTTAAAACTCCTTTCTGCTGGCCATCTATTTTCTGGGACTATAACCAACCCCACATTTCTGAGAAATAGTACACTGCCCAAACCTCTGTGCCTCCTGGATAGCTTTGTCTGTTGCCCAACCCTGTGACCATCTGTTGTCCATCCCGGTGACCACCGCCCTTGTAGATGACCATCTGCTTAGAGCCTTGCTCATGTGCTGGGCCCCGCATGACCCTCACCCCATCCTCACCTTTTTTTCTTCTGTACCCCAACCCCACCCCCAACCTGCATAAAAACCTTGTACTCTTTTTACTCAGGGCCCAGCTCCTCTGCTCTGTTAGGAGTAAGATCTGGGCCCCGGCATGCTGGAATAAATCCTCTTGCTGTTTGCATCAAGTAACGTCTCCTGAGAGTGAATTCGGGGTCGCGCCGTGAGTCAGGGTACTTCATTTTGGTGCGTTGGCCGGGAAACGGGTCCTCGGCGACCACCCCTGACTCCCAGAGACAACCTTGGAGGTAAGGGCCCATTTCTGTGTTTCTGTTGTCTCTGAAGTGTACACTTTTGGTTTGGCGACCGTCTCTGGCCCCGTGAGGGACCAGAGACAGTATCCTGCAGACGTGCTAGGAAGGATACAGGTTGCTGTCCTGGGGGACGCCCCAGGAGGAAGGAGAGACCAGGGACGCCTGGCGGGCTCCTCTGTAGAGTCTAATAATGAGGAATCCTCCTCTGTAAGGCCGGGATCATCACGATCCCCTGTGGACTCATTTCGGTACTTTTATGAAACTCGGTGCTGCCGCAGTCTGGTTTTGTTTTCGGTTTGTCTTGTTTTCATTGTGTTGAGTGTGTGTTTGACGATGGGACAGACAATGACTACACCCCTCACTCTGACTCTTGACCACTGGACAGAGGTGAAGGAAAGGGCTCGTAATCTGTCCGTACAGGTCCGGAAGGAGCCTTGGAGAACCTCCTGCACTTCTGAGTGGCCCACCTTCAATGTGGGATGGCCCCCCGAAGGGTCTTTTAATCTGTCTCTAATCTTGAAAGTTAAATCAGTTATATTCCAGGGACCACCAAGAGGACATCTTGATCAACAACCCTACATCACCGTGTGGCAGGATTTGGTCCAGAACCCTCCTCCATGGGTGAGACCGTGGATAGTGGACTCAGCCCACATAATGACCACTAACTCCACACCCCCGGAGGAGGAAAAGCGGAGGCCTGAATCGTCAGTATATCCCGAGGCCCAGGACCTCCTACTCCTAGATGACCCCCCACCTTATCCCCCCCAAGGCCCTCTGCCCCCCCAGAAGAAGCCGCCCAGGCAGCAGTCCCCCCGAGCCAGGGCCCAGCACGGGGGACTAGAAGCCGCAGGGCAGCCACCCCTGATACCACAGTTGCTCTCCCTTTGCGAACATACGGGCCGCCCACTCCAGTTCCCAACGAGGGAGATCCCCCAGTACAACCCCTTCAGTACTGGCCTTTCTCTTCCTCTGACTTGTATAATTGGAAAACTAATCACCCTTCTTTTTCCGATGACCCCCAGAAACTCACCAGCTTAATGGAATCATTAATGTTTTCTCATCAACCCACATGGGATGACTGCCAACAACTCTTACAGGTGCTCTTCACTACTGAGGAGCGTGAAAGGATTCTTTTAGAAGCAAGAAAGAACGTGCCAGGGACTGATGGAAGACCTACACAGCTCCCTAATGAGATTGACCGAGGGTTCCCTCTGACGAGACCTCTTTGGGACTTCAATACTCCTAAAGGTAGGGAGCGGCTAACCATCTATCGCCAGGCTCTGGTGGCAGGTCTCCGAGGGGCTGCACGCCGCCCCACCAATTTGGCCAAGGTAAGGGAAATAACCCAGGGACCAGCCGAGGCCCCATCAGTATTTTTAGAAAGGATAATAGATGCTTTTAGACGATATACACCTTTTGACCCAACCTCAGAAGGGCAAAGGGCCTCGGTGGCACTGGCCTTTATTGGGCAAGCAGCACCTGATATAAAACGAAAACTACAAAGATTAGAAGGCCTACAAGACTTATCCCTCAAAGACCTGGTAAAAGAGGCAGAAAAGGTGTTTTACAAAAGAGAGACAGAGGAGGAAAAGGAACAAAGGAGGGAAAAGGAAAAGGAAGAGAGAGAGGAAAGGCGCGATAAGAGGAGGGAGAAAAACCTTTCTAAAATCCTAGCTGCAGTAATTCAAGAAAAAGGAAAAGGGCCTCAGCCCCTAAACAGGCCAAGAGCGGGCAAAACAAAGCATCTAGAAGACCACCCCTCCTTAGAGAAGGACCAGTGCGCCTATTGCAAAGAGAAAGGACATTGGGTCAGGGACTGCCCAAAGAAACCAAGGTGCCCCTCACCCAAAGTACTGACCCTTGGTGAGGGTGAAGATTAGAGGGGACGGGGTTCGGAGCCCCTCACCGAACCCAGGGTAACTCTAAAAGTGGAGGGGAAACCAGTGGAATTTTTAGTCGATACCGGAGCTCAACATTCAGTCCTCACTCATCCACTAGGAGAATTAAAACAAGGAAAAAAGACCTGGGTGATAGGGGCCACTGGGCAACAGCAATATTCATGGACTACCCGAAGAACGGTCGATCTGGGAACGGGCCGGGTATCCTATTCTTTCTTAGTTATCCCCGAGTGTCTTAGCCCCCTGCTGGGACAAGATCTCCTGACAAAGGTAGGAGCCCAGATTCACTTTTCCCCCGGAGGCCCCCTGATAACAGATAAAAGTTCAGTCCCAATAAGCGTCCTCACTGTGCAGCTAGAGGATGAGTATAGGATTTATAGTCTCCCTCCGTCCACTGGAACACCAGAGGACTGGCTGAAGGCTTTTCCCCAGGCCTGGGCCAAAACGGCAGGCATGGGACTGGCCAAGTTACAGCCCCCAGTAGTAGTGGAACTGAAGGCCTCAGCCACCCCCGTGGCTGTCCGCCAGTATCCCATGACTCTAGAAGCCAGAGAAGGAATAAAACCTCATATACAGAGACTTCTAAATCTTGGAATCCTGACAAAATGCCAGTCACCTTGGAACACCCCTTTACTCCCTGTAAAGAAACCAGGCACGGGCGACTACCGCCCCGTACAAGACCTCCGTGAGGTCAACAAAAGAGTACTAGACATCCACCCCACGGTGCCTAACCCTTACAACTTACTCAGCTCATTGCCACCCGACCATACCTGGTATACAGTCCTGGACCTAAAAGATGCTTTCTTTTGTCTTCAATTACATCCAGCCAGTCAACCTATGTTTGCCTTTGAGTGGAAAGACCCCCAGGACGGGGTCACTGGACAACTAACTTGGACCCGTTTGCCACAAGGGTTCAAGAATTCACCCACCATCTTCGATGAGGCCCTCCATCAAGATTTAACGCCATTTCGCGCCTCACATCCCCAGGTAACTCTCTTACAGTATGTAGATGACCTCCTCATCGCCGGAGCAACAGAGACTGAGTGCCGGGAGGCCACAGTAGCCCTGTTGGCCGAACTCTCCTGGTTGGGGTATCGGGCCTCTGCAAAGAAGGCCCAGCTGTGTCAACGAGAAGTGACATACTTGGGGTATGTCCTAAAAGATGGAAAAAGATGGCTCACCGAGGCCCGCAAAAAGACTGTGACTCAGATACCTGTACCCTCTACTCACCGCCAGGTACGTGAATTTTGGGGCACTGCTGGGTTCTGCCGACTCTGGATTCCCCGATATGCCACTTTGGCAGCGCCCCTGTACCCTCTGACTAAGAATTCGACCCCCTTTACGTGGGGTCTGGAACAGCAAGAAGCTTTTGATACCATTAAACAGGCCTTATTGACAGCACCGGCCTTGGCCCTGCCCGATGTAACCAAGCCTTTCACTCTGTTCGTAGATGAACGTAAGGGAGTAGCACGGGGCGTATTGACTCAACCATTAGGCCCATGGAAACGACCCGTAGCATACCTGTCGAAGAAGCTAGATCCGGTGGCTAGCGGGTGGCCTACATGCCTCCGAGCTATCGCAGCTGTTGCCTCCCTAGTGAAAGACGCAGACAAGTTAACTTTGGGGCAAAAATTGACGGTCATAGCCCCCCATACATTGGAGAGCATCATCCGGCAACCCCCAGAGCGCTGGATGTCAAATGCCCGAATGACTCACTATCAAAGCCTATTATTAAATCGGGACTGGATTGAGTTCGGGGCTCCCACTACTCTGAATCCAGCCACCCTGCTGCCTGAAACCTCAGCCGAAGTGACACATTCCTGTCAGGAGATACTGGCCGAAGAAACCGGAACGCGGAAAGACTTGAAGGATCAACCATTAAAAGGAAGCCCTCTCCTGACATGGTATTCTGATGGGAGTAGCTACATGACTGAAGGTAAGCGGGTGGCAGGAGCTGCAGTAGTTGATGACTCAACCACCATTTGGGCTAGCAGTCTCCCGGCAGGAACTTCAGCCCAACGAGCCGAACTCATAGCCCTGACACAGGCTTTAAAACTGGCAGAGGGAAAAAGACTTAATCTTTACACCGACAGCCGCTATGCTTTTGCCACTGCCCATGTGCATGGGGCCATCTATCGGCAGCGCGGCTTACTTACCTCAGCTGGAAAGGACATAAAAAATAAACAAGAAATTCTAGAGTTATTGACAGCCATACATCTACCGGCAGAATTAGCCATTATACACTGTCCAGGACATCAAAAAGACAGCTCTGCCGTAGCAAAGGGAAATCAAAGGGCAGATACTGCAGCAAAACAAGCAGCCCAAGGAACTTGCATTTTACCACTCCTACCTTCCCTCAATCCCACCCAAACCTACAAACAGCCCTTCCAGTACACTGAAGAAGACCTCAATCACATAAGGCAAGCAGGGTTTACCCTAAAAACTGCTGAGGGAATTTGCCAGACGAAGGAAGGTAAAAATATTTTGCCCAAAAGAACCGCCATGGTCTATTTAAGACAACTACACCTCCTGACCCATTTAGGAGAGACTAACTTAATTAAGTTAGTGAAGAAGTCTCCCTACTATATAATTGGACTTAAGGATCTGGCCTCAAAGACAGTAATGAACTGTGTCCCGTGCCAACTTGTCAACGTACCAAAAACCTACAAAGGTACCGGAAAAAGGTTACGGGGAGATCGCCCAGGATCATACTGGGAGGTGGATTTCACTGAAATAAAACCCACTAAATATAATTTTAAGTATCTACTAGTTTTTGTAGACACTTTTTCAGGGTGGACTGAAGCTTTCCCCACGAAGAAAGAGACTACACTGACAGTGGCGAAGAAAATTCTGGAGGAGATTTTCCCTAGATTTGGCGTGCCCAAGGTAATCGGGTCAGATAATGGGCCTACATTCACTGCCCAGGTAAGTCAAGGTTTAGCAAGAATTTTGGGGACAGATTAGAAATTACATTGCGCATATCACCCCCAAAGCTCAGGACAGGTAGAGAGAATGAACAGAACCCTAAAGGAGACCTTAACTAAATTGACCATTGAGACTGGCCTAAAAGATTGGTTAGCCCTCCTTCCTGCAGCCTTGTTCCGGGTTAGAAACACACCTGGTCGTTTCGGTCTAACTCCTTTTGAAATTATGTTTGGAGCACCAACTCCAATATCTTCTGCTCATCTACATAACTCTTCAGAATGTGTCACTAATACCCCTTTACTTGAAAGGTTGTGGGCCCTCGAAGCCGTGCAGAAAGAAGTGTGGGAACCTCTACAGGAGATCTATACTCCAGGAGAAACAACAGTTCCACATCCGATCCAAGTGGGAGACTCTGTCTACATCAGAAGACATCAAACCAAGAATCTTGAACCTCGGTGAAAGGGACCCTACGTGGCACTTTTAACCACCCCAACTGCTGTTAAGGTAGATGGCATTTCCGCTTGGATTCATGCATCCCATGTTAAAGTAGCCCCTCCACCAGAACAGGAGTGGAAATTAGAAAAGACTGATGACCCCCTTAAACTTCGTGTCCGCCGTGTGGCTACTGGCAATTAACTCTCTCCTCGAGGCCAACCCCCATGCTCCCCAACAGCTCACTTGGAAGATTATAGATTTAGACACGGGTGCCACTATCAACAGCACCAGCCACCAAGCCCCACCTGGTACCTGGTGGCCTGATTTATATTTCTGCCTACGACAAATCATCCCTTCAGCAAAACACACTCCTCCTAACCTGGTGCGTAGTTATGGGTTTTATAGCTGCCCAGGGCATAATAAGGGTAAGAGCTGTGGGGGACTGGATAGCTATTTCTGTGGTAGATGGAGCTGTGTCACCTCAAATGATGGGGATTGGAGATGGAAAACAAAAAAACAGGACCTTTTAAAGTTTTCTTTTGTACATCCAGGGCCCGGTAAAACTACAACAATGATTTACCTTAAAGCTGCTGCAAACCCATACAGAAATAAGCCATGCTCTCAAAAAGACTTAGATTACATAAGAATTCAGTTTACAGAAGCAGGAAAAACTGACACCTCAAAGTGGATAGAGGGTTTTTATTGGGGTATAGTATTTTGGAAATACGGCGGAGGAGACGGGTCTGGCCTCCGGGTCCGCCTCAGCATAGAAAAACTCCCAGCCCAATCGATAGGCCCAAATAAGGTACTATCCAAGCTAGATGCTCCCCCCAAAAGCCCAGTTCAACTACCACTCCCGAAGCCAACCCAACCGAAACCCCCTGACCCCCCGCCCTCTAGTACCCCAGTGACCCCTACAACTTTCCTAGCCCCCAGCAACACCGAACAGAGATTGCTGAATTTAGTACAGGGAACTTTCAGTGTACTTAACACCTCTAATTCTAACATTACTAAGTCATGCTGGTTATGCCTGACTTCCAGGCCTCCCTATTATGAAGGGGTGGCATTTTCAGGAAACTTCAGCAATACAACCTCCCACAGCTTATGCACCTGGGGAACCCAAAATAAACTAACCCTTACGAAGTAACAGGAAAAGGAACTTGTTTGAGAAACGTCCCTGCAGACAAAAAACAATTATGTAATCAGACATTAACTAGCCCTCACACCTCCACTAACTACTACCTCGTACCCCCATTAGAAGGATGGTGGGCTTGCAACACCGGACTCACCCCTTGTATTACCACCACTGTTTTTAATAACTCTAAAGATTTTTGTGTTTTAGTTGAATTGGTACCCAGAATCATATACCATGATTCAAAATCATTCGAAGATCAGTTTGATTCAGAGAACTATAGAGTCCGAAGAGAACCAGTATCAATAACCCTAGCCGTGTTGCTGGGCGCAGGAGTAGTGGCTGGAGTAGACACAGGAACTACTGCTTTAATCCAAGGAACACAAAAATTCACAGCCTTAAGGGCAGCAATAGATGAAGATTTAAAGACCATAGAAAACTCAATTTCTAAGTTAGAAGAATCTTTAACCTCCCTATCTGAAGTAGTCCTACAAAACAGGAGAGGACTAGACTTATTATTCCTAAAGGATGGAGGCCTCTGCGCTGCCCTGAAAGAAGAATGTTGTTTTTATGTTGACCACTCAGGAATAATCAAAGACTCAATGGCCAAACTAAGAGAAAGATTAGACAAAAGACGAAGAGACCGAGAGGCCCAACAGGGATGGTTTGAAAATTGGTTTTCCAGATCCCCCTGGCTGACCACCTTAATGTCCTCCCTAATAGGCCCCCTATTGATACTACTATTACTTGTAACACTGGGACCCTGCATCCTCAATAGGCTAATAAGATTCATTAGAGAAAGAGTAAGCTCAGTGCAGATTTTATTACTCAGACAACAACATCAAGCACTGCAACAACACTCTAATTATAGAAACACAAACATCTGAATTTTCTATGATTAGAAAATATTTACAAATCAGAAGAGTTGGGAATGAAGAAACTGTTTAGAAACTATTTTAAAACTCCTTTCTGCTGGCCATCTATTTTCTGGGACTATAACCAACCCCACATTTCTGAGAAATAGTACACTGCCCAAACCTCTGTGCCTCCTGGATAGCTTTGTCTGTTGCCCAACCCTGTGACCATCTGTTGTCCATCCCGGTGACCACCGCCCTTGTAGATGACCATCTGCTTAGAGCCTTGCTCATGTGCTGGGCCCCGCATGACCCTCACCCCATCCTCACCCTTTTTTCTTCTGTACCCCAACCCCACCCCCAACCTGCATAAAAACCTTGTACTCTTTTTACTCAGGGCCCAGCTCCTCTGCTCTGTTAGGAGTAAGATCTGGGCCCCGGCATGCTGGAATAAATCCTCTTGCTGTTTGCATCAAGTAACGTCTCCTGAGAGTGAATTCGGGGTCGCGCCGTGAGTCAGGGTACTTCAGTAACACCCCTCCAGAGTATATCGTGTCAAACATCTGGCATCTTGGATGCAGCCATATATAGAGAAAGCATCTTGCAGAAGTAATTAAGGATCTTGAGATGAAATCATCTTGGATTATTTGGGTGAGCCCTTAGTCCAATGACAAGTGTCCTTGTAAAAGACACATAGAGGAGAGCAGACACACAGCAAAGGAGGTGATACAGGTCCAGAGGTATAGACTGGAGTGATTGGCACAACAGCACAAACTGAGGATACCAACAGCAGCCAGCAGCTAAAAGAGGCAAGGAAGGGTGCTCCTTAGAGCCACAGAGTGAGTGTAGCCCTGCCAGCACCTTGGACTTGGACTTCTGGCCTCCAGAACTATGAGAGAATACATTTCCGTCATTGTAAGCAACCTGGTTTGTGGAAATTTGCTACACCAGCCACAGGAATCTAACACAAGAATCATGAACACAAACAAGGGGACTGAAATAATGAAAGCAGATAAGATTCCCTAGGGAGAGTTCAGCCTCCTGGTGCAGCAACACTTAAGGCTGGCAGGGTGCAGTCTGCCTTGCAGCTTGCTGGACAGTAGCCAGAAAGGAGGACAACAAAGGCGATTACCAGGTGGGGTGAGCAAGAGTGTAAAACGCTGCTAAGGACAGAGTTGAGATGTGGCCAGAGGACTGAGCCATTTAACGTCAAGGAGGACCATTGGTTTTGTTGTTGTTGTTGTTGTTTCTGGTGGATTACAACTACTTATCTTTTGGTTACCAGCCAAATGTTTAACCACTGTGTTACCAGGGTTCCATACCAGCATCAGTTATCTACAATTAAGAGAACTGTGGAAAGTTTAAAGGTAATGCAACAGCAGAACCCAGTAGAATCAGAATCAGGTAACTAGGAAGGGTGTAATCAAAGCAATATCTAGTCTTGCACTCGAGCACAATTTTTCCCTACAGTAGTTTTTTTTCCTTTTCTTTTAACTTTTTATTGTGGTTAAGTGTAAGTTTACAATCCAAGTCAATTTGCTATATGAAACCCCAAGCACCCACCTTTATGCAACTGAATCTGCTCTTCAAAGAGGACACTGCTGACTTCCAACAAAGCATTTTCAGTGAGGTGATAGGGATGGGGGTGAAGTGACAGAGACTCTGGGATGGTAAGTTGTTGGCCAATGTGAGGAAACAGCAAATGTAGAAACCTAGTGTCAGTGTGATAGTGAACAGATGGAAATAGAGTAACTAGAGAAAGCAGCAGAACCCTGGGGTATGCAAACAGCTAAGACACTTAGCAGCTAACTGCAAGGTGGGGATTTGAGTCCACCCAGAGGTACCTCACAAGGAAGTTTGGCAGCGTACTTCCTAAAAATCAGCCATGTGGACCTGAGAGAGTACAGTTCTACTCCGACACACATAGGTTCACCACAGTGTCCACTCAGCAGTAACTGTTTTTTGGGCTTTTACAAGACAGCAAAAGGATTTTTTTTGGATGGTGGAGACTTGAGGATGCTCAAATGCTGACTAGAAGGACACAAAAGAGAAGAATTTGAAGATAGAGGATGGTTGTGAAAAGGAGGGTTTCCAAGCAGGATTGTTGGGAGAAGGAGGGTTTCCCAGCAGGATTGTTGGGAGAAGGAGGGTTTCCCAGCAGCAAAGGAGGACTATCTCTTCCATTGTCACAGAAGAACTGTAGAAAGAAATGGATCCAGAGCAAGTGAGTCTGTGGGCTGGTAGCACAATGTGTGTGACCATTCACCCAGTGGCTTCTGTTTGATCCCTGATATGAAAGGCTACCTCCTTAAATGGAGAAAAAAAGAGTGGAATGGAAGGCTGCCAAAACAACAACAAAGCTTTTAAACAGCCGTTGAGAAGCATGAACTGTCTTGAGCAACTGTTGAATTTTTTTTTTAATTATGATTGAATGAAAATTTATATTCCCATCCAAATTTGCATGCTCACCTATATGCAGCTTCCACTGCTCTCCCTGCCTGGTGACAGCACACTCTTCCTCTCTGCTCCATATGTGTCTCGTCCTCCCAGCGTTCTCCTTTCCCCTCTTCTCCACCCACTCCACTTCCTCCAGTAGGAGGCCAGCAGGATGATATCCTATAGATGCATAGAACCATAAAGTGCACCCAAGATATGGTCACTCTGTATCACCAAGTCTAATCCATTGCTGTCCAGAGAGTGGACCTTCATTATGATTTATGGACAGGGGCAGCATCAGGGCCTGGGGCCATGCTCCCACAGGAACCCTAAAGACCCTAGACCGTCACTTGTGGTCTTTTTGTGGCGATCTCAGGGTACATCCTTTTTTATTCTTGTGTTGTCAGTGAGACTCAACTTTGTGAGCTCCATTGTGGCTATTACTGGTGGTGTCCTGGCACCTTCCAGTTCCCGGTCACCAGTCGATGTAGTCACCCACGCATGTGGGTCTCTGTGTGCTCTGGGTTCTCTTTCTCCCATGTTATTTTGGTCCTCAGTGGTCATCCATTTCTGCTGAGTTGGGATGATTTCCTGTACCCTCAGATGGCAGCTTGGCAGCTTTTAAGACCCTAGACACCACTCACCAATACAGGGTGCAGAGAATCCCCTAGTAAAACACTAGTTGTGCCTATTGGCCTCGATTTCACCTGAGAGCATGATCCCTGCCTCCCCACCACAGCTACTCTGTCCTTGTAATATTGGGTTAAGACAGAAGGAATACTCAAGTTATGCTGAAGTGCACTTAATATTGTTCTTCTTTCAAATGTGTGCTGCCACCGATTTCACCCAAGCAAATTTCTATCAACTATCTAATCTAAACCCTCCCACTCTCCCCCTGTCTCCCTCCCTCCTTTCCCTTGCAGCCATCAAAGAGTCTTTTCTTCTATGCATAAGTCTGTTTTTGAGTTCTTATTGTAGGAGTCTCATGCAGTATTTGTCCCTTTGTTGCTGACTGCTTTCATTCAACATAATGTCCTCCAGTTGAAACTAGGTTATGAGATACTTCCTGAAATCCTCATTATTCTTTATCATATAGTAGTCCATTGAGTATATATGCTATAGTTTACCTATCCATTCCTCTGTTGTTGGGTATCTGGGTTCATTCCATCTTTTTGCTATTGTGGACTGTGCTACAGTAAACATTCATGTGCATGTATCAGTTGGTGTGAATGGCCTTGATTCTGTAGGATATGTTCCAAGCAGTGGAATTACTGGGTCAAATGGTATATTTATATCCATTGTTTAAAGGGAGCACCAGATTACTTTCCAAAGAGGCTGAATCATTTTGCAATCCCACCAAAAGTTTATCACCAGCCACCCAAGTGCTGTCAAGTTGGACCTGAGTAGGAGAGTTCCAATTTCTCCACAGCCTCTCCAGCATTCGTTGTTATACACTTTTTGGATCATGGCCAACCTTGTTGGGGTGAGATGGTATCTCATTGTAGTCTTGATTTGAATTTCTTTAATAACTAAAGATTATGAAGATAGTCTGCATGTGCTTTTTGGCTGCCTGGATCTCTTCTTTAGAGAACTATCTGTCCATCTCCTTTGCCCATCGGTTTATTGGGTGATTTGTCTTCTTATTGATATTTTGTAGTACCTTACAGATTATGGAGATCAAGCATCAGTCTGACATATAGTTGCCAAATATTTTTTCCTATTCTGTAGGTGGCCTTTTAATTCTATTAATAAAGTCTTTGGATGAGCAAAAGTGTTTGATTCTTAATAGTTCCCATTTATCTATTTTCTGTGGATTGTGGTTTGTTTGACAGATTTTGAAGTCTGTCTACGTTGTGTATTAAACCTTCTATTGTTTTTCCTACTTTTTCTTGGATGAACTTTATCATTTTAGATTTAATATTTAGGTCTTTTATCCAGTTGGAGTTGGTTTTTGTATAAGGTGTAAGGTATGGGTTTTCTTTCAATTTTTTGCAGATGGATATCCAGTTTTGCGAGCACCATTCATTGAAGAGATTGTTTTTACCCCAGTTTAATGTCTTACCTCCTTTGTCGAATATCAACTGTTGATAGGCAGATGGTGTCATCTCTGGGGTCTTGATTCTGTTCCATTGATCTGTCTCTTTTTGTACCAGTATCAGGCTGTGTTTACTACTGTGGCAGTGTAATAGGTTCTAAAGTCGGGTAATGAGAGGCCACCCAGTGTGTTCTTTAGTAGTGCTTTACTTATCCGGGGCTTCTTCCATTTCCAAACAAAATTGGTGATTTGTTTCTCCATCTCATTAAAAAATGACACTGGAACATGTATTGGGATTGCATTATATAAGTAGATTGCTTTGGGTAAAATAGACATTCTCACAACATTAATTCTTTGTATCCATGAGCAGGGTAGGTTTCTCCATTTATGTAAGTCTCTCTTAGTTTCTTGTAGTAAGGGCTTGTAGTTCTCTTTGTAAAGATCTGTTGTTTCTCTGGTTAGATTAATTCCTAGGTACTTTATCTTCTTAGGGGCTATAGTAAATGGTATTGCTTTGATGACTTCTTCCTTAATAGTCTCATTGGTATAAAGGAATCCTACTGATTTACTTATGTTTATCTCGTATCCTGAGACTTTGCTGAACTCTTCTATCAGTTTGAGTAGTTTACTTATAGATTCTTTGGGATTCTCTGCATATACAATCATGTCAGCTGCAAATAGGGAGATTTTGACTTCTTGTTTGCTGATGCAGATGCCATTTATTTCTTGGTCTTGTCTAATTGCTCTAGCTAGAACTTCTAGTACAATGTTGAATAGGAGAGGTGAGAGTGGGCATCCTTGTCTAGTTCCTGTTCTCAGGGAGAACTGTTTCAGTCTCTTTCTGTTCAGGATGATGTAGGCAGTTGGCTTTGTATAAATGGCATTGAGGAATTTTCCATCTATGCCTATTTTGCTGAGAGTTTTTGGTGTGAATTGGTGTTGGATTTTATCAAATGCCTTTCCTGCATCAATCAACAAAATCAGGTGATTCTTGTCTTTTGTGTTATTTATGTGGTTAATCACATTAACTGTTTCTCTAATGTTGACCCAGCCTTGCATTCCTGGTATGAATGGATTATTGGTCCTTGGTCATGATGGATTATTTTTTTGATATGCTGTTGTATTCTATTGGCAAGAACTTTGTTCAAGATTTTTGCATCTAGATTCATGAGTGATATCAGTCTGTAGTTCTCCTTTTTTGTTGGGTCTTTTTCTGGCTTTGTACCAGGGTTATGCTGGCTTCATAGAATGAATTTGGCAGTATTCAATCCCCTTCTATACTGTCAAATAGTCTCAGTAGTATTGAAGATAACTCTTCTCTAAAAGCTTGGTAGAATTCTGTGGTGAAGCCTTCTGGGTCCAGGCTTTTTAGGGTTGGCAGTTTTCTGATGACTTTTTCAATCTCTTCCTTTGTTATGAGTTTATTAAGTTGTCCTGCTTTACCTTGTGATAATTTTGGTAGGTGATATGAATCTAGTAATTTGTCCATTTCTTCTAGGTTTTCAAATTTCTTAGAGTCTTTCGTAGCATTCTGTTATGATATTTTTAATTTCTGTTGGATCTGTTGTGATAACTCCCTTCTCATTTCTAATTTGGGTTATTTATTTCCTTTCCTGTTTTTCTTTAGTAAGTTTAGCCAGTGGTTTGTCAATTTTGTTGATCTTTTCAAAAAAACAGCTTTTGATCTTTTCAATTTTTTTATTGTTTTTCTATTCTCTAATTCATTTAGTTCTGCTCTACTCTCTGATCTGTTTTCTTCTCGTGCCTGAGGGGTTCCTCTGTTGTTCTCTCTCTACTTGTTCAAGCTGTAGGGTTAGTTCTTTGATTTGGTTTCTTTCTTCCTTCCAGATGTGTGCATTTATGGAGATAAACTGACCTCTGAGCATTGCTTTGGCTGTATCCCCTAGGTTCTGGTAGGATGTGTTTTCATTCTCATTGGAATCCATGAATTTCTTTATTTCATCCTTGATTTCTTCTATAATCCATGGTTTTTTAAGCCAGATGTTGTTTAGTTTCCAAGAGTTCACTTTCTATCTATGTTTTTTCTTGTATTGATTTCAAATTTTATAGCTTTATGATCTGACAAGATGCTTTGCACTAATTCAATGGTATCAATTTTGTTGAGAATCGCTTTATGTCCTAACACATGGTCTGTTCTGGAGAATGTTCTATGTGCACTGGAGAAGAAGATGTAGCTGTCTGCTGATAGGTAGAAAGTTCTGTGTATATCGATAAGGTTTAGTTGGTTAATTGTGGCAATAAGGTCTTCTGTATCTTTGCTGAGCTTTTTTCTAGATGATCTGTCCAATATTGAGAGTTGAGTGTTGAAATTGTCTTAGGCTGGGTTTTCTAGGGAAGCAAAACCAGTAACACGTGTAGGTATAAGGAAAGATTTATAATATATATATATAGACAGATAGATAGATAGATACAAATATAGGAAACAGCTCACGTAATCACAGAAGCTGAATGTCCCAAGCTCTGGCACAAGCCTCACGTGTCCACGGAAGCTGAGGAACCCAAGGTCAGCAAGTCAGAGACCAGAGTTGCAGATCACCGGTTGTGTGGGTCAGTGGATCTCAAGCTGGCGGCGAGACGATGCAACAGAGGCTGGAGGTCGGTGGATCCCAAGCTGGTGGCGAGGCGAAGTGACAGAGGCTGGAGAACCCAGGATCGGCAGGTCAGGGAGCAGGACTGAGCAGAGGCTGGCGAGCGCAGGATTGGCAGGTCAGGGAGCAGGACTCTCACGTGCCGACTGTAAGGACTGATGAGCCCAACAGCCGCTAGCTCAAGTCCCGGAACCAGACGCTGGAACAAGAGAGCAGGAGCTCCTGGCCACGTGAGTGATCAGCAGCTGTAGTCCAGGGTCACGAGATGAGAGCCGAGGGGCAGGGAGCCACCACAAACCCCGCCCTGCCACTTAATACAGCAGCCAAATAGGTAGTAGCCAAGTTGACATAATCCTGACCACCACAGTCCACCCCTTGTCAACTTGGCATCTGCACACATCTCACCTTACCATGCACAGTCTCTGAAGGGGTACAGTTACAAAGTCATACTTATGTCAACATGATATAACTAACACATGTACAACTGAAAATGCATTAACCCATTTACATCTTTTTGTGTCCCCCCAAAAATGTGTGCAGCCATGTGGCTGGGATATGGTTCCCAGTATCTTGGAAATGTCCTCCATTGTGCGGTTTTGCTAACCTGTATGTTAAAGGATTAGGGTGGGGCTGTGAATTCCTGCTATGGGGGAAGTTTCCCTGGAGTATGGCTTGCCCCACCCTTAATGCTTTTAGCTTGCAAGGAATAAAAGGAAAAAGAACCAAGGACAATTTGAGAATCTCGCTACCATCAAGCAAGCAGCACCGGGAGCAGAGCACGTCCTTCAGACCAGAGGTTCTTGTGTGAGGACGCTCCCTGGACAATGACTGATGCAATACCGGACTTTCCTCCAGAGCCGTCAAGGGGAAAGTCTTTCCCTGGAGCGGACACCCTGAATATGGACTTGCAACCTACCGGACTGTGTAAGAATAAATCTTTCTTTGTTAAAGCCATCCACTCTGTGGTATTTCTGTTAGAGCAGCCCTAGCTGACTAAAACAGTCTCCCACTGTTATTGTGGAGTGATCTATTTGCTTTTTGAGTGTAGCTTGTGTTTTCTCAAGGTATTTAGGTGCTCTAACATTAGGTGCATAATTATTTAATATAGTTAAGTCTTGTTTGTGTACTGAAGCTTTCCACAATAAATAGTATCCATCCTTGTCCATGATGGTGGATTTTACATTAAAATTGATTTTATCTGAGATTAGAATTGCCACCCCTGCTCTCTTTTGCTGATTGTTAGCTTGATATATATTCTTCCATCCTTTTGTTTTCAGTTTGTTCCTATCTTTAAGTCTAAAGTGAGTTTCTTGTAGGCAACATGTGGGTGGGTCATGTCTTTTGATCCAAGATGTCACTTTACTGGAACATTCAGTCTATTCACATTCAATGTAATTATTGATAGTATGTGTTCAGTGCTGCCATTGTGATATGTTTATTTTTGTGTTGGTGTTTTCTCTGTTGTTCTTATTAATCTGTTCTGAGACATTCGTTTTTGAGAGTTGATTTCTCACCTTTATCAGAGTTGGTTTTGTGGTTGTTGAGACTCCTGTATTACATTCCTTGATATGGTATCTTGCATGTTTGTTGTGCTTTATAGCTGCCCCTATGATCCCCCTTCATAAACTATGATAAACCCAACTTTAATTACGACCAGTCTGGTCCACTTCCTCTCCATCTGGAAGGACTGTAATAACTATAGTACTTCCCTCTTTTTAATATGGTGGCATCGTAGTTTTCATGATAATCATTGGATTATTTCTTTCAGTATCAAAGCTTTGGTTGAGTTTGGAGCCTTCCCTTACTGAGTAGGATTTTGGATGATGTGTCCTTCTAAAATATGTTCTTCTAAGCCAAAGCCAAAAGATTCTTTCAGAATTTCTTGTAGCTTTGGTTTGACTTTTACAAAGTCTCTGAATTTCTTTTTATCTGCAAGCGTCTTAATTTCATTTTCATATTTGAAAGATAGTTTTGCAGGATATATAATTCTTGGTTGGAAGTTCTCCTTCAAGGCTTTGAATGTGTCATGCCACTGATTCCATGCCAGCATGGTTTCTATGGAGAAATCTGATGAAAACCTACAGGGTTTCCCTCTGAATGTTAGGTTTGCTTTGAGTCTTGCTGCCTTGAAGAGTTTCTGCTTATGTTTCATTTTGTTAACCTTGACTATAATACATCTTGGAGTCTTTCTTTTGAGATCTATATAGAGTGGTGTTCACCATGCATCTTGGATATCTATCTTCTCTTCCTTCATGATTTCTGGGAAGTGTTCTGTCAGCAGCTCAGCAACAATACTCTCTGTGGTCTCAGGTGTCTCGCCCTGTTCAGGGACTCCACTTAATCAAAGGTCATTCCTGTTAATAGAGTCCCACATACTTCTTAATGCTTCTTCATTTCTCTTGTTTCTTTTTTCTGATTTCTCCTCATAGATGCTCTGTCAATAGTTCTGTCTTTCAAGTCAGAAGGTCTCTTTTCCATTTGTTCCATTCTGTTTTCTTGGCTTTGAATTGAAGTTTTTATATCTTTGATTTAGTTCTTGATCTGCTGGATTTCAGAGTAATGGTGTTCCATCAGATCAAACAGTTTGCTTAATTTTTCATTTTGCTCTGCTGCATTTTGTATAAGGTCTAGAAGGGCTCTGTATATAATCCTTTTGTATTCACCTTCTGATAATTTCAGAACAGTGTCTTCGTCCAGAAAGCTTCTTGGTTGTTTCATTTTGGGGGCCTTCTGAAGCCATGAGTGATCTCCTGATTACCTTTTTTTAAAGGATCTACTGCTTTTGGGGCTTCACGTGAGTCAATAAAGGCTGGGAGGGATACTTTGAGGATGGACCACAGATGTTTCTCTAGGCCATCTTCAGTCTGTGAGAGCCATGACTAGTCAGGAGTGCGAGTCAGCAAAAGAGAGGACGTTTTTTGTTTAGTGGTATGAAGTCCAAATTAACAGTCCTGTGCCATGTCTTGAGGCTCACTGGGTGACCAGAAGGCTCCATTTGATTATCAGTTCAGGTCTTGGTGTCCAGAGTGATTTAGGGGGATGTGTACTTAGTCTGCCATCTTGACTCCTAATCCAGTTGAATTGTTAGTGGCCAAAAGTATAGTTGTGCCAACCTATGCAATTGTTCAAGGGTCTCCAGAATTTTTTGAAATCTCAGGCCTGGTCCAGGGGAGGCTGATGATGAATCAATCTACACAGGAATTTTCTAGGCAAGTGAGACCCCAGGTCAAAGGGACAAGTGGAATGCTGATGAGAGTGACTGACAAGACAAAACAGGGCATAAAATGTTGATGGGTAAGGAATACGGGAAGAAGAGAAACTGAGTTAAAGAGCTGGAAGGGGGATGGTTGTATTTTAGTGTTAGAGAAAGGTGGTTCTGAGTGACTTAGCCAGAGAAAGTGCAAGGGGTGGAGTGCAGTAGATATAACAGTCTCTGGAGATGAGGCAGTCCAAGAACTGAAAAGGCAGGATGGTGACTATGTCATCATGTAATTTACGGTATACTGTTAAAAGTTAAAGGAGGTATTGTAAATTCATCACCTATCCTGAAACAGCAAGATGAGCCTGCACTGTCCAGAGCAAACCAAGACATGGTTGTTCCTAGGGCTTAGCCACTGGAGCTGACAGCAAGCATCAGGAGAGAGAAGACAGATCCCTGGTGCCAAACCGTCTGGTGATGGGGAATACAGTGAGCAAGTGCAGAGCCAAAGAGCGTGGTGTGGTATGGCTGATGTCAGGAGGCTCGCCAAGCAGGAAATTTACAAGAAGGTAGAAGAGCCTGGGTAGAGACCACCTCCTGACTTTCTTGAGCATTATCTATTGTGCTTACCATGTTCAGAAAGTGAAACCAAGGTCAGGTGTGGTTTAGGTGACTGCCTGGAGGCTATAAATCGAGAAAGCGCCTGAAATAGGGCTGTGAGATAGAATTCAAGATGCCTAGCTACATCTGAATTTCAGACAAACTGCATATAATTTTTTCACGTAAGTATGTCCCAGAAATTTCATGAGACATACTTCTGCTAAAAATTTTTGTTTCTTATCTGAAATTCAGATTTTACTGGGCACCTAGTTGTTTGTTGTAGTGGTGCTTTCTTTTGTTTTGTTAAATCTAGCAACCCTGTCCAGAAGGAAAGGGAGCAGGCGAGAGTGGCTGCATGAGTCAGAGGGCCTTGTTAGGGGCTCTGGGGGCTCCAAGAGCAGGGTTAGGGCTGAGCATGGCTGGAAAAGGAATTACATCTGCAAGACAGTGGTCAGTCTGCAGAGGGACTCAGATTGTGTCCACTGGGGAAGGAAGATAGATGGACAGAATCAACTATGGACAGGAGGATTGTCCTACAGGATACTGGTTGTCTGCTCATAACCCAGCGTACTCACATCAGGACAGAGAGAGCCTTGGAGCCCACAGATGGTGTTCACCTCCGTTGTTTTAATGGGACACTTCCCTAGCTCTGGGAAGGAGGCTCAGCACAAATTCTTACTCTCAGAGCACAGATAAGGAAACAAAGGTTCAGGGAGGTTTAGCTGAGGTAAAAGAGTCAGATTGACAGAGGAGTGCATCTCAGGTGCTCATGAGGAATGGATAGGAAGCCATGGCAACCCTGAACCCACCCCCAGGCTGTGGTGAGCACAATGCCAAGGCTGTACCCTGGTACAGAGTAAGCAAGGGTGGCCTTCCTCTCAGTAAGAGGTAGGGTGCAGGGAGAGGGCAATAACCTGACAGAGTCATCAGTAGGGAACTAGGAGTGAGGAAGAGGCAGCGAGAAGAATATGACCAAAGCTCATATTTGGGTAGTAAATCTTTAGCTTTGCCAGAACACAAGAAGCTGGATGGGCTCTTACTATAAAATTAAATACAGCAAAATAAAAGTACAGTAAAGTAAAATAAAACAGCAAAATAAAGAAATAAAGGTGCCAAACCATCTGATAAATGTGTAACAGATCCATGATCTCCCAAGGGCTACAGTAGAGTAGGCTCACAGACAAAACCTTTGACTACACAGAGGTGAGCCTTGTGGCAGCAGGGGACAGTGACATCAGGTGGCGAGGGCTGTACACCTCATCCTGGTATTCACTTGCTGTGTAACTTTCAGTATCACTTACATCTCTTCAGGCCTCATCCGCCAGAGCATGGGTGTGAGCTAGGCAGTGGTACAGCCCACACCCTGCTTCTGCAGAAGGGTGCTAGGAGAACTTACAGCCAGCTTACAATTGTCAGGAGACACAAAGTACTTGTTTCCCCAAGTACTGGGTTCAGTGCATGCATTTGATAACATGTACTGATCCCTCACTGTTTACCAGGCAGCATGCCCTGACCAGATGAAAGAGATGAAGTCACTCTCAGTGAGCAAATAAATGGACAGGATGATTTCAGATGGTGCAAAGGGCCAGGCAAGAAATGAAAGAGCTGTGTTGCGGCCAGGTAGCCAGGAAAGGCTTCCCAGGGAGGCAACATTTGAGTTGATGCCTGATCCCTGCAGTAAGCAAATATTTGGGACTGAGTGGTCCAGGCAGTAAGAACACCTCATGGAAAGACCTAAGGCATGAACAAGTCTGAGAGTCTTAAAAGAAGAAAAAGAAGGCCAGGGACTGGAAAGAGAGTCAGAGGTCAGAGGTCAGAGAAGGAGGTAGATCCCCAAGGGCCCTGAGGTCAAGGTAAATCAAAACTAGAAAAATAGTCATGAAGTCAATTCTGATTCATGTCAACCCCATATGTGTCAGAGTAGAAGGCGCCTAGGGTTTTCAGTAGTGGTTTGCACTGGACTGCTAATCTAAATGTTGGCTGTGTAACCCACCCAGTGACACCATGAAAGAGAGTCCTGGTAATAACACTTCCATAAAGATTATAGACAAGTCCATCTAAGATACACCAATTGGTCTCCTACTGTCCAGAGCAAAGGAAAGGAAGAAAACCAAAGGCTCAAGGCAGCAGTCAGTCCAAAGGACTAATGAACCAAATAAACCATAGCCTGCATGACCCTGAGACCAGAAGAACTAGATGGTGCATAGCTACCATTACCAGCTGCTATGACTGGGATCACAACAGAGGGTCCCAGACAGAGCAGGACCAAAAAAACATAGAACGGAAAAACAAATTCACAAAGAAATTCCAGCTTAGTGATCTGACAGAGACTGGAGGAACTCCAAAGACTGTGACTCTGAGACACTTTTCTGAACTAGGACCGATACCATCCCCAGAGACCACCTTTCCCCCAAACCATAGACAGGCTCTGAGAAGGTGCTCATTAGAACAATCAGTTATGTAAGATCAAAAGGGTGGAATTTGCCCAAAAGCAAAGATGTGAAGGCAGAAGCAGATAGGACAAAAGGAAACAGAGAAACTAAAGCAGAGATGGAAGAGAGATGATAAATTGTGGAGAAGGAGACCAGTGTTACAGAATGTTTCACGTACAGGCTATCAAATGGGAAAAAAATGGGAAACTAATTCTATAAACTTTCATCTAATGCACAATTAAAAAAAACATTTCAGCCAAGAAAACCCCGTGGATCAGTTCTACTCTGTAAGACATAAGTCATCATGAGTCAGAACTGACTTGGTGGCAACCACCAGCAATCTTATAGAAATAGATCATCGAGCCTTTCGTGACTGCTGCGTGGATTTGAGCCACCAACTTTTCAGGTAATAGCTGCCCATGAACCATTAAGACCACTCAGGACCCTCAGGGTAAAGACTCTGGACTTCCTTTAGAATGTTGTGGAAACTACTGGAAGCTTTTTTAGCATGGAAGTAATAACCTAACCCAGGGCCATCAAGTCGATGCCAACTCATAGCGACCCTACAGAACTGCGCCATAGAATTTCCAGGGAGCGCCTTGCAGATGGCAAACTGCCAACCGTTTTGGGTTAGCAGACGTTAACATTAAAACTACTATGCCACCAGGGTTTCATGGAAGTAATGGGAGCTAATAAATGATTTTAGAACAGTGGCTTCAGAATTTCAGATTGTCTCCAACAGTAAGAAGATACTCCACTGAGGTAAATATGTTTTTGTTTGTTTGTTTAATGTATAAATGAAACAAAGTATCACAAAACAATAAATACTTTGTGCAATGTGTTCTGATAGTCTAGATTCTCCTGTTTCATTAAAATAAGTCAGGTCATTAATTTCACTACCCAGTAATGAGTTGTAACCTACAGCTTGCACAACTTTTGAGCTATTATCCTAGCTAATGTGTATAAAATAGACTGGGGAGAAGTGGGCAAGAGAAGCAGAAAGACCCGTTAAGAGGATATTGTACAAATCAAGGCATGAGAGGGCAGTGGACTGGACTAGGATGCTGGCAGTGGAGACAAGCTAGGTGGGCAGCTATGGGGTACAATTCAGAAGCAGCACAAATAGGAGTAGCTATATAAGGTGAGAGAGGGAGGAACTGTCTATGACTTGGTTGTTGACTTGGGTTGCTGGGGGGCAGTGATGCTGATTACCGATGAGGATAATGAGCTGATCTCCAGGTAACCAAGAGTTCTGTTTGGCCCTGTCAGTTCCAATATAGTGGAACCCTCCTTAATTACCCCTGCTTAAGGCTCAGGGAGTTTAGAGTCAGCCAGAGAGAAGGCACGCAGCAGTGGCAAAGCAATCCCAGTGCCAGGGCTTACTCTGTGGCAGGTACTACGCTAAAAGCGTTACACGCATTCATTTAATTTTCAAGGTGACCCTATTAAATACGCACTGTTGTTAGCTACGTTTTACAGATGAGGCACATAGAGGTTACTTCTCTTGGCCACAATCATACAGCAGTTAAGTGCGAGAGCTAAGATTTGAATCAAGCCGGCCTGACTGCAAATCAGTCATGCAGCTCTGCATTGAAGTACTCAATGCAGCTAGTAAAACTGACATGGAGGAAAGGGTGTTTGTTGACTTGGAAAATCCATGTTACATTGCAAAGTTGAAAAACAAAAGTAGGATTTGGATCATAAGCAGCACGTGCAGTTTATCGTCTACTCCTCTAAAATGAACAAACAAAATCCATAGAGGTACCTATGCATAGATACAAGAGTATAATGCTGTATAGTACCAAGTTAACACTGATTATCACTGGCTGGTAGAGTTACAGGTGGTTAAAATTTTTAGCACTAGATAATATATAGCCATTGTAAACTAATTTCTTTTAAAAGCAAGGGGCGATGTCCTGCAAACACATGAACAGAAATAACACATACACATTGGCAGGAAAATACTGCAAGAGCATGAGTGGGGTGCATATCACAGGGGAGACCTCAGAAGACCTGGACTCTCACCTGAGTGTGGCCTTCAGCAACCCTCATGCCCTCTCTGGACCACATGCTACTCAGAGATGGACGTCAGAGAATGTGCCCTTGAGCAGCAACGTACTGATAAGTAGTTAACAAGAAGCTCCCTTTCCCCAAAACAGCCTTGATTTGTACTGTTCACTGGTTTCTGTGTGTGGATACTCCCACCAATTTCAAGCTACCTACATGACAAATGCAGGTGGGGAGGAATTGGGCACCACAACGCCAGAGTGTCGGATTCCCACCGCAAGTACTGTAGACACAAATCACCTCAAGAGTAGAGGTCACTGTAAAATCTAGCAAAATAATTAAGACATGTTGAATTTTGAGGATGTACTGCCTTTTAAAAATTTTATGTACTATGTATATATCTACATATAAAACAAAAAACTGTCATCTTAGCCCTCTTTAAGTATGCATTTCAGTGAACATATATACATTCACCATGTGGTACAACCACTACTACTATCGATTTCCAAGAAGCTATCAATGCCCCAAGCATTAGTTTTGTTTTTAATATAATTTATTTAACTGGAAGCTTGGGTAATTTAATTTTTAGTGATGACTTTATTTAATAAATGGCTGACAAAATTTCTAGAGTTTCAGCAATTGGCTTTAACAGGTTGGTATGAGCTGGCTCCAGCCATGCCTGCTAGGCCCTGACAGGGTAGAGGCTCAAGTCAGAGAAGCAAGGAGCCCACCGCCGAGGCGACTGCAGGTGAGACGCTCATACCCACCTCTGGTCCACACAGCATCTCAGCCTGGCTCAGAGACCAGAAAGAAGGAGAGGAAGGAATGTAGGCAGGGCCAAGCTCCAACCAGGAAGTCGAGCGGCGGTGTTATCATGGAAGTTGTTTTTCTCTGTTTTATCAATGGCAGAAAGAAACCAGGGAAAACAATAGCCTTAACTTGATATCACTGCTCAAACTGACAGGAACAGCCCCAGACTGTGGGTGTCTGATGGCTGGACCAATCAGGAAGGGCCTGGAGTCCTTTCCCAGCTCTGCTCTCTCATGGTTGGCCTGCTTCTGCTTCCATAATTCCACACTGCTGATCACACAGCTCCCAGTGTCACTTTCTTCCTCTCTGAAACCTGCCTGGTACTGAAGGATTCCGAGGGAACAGCTGCCTGCCCTCGCTGTCAAGTCCTGGAAAGAAGACAAGGCCACCATCCTGCCGCTTCAATATGCTTGCCCAGCACAGACACCACCCTCTGCGGGGGTCATTTCACTTTCAGAGCTGTGTGGGTGCTGGGAGTATCACCCTTACCCTCCCGCTGCAGATTTGGAAAGTGAGGCCCAGGGAAGTCAAGGCAACCTGCTGTAGTGGCAAAGAACAAACTGTACACACAGTGGACAAAATTTAAAATCTGGTACCTTCTGGTGTTGAGGAGGGCATGGCCCCACAAGGTTGCTTTTTTTCTTGATGGAAAACACACTCAGACTCACAGAGGTGACATTTGTATACCCATCCAGGCAACAACTACATACACTTAAGAGATACTCTTGCACGTTTATATTGGGAAGTTTCATGGCAGCACTGTCTATACTGGTGAAAAATACCATTTAAGAGTGGTTGAATAAACCATGGTATTGTCACAATGGAATATTGATTTATGACCTGTTGTCATAATCTAAATCAATGAGTTACAGCAACATGTCACAATGTGACTAAAAATTTGTTGTTGCTGTTGAGTCAATTCTGATTCATGGTGACTCCATGTCTACAGAGTAGAATTGTTCCATAGTGATTTCAAGGCTGTGGTCTTCCAAGGCACCTCTGGGTGGGCTCAAACCGACAATCTTTCCCCTAGTAGTCAAACACTTAACCATTTGTGCCAGAGGGACTCCTTGCTTAAAAGGTGGCAGCATAACACCAAGTGAAATAAGTAAGTCACAAAGATTTTATACAGCATGAAATAATAAAGGTAAACAACAGATTAAAGATAGATATTCTTGGAACACACATAGATGAGACAGTATTATACAAGACAGTTGTTGACTATCTCAGGTTGGGAGAGTCTAGGGGACTTGACTAAGAGTAGAACTCATAGCTAAATATAAGTTATTGTATAAGTTCTAGCTTTTATGTTGGCTGGTTTGTTTATAAGAACTTATTACCTTAATAAACAAATAAAAAATGATACTATGAATGAAGGATTATGTTTAATGCCTTTCTGGGCCCCTGGACTGGGAGAGAGGAAGAAGTTCAGCAGTGGGCAAGAGAAGACTTGTCTGCTGTCACTGACTGGTTTTCAGGAATACAACACAAACACAGAACTACAAGCTGCATGATTTCCCTCCAGGCTTCCATTTTCATAGCAGTAAAGTGAGGTTTTTGAACCAGATAGCCTTGGAAACATTTATTGCCTGAGATAGACCAGGCTCTGCTGCAGTAACAAACAACACTGCATCTCAGTGCTGGAGACCATTTCTTTGTTTTGTTTTTTCCCAGCTCACATCACAGTCTGGAAGGTCCTCCTTGTCAGCTCTCTGCACTGCTGATTTAGGGCTTTTGTCTCTTACGTCTTAGAGTCCTTCACTTCTAGTCTCAATGACAGGGGAGAGAAAACATGGAGTGCCCGCACCCACTCTTAACTACTCAATGTTGTTGTTAGGTGCTGTCGAGTTGTTTCCAACTCATGGGGACCCTATAAATAACAGAATGAAACACTGCTCAGTCTTGCACCATGTCCACCATCATTATTCTGTTTAAGCCCATTGTTGCGGCTGCTCCGTCATTCCATCTCTTCAAGGGTCTTCCTCTTTTTGACTGACCCTCCACTCTACCAAGCATGATGTCCTTCTCCAGGGACTGATCCCTCCTGACAACGTGTCCAAAATAGGTAAGATCAGTCTTGCTATATTTGCTTCCAAGGAGCATTCTGGTATTACTTCTTCCAGAACAGATCTGTTTGTTCTTTTGGTGGTCCCTAGTACATTTAACATTTTTCTCCAACACCACAATTCAAAGGCATCGATTCTTCTTCTGTCTTCTTTGTTCATTGTCCAGCTTTCGTATGCACTGATGCAATTGAGAATACTGTGGCTTTGATTAGGTACATTTTAGTCTTCAATGTGACATCCTTACTTTTGAATACTTTAAAGAGATCCTTCACAGCAGATTTTCCCAGTGCAACGCGTCTTTAGATTTCTTGACTGCTGCTTCCACGGGTGTTGATTGGGCACCAAAGTAAAATGAAATCCTTGACAACCTCAGTCTTGTCTCCGTTTATAACAATGCTGCATACTGATCCAGTTGTGAGGATTTTTGTCTTCTTGATGTTGAAGTGCAATCCATAGTGAAGGCTATGGTCCTTGATCTTCATCAGTAAGTGTTTCAAATCTTCACTTCCTGCAAGTAAGGTGGTGTTATCTGCATTAATAGAGGACGTTCATAAATCGTCCTTCAATCCTGATGCCTTGTTTCTCTTCATAGAATCCGGCTTCTCAGATTATTTGCCCAGAATACAGATTAAAAGGGTATGATCAAAGGATGCAACCCTGATGCATACCTTTTCTGACCTCAAACCATGCAGTGTCCCTCTTCTATTCATACAGCTGCTTATTGGGCTATATACAGATTCCTTAAGAACACAATTAAGTGTTCTGGAATTCTCATTCTTTGCAATGTCAGCCATAATTTAGTATGATCCACACATTCAAATGCCTTTGCATAGTAAATGAAACACAGATAAACATCTTTCTGGTATTCCCTGCTTTCAGCCAAGATACATCTGACATCAGCAATGATATATCTGGTTCCACATCCTCTTCTGAATCCAGCTTGAATTTCTGGCAGTTCCTTGTCAGTATACTGTTGCAGTCACTTTTGAATGATCTTGAGAAAATTTTACTTGCATGTGATACGAACGATATTGTTTGGTAATTTCTGCATTTGGTTGGATCACCTTTCTTTGGTATGGGCATAAATATGGATCTCTTCCAGTTGGTTAGCCAGGTAACTGTCCTCCAAATTTCTTGGCATAGATGAGTAAGTGCTTCCAGTGTAGCATCTGTTTGTTGAAATATCTCAATTGATATTCCATCAATTCCTAGAGCCTTGTTTTTTTGCCAATGCCTTCAATGTAGCTTCAACTTCTTCCTTCAATACCATCAGTTCCAGATCATATGCTACCTCTTCAAGTGGCTGAACATCGACAAGTTCTTTCTGGTATAATGACTCTGTGTAGTCTTTCCATCTTCTTTTGATGTTCCCTGAGTTGTTTAATATTTTCCCGGTGGAATCCTTCACTATTGCAACTTGAGGCTTGAATTTTTTTCTTTAGTTCTTTTTTCTATTTCCAACTCTTTGCACTTGTCATCACAATACTTCATTTTGTCTTTTCAAGCTGCAGTTTAAAATCTTCAGTTCAGGTCTTTTACTTCACCATTCCTTTTGCTTTAGCTGCTCAACGTTTGAGAGCAAGTTTCAGAGTTTCTTCTGACACCCAGTTTGGTCTTTTCTTTCTTTACTGTCTTTTTAATGACCTGTTGCTGTGTTCATGGATGATGTCTTTGATGCCATTCCACAATTCATCTGGTCTTTGGTTATTAGTGGTCAACATATCAAATTTGTTCTTGAGGCGGTCTTTTTTATTATTATTATTATGACTGAGTGAAAATGTACATTCCCATATAAATTTGCATGCCCACCTATATGCAATTTCCACTGCTCTCCCTGCCAAGTGACAGCACACTATTCTTCTCTGCTCCATACATGTCTCTTCCTCCCAACAGTCTCCTTTCCCCTCCTCTCCACCCATTCTCCTTCCTCCAGCCAGAGGTCAGCAAGATGATATCCTATAGATGCACAGAACTGTAAAGTGCATCCGATGTATAGTCACTCTGCATCGCAAGTCCAATACATTCATGTCCAAAGAGTGGACCTTCGTTATGATTTATGGGCAAGGGCAGCATCACAGCCAGGGGCCATGCTCCCAGGGGAACCCTGAAACCGCTGGACCATAAATTGAGGTCTTTAAATGGAGATCTCAGGGTGCACCTCTTTTTATTCTTGTGTTGCCAGTGAGACTCCTCTCTATGAGCTCCATCGTGGCTATGACTGGTGGTGGCCGGGCACCATCCTGTTCTTCTGGTCTCAAATTGATGTAGGCACCCACTCATGTGGGTCTCTCTATCTTCTGGGTTGTCTTTATCCCATGTCACTTTGGTTCTCAGTGAGCATTCATTCCTGCTGAGTTGGGGCCATTTGCTGTGCCCTCAGATGGCAGCTTGATAGCTTTAAAGACCCGAGATGCCACTCACCAATGTGGGGTGTAGAGAGCCCTCTTAGCAAAATGCTAGTTGTGCCAATTGGCCTCGATTTCACCTGAGAACATGGTCCCCTGCCCCCTGCCCACTACTCCAGCTACTCTATCCTTGTAATATTGGGTTAAGATGGAAGGAGTATTCAAGTTATGCTGAAGTCCAGTTAATATTGTTCTTGTTTCTAATGTGTGCTATCACCGATTTCACCCAACCAGATTTCTAGTAACTATCTGGTCTAAACCCTCCCCCATTGACCATCCCTACCTCCCTTCCCTTGAAGCTGTCAAAGAGTCTTTTCTTCTATACATAAGTCTATTTTTGAGATCTTATCATAGAGGTCTCATACAGTATTTGTCCCTTGGTCGCTGACTACTTTCACTCAACATAATGTCTTCCAGTTGAAACCAGGCTATGAGATGTTTCCTGGAATCATCATTATTCTTTATCATTGCATAGTGCTCCATTGAGTATAAGTACCATAGTTTACCTGTCCATTCTTCTATTGTTGGGCATCTGGGTTGATTTCATCTTTTTGCTATCGTGGACTGTGCTGCAGTAAACATTCTGGTGCATGTGTCTGTTGGTGTGAAAGGCCTTGATTCTGTAGGATATATTCCAAGTAGTGGAATTACTGGGTCAAATGGTATATCTATATCCACTTTTCTAAGGAAGCACCAGATTGCTTTCCAAAGAGGCTGGACCATTTTGCAACCCCACCAACAGTGTAGAAGAGTTCCACTTTCTCCACAGCCTCTCCAGGATTTCTTGTTTTGTGTTTTTGGGATCATGGCCAACTTTGTTGAGGTGAGATGATATCTCATTGTAGTCTTGATTTGAATTTATTTAATAACTAAAGACCGTGAACCTGTCCACATGTGTTTTTTGGCTGCGTGCATCTCCTCTTTAGAGAAATGTCTGTCCATCTCCTTTGCCCATCACTTCATTGGATGATTTATCTTCTTCTTATTGATATTTTGTAGTATCTTATAGATTATGAAGATCAGGCATCAGTCTGATATAGAGTTGCCAAATTTTTTTTCCCACTCTGTCAGTGGCCTTTTAATTCTATTAATACAGTCTTTGGATGAGCAGAAGTGTTTGATTCTTAATAGTTCCCATTTATCTATTTTCTCTTCTGTTGATTGTGGTTTCTTTGACAGATTTTCAAGTCTGTCTACATTGTGTATTAAAAGTTCCATTATTATTCCTATCTTTTCTTGGATGAGCTTTATTGTTTTAGATTTGATATTTAGGTCTTTTATCCAGTTGGAGTTGGTTTTTGTATAAGGTATAAGATATGGATCTTGATTCAATTTATTGCAGATGGATATCCAGTTTTGCCGGCACCATTTGTTGAAGATACTGTTTTTACCCCAGTTTAATGTCTTAGGGCCTTTGTCGAATATCAGCTGTTCACAGGCAGATGGCTTCATCTCTGGGTTCTCAATTCTGTTCCATTGATCAATCTGTCTGTTCTTGTACCAGTACCAGGCTGTTTAGACCACTGTGGCACTGTAGAATGTTCTAAGGTCAGGTAATGTGTGGCCTCCCAGTGTGCTCTTCTTCTTCAGTAGAACCTTACTTATCTGGGGCTTCTTCCTTTTCTAAACAAATTTGGTGATTTGTTTCTCCATCTCATTAAAAAATGACATTGGAACATGTATTGGGATTGCATTATATAAGTAGATTGCTTTGGATAAAATAGACATTTTCACAATGTTAAGTCTTCCTCTCCAGGAGTAGGGTAGGTTTTTCCATTTATCTAAGTCTCTCTTAGTTTCCTGTAGCAAGGGCTTGTAGTGCTCTTTGTAAAGGTCTGTTATTTCTCTGGTTAGATTAATTCCTAGGTACTTTATCTTCTTAGAGTAAATGATATTGATTTGATGATTTCTTTGTTAAGCATCTCGTTGTTGGTATAAAGGAATCCTACTGATTTACTTATGTTTATCTTGTATCCTAAGACTTTGCTGAACTCTTCTATCAGTTTGAGTAGTTTACTTACAGATTCTTCGGGATTCTCTGCATATACAATCATACCATCTGCAAACAGGGAAATTTTGACTTCTTTGCTGATGCACATGCCCTTTATTTCTTGGTCTTGTCTAATTGCTCTAGCTAGAACTTCTAGTACAATGTTGAATAGGAGAGGTGAGAGTGGGCATCCTTGTCTAGTTCCTGTTTTCAAGGGAAAGTGTTTCAGTCTCTGTCCATTCAGGATGACGTAGGCAATTGGCTTTGTATAAATGGCCCTTACTGCGTTGAGGAATTTTCCACCTACACCTATTTTGCTAAGAGTTTTTAGCATGAATGGGTGTTGGACTTTATCAAATGCCTTTTCTGTGTCAATGGACAAAATCAGGTGACTCTTGTCTTTTGGGATATTTATGTGATTAATCACATTAATTGTTTTTCTGATGTTGAACCAGCCTTGCATCCGTGGTATGTATCCAACTTGGTCATGATGGACTATTTTTTTCGTATGTTCTTGTATTGTATTGGCAAGAATTTTGTTGAAGATTTTTGCATCTAGATTCATGAGTGACATAGGTCTGTAGTTCTCCTTTTTTATTGGGTCTTTCCCTGGCTTTGGTGTCAGGATTATGCTGGCTTCATAGAATGAGTTTGGGAGTACTCCATACCTTTCTGTACTGTGGAATAGTGTCAGCAGGATTGGAGATAACTCTTCTTTAAAAGCTTGGAAGAATTATACAGTGAAGCCATCTGGACCTGGGCTTTTTTGGGCTGACAGTGTTTTGATAACATTTTCAATCTCTTCCTTTGCGATGAGCTTATTAAGTTGTTCTGCTTCACATTGTGATAATTTGGGTAGGTGGTATGAATCAAGGAATTTATCCATTTCCTCTAGGTTTCAAATTTGTTAGAATATAGTCTTTCATAGCATTCTGTTATATTTTTGATTTCTATTGGATCTGTTGTGACAACTCCCTTCTCATTTCTAATTTGGGTTATTTGTTTCCTTTCCTGCTTTTCTTTAGTAAGTTTAGCCAGTGGTTTGTCAATTTTGTTGATCTTTTCAAAAAAACAACTTTTTGGTCTTTTCAATTTTTTTGATTATTTTTCTATTTTCTAATTCATTTAGCTCTGCTCTAATCTTTATGATCTGGTTTCTTCTCATGCCTGAGGGATTCTTCTGTTGTTCTCTCTCTACTTGTTCAAGCTCTAGGGTTAGTTCCTTAATTTGGTTTCTTTCTTGCTTCCAGATATGTGCATTTATGGAGATAAACAGACCTCTGAGCACTACTTTGGCTGTATACCCTAGGTTCTGGTAGGACATGTTTTCATTCTCATTGGAATCCATGAATTTCTTTATTTCATCCTTGATTTCTTCTATAACCCATGGTTTTTTGAGCAAGATGTTGGTCAGTTTCCAAGAGTTCCACTTTCCATCTATGTTTTTTCTGCTATTGATTTTGACTTTTATAGCTTTATGATCTGAGAAGATGCTTTGCAGTAATTCAGTGGTATGGATTTTGTTGAGAACTGCATTATGTCCTAACACATGGTAAATTCTGGACAATGTTCCATGGGCACTGGAGAAGAAGGTGTAGTTGCCTGCTGATGAGTGGAAAGTTCTGTATATATCAATGAGGTTTAGTTGATTAATTGTGACAATGTGGTCTTCTGTATCTTTACTCAGCTTTTCTCTAGATGATCTGTCCAGTATTGAGAGGGGAGTGTTGAAGTCTCCCACTATTACTGTGGAGTGATCTAACTCTTTTTTTGAGTGTAGTCAGTGTTTCTTGGATGTATTTAGGTGCTCTGATATTAGGTGCATAAATATTTAGCATAATTATGTCTTGCTTGTGTACTGAACCTTTCAGCAATAAATAGTGTCCATCTTCATCCACGATGGTGGATTTTACACTATAATTGATTGTGTCTGAGATTAGAATTGCCACACCTGTTCTTCTTTGTTCATTGTTAGCTTGATATGTATTCTTCCATTCTTTAATTTTCAGTTTGTTTCTATCTTTAAGTCTCAAGTGAGTTTCTTGTAGACAGCATATGTATGGGTCATGTCTTTTGATCCAAGATGTCACTCAATGTCTCTTTACTGGAGCATTCAGTCCATTCACATTCAATATAATTATTGATTGGTATGTGTTCATGGCTGCCATTGTGATATGTTTATTTTTGTGTTGATATTTTGTCTGTTGTTCTTAATTTGATTTTCGTATTTGAAAGATAGTTTTGCAGGATATATAATTCTTGGTTGGAAGTTTTTCTCCTTCAAGGCTTTGAATGTGTCATGCCACTGTCTCTGTGCCAGCATGGTTTCTGCTGAGAAATCTGATGAAAACCTAGAGGGTTTCCCTCTGAATGCTGGCTTTGCTTTGCGTCTTGCTACCTTTAAGAGTTGCTGTTTATCTTTCATTTTGTTAAGCTTGATTATAATATGTCTTGGAGTCTTTCTTTTGAGATCTATATTGGGTGGTGTATGATATGCACCTGAGATGTCTATATTCTCTTCCTTCATGATTTCTGGGAAGTTTTCTGTCAGCAGTTCAGCAACGATACTCTCTGTATTCTTAGGTGTCTCATCCTGTTCAGGGACTGCAATTAATTGAATTTTGTTCCTCTTAAGAGAGTCCCACATGCTTCTTAATCCTTCTTCATTTTTCTTGTTTCTTTTTTCTGATTTCTGCTCATAGACGCTGGCATCAGTAGCTCTGTCTTCCAAGTCAGAAATTCTTTTTTCCGTTTGTTCCATTCTGTTTTCTTGGCTTTGATTGGAAGATTCTGTGTCTTTGATTGTGTTCTTGGTCTGCTGGATTTCTGAGTACTGGTTTTCCATCATATCGAACAGCTTGTTTAATTTTTGCTTTTGTTCTGCTGCATTTTGTATAAGGTTTAGAAGGGCTCTGTATATAATCATTTTGTATTTACTTTCTGATGATTTCAGAAAAGTTTCTTCACCTGGAAAACTCCTTGGTTGTTTTGTTTGGGAGCGTTCTGAAGCCATGGGTGATTTCTTGTATGCCACAAGCGTCTGTTGCTTTTTGGGTACCACGTGAGTAAGTAGAGGTTGGAAGAGATACTGTTAGAATGGACTGCAGATATTTCTCTAGGCTGTCTTAAAACGTAAAGCAAAAGGTATCTGACCACTTCCCAAGTCAATCAGGTTTTCAGATGTAGAGGTCCCTCTTCCCAGCTGGCAAAGTAAGCACCTCTATATCCAACCCCAAATGATACAAACTAGTTCAGAATACAGCAATGCTACTGCCCTGTTGGCCTCTGCTGACAGGACCCAGCTTTAGGTGACACTGTGTGAACTACTGCTTTTCTGGTAGAAACGTGCTCTCCTGTGGGCAGACTCTGGCTCTCAAGCTAAGAAATAGGTCCAGCTGTGGCCACCGTATCCAAGATGGCACCCTCCACACAGTCAGCAGATAGAGAGGCTAAAGATATGGAGAGGTAGTGATTCCTCTGCCTCTGTTGCTGGGCCCCCACTGTAGGTGATACTGTCTAAATTACTGCTTTTCTGTCAGAGAAACAGTGTCCCGTTTGCAGTCGCTAGCTCCCCGGCTAAGAATTAGGTCCCGCTAAAATCTCCGTATCCAACATGGTGTTGCACACACTGGCAGTGCGGTTCTGTACAAACCACGCTCTGGCAGTGATAAAAAGACAGGCACAAGGTGGCTAGATTAACAGAGTCCTAAGCCTGGCTCTCAAAATATGGGAATTTTGCCTATCTATCCCCCCAGCAGTGCGTCTGAGTCTAGCTGCTAGGCAAGACCCAGCTCCACCCGCCGGCCAAGACAGAGGAAAAAAAAAGTCAAAATGGTGCATTTACCTTCAGTCTGTGAGAGCCAGAGCTAGCCAGGAGCAGGAGTCAGTGAAAGAGAGGAGGTTTTTCGCTCAGTGGTGTGAAGTCCAAATTAACAGCCCTGTGCCATGTCCTGGAGGTTCACTAGGTGGTCAGAAGGCTCCGTTTGATTATCACTTCAGGTCTTGGTTTCCAGAGGGATATAAAGAGATTTGTGCTTAGTCCACCATCTTGACTCCCCTTGAGATGGTCTTTAAACTCAGGAGGGATAGACTCAAATTCATACTTTGGCTAGACTCATTCTAATTTTCTTCAGTTTTGACCTGAATTTACATATGAGTAATAGATGATCTGTGCCACAGTCAGCACCTATTCTTGTTCTGACTGCTGATACGGAACTTTTCCATCACCTTTTCCCACAGATGTAGTCAATTTGGTTCCTGTGTATTGCATCTGGTGAGGTCCATGTGTACAGTCTCCATTTGTATTAGTTAAAAAAAGGTATTTGCAATGAAAAAGTCACTAGTCTTGCAAAATTCCATCATGCAATCTGTGGAATTATCTCTATCACCAAGGCCATATTTCCCAACTATTGATCCTTCATCTTTGTTTCCAACTTTTGCATTCCAGTCACCTATAATTGTCAGTTCATCCTGATTGTATGTTCAATTAAGTTTAGATTACAGAAGCTGGTAAAAATCTTCAGTCTCTTCATCTTTGGCCTTAGTTGTTAGTGTATAAATTTGAATATCAATTGGCTGTCTTTCTAAGTATATAGATATTATCCTATCACTCACAGCATTATATTCAGGACAGATCTTGGAACGTTCTTTTCGATGATGAGTGCAACACTGTTCCTCTTCAAGTTTTCAGTTACGGAATAGTAGGTCATAATATTGTCAGATTCAAAATGGCCAAAACTGTTCCATTTCACCTCACTAATGTGTAAGATATCAATGTTTACATGTTCCATTTCATTTTTGACGATTTCCAGTTTTCTTAGATTCATACCTCGCACATTCCATGTCCCAATTATTAATGGATGTGTGCAGCTGTTTCTTCTCATTTTGAGTCATGCCACATCAGTGAACAAAGATCCTAAAGGCCTTACTCCATCCACGTCATTAAAGTCAACTCTACTTTGAGGAGACAGCTCTTCCCCAGTTGTCTTCCAAGTGCCTTCCAACCTGAGAGTCTCACTTTCCAGCACCATATCTGACAATGTTCCATTCCTATTTGTAAAGTTTTCCTTGGCTAATTCTTTTCAGAAGTATGCTTCTGGGTCCTTCTTCCTAGTCTGTATTAGTCTGGAAGCTCAGCTGGAACCTCTGTACCATGAATGACCCTGCTGGTACCTAAATGCCAGTAACATAGCTTCCAGCATCACAGCAATGAGCAAGCCTCCACTGACAGATAAATGGGGGCTGCTCACTCTATCTTCACTCTCTAAAAGAGATATTGAAGTCCTAACCCCCATACTTGTATGACTTTGGGGAAATACAGATATTCTTTAATCATCAGTAACATCTAACAAGGCCACACCAGAGTAGTGAAAGAAAAAACAAAAACAAAAAACCAAACTCACTGCAACTGAGTGGATTCCAATTCATAGTGACCCCACAAGACAGAGTAGAACTACCCTCATAGAGTCCCCGAGGAGCACCTGGTGGATGTAAACTGCCGAGTTTTTGGTTAGCAGCCATAGCTCTTAACTACTGCACTGCTAGAGTTTCCATACCAGAATAGGGTGGGTCCTTGATCCTCCTGAATGGTGTCCTATAAAAGGGAAGAAGCAGAGTCACAGTCAGGGAAAGAGCCACCCATTGCTGTCCAGTTGATTCTGACTCATAGTAAACCCCCACCCTGTGAGTCAGGTGAAAAACAGTGTGTGAGAGCCCATCTACAAGCAGTGAAGGAACCCCAAGGGTAGCCCAGCCACCAGAAAATGGGAGAGAGGCATGGGGCACTTCTCTCAAAGCCCTCAGAGGAACTCCGCAACACTGAGACCCTGAATCTGAAACTATGAGAAAATAGACTTTCCTTCTTTAAAGCCACATGCTTTACAGTGTTTTGTTATGACAGCACAGCTCTAGGACACTAAGACGTGTCTCACAAGAGACACCTTGCTCCTACCCCCATTCCTGTTGTCAAGAACTGATCTTATGTCTCTAGTCCAGTTGTGGGAGAGGCTGGAAAATGAGGGGAGTGCACAGATCCTCAGCTAGCGTCTCAGCTCTCCTTGCCAGAGCCCCCTTCAATGATCCTCTGGGTCTCTGAATTGGTTGAGATCAGACTCAACAATTTGCTGTCTCTGAGGCTGCAAACCACAAATGCTTTCCTAGGTTTATTTATTCATTCCTTAAAGTAAAATAGGGCCTGTTCTATTTCAGCCTTGGATTAGGCAAAGGGTATCATTCCTGTCCAAGGAGCTCATAGCCCATTGGTGGTGCCAGGTGGGGACTGTAGGACTGATCATTTTACAAATGCCATAATATCATAGAAACATGCTATAGTCATGTTTATAGCGTGTGTGTGTGTGTGCTGAACGGTTGTGATCACAAAACTTCTCTTTGAGAAAGTCGTTCTTTTGAGCTGAGTTTTGAAGGGTGACAACAGTCTACCAGGAAGGCTAAAGGAGGAGACTCTTTTCTGGCAGGACAAGAGCATATGCAAAGGCATGAAGGTAAAGAAGGGTTTGCATGAGTGAGGACAGGCCAACCATTTAGTTTTGCTGGAAGATGGGGTGCACATGGGAGCAGCAGGAATCAGATGTCTCACAAGGACCATGAATGCCATGCTGGGGAGATGTGATGACTTTAGCCAGCGGGCAGCCATGGAAAAATTCTAAGGCAAGGAAGGCTAGGGGCACTGAAAGACAGTTTCAGCCCCTCTCCATGTCTTCATTAGCCAGCCTCTCCCCTATTCTTCATATGGATAAGACTATTCTCAAAAGAACGTAGACAGCACAACTTTAGGGTGAGTGTCCAAACTCCTATCTTCTAATCCCTCCAATTCCAAATATATAGGACTCTAGAGCTGTCCTCTCTTGTCCCCATGAGAGGACGCACTCACGTGTTGATTGATAGTCTTCAGTGACAGGCATCTTCCTTCCAGCCCTAGAAGCCTCAGGTATCTCCACAGGTTGAGGTCTGCTAAAAGGCTATTGATAAAATATGTGTGGCTTGTCTGTTTTTTTTTTTTTTTTTTTAAGGTAAGTGGATATGAAATTGGGAGGAGAAGAGGAAAATCTTTGTTCCTACAGCTCTTGTGTGCAGAAGGGCCCATCACTGCCCCTTCTGTGGACTGTCCCTCATGGAGCAGTGTCCCCCTATGCCTGCTCCTGTGACTTCTAGGAATCAGAGGTTTTGTCACCTTGCCCAAGGCCATGCATGAAGGACTGGGCTGAGAACTCCACACCCCTGGCATCTGAGTCTGCACCCCCTTACACCCACCTCACACTGTCCAGCCTTGAAATCAAACAGGCTGTTACTGAAGGCCTCCCAGAAACCAAGGCCATCAGTGTCA
Source organism: Heterohyrax brucei (assembly GCA_028571685.1). Lineage (NCBI taxonomy): Eukaryota > Metazoa > Chordata > Mammalia > Hyracoidea > Procaviidae > Heterohyrax > Heterohyrax brucei. The sequence continues at coordinate 82,804,935 of CM053154.1, read as the reverse complement.
ACTCCTCTCTGGGTACTAGAATTCAACAACAGCAGGAACATTTTACACATGAGGACACAGGCTCAGGGAGGATGCGCAACTATAGCAAAGTAGGGGATAATTTCAGCTCAGAACTTGCATGGTAGGGAATAATTCCAGCTCAGAACCTGCATAGTCTGCTAGGTTGAGCTTAGGTTCACAAATGTACCCTGCTTGGGTTCAATTAGGAGTTGGCCGAGGGGCTATGGGTAAGGTCTGGTGGAGTCCAGCAGCCTCTATCACTTTTCTGCCTGTTGTCTGTAGAAAGACATCTGAGTGAATGGAGGCTGAGATCTATGCCTTGGCAAAGGGCTACATCCATGGAAGGAGGATGTATACCCTCCTCTGATTTTTTTTTTTTTTTTACATGAAGACACCTGTCATGGACTGAACCATGTCTCCCTCCACCCTCCAAATTTGTGTAGCCATTTGGCTGAGTTACCATTCCCAGTATTTTGTGATTTTCCTGTGTTACACAGCTTAATTTCTGCCGGTGGCTCATAGGATGATTATGTTAAAAGAAGATTAGTGTGGGACAGCAACACCCTTGCTAAGGGAGTTTCTCTGGAGGGTGGATTTCACCCCCTTTTTATCTTTTCATCCTATAGGAGATAAAAGGAAAGAGAAACAAGCAGAGAGTAGGGAACCTTACACCATCAAGAAAGCAGCACGGATAGTACAGTGTCTCCTTCAGACCTGAGATTCTTGTGCCAAGATGCTCCATGACCAAAGACTGACACAACACAAGGACTTTCATCCAGAGCCAACAGAGCAAAAGCCTTCTCCTGGAGCGGACACCCTCAATTCAGACTTGTAATCTACTGGTCTGTTTAAGAATAACCATTTCTCTTTTTAAATCCATCCATTTATGTTATTTCTGTTACAGCAGCACTAGCTGACAAAAACAACACCTTTTGTTCAAACCCTGGTGGGGAAGTGATTAAGTACTATGGCTGTTAACCAAAAGATTGGCAGTTCAAATCCACCAGACATGTCTTGGAAACTCTATATGGCAGTTCTACTCTGTCCCATAGAGTCACTATGAGTCAGAATCAACCTGATGCAATGGGTTGGTTTTCTTGTATGCGTGTTGAGTCTACTGGTTTTGGAGACAACCTTTTTTAAAATTCCACACAGTGTCACCATATAGGTAAGAGTGTCCCGGAAGAGTGAATATAGGCTGGATTGAAAATAGTTTTCATCTTCTGTGTCTATCCCAACTCATTGTCAGTGGTAACATGGAGTATACTTTCTGGGCTGCTCTGTTGAGAAGGCATCTGAAGTCATATCTGAGAAAGAGTTCTGCAATCAGAGATAGCTACCCTGGGTAGGGGATGGGACAGTGGTGCTGCAAGTGCACTATTTGCCATTTTGTCATCTCTGCTGTAAGCTGATACTTTCTGTGTCAACACATACTCCAAAGGAAACCAATGCCCAGCCTTGGCCTGGAAGACAGGTCAACTTTAGCCTTCCCAGTGTGTTTTTTCTGTTTATTCTTGAGGCATGAAGTGTAGGAGAGTTCAAGAGAGTTGAGGATACCTTTGTATTATAATTGCCATGAGGCATCTTTTAGGTGGAAGAGTGGCTAAGTGCTACAGCTGCTAACCACAGGATAGGCAGTTCAGATCTACCAAGTGCTCTTTGGAAACTCTATGGGGCAGTTCTATCCTGTCCTATAGGTTTGCTATGAGTTGGAATCAACCGAATAGCAATGAGTTTTGGCTGTTGTTGTTTATAGTTGCCCTTGAGTCAATTCCAATGCATGGTGACCTTATGTGTTATAGAGTACAACTGCTCCATAACACTTTTTCAGCAGTAATCTTAACAGAAGCAGGCCTTTTCTTTCATGGTACTTTTGGGTGGGTTCAGACTGCTAGCAGTTGAGTGCAAACTGTGTGCGGTGCCTAGAGACCTAAGCACAGGATAGTGAATCCACATGTTTTGCCCCTGCCCACCTTCAGCTGCCTTTCAGGTCCACGTGGAAGCCTGTCTCCCCCAATAAAGAACTCCTTGCTGGTTCCTCATCCCAAGTTTCCCCTTCTTCTCTGATTTCAAAACTCTTGATTTTAAACTCCTCCAATTGTGTATCAGAACTGTTGCCAGGGCAGCTTCAAGAGTGGGATACATCCCTACTTGCTCCCAGCCCCTATACTCCTCTGCAGATAAGTTGGACAATATTATCATCATTGAAAGTATTAACTCCCGTCCCTCTGCCACCAACTGCTTATTCATAGCTGGCAAACCATTTGCATGTACACATCTCCATTTAATCCTGTCACTAGCATCTGGTAGAGATGGTATCAACTATGCCACATCATAGTTGAGAAAAAAAGAGGTTCACAGAGAGGCCAGAGACCCGCCCAAGTTCACTCAGCCAGGGCTTTTCTTCCAAATCCTGTATTCTCTCCATTGTCTCATTCTGGAGACCATGGTGTGGACACAGTCATCTTACAGGGAAGGGAGCAGAGGCTAGAGCCTCACCTGGGAGTTCCCTCCTACCTATGGTTCTGAGTAGAGTGCACGGGGTCAGAGCTGTCATACAGGGACGACTGGAGGAAAAGCTAGGATGTGACTTATTCATCATACCTAGTAGGTAGCCTTGAGCAAGCCTCTTCTCTTGTCCTGGACTTGATGTCTTCTCCTCTGTAATTGAGGACTTGGCCCTAGGACCTCCAACATTTTAAATGCAGGGTGTCTTCTGTGCATGTGACAGCGAGTGGAGAGGCATGGAGTTTAGGTCTGGCCCAGTATTCTCAGTCTGGTATCTGGGCCTCTGAAACCTACTGGTCATCTACCCTCACCACCCCCATCATACAGGAGATGCTGCTTCAGGGAATTCTGGGGCACACATGCTTTGGGGCAAGCTGAGAAACTAGCAAGCACTTAGGTCAGTCAGCAGCTATCTAGGGAAACTCATGAGTATCAGCCACCTGGCAGGTATAAAGCAGACGAGTTGGGCAAGTGTGCTATGGGCACAGGAGAGAACAGGACAAAACAAAAGAGCCATTCATGCCAAAAAAAAAGACCCTTGTCAGCAAGTACAGAGTAGAATTGCTCTATAAGATTTTCTTGGCCATAATCTTCATGGAAACAGATCACCCAGTCTTTCCTTTGCAGCACCACTGGTAGGTTCAAACCACCAATCTTAAAGTGAGCTATCCAGGGCAAACCATTTGTGTCACCCAGGGACTTTATTCAGGTCTTAAAGGGGAACGTAACCTGACTGTCCATCCATCTATTGACCTGGCGAACACTTTTGGAACATCTATGATGCATTTAATGTAGGAACTATAGAGAAAGGGGAGAGGGAAGAAGGGGACAGAGGCCATCAGCGTAGTCACCAGATATGATGAGCATCCTCCCAGCCTCAAAATCACTTGTAATCAGTACTGATGAAAGATACGGGAACCCCAGAGAAAGTACTTCTCCAAGCAGGTACTGCACTGGTGATCTGAGACTCAGAGCTTTGAGAGAAGCATTTTGTTTGGCTGGCACATTACTTCTCTTATTGTCTAGTACATGGTGGTTACTTGCTTGACCCCTAAGGAATTTACAGTGGCAGCCCATATCAGATGCCTCAGGGCCTCTGCTGTGATCCTCAACTGCCTACTCATGCAATTGGAAGACTTCTCCTCTGTGAACAGAACTTTTCTCTACAAAATCCAGGCAAGGCTAGATCAATTGTTCCAAATTCTACCCCACCATCCCATATTCAGGCAGAGTCCTGAATATGACTCCAAGTATTTCCAAGACTGAAAATGGTTCTCACATTTATTCTCCATAAACATGTACTTTATGGAGACCCAAGCGGAATAAAGTCCAAGGGATTCTTAGTTGGTGACCCGCTGGGAAACGGCATTGAGGTTTTTTCTGGTTCTAGCACCCAAAGCTGTGTCCTTAGCAGTTTGCCTGTAGAAGATAATGGAGGAAATCTTTGTGAGGGTTGGGGAGCTGACAGTATCTCGGTTCACCAAGCTCAAGCTGGTCATTTACAAACATCCCTGGAGGTAGAACGGTAACGCTCCCATTTCACAGGGGAGAAAATTGGTTCGCTCTAAAAAGTCAGGCTTCAAGCTGAGGTCACTCAACTGGACAGTGGCCGGGCTGGCACTTGAGCGGCAGGCGGACCGACTCCAGAGCCAGTTTGAGGTGGGAAGGGTGACTGGGGAGAGGATGAACCACCCGGGGCTTCGGGACGTGTCTGTCCGAGACAGGGGAGGGAGGCTTCTTCCAGGCAGACAAGGACCAGTTGGGCCATCCCTGAGGTGTGTGACAGCCGAGAGATGAGGGGCGGGCTGGGGCGTGGGCTCGGGAGGGAGGCAAAACTAGCCCAGAGCAGAAATAAGAGAAAGGAGAGGGGGAGGGGAAAACCGAGGGAAGGGGACTCGGGCCTTCCTGGGATGGGAACCCTGGCCCCCTCAGCGTGCAGGCCAGCAAAGCGGTTTTCCAGATGGAAGGAATTAAGCAGGAGGGGGAGGGTCCTACAGTGATAGTGAAGGGAGGAAGAGAGGAAGAAATGTGAGTGCGAGTGCGTGTGCGTGTGCGTGTGCGTGTGTGCCTGGGAGAGGACGGGAGAGATAAAGCTCCATCAGATTAGACAGAAATAGGGAAAGACAAAGACGTCACGACCCATAAAGACACAAGGGACAAAGGGAGATGTTACTCTAACAGAGTGGAGAGAGTATGAAAAAGGAAAGAAAACAGGAAAGAAGAAAGAAGAGAGTGAAAAATTGAACAGTTGGAAAAAGGAGAGGCAGAAAAGGGTAAGTAACAGAGCGAGACCAGACAAATTTGGCTGCGACGCTGTCCCAGGGCTCCGGGAGATGGGCCGGGAGGGGACGGGGCGGGGCGCCATATGCAGATAAACCCAGTTTCTCTTCTGACACCGCCCCGCTATTCCATATTTAATAAGATCGCCAGTGGAGGGCAAGAAGAGTGCCAGGAGAGGCGGGGTGGGGTTGAGGGCGGGCCCCCTTGGACTCCGCCCCAGAAGCGGCAGCCAGGGGGTCAGAGCGGAGGCAGATAGCGGATCCCCGAGAGGGGCGGGGCGGGGCGGGGCAGGGGGCGGGGCCAAAAGTTTCCTCTCCAACTTTCGCTGTCTCCTTCCTCGGCTCGCTCCCGGGCTGCAGTCGGGGGGAGGCGGCGGCGACGGCGGCGACGGCGGCGTGGGAGGCGCAGGAGGCGCAGGGCGCCAGGCGATCGCTGTCGGGGCTCGGGAGGAGGACAGTGGGCGCAGGCTCCCCGGTGCCCGCCCCTCCGCTGGGGGGGGTCGCGAGCGGGCGGCCGGGGAGGGGCAGGCGCTGTCGCCGCAAAATGAGCCTGCTGTCGGCCATCGACACGAGCGCCGCCTCGGTGTACCAGCCGGCCCAGCTGCTCAACTGGGTCTACCTGTCGCTGCAGGACACGCACCAGGCTAGTGCCTTCGATGCCTTCCGGCCCGAGCCGCCCACGGGCACCGCGCCCCCGGAGCTGGCCTTCAGCAAGGGCCGCCCGGAGCAGCTGGGCTCGCCCCTGCACTCCAGCTATCTCAACAGCTTCTTTCAGCTGCAGCGCGGAGAGGTGGGTGCCTCCGCGCGCCCCCGCCCTCCACCCCACCGCGCCAGGCCATTTCTGATCTGCCCACTCTTCCTGGCCTGGCCTGGCCCGGCTCCGCATTGCCCGCCTGGCTTGGCTGGGCTTTGCTCAGCTCTGCCAAACTCGCCGCCGAAGTCCCCGGGGCACCCGGAGCACGTCACCTCCCGGCTGAGCTCAGATTCCAGCATAGTGCAGGCCCGGGTGGGTCCCTCCTGCCCCTTCTCCCAGCCTGGGCTCCCTGCCCGAAGGGGGCTACAGGGAACTGGTGGAGCGAGGGCTCCGGCTTCTCCCCAGGCAGCCCAGGCACGGCCTGGGTGGGGGCCCCCTTCCAACTGTCCTTCCCACTTCCAACCCCATACTCTCCTGGCTGCTGCTGGCTAAGATTGAGAGTGCAGATTCTGCTCTGAGCTCCTTCAGAGGCTCCTAAAATGTGTTTTGCCTCAACCTCTGCAATTCCCAACCCGAAGGGCCCAGCGGAGAACAGTTACTCGCCCACAGGGCTTTTCCTCCTGTTTTCACAAGGGGGGACCCCTAGACGCATCCTCCAACTGTTGCCCTCCTCCAGCCACATAGGAAGTGGTTTCTGAGGGCTTGACCCTGCAGACCGCGCACTCCCCCGCCCTCCTAGCCGGGAAGGAAATGAAAGGGAAATCCTCTTGAGCTCTTGGAAGGGGGGGTGCGAGATAGAGGAAGAGCTTCCAGCTGCTCAGTGGCTTCTCTAGAAACTCAGGCTGGCTGCTTAGCGAAGTCGGCCTCGGTGGATTCAGTTACACAGTCGAATGGGCCGTGCATCTTGCCTGGCCAGACAGATATAGAAATCCCTGTGACCTCCCAGGCCTTATGAGGGGTCTTCTGCAAACCTTCCAGATGCCACTACTCACTGCCTGCCTCTTCTGGGTCTTCATACACCCTCTGTGCCCTTCACTCTCCCCTTCTGGCAGCTCTCTGCAAAGTAGGGGTTGGGAGATGCAAAGGTTCCTCAAACATACGGGGGTCTTTTCCTTTAGACCTAGGCCCAGCGGTCAGTTCTAGGAGAGGTGCAGCCTGCAGTGAATTGGATGAGAAGGGCTGGATGTGCTGGGAATAAGGGGGAGACAGGGAGTGGCCTTTTCCAGCCTGGTGTGTTCAACTTTGCCATTATTTACTAAGCTAAGCTCCTGCTATGTGCCAGGCCTGGGACTAGAGAGTGCCCTCCAGACTATCCCTCTCTGGGGGAGATATGAGAATATATAACCTTGGCCTAGGTAAGACCCAGAGGTGGTTAAGTCCTAGCCAGTCTGAGGTAAGGAGTGGGTAACCTGTGTGGAAGCACAGACATAGTTCGTGGGGGTGGACGGTATAGTTAAGGGGCATGAGTGTACAAAGATACCTTTGGGTACCAGATGAGTGTTTGTAGCCAAATCTCTTTTAAACTGTAAAGTGCCCTCTTCACATGAGGAATTGTTCTTAAGTGAGAACTTTTTTTATGATGAGACTTTGCCTCGTCAGGAAAGTGGTTTCAGGTAACCAGTAACTTCGGAAGAAAATTTGTGGGGTGTTTCTTCAGGGGTGAGGTCTTCCTACTTGTTTATTCTCTTAACAATTGTTTGTTGAGTTCACTGTGGATGCCTGGGGATTTGGGGTCATTGGCAGGCAGGGGCCACAGAGAAGTAGACAGAGACAGATGATGCAGTGTGAATGGTGAGTGATTAGATGGGGTGCTTTGGGAGCTCCAAACGGGCTGGATGGATGACCGTGGCCTACAAGTCAAGTGGGAGAGGGTCCCTGATCAGTCACCCTGGCTTCCTTCTGTTCCTACCCTGTGGTGGCCTTGTTCTCTGAGTCTAGTCTCTGCTGAGAGGCCTGGGAATTTTGACCATCAAGAGTCCCCCGTGGGAGTAGGATGTTGTGCCTCTTCTTGGAAACTTCTGGCATCTAGGATCTCAGCTGGGTCTCAACGAAGATTGCTTCTGTTACTTCACTGCTGCTTCCCTCAGCTTCCCCATAAAGAGAGACGTGCGTGTACGTGGCCAGTGTGGAAGGAGCTAGTAAAAGTTACCTAGCACAGTGACAGCAGAAGTCTCTCCTGACCTGATGTGGGCAACTCCCTGTCTGTCTGTAAACCCTGGTGGCACAATAGTTTAGAAATATGGCTGCTAACCAAAAGGTAGCGGCAGTTCAGGTCTACCAGGAGCACCATGGAAATCCTATGAATCAGTTCTACTCTGTTCTTTAGGGTGACTGAAAGTCAGAATTGGCTTGACAGCAACAGTTTTTTGTTTGTTTGTTTCTCTGGTCTTTGGTATACTCATATGTAGAATTTAATCTCTGCTGTTCTATAGAGTAGTGCATATAAACAGTGTTATATAAACAGGAGAGAATCTGACTGCAGATAGGCTAGATTAAAGGGGGCAAAAGGGGCTTCTCTTAGGCTAACAGGGCAATAGTGTTCTTGGAGGGGCTGGAGGACTATGGCTGCTTACTGCCGGAAAGCTGTCTTGGCTTCAGACTCAATAGCCCTCACCCCCCTCCTGCCTCACCTCCTAAACCCTCTTGGAGCACCAGCTGTGGTCCTAGGGACAGGCCTTTCCTGCATCCAGGGTTTATCTAGTGTTTTAGTCTGCTAGTGCTACTCTAACAGAAATACCACAGAGTGAATGGCTTTAACAAAGGAAAGTTTATACTTGCACAGTCTGGTATACTACAAGTCCAAATTCAGGATCTCCACTCCAGGGGAAGGCTTTCCCCCTTGTCGGCTCTGGAGGGAAGTCTTTGTGTTGTATCAGTCTTTGTTCAGGGAACACCTTGGCACAGGAACCTCAGGTCTGAAGGATATGCTCTTCTCCCAGTGCTTTCTTGATGGTATGAGGTTGCTAATTCTTTGCTTGTTTTTGTTTCCTTTTATCGCTTGTAGGATGAAAGGATAAAGGATGGCGCAAGCCATGCTGCAGGAAAACTCCCTTTACAGTGGAGCAGAGAGGTGACCCTATGAAGGGATTTACAGTTTCACCCTAGTCATTTAACATACAGCACAGGAAAATCACAAAATGGAGGATAATCATAAAATTTTAGGAATCATGGCCCAGCTACATGGCTACAGATATTCTGGGGGGACATAATTCAATCCATGACAGCTAGTGACCTAATATGGCCCCACAATAGCAACTGGCTAAGAAAGCAAGATAAAATACCCTCTACCTCAACGTTACTGAAGGGCTTCTTGGAGAAGAGTTATACATGGGCCGGAAGGAAGTCTACAAGGGACCCAGGGGCCTAGGAGCATCACTATTCTGTGCAAGGCCTGGCAGGCCTGGGGACACTGCCTGTAGATGTGACTTGCATGCTGACTGCTGATCACGGCCTGTCTGCACCAGCCCATGTGCCAAAAGCTCACCCCCTCCTGCACCACCTCTAGGCTACTCCCACCACAATAGCAAAGCACCATGAATGCAGCTGGGATTGGGCAGGGGGGAGGTGAGGACATGGGGGCACAGAAGCCCATTGTGCCCATGGAACCTCACTGTGGAAGCTGAAGATAAGCCAAGAGTTCTGCGTAGAACACTGGCCCTGGGAATAGAGAAAAGCAACATGGCAAGGTTCACATGCGTGTGTAAGAATAAGCACCAGGAGGTGATTTGGACTCTTGCTGGGGTCATGGGAACGGTGAGGGTGGTCTTGAAGGGGCGCTAAGTGTAGAAACTGGGCCCCGTGCTCAACAGACCTCCCCCTGAACCCCAGATATCCTGCCAAGGTCCTTGGCACCAATCACAACACTTGGGTCCTGAATCCTCTGAGGAGCTATCGAAAGTTGTAGCCTTCCTCCAGAGACATGCTCATGCATATGCAATTTTGCATGCAATTTCAGGCTGGCTGTGAATCCCAGATTGAAAATTTTGACCCTCTGGCAACAGCCATATGTCTTTGGAGAGAGACTTCTGAGGCCCTTGGGTGAGTGCCCTTCTCTCTGCAGGTACCCAAGAGAGGCACTTCTTCTCAGAGGGAGTGGGGCTTGGGTCGAATGAGGATCTTCCCTGCCAAGTTTTGTTTGGAATTTAAATTTACAGCAGTATAGGGATATGGGATTCCTCCCTGGAAAAAGCAGAGCTACCTTCTTAAGGAGACCTACCTCTTTGGCCCCTGGGAGGTGTGCCCAGGAACCCTCCTGAGTAGTTCTTGCACCCCTTGAAGGGGAGCTCTGGCTGCCCCACTCCATTCAGGCCAGGCCGACAATGGCCGTTTCCTTTCCCTCTTCCTCCAGGAACAGATGTGGCCGTACTGTCAAGCCATGCTTTATGGGGATGACGGAAGGGTTTTGCAGTCAGATAACTTTGGGAAACACAGCATGCTGCTCTCTTGGAGGCACACAGTGCCCTCTAGCACAGTCTCTGAGGAGTCCTGAAGTAGAAACCTGCTGACTGTTCCCCTACCTCTTTGACCAGAGAATCCTAATGTCATCTGACCATCTCTGAGCCCAGGAGCTGCTCCCTCAGAGGCGGACCACTGTCTTGTTGTGCAAGTCCAGTGTTTAGGAAGTTCTTCTTACAGGTGGGGTCTGAAGGATGCACCAGCCCCCTTGGCTGCTCTTGGGAAGCTGAGCTGTGACTTAGACAAAGAGGACCCTCATCTGAGAGCCTGTTGGCAGAGGCAGCTTGGTGCCCTCTCTTTCAATTTGGTACAGTAGGTGGGCCTAGATCTTAGAGGAGCAGAGACTGTACTTCATGGTCCTTCTGAGTCAAGTGGAGGGAGGAAAGCAGGCTGCATCAGTCATTCATGAATTGTAGCAGGAGAGAGCCAGGCAGTGTTGGCACCAAGAGGAAGGACTTTTCAGAGAAGAGCAGCAGTCCCTTGCTCTCAGGTAGCACTTGATTCTTGTCATATCTTTCTTCATAGCTCCCATTTTGCAGAAAACAGAGGCCTGGTGAGACTCCCTGCAAGTTAGTGGTAGAGCTAGATCTAGAATGCTTCTGTGTCCAAGTATCATTTCTTGCTGTGGCCCATCCTGCAGCTGGTCCCCAGTTTGTCTGTCACCTGGATCAATTCCCTAGACTACAGTGCAGGGCAGGCAGTAACTGGGGTATTTTATCAAGCTTCAGTGCCTCTTATGTTTTGGTCGTGATGCTAAACCTTTTGAGGTATGCTGGGCCTTAATCATGGGTGCTGGGTTTGCTCCCATGTTCCTACTCCAGCCACTCTCTGGAAGCCCAACATAAGCTCTGTGAACAAGGCTGGCCTGTTCATAACAGGACAGATAGATGGATGCTGTGTACTTACTAGTGCTTTGGTACCAGTACCATAATCTGTGTACCATATCCCCACTTTCCAGATGGGCAAACTAACTTCAAGAGAAAGATGATGTATTGAGGGACTCAGTGGTAGAACTGGGGTTCTGATCTAGGTCTCAGGATGTTTGATCTTGTGTGTGTGTGTATGTATGTGTATAATCTTTTATTCTTTCTCCTCTTTGGGCCATGCTGGTCTACTTGAGCTTTCCGAAAACATCGAGAGTCCCATTCCTCTAAGCTTTTGTTATCTGCTCCTGCTTCTCTACCAAAATGCTATTCTCTGCCCTCGGTAGACTCCAGCTTACTTCTGTAAGACGTAGTTGGATCATAAAGCTTTACTAGACTGCCATGGGGAGCAAATTGTCTCCATCTTCCATGTCCCTGTGACAGACCAGTTTATATGCTTCTGATAAAGCATGTCATGATCACTGCTCTTGCTGATAATTTGGAACATATGTGTCTGTCTGCTAGCTAAATTGTCAGTGCTCTGAGAGTAGGAATCTTTTTCCACTTAGCAATCCTAGCATCCAGTGCTTAGTCAGTGCCTACATATATTAGATGTTCATTTCATACCTTCTGGCTGGTTGGCTGGATAGTTAGACAGAGGACAGATAGATGGATTGTAATCAATCCTCTTCACTCTTATGGCTGTAAGAATGACCTCTTCAGTCTGTTTGCCATTTATTTTATCTTGCAGAAGAAATTTTTACTGACTTCTTGATTAAGTAGAATGAACTAACTTGAGAGATAGTGAATCCTCTGATTATAGAGGTATCTGAGCAGAAGCTTAGGTATGGTGACAGTTCTAGATCTTTCTTGTTTATGGACCTCTTTTGGACTCTGAAGACAGCTAGAGCTCTTCTCTCCAAAATGCACAGAGTGCAAGCTCATGTGCATATGCAACATTAACATGGCATTTCCGGGGGGAATCATGGACCCTTGTGTCACCAACAGACCCCTGTTAAGGCCACCAGCTGTGGAGGCTGCAAACTTCTTTGGTAGCTCAGACTGACTAAATACTAGATCACTTTTAGTCTTGGGATTCTCACATTAGTGCTTTCTGCTTTCATTCAGCAAAAATGTTTTGGAAGCAAGAGGTACCCAGTCCCTAGTACTTACACTCTTGCTGGGTAGAGAGCAAAAAGCTGTGAAGTAAGAGGACGTATAAGTTGAGTGGTGGCCAGGGAAGGAGCCAGATGAACTGAGGAGGGGCAGGAGGAGGCTAGATATCTCCTCTGAGTCTTCTCTGCTTTGCCCACCTGTCACTGTCTGCTCCTCCATCTCCTAGGCCTTTCCCCTTTTCCCTCTGCCCATATTTCCCACCAAAAAGGATATGGGCTTCTTATTTAAGCTAGAATCCACTAGCTTTTGTTGAGTGCTGACTGTGTACATGAAGGACTGATGTTGTCCATGCCTCCAAGAGGTCATGAATGCTCTTGGAAGTCCTGGGGTGAAGGGGTGCCACCTCAGTCGTGGGCAGCCCTGCAACCCCCTGGCCTGCAGGGCATCTATGAACCATGGAAACAGGCTAGGGTGTGGGTGTTAACCATAGTCAGGTGTGGCTTCTTTTTCTGTTGTCTAACTTCTTGCCTTGTCCACTGGTTGATTGTCTGTCTCTGTCCCAGCCCACACCTGTCTTTGTTTGTGTATACAGGGTATGCATTTGCTAGATTTTAGGCAGCAGGAACCCAGATAGACCTGAGGAGTAGAAAAAGGGAAGATCCCTGTGGGAAAAGTGGTGGAATCATCTACAGGGTGAATGGTTTCTTGTCCTAAAGAGAGGAGGGGTATACACATGTGTGTACACAAAGTATAAAATCTAGCTGCTGTTGAGCTGATTCCAACTCATGGCAATCCTGTGTGAGTCAGAGCAGAACTGTGCTCCACAGGATTTTTAGTGGCTGATTTTCAGAAGTAGATCACCAGGTCTTTCTTCCAAGGTGCCTCTGGATGGATTTGTACCTCTAATCTTTTGGTTAGCAGCTGAATGCATAACCATTTCTACCACCCAGGGGGTCCACGGGGATTATAGAGGGGCCCAGGGATGCACACCCACCATGACAATGAGCCTACCTTTGACCAGCCCCCAGATAAATGTCCTCCAGTGTGGAAGCACCCTCTGTCTTAGTTCATGGAACCTGGAGACCGAAACTGAATCCTTTTAAGATGTTACGGCATTGCTGTCCCATTGGTGAGATGCGACTCCGGGCCTTTCCTGTCTGTGATTACCTGCACCCAGGGCAGGGGCAGACATAAGAGTAACACAAACAGCCTGGGGTACCTTCCAGGTCATTAAATGTTGTGGGAGAGATGAGGAGGTATCACCCATGCAGAGAGATTCAAGAGAGACTTCAGGCCACCTCAGGACAGTGCAAGAGGGGTTAGTGTGGTCCCTGTCATAGGCTTGGGCTGTGCAGGTCAGGGAAGCCCCTAAAGAAGACTGGAGCTCTTTCAGCAGTGGAGCCTCTGAGAACACCTGAATTGATACTGTTCTCATTGTTCCTTGGAGCCTGGGACCCTGAGGAAGAGGTGGGAGTGTCTCCAAGGCTACAAAACTGAAGTGAAAAGCAGATCTGGACCCAGTGCTAAAGGACATTTGGACGGACAAACAGAAGGGCATCTTAGGAAGTGAGACAGCAAGTGCTGAGCCAAGGGAGACAAGTGTGGAGCTGCCATGTGGGGACACCCAGAGCAGCTGAGTCAGAGCTGACCAGTGAGGGGAAGCCCATGCTCCTTGCACACAAGCTACAGATGGAGGGACTTTCACAGATGATAGCCACCTTTACTAAGCACCCTCTGCATGCTGGGTGTACTGTGTGTCTGGACTCTAAGAAAACAGGGCTAGGGGCATCATCAAGTTTACTTTCTTTCTCCCCTCCAGTTTAGAAAAGGGAGACTGGAGAGGCCAGACCCCAGCTCTGCAGCTGGAGGAGAGGGAGGTTTTGTGTCCCAGCTTCTGCTCCATCCAGCCCTGCTTGCCTTTCACCTCCATGGCCCAAGGCCCTCTGAGCCTTGGGAGAGGAAACGGCTTGCAGCCCCACCTGTTGTTTGCATAGGTCAGGCCAGGCCAGCAGGACTCATCGCCCTTAAGCCTGGCTGCATGCCCAGGCTGTATGTCCAGTGCCTCAGTTTCCCCATGTATATCATCCAATGAGGTTTGGACCAACTGACCACTCTCTGCCCTTTCAGCTCTAAGGTGATGTTTGTCATGAGTGGAGGTGGGGGAAGGAACAGGGAACAGTGATTAGGGACAGTCCATGGGCACCCGAAGTAGAGAGGCAGTGGGATGGCAGCCATGTGTCCTCACATCTGCCAGTGGAGCAGGGCAAAGCTGTGCCCCTTTTGATGAGGGGGGTGGGCAGTGTCGAGCTGCAGAGAAAGGGCAGCTGGGATTTCAAAGCAGGGATACCCACAGAGCCATCCATGGGCAGGGGAGTGTGGCCACAGATGGGGGGAGAGGATTTTCAGGGTACACTTAGTGCACTTTCTGGCACCCACCTAACTTCTCCTTCCTCTTGACAATTTGCTGCCAAAACAGTCCTGATTCCTGTGGACTTGCTTAAATCTTATCCAGAAAAAAAAAAAAAAAGATTGTTATTTGTGAAAGTGCATTTCCCAGCCATGAGAGTGAGTCACATACACCATTTGCAGCTTCAAGTTTCTTGTTTGGATGAACTTTTCTCTGGGAGGCTGAGCTGATGCTGTCCTCCCTCTGACCAGTTTTAGTGGGGACTGGGGCCTCCTGGTTTGGCTAGTGTCCTAGTGGCAAGATAAGGACAGATATTATTGGCTGGGAAGTACAGGGGTTCCCAAGTCTGGATGGGCTGTGCCCACTGTGTCTGAACTGCTACGGAGAGTTCTAATGGCAGACTGCAGTCCTTGGCCCCCAAAGTGGTGCTTTAGTGGGTCAGAGGTGGGGCTTAGAAAATGATTTGTTAAAAATTTCAAAAGTTGTGTCATTTAATGCAAGGTTGGATGCACTTATTGGATCTGTAAAACGGGGACCATGACTCAGAGGGTTGTGGGAAGAATCAGCTATCTCAGTATACACAAAGTTCCCAGTGGCTGGGACCTAGAATGTGTTCAGTATGTGTTAGCATCTATTCCAGTTTCCATCTGAGCCCTCCTCCAGTCTTTACAGGCCTCCATCACTGGCTTGTGGGGTTCCTTTGGGGGTTCCTTTGCCTCTCAGGATGGACCACTTTATCTTGAGCTCATCTGAGACACAGAGACTGAATGTAGGTTTGTGTGGTCTTTTCCAGTGGTCCTCTGTTTAATGATCCTAATATTCTAAAAGGGCAGGGCAATGGGAGGGCATAGATGGCCATACGGAGTTCTGTCCCCCAGTCACTATAAGCCTCAGCTGCCAGTATGTGGTATTTTTCTGTCCTGTCAGATCTGAGGTTTGGTGGCAAATCTTCCCCTGTGCACAGAAGGGAACAGAGGTCCAGAGAGCCAAAGGGCTGGCCTAGGGTCACACAGCAGTAAAGCATCTAGAGTGCAGAGACAGTGGTGGAACTTGGTGTTGAGGGCTATATTGTTCTGTAGTAGAGGGGTGCCAGAGCCCAGACAGGGGCTGAGCTGGGAAGCTGGGACACGTGTCTAAGTGGTAGGCTTTGTCTACAAGGGGTGTCTGATGCCCTGGGACCATCCTGCTTTCCTCCCTCTCCCCCCTTGCTAAAATAAAGGGGCATAGAAGGGACCACCTGGGTCCACATCTACCTATATTTTTAAGGAAGCCTGAGGTCCTCTGTATTAGTCACTTAGTGCTGCTGTAACAGAAATACTACAAGTGATGCCTTTAATAAAGAGAGTTTATTCTCTCACAGTCTAGTAGGTTGGACGTTGGAATCCAGGGCACCTGCTCCAAGGGAAGGCTCTCTCTCTGTTGGCTCAGTGGTCCTTGTCATCAGTGTTCTCTTGGTCTAGGAGCATCTCAGCATAAGAACCTCAGGTCCAAAGGATATACTCTGCTCCTAGCACTACTTTCTTGGTGATAGGAGGTTCCCAGTTCTCTGCTTGCTTTTCCTTTCCTTTTCTAAAACAAAAGGTAGCACAGGACATAATCCAGGGAAACTCCCTTTATATTGGATTAGGGATGTGACCCTCGTAACTGTATTACCCAAAACTAAAACCTGCTGCTGTCAAGTTGATTCTGACTCATAGCTGAGACCCTACAGAACAGAGTAGAACTGCCCTGTAGAGTTTCCAAGGAGTGCCTGGCGGATTCGAACTGCCAACCTTTTGATTAGCAACCATAGCACTTAACCACTATACCATTAGGGTTTCCAAGGGTGTTACAGTGCCACTAATCCTTTCTAGCATAGTCCAACAGACAGAGATTAGAATTTATTACTTTTATGAAAATGACAATAACAAAACAGAGGACAACCACACAACACTGGGCATCATGGCTCAGCCAAATTACTACACATGTTTCTAGGGGGATACCTCTTTGAGAGGCCTTCCTGCCCATCAGTCTTGGAACTCCCAGAACAAAGCCTTGTCTCTACCGTCAGACCTGAGACCTCCCACCTCCATGACCAGTGGCTCACTCCTAGGGTTCTGGCACCCCTGGGCTGGGCCAGGTTATGATCCTGGGAGAAGCTGCCTCCTTCTAGTTTGGGCCTTGGCCCACTAGCCTATTTGAAAGCCCCACCTTCCCTAAATTCCAGTGTGTCTGGCTGCCTGGAGTGCGTGACTCCTGTAGAGGCTGTTTATACCAGGAGGGGGCCTGGGTCTCATCTGCCTTGAAACCAGGCTAGATGTGTGGCTCCCGTCATCTGGACCTGGGAAAAGAGGTGGGCCACTTTCCTCTGCAGGATCCCAAAGATGTGGCCTGGGTTGGGGTTCCCCAGACATATTGCATGGGCCTTGTATCATAAGAGCTGCTGAGTCTCCTGGGGACCAGGCTAAGGGATATATTCAGTTTTTTTCTCCAGAAAAATAGAAACAATGCTGCAAGTGACATTCCTCTTACTTACAAGATAGGGAAGTTGAGTGAGTCAGAGATGAGTGACTTGCTTAAAATCACACCACTGGTAAGTGGCATAGCCCAAGCTTAGCAGGTTGATTTCTACTGTATCTTCCTACTTTGCATCTATGTAGACAAGAACTAATGATCATCATCATAATAACCATTCTTATCATCATTGTCATTGCCAGGTACAAGAAAAAGTGCTTCATACCCATGACTTTTTTTTTAGCCTTCAGCTTTTACCCTGTGGGCTGTTGCCATTCCTGTTTCATAGATGGGGCTACCAAGCCCTGGCTTGCTCATGGATACACAGCTACCATTTGGATTTGAACTCTGGTCCTTAGAGGCAACTGAAGCCTCAGCATGATTTCACATGTGTATGGGCCCATGGAGATGCCAAGCTTCTGGAGACCTCATAGCCTCTGTCTTCCCAGGCACTGAGCAGCAGTGTGTACAAGAGCACCTCACCCTATGGCTCCGTTAACAACATTGCGGACGGCCTCAACTCCCTCACCGAGCACTTCTCTGACCTGACCCTCACCTCCGAGGCCCGCAAGCCCAGCAAGCGGCCCCCACCCAACTACCTGTGCCACCTCTGCTTCAACAAAGGACACTACATCAAGGACTGCCCCCAGGTAAGGCAGCCCCAACCAGAGAGGGCTCTTGGGGTCCCTTATGACCTGTGGAACTACTTCTGTGGGTAGGGCAATGGAGTGATGAAGGCCCTGTCAGGCCTTTCCTCAAGTGAATGGGCCCATGGCTTTCTGGTCTTCATCTTCCTGTCTCCTCTGGTATTTCTGGTGGGCAGGACAGAGGGCTGGTATGGACAGGACAGAGGCCTATCTTGGACTCGTGCTGGGAAGCCAGCAATCTGAATAGGTGACTCTGAACCTCCAAATGGGTTTCTGGGTCTTCAAGTCCCCAGCAGTCTTCCTGCAGGGGTAGTTCCTGCTCCAGCTTTAGGATGGAGGCCAGCAGTCTCCTCACTGCCCTCCTGAGGCCCCATCCCCACACACTCATAGGGAAGGAATGCGGGCTTGGGGCCAGGAATCCAGATGTGTTTCCCCTCCCCCAGACAGCAGCTTCCTCCTCTATGGCTTATGAGAGTGGAGGGGAGGGCCCTTGCCCTCAACCTTGTGCCCCTGGAGAGGTCTGGGTGAGGGCCTCAGCCATTGTAGGCTGGGCATCTCTCACTTGGGGTGGGAAGAGTGACAGGAGATGAAAGCATTGGAGTAGCTCGAGGCTGTTACTCAGTGCTTCCCTGCAACGGGACAGAGTTTGAGGGGGCAGATCCCTCTCATGAGAGGACCCTCCTACTAGAAGACATGGATTTGACATCCTGGGGAGAAAGGGTAACAGTCGTTTTGATATGGTTGTGAGATTGTCAATGATTGTCTTCCTATTATCTTTTCACATCTTCAAAGTGTTTCGTAATATAATACTAATTGTATTTTCTCTATATAATGAAGCTCTGGAAACTCTGAAAGGCATATGTAGTGTTACTCTCCAGATGTGGGAAGCTGAGGGTGTGGGTGTGTGGGGCTAGGGCCTTCCAGGACCCATGGGACACCCAGCATGTTCTCCAACTCTTCTGAGAAAGGGCTGTACCTGCTTTAAGTCTCTGCTACTTAAAGCGTGGCCCAGGGAGAGCTACATCAGCAACCCTGGAAGCCTGCTAGATGTGCCGGCTCTCAGACTCCACCTCAGACCTGCGTTTAGTGAGACCACCCAGGAAGTCCATGTGTACCAGGCCTATCCCAACCCCCAGAGAGAGAGGCCTATGCAGAGCCTTGTATAGTGGGAGCTGACCTGCTGGTGGCTTTCCTCTAGATTGGGGACCCTTCCTACCCCTCTCTGTACTTAGTCAGCGAGGGACCCTTGCTTGGGGACGTCTCAGCAGAGGGTGAATGTCCCTCTCCGAAGGGCTCTCTGGGTGATCTGGGTGATGAAGGCAAACAGGCAACTCAGGATACCTGGTCATGAGCCACCCATTCAGTAGCCCTTGTGTACTCCCCAGCCAAGTCCTCCAGCACAATACTCCGAGTGCATGCCCACATAATCATTCACAACACATCAGAATCTCCTGTCTGCAACCTGTGAAGTGGGCAGAGGAGGAATTAGCCCCATTTAAGGAGGAGATAAGAAGGTAGTGGTGGTTCAGGGTTAGAACTCTTTCCTTCCATGTAGGAGATCCAGCTTTGATTCCCAGCCGGCGCAATTCCTGGGTGGCTACCAACCGTCAGTGGAGACTTGCATGTTGCTATGATACAGAATAGCTTCCCAGTGGAGCGGGAAGACAGATCTGTTTATTTACTTCTGAAATCAGCCAGTGAAAGCCCTGTGAATCACAAAAGTCTGATCCGTCTGTGCATGGGATCAGGGACTGACTTGACAGCAACTAACAATACAAGGAGGAGACAGGCTCAGTGCTTTCTGAGAATTATTTCATCGAATCCTCACAACTACCCTATGTACTGAATGCTCTTATAGCCTCATCTCACAGATGATGCACTGGATGCTTTGAGGGAGTAAGGTACTTGCCCAGGCTAACTGAGCTGGTCAGTGGAGGCACCAGAATTGTAACCCCAACATGCAGGGAACCCTCAGGCACCAGCAAGTGCCTAGTTCTTAGAGGAGGCTCCCCACTCTGGGTTGGCAGTCTGGGAAAGGTTTCAGGAGAAGGCAGGCTTGAGTGAGACTGTCAAGATTGATGGAAGAAGAGTGGCAGCGTCATGCACAGTATGACAGTGAGGATGGTGAGCCAGAGGCAGGGGATGGTGAAGGGACATGTGTTTGCAAGTGTGTGTATTGCCCACTCCAGATAATACTGGGCCTCATTACAGAGTCCTCGGCCTCACTGCGTAGGCTTTTCAGCACAGTGCTAGCCCTGGTTCTGTCACTTGTCTTATCTCATGCAGAAGTACAGATGTTAGTCCACTGTACAGTGAAGAAACAGAGCTTTAGAGAGGTGAAGTGCTGGGGAGTGGGCAGAACTCATCTGAGAACTCTGGTTTTGAGATCTCTTTTTGCCTACATGAGCATCTGTGCCATTCCATACACCATGGCCTGTCTGGGCAGCCTTAATTTCTTCCTAGAGTTAGCTGAGGCTCTCTCCAGGCTTTATCACAAACTGATTCTCTTCAGGACTCCTGCAAACCCAGATGTCTTCTGCTTTTCCCAAGAAGTGGAAGAATGGAGGCTCCAACATCAGCTTTATCATCTGTAAAATGAGGCTAACGCAAGCACTAAAAGGCCATAAAGTCATGCATGGAAAGGGTTTATTACTGAGTTTGGTACTTAGTAAGCACTCAGTAAATGCTAGCAGGAAGAATGCACCCACCTGGCAATGTGCTCGGTATTTTGGCGGACTGGAGTTTAATTGGTTGCTGTCCACCCCTTACCTGATGTGCTGCAGGGGCAGATGCTTGACTAAACTCATCTCGGAACCCCTTGTTCTCTGATACCCTGTGCCAGCCCAAGATTCTGTACACAGTGTGTGCTCAGTAGTCTTCCTGAATGAATGAGTCATGAAACACTGTTCCAAATTAAATAAGACCTCAACATATATTTGAAAATGGAATTTTTTTTATGATAAATTTATTGAGATGTAATTCACATACTATACAATTCACTCATTTAAACTGCTCAATTCAATGTTTTAACTGAATTATGCAATTTAGAGTTGTATAATCGTTACCACAATCAGTTATAGAACATTTTCATCACCTCAGAAAGTAACCCTAAACCCTTTAGCTATGACCCCCAACACCCTACTTTTCTCAGCTTTAGGCAACTTTGATTTTTTATCTGTAGATTTGACTGTTCTTGATGTTTCACATAAATAATTATATAATATATGATCTTTTATGATTCGTTTCTTTCACTTAGCATAATGTTTCCAAGGTTCATCCAAGTTGTGACATGTATCAGTATTTTACTCCTTTATATGTCCAAATAATTGTTAATTGTATGGATATACTACACTTTGTGTAATAATTTGTCAAGCATTTGGTTGTTTCCATGTTTTGGTTATTGTGTAGAATGCTGCTATGAAAGGTCATGTACATGATTTTGTATGGACATATGCATTCCTTTCTACTGGATATATATCTAGAAGTGGAATTGCTGAGTTAAATGGTAATTCTATGCTTAACTTTTTGAGGAACTGTCTGACCATTTTCCAAAGTGGTTGCACCATTTTACAATTCCACCAATAGCATATGAGGGTACTAATTTCTCCCCATCCTCAGGTACACATGTTATTATCTGACTTATTGTCATCCTAGCATATGTAAAGTGGCATCTCATTGTGATTTTGGTGTGCATTTCCCTGATGATTAATGATGTCGAGCATCTTTTCATGTTCTCATTGGTCATTTGTATACCTTCTTTGAAGAAATGTCTGTTCAGATCTTTTGCCCATTTTTAAATTGTGTTTTTGTCTTTTCACTATTCAGTTGTAAGTTTTCTTTGTATATTCTGGATATATGTCCCGTATCAGATATAGGATGTGAAAATATTTTCTTCTATTCTGTGGGTTGTCTTTTTGTTTTCTTGATGGTGTCCTTTGATGTACTACATTTTTACTTTTAATGAAGCCCACTTTGTATATTTTTTTCCTGTTGGTTTTACTTTTAACGGTCTATGTAAGAATCCACTGTGAAATCCAAAGTCACAAAGATGTCTATCTATGTTTACTTGTAAGAGTTATATAACTTTAGCTTTTATGTGTATCTAATTTATTTTGAGTTAGTTTTTGTATATGGTGTGAGGTAAGGGGTCCAGATTCATTCTTTCGCAGGTGCTCATCTAGTTGTTCCGGCACCATTTGTTGAAGACACTATTCTTTCCCCACTGAATGAGCTTGGCGCTCTTGTGAAGATCAATTGACCATAGATATTTGAATTTATTTCTGGATTTTTAATTCTATTTCATTGATCTATATGTCTGTCCTGTGCCAAAACCACTCAGTCTCAGTTGCTGTTTCATTGTAGTAAGATCTGAAAGTGCAAATTTTCTGAATTTGTTCTTTTTTTTTTTTTTTTCAATTGTTTTGGCTTTCCGGTTTCCTTGAATTCTGATATGAGTTTTAGGTTCAGGTTGTCATTTTCTGCAAAGAAGCTACTAGTATTCTGATTATGTATTGCGTTAAAGCTATAGATCAATGTGGGGAGTAGTTCCATCTTAATGTTAAGTCATCCAATCCATGAATATAGAATATCTTTCCATTTATTTATGTCTTTAATTTCTTTCAACAGAATTTTCTAATTTTCAGAGTATAAATTTTACACTGCTTTTGTTAAATTTATTCCTATGTATTTTTTTATATTACTGTAAATGGAATGGTGTTCTTAGTTTCATTTTTGGATTATTCATTGCAAGTGTATAAAAATACAATTTATATTTGTACATTGATCTTGTATCTTAAAGTCTCCCAGTTTGTAATAATGTTGTAGCAAATTCCTTAGGATTTTCTGTGTGCGTTATCATGTACATCTGCAAATGGATACTTTTACTTCAACTTTTCCAGTTTGGATGAATTTTGTTTCTTTTGCTTTCATAATTGCTTTGGTTTAGCACCTCTAGTACAATGTTAAGTAGAAGTGGTAAGAACAGACAGCCTTGTATGTCCCTGATCAGAGTGGGAGAGCATCAGATTTCACCATTAAGTATGATGCTAGCTGTGAGTTTTTCATGTTGTTGTTGCTAGCTGCTGTTGAGTCAGTTCTCACTCACAGCAACACTATTACAACTGAATGAATCACTGATGGGTCCTGCTCCATCCTCACCATCATTGCTGTGCTTGAGCCCATCAGTGCAGCCACTATGTCAATCAAATCCATTGAGAGCTCTCTTCTTTTTTGCTGACCCTCTGCTTCATTAAACATGATGTCTTTCTCCAGGGACTGGTCCCTTCTGATAAGGTGTCCAAAGTACATAAGCCATCCTCATGTCTAAGGAGCTTTCTGCCTGTACTTCTTACAGGAGAGATTTACTTGTTCTTCTGGCAGTCCATGGTGGAGTCATGGGTTTTCACAGCTATCCTTTGTCATGTAGAGGAAATTCTCTTCTGATCCTAGTTGGTTGAATACTTTTATCGTAAAAGAGTTTTCAATTTTGTCAAATGCTTTCTCTGCATCTATTGAAATGTTCATGTAGTTTCTATTTTTTATGCTATTGCTATGGTATATCACATTAACTGATTTTCAGGTGTCAAACCAACTTTGTACTCCTGGGATAAATCCCACTTAGCCATGGTATGGAGTTCTTTTTAACACTGAATTCAGTCTGCTAGTATTTTGTTGAGGAATTTTGTGTCTATACTCATAAGAGGTATCGGTCTATGGTTTTTATTTCTTTTAAGGTCTTTGTTTTTGGTATCATGATAATAATGGGCTCATAGAATAAGTTGGGAAGTGTTCCCTCCTATTTCAAAAGAATTTGCAAACAATTGTATTTACTTCTCTTTAAATGTTTGATAGACTTCACCTATGAAGCTGTCTGGCCCTGGACTTTTCTTTGTGAGTAGCTTTATTATTATTACTACTAACTCAATCTCTTTGCTTGTAGATCTATTCATATTTTCTATTTCTTGAGTCAGTTTTTGTAGTTTGTGTCTTTCTAGAAACTTGTCCATTTTATCTAAGTTGTCTAGCTTGTTTGTGTAAAGATGATGTGATGACATCCGATCTCTTTGTCTGATGCCAGAAGCTGAGAATAAAGAACAGCCCATGACTGATTCCTGTCAGGTGGAAGTCAAACATACCTCCATTTTTCAACCTTTTTAACCAGTTTTGGCACCAGCTGTACATCCCACAGCACTCTCTACTTCTCTGCTGTATTTGATAATTCATTACAATGGCCACAAAGACCTCAGAGATCATCCTCACAGTTATGGACTTTATTAGGTAAATAACAGATTACAGTCCAAGATCAGGAACAACTCAGGATACAGTTCTTGGTTAGAAAAGCTTCTCAGCCATGACAACAGGCAGAGCTCTCTCTCAGACCTCAGCCCTGAGTCTAGTCTTTGCCCTGCTCAGGCAAGTGTTAACAAAGCTCGTTAACTCCATCCGTAAGTGCTCAGAAGCACCACTCTCTGCCAGCAAGTCTCCTGACCAAAGGTGCTCAGCTCTCTTGCTCTGCTCTCTGTGGATCATCACTAAATGGGACAGAAAACCCACCATAGTGTCTCATACCAGTCTCCTGGTTCTGCTGCCACTGTTTCTCTGTTTCTCGCCATCCCTGCTGTCTCTGGTGTTACAGACACCTGTTTCCTAAATCTAGAGAGTTATTAGCCAAGAGACCTTGGGCTCAAAGAATGTGTTCCACTCCTAGTTTTTTTTTCTTGATAGTTAGATCCCTCCTCTGCTCTGAAGATTGGCTCTCTTTTGAAGCCTAGCAGGATGGTAAAACTGACCAAGCCCTTTTCCATGCACCTAATTTGCTGGCCCCACTCCTACAGGGTTCCATGCATCTCATTGCATTGTTAGCAAGCCGTCCAATCCCCCTGGTGTGCCAGAAGTTTTCTGTTTTCATAATTAGACCCAATCACTCCATGAGAATTAGAAGACCAAGCATGGCTAAAAGGACCATATTAAATAATTCATGGCACCACAGTTGAGATACAATTGTTGATAGTATTTCTTCATAATCCTTTTTGTTTATGTAAAATCACTAAGAATATCCCCTTTCCTGTCTTATTTTAGTATTTGAGTCTTGTATGTTTTTGCTTGGTCCGTCTGAAGCATTGTCTATTTTGTTCATCATTTCAAAGACCAATTTTTGGTTTCATGATTTTTTCTATGGTTTTCTGTTCTCTACTTCATTCGTTTATGTTCTAGTCTTTATTATTTCCTTCTTTCTGCTTGCTTTATGTGTAGTTTGCTCTTTTGTTTGATTATTTCTTAAGGTGGAAAATTAGGTTGTTAATTTGAGATCTTATTTGTTTTCCTTTTTTAAAATTGTACTTTAGATGAAAGTTTACAGAATAAACTGTCTTCTCTTTAAACAGTATACAAATTGTTTCTTGACATTTGTTAACAGCCCCACTACACATTAGCACTGTATGTTCTTCACCTTGAGTTCCCCATTACCAGATATCCAGGCCCCTCCCACCTTCTAGTGCTTGCCTCTGGGCTAGCATGCCCCTTTAGTTTCAGTTTGTTTTATGGGCCTTATCTTTGGCTGAAGGGTGAACCTCAAGAGTAATCTCATTACTGAGCTACAAGGGTATCCAGAGTCCATTCTGTCGAGGTGAGATCTTATTTTTAATGTAGGCATTTACAATTATAAATGTCTCTCTGATCGCTGCTTTTGCTACAATTCATAAGGTTTTCTATTTTGTATCTTTATTTTCAATTATAAGATTGATTCATTAGCTGTTTAGGAGTGTGTTGATTACTATCCCACATTTTTTAGTTTTCAAGATTGTTATTAATTTCTAACTTCATTACATTGTGGTCAGAGAATATACTTTAGGTTACTTTAATCCTTTTAAATTTATTTATTTTTAGTGATCTATCCAGGAGAGGGTTTCATATGCATTTGAGGAGAACATCTATTCTGTCATTCCCTAGTTGTTCTGTTATTGAAAGTGGAGTGTTGAAAATTCCTACCCTTATTGTTGAATTGTCTATTTTCCTCTTAATTTCTCTCACTTTTTTCCTGCATGTATTTAGGTGTTCCATTATTAGGTGCATATATGTTTATAATTGTTTTGTCTTCCTCATGGATTAATTGCAGTAACACTTTTTCTTTGAAAATCTATTTTGTCTAATATTACTATAGCCTCTCCAGCTTTCTTATGCTTACTGGGTGCATAATATACAATTTTCCATCCTTTTACTTTCAAGGAATCATACCTTTTAATGAAATGTGTCTCCAGTAGACAGCATATATAGTTGTTTTTTTTAATCTAGTCTGACAGTATTCACTTTTTGATTAGATTGTTCAATCCATTCACATGTAATGTTATTATTGATACAGTTGAATTTACATTCTGCTGTT
The DNA here is from genome assembly GCA_028571685.1 of Heterohyrax brucei. Lineage (NCBI taxonomy): Eukaryota > Metazoa > Chordata > Mammalia > Hyracoidea > Procaviidae > Heterohyrax > Heterohyrax brucei. Next base: position 82,779,096 of record CM053154.1, on the reverse strand, counting down.
TTACTTTCTGTTTTCTAAATAGGTTATGTCTTTTTTTTTTTTAGCCTTCTTTTGTTGCTTTCTTTTGCTTTAAGTAGAATTTTCTAATATAACATTTTAATTTCTTTAGTTATGTGTTTCTGTATATCTTGCTGAGTTACTTCCTTAGTGGTTGATCTGGTACTTACTTTACCTTCGCTTACCAGAATCTGCTTCAAACTTAAACTGACTTAATCATAATGAAATATAAAAACGTTATTCCTACATATCTCAACTCCCGTGTTTATGGCATATTCCTATATATATTACATCTGACCATGTTACAAATATGGTTATATATTGTTATATTTATTACTTTATATAATTTTATGTCTTTTTTATAATCTGAGAGAAGAAAACAGAACAATTGTAGATATTGCTATATTAGCATTTTCATTTCCCATTTCTGGTTCTTTTCATTTGTTCTTGTGAATTCAGGTTACTGTCTGGCATCATTTCCTTAGGCCAGTACAACTTTTTCCTGCTTGGCTCCTTTGTGTTGTTACTGTGGAAAATAATTTTTTTTATGTTATAGGACAAACATATAATTATATACATATTTTATACAATTGATTTTTAAATCAGTTAATAGAATAAAGATGAAGAAATGCTCATTTATACTGTCATTTATAATTACCTTTATTGGTGCTTTTTGTTGTTTCATGTGAATCAGTACTACTTTTTGGAGTCATCTGCTAAAGAACTTTCCCTGTCATTTTTTCAAAGACAAGTTTGCTAATAACAGATTCTCTCAGTGTTTGTTTACTTTCGAATGTCTTTATTTTGCCTTACTTATATAAAGTAATTTTGTTAGGTACTGGATTCTTAGTTGACAGTTTTTCTGTTTTGAGTACTTTCAGTATGTTATCCTATTGCTTTCTGGCCTCCATAATTTCTGATAAGAAGTCAGGTGTTAATCTCATTTGCAAGTTCACTTGTAGGTGATAGTTTGTTTTTCTCTTGCTACTTTCAAGATTTTTTCCTGGGTTTTGGCTCTAAGCATATTGCTATGATGTATCTGCTTGTGGATCTCTTTATCTCATTGGGATTTTTTTCTCTTTTTATTGTGAATTAAAAACAATTTTATAGTCTATATCATGTTGCCATATAACAGCCAGAATTTTCACCTCTATTCTAGTCTAGCTGTCCCCTCCCCACCCACATGACAGCATGCTTCCCCTTTTGTTTGAAACTAATATGATCTTTTGATAAAGGTCTGGGCTTCCCACCCATCAACTCGGCTCCAGAAAAGTGTCCCTCAGACAACCCCGTGGACATTTTTACATGTTTGTTTGCCTCCAGTATCACTCTATGTTTTGTGTGGTCCAGGTCAGTCTTTGTCTGAAGAGCTGGCTCCAGTACTGGATGCAGTTTGGGGTTAGAGATTTGGGGGGCCACGCTCCCAGGGGCGCTCCATTCAGAAGGACTGTCAGGTATAGTTTTTTGGTAGAGTTCTAGCTCTGCCCTCTACTCTATCACGTGCTGTGTCCAGAGCTTCGTTCCATGTACCCCATCTGGGCTGTCATTGGGGATGGCTGGGCCCTATCTAGGTCTTCTGGTGATGTGCTGAAGCAGGCTATATCTCATATGGACACTTCCATCCGGTGGGCTCGTACTTTGTTCCTATCTTCAATGTCCTCCATTTGTCCCAGGCACAGGTGGATTGCAACCATTTTGTGCCATTTAGATGGCAGCTTGCTAACTTTTAAGACCCTAGTCACCACTCACCCAGGTGGTATGTGGAGCAATATCTTTTATTATTATGATGATGATGATTGAATGAAAATGTACATTGCCATATAAATTCACATGCTCACTTATATGCAGATCCCACTGCTCTCCCTGCCTGGTGACAGCACACCCCTCCTCTCTGTGGAGCAATATCTTGAGAGAGGAAGAGAGAAAGAGAGAAAAACCTGGGATATCCCTATTAGTCTGGATGTCCCCTGAGAAAATGGCCCCCAATTCCAGACCCCATTTATCTGTTCTTCCAAAGAAGTGGTCCACATTAAGGGGACAATTTAGTTTTGAAGTTGAGTAGTTGTGGGTACCCCACTTCTAGTGCATGCTGTCACATCCTATACCCATCCCTAATCCTAACCACTATCTGATTTGTAAAGCATACCTCTCCCTCCCTGCCCCCCATAACCATCAAATACTGATTTCTGCTGTTCTTAAATGATTAGTTGTGTCCTTATAGCAATGGTCTTGTACAAAATTTGTCCTTTTGTGGCTGGCAAGAGGTTAGAGAGATTAGGTGGCAGTCAGATGTGTGATGGGCAAATATTTGTTCCCACTCTGTAGGTAGTGTTTTTACTGTTTTGATGAAGGTTTTGGATGAGCATAAGTGTTTAATTTTTATGAGATCCTAATTATCTATTTTCGTTTCTGATGACTGAAGATTGTTGATGGTAGACTGTTAATGCCATGAATTAGCACTTCCATCATCTTCCCAATTTTTTCTTCCAAGAATTTTATTGTTTTAGCTTTTATATTTAGGTCTTTGATCCATTTTGAATTAGTTTTCATGCATAGTGTGAGATAAGGGTCTTGTTTCATTTCTTTGCAAGTGGATATCCAATTATGCCAACATCATTTATTGAAGGGACGGTCTTTAGCCCAATTCACTGTCTTTGGGCCTTTATCAAATATCAGCTGTTCATAAATGGGTGAAGTTACGTTTGGATTTTCTATTCTGTTTTGTTGGCCTATGCTTCGGCTTTTCTGCCAGTAACAGGCTGTATTGACTACTGTAGCGGTGTAGTAGGTTTTAAAGTCAGGCAGGGTGAGGCCTCCTGCTTCGTTCTTCTTCTTACATAATAATTTACTTATCCGTGGCCTCCTTCCTTTCCTTATGAAGTTGGTGATTTGTTTCTCCATCTCAAAAAATGTTATTGGGAATTGAATTGGGATTGCATTGTATGTATAGATTACTTTGGGTAGTATACACATTTTTACAATGTTAAGTCTTCCTATCCAGAAGCAGATTTCTCCACTTGTGTAAGTCATTTTTCATTTCTTGCAATAGGGTCTTGTAGTTTTCTTTGTATAGGTCTCACATTGCTCTGGTTAGATTTATCCCCAGGTATTTTATCATCTTGAGGCTATAGTAAATGGTATTGTTTGAGTGATTTCCTCTTTGGTTATGTCTTTGTTGGTGTATAGGAATCCTACTGATTTATGTATGTTTACCTTGTATCCTGACACTCTGCTGAAGTCTTCTATTAGATCCAGTAGTTTTTTGGTGGGTTCTTCAGGATTTTCTGTGTATAAGATCATGTCATCCGCAAGTAGTGATACTTTGACTTTTACTTTGTTAATTTGGTTGCCCCTAATTTCTTTACCACGTCTAATTACTCTGGCTAGGACCTCCAGAACAATGTTGAATAGAAGTGGTGACAAAGGGCATCTTTGTCTAGTACTTGTTCTTAGGGAAATGTTTTCAACTTCTCTCCATTAAGTATGATGTTAGCTGTTGGTTTAGTGTAGATGACCTTTATGATGTTGAGGAATTTCCCTTCTATTCCTGTTTAGCTGAGAGTTTTTAACATGAATGAGTGTTGGCCTTTATCAAATGCTTTTTCTGCATCAATTGATAGAATCAGGTGGTTCTCGTCTTTTATTTTATGTGGTTGATAAAACATTAATTGTTTTCCTTATGTTAAACCGTCCCTGCATCCCTGGATGAATCCTGTTTGGTCGTGTGAACTATTTTTTTTTGATGTGTTGTTGAATTCTGTTCGCTAGGATTTTGTTAAGGATTTTTGTGTCTAAGTTCCTGAGAGGTACTGGTCTGTAATTTTCTATTTTTTGTGTTGTCCTTATCTGGTTTTAGTACCAGGGTTATACTAGCTTAATAGAATGAATTTGAGAGTATTCCATCCTATCCTATACTCTGGAATACCTTTAGAAGTAGTGTTAACTCTTCTCTGAACGTGTGATAGAATTCTGCAATGAAGCCCTCCAGGCCAGGGTTTTTTTGGGATGAAAGCTTTTAAATTACTTTTTTAGTTTCTTCTTTTGTAGTGGGTTTATTTAGTTGTTCTATCTCTGATTTTACTAGTTTAGGTAGGTGGTATTTTTCCAGAAAATTATCCATTTCTTCTAGGTTTTCAAATTTATTAGACTTTAATTTTTCATAGTATTCTTGTATGATACTTTTAATTTCAGCAGGGTCCATTGTGCTATCATCCATCTCATTTCTAATTCGGACTGTTTGTTTCTTCTCCTGTTTTTCTTTTGTTGGTTTGGCCAACGGCTTATCAATTTTGTTGATCTTCTCGAAAAACCAGCTTTTGGACTTGTCTACTCTTTCAATCATTTTTCTAATTTCTATTTCATTTATTTCTGCTCTAATTTTAATAATTTGCTTTCTTCTGAAGACTGATGAGTTCTTTTACTGAGATCTTTCTAGTTGTTCAAGTTGATGAGTTAATGCTTTGATTCGTACCCTTTCTTCTTTTTGGGTGTGTATGTTTATTGAGATGAACTGACCTCTGAACACTGCTTTTGCTGTGTCCAATAGATTTTGGTAGGATGTGTGTCTTCATCCTCATTTGATTGTATAAAATTCTTTATTACATCCTTGATTTCTTCTATTACCCAGTAGTTCTTGAGCAAAATATTACTCAGTCTCGGGGGCGGAATCAAGATGGCCGACTAAGCCCACGTCTCCTTCTATCCCTCTGGAAACCAAGACCTGAATTGATAATCTAACAGAGCCTTCTGATCACCTAATCAGCCTCAGGACACGGCACAGAGCTGTTAATTGGGACTTTATACCACTCAGCGAAAAATCTCCTCTCTTTCGCTGACTCCCGCTCCTGTCTAGCTCCGGCTCTCACGGACAGAAGGTAAATGCACCATTTTGACTTTTTTTTCCTCGGTCTCGGCTGGCGGGCGGAGCTGGGCTTTGCCTGGCGGCTGGACTCAGACGCGCTGCTGGGGGGATAGGCAGGCGAAATTCCCATATTCTGAGAGCCAGGCTTGGGTCTCTGTTAATCTAGACACTTTGAGCCTTTAGTTTTGTAGCTGCCTCAGTGGGGTTTGTGCGGAACTCCGTGGTCAGGGTGCGGGACACCATGTTGGTACCAAGATTTTAGCGGGACCTCGTTCTTAGCCTGGGAGCCAGCGCCTGCAAACGGGACAGCGCTTCTCTGTCAGAAAAGTAGTGATTTTGCATAGTGCTGCCTACATTGGGGGCCCTGCAACAGAAGCAGAGGAATCGCTGCCTCTGGGCACCTTTAGCCCCCCTGTCTGCTGCCTGTGTGGAGGACGCCATCTTGGGTACGGTGGCCGCAGCTGGACCTAATTCTTAGCTTGGGAGCCAGAGCCTGCCCACAAGAGAGCACTTTTCTATCACAAAACCAGTACTCGACGCAGTGTTGGATAAGGCTAGGCCCTGTCAGCAGAGGCCACCAGGGCACTAGCAGTGCTGTATTCTGAACTAGTTTGTTATCTGGGGTTGGATACAGTGGCGTTTACTTTGTCAGATGGGAAGAGGGACCTCTACACCTGAAAACCTGACTTGTGAACTGGTCAGATACCTTTTGCTTTACATTTGAAGACAGCCTAGAGAAACATCTGCAATCCATCCTCACAGTACATCTTCCAGCCTCTATATACTCACATGGGACCCAAAAAGCAACAGACAATTGTGGCATACAAGCAATCACTCATGGCTTTAGAAGGCTCCCAAACAAAGCAACCAAGGAGTTTTCCAGATGAAGAAACTTTTATGAAAGCATCAGGAAGTGAATACAAATTGATTATATACAGGGCCCTTCTAGACCTTATACAAAATGCAGCAGAACAAAATGAAAAATTAAGCAAGTTGTTCGATCTGATGGAACACCAGTACTCTGAAATCCAACAGATCAAGAAGAAAATCAAAGACATAGAAACTTCCATGCAAACCCAAAAAAACAGAATGGAACAAATGGAAAAAGGAATTTCTGACGTGGAAGACAGAGCTACTGATGCCAGTGTCTATGAGCAGAAATCAGAAAAAAGAAACAAGAAAAATGAAGAAACATTAAGAAGCATGTGGGACTCTATTAAGAGGAACAACCTTCGATTAATTGGAGTCCCTGAACAGGGTGAGACATCTGAGAACACAGAGAGTATTGTTGCTGAGCTGCTGAAAGAAAACTTCCCAGAAATCATGAAGGAAGAGAATATAGACATCTCAGATGCATATCATACGCCACCCAATATAGATCTCAAAAGAAAGACTCCAAGACATATTATAATCAAGCTTAACAAAATGAAACATAAGCAGCAACTCTTAAAGGCAGCAAGACCCAAGGCAAAGCTAGCATTCAGAGGGAAACCCTGTAGGCTCTCGTCAGATTTCTCAGCAGAAACCATGCTGGCACGGAGACAGTGGCACGACACATTCAAAGTCTTGAAGGGGAAGAACTTCCAACCAAGAATTATATATCCTGCAAAACTGTCTTTCAAACACGAAAATGAAATTAAGACATTTCCAGATAAACAGAAACTCAGAGACTTTGTAAAAACCAAACCCAAACTACACGAAATACTGAAAGAAGTTCTTGGCTTTGGCTTAGAAGAACAAAACCACTAACTTTATATTTTAGAACTACACACTACTCAATACTCTACTCATTTAGGGAAGGCTCCAAAGTAAATCACAGCTTTGATTTGGAAAGAAGCAATCCAGTGATCATCATGAAAACTATGGTGTCATCATAATAAAAGAGGGATGTACTACAGTCATTATAGTCCTTCCAGATGGAGAGGAAGATGACCAGAGTGGTAGTAATTAAAATTGGGTTTATAAATAGTTTATTAAGGGGGTTCATAGGGGCAGCTGTAAAGCACAACAAAGATGTATCATACCATTTCAAGAAATCTAACACACGAGTCTCAACAACTATAAAACCAGCTCTGAAAAAGGTGAAAAATCAACTCACAAAATATTACTCAGTCTCCACATTTTTTACTTAATTTGCATCTTTTCTCTGTTATTAATGTCTAGTTTTATGGCTTTGTGGTCTGAGATTAAGCTTTGTATTACTTCGATATTTTGAATTTTGTTGAGTATCTCTCTGTGACCTAATCTGTGGTCAAATCTGGAGAATGTTCCCTGAGTACTGGAAAGGAAAGTATATGTGGCTTTATTTGGATGAAGTGTTCTGAATATGTCTGTAAGGTTAGATTGGTTGTGGCATTTAGATCCTCTGTGTGTTTACTAAACTTTTGGGGGGATGTTCTGTCCTCTATTGAGAGTGGTGTGTTGAAGTCTCTTACTATTATTGTGGAGCTTTCTATTTTTGTTTTCAGTGCAAATAATGTTTGTTTTACATATTTTGGAGCCTTGCCATTGGGTGAGTAAATATTTAGTATGGTTATATCCTCCTGTTGAACTGAGCCTTTGGCCATTGGATAGCGTGACCCTCTTTATCTCATATGGTGGACTGAACTTGAAAGACTACTTTGTCAGAGATCAGTATTGCCACTTGGGCTCTTTTTAGAATGTTATTAACCTAATATATTTTTTCCCAAACTTTGAGTTGTAGTTTCTTTGTGTCTTTGGGTCTAAGGTGTGTCTCCTGTAAGCAGTGTACAGATGGGTCATTTTTTAACTCCAATCTGCTACTCTCCTTTTCTTAATCTGTGCATTTAGTCCATTTACATTCAGTGTGATTATTGGTAAATATGATGTTAGCATTGTCATTTTGATGCCTTTTTGAGGGTTGTGGACATTTCCTCTGTTGCTTTCCATTTTCTGTACTGAGTCCAGCTGAACTCCTACTGGATACGGGGGAGAGGGTGGAGAAGAGGGGATAGGAGATTGTTAGGAGGATATGACATGTATAGAATGAAGAGAAGGAGTATGCTGTCACTGGGCAGGAGGAATTCAGCTGGATGACATCCTATAGATGCATAGAACCATAAAGTGCAGACATGATACAGTCACTCTGTGTCACCATGTCCAATCCATTTCTGTCTGAAGAGTAGACCTCCATTATGATTTATGGACAAGGGCAGCAGCAGGGCCAGGGGCCATGCTCCCAGGGGAACCCCCAGGCCCCTGGACTATCAATTGCAGTCTTTTAGGGAGATCTCAAGGTGCACCTCTTTTTATTTTCGTGTTGCCAGTGAGACTTAACTTTGTGAGCCCCATCATGGCTATTACTGGTTTTGGTTATTGTTTTTTGCTTTCCTTTCCTGATGTTATCTAGATGATCAGTCGAGTGTTGGATGTTTAAGTATATATCTAATGCTGCTGATTGTCTAATCTAAGAACTTCTTTTAGTGTTTCTTGTAATTTTGGTTTGTTTGGTTTTTACAAATTCTGTAGATTTCTGTTTATCTGTGAAAGTCTTAAATTCACCTTAATATCTTAGAGACAGTTTTGCAGGATGTATTCTTCTCAGTTGACAGTTTTTTTCCTTCAGGGCTTTGTATATGTCATCTCACTGTCTTCTGGCCAGCATCATTTGCACTGAGTAGTCTGAGCTTAATCTTAATAATTTTCCTTTATAGGTTATTTTGTGCTTATTTATGACTGCCCTCAGTAGTCTCTCCTTGCCTCTAGTTTTATTGAGCTTTATTATGATATCCTCTGGTATATTTCTTTTGGGATCTATCTTGAGTTAGGTTCGATGAGGATCCTGAATGGGAATCTTTTCATCTTTCAGGATATCGGGAAGTTTTCTGTCAGGAGGTCTTAAACTACTCGCTCTGTATTTCCAGCTATCCCACCTTGATCTGGTACTCCAGTCATATAGATATTATTTCTCTTAACAGAATCCCACATCACTCTTGGGGATTCTTCACTCTTTTTGAGTGTTTTATCTGATTTTTTCTTCATGTATGCTGGTGTCATGTACTCTGTCTTCAAACTCCCTAATTCTGTCTTCCAAGTCCTCGTTCCTGCTCCTTTGACTTTCTACTGAATTATCAAGATCAGAGATTTTATTGCTAATCTGTTGACTTTTAGTTCATTGCTGCCAAGCATTTCTTGCAGTTCATTTAATTTTTCAGTATGGTCTGCTGCATTTTGCCTGATCTCTCTCCTGATATCTTGCACAGTTCTGAACATCAATGTTTTGTATTCTGTCTCTGATAGTTGTAGGAACTCTTCTTCATCTGGGAAATCCATTGATGCTTTATTTTGGAAGTTTTCCGAATCCATGGTAATCTGCTTCTTCTGACTTTAGACATTGACTGTTGTCTCCAAGCCACCCGGAAGTCACAGTGAAAGAGACTTAGTAGTTCAGTTGGCCTGACTGGCATCTCTCTGTTGGGGCTGGGCCGTAGATTCTCCATGCAGTCTGATTGTTTTCTGTTGCTTGCTCTTACTGACCTGTACTGGTCTGCTGCTGCTGCTGCTGCTGCTGCTGGTGCAGCTCTCATGTGGGGCAGTTGTGCCTGCTTTCAGCAGCAGCACCACCACTTCTGCCCCTGGGCTGGGCGGGGGTTTCTTGCACAGGCGCTGTGCTTTCACAGCCACACCAAGGTGGGCAGGACTCAGGTGCTGCTTCTGCAGCTGCCTCTGATTTGGGCAGATCCCTCAAGGAGCCTCAGCCTTGGACCCAAGTGTAGGGAGAGGGAGTGGTCGCTCACTTGTGCCTTTGGGTACCCAGTTGCTGGGACAATCACTCCCTCTCCCAAAGGTCACCTGAGCCCAGTTTCCCCTGGTGCATGTGGCACCAATGGCTATCTAGCTGCTGGGGCAATCTCTCCTCTCCTCCCAATTCTCCTGAGCTGAAGCCTTCCAGGGTCATGCAGCACTAATGGCTGTTTAGCTGCTGGCACTCACTGCCCTTTCCCCATGGTCAACTGAGCCCAGATCTCCCCAGAGCACATGGATCCAATGGCTGCCCAGCTGCTAGGGTGATAACTTCACTTCTCGTGGGTCACTTGAGCTCAAACATCCCTGGTGTGCTTGGCTCTAATGACTGCCTATCTACTAGGGCTCACTGCTCTCCCTCCACAGCTGCCTGAGCTCAGATCTCTCAGGCATGAACAGGTCCAGTGGCTGCCCAGCTGCTGGGGGGATCACTCAGGACCTGCCTGGTTGCCTGAGCCCAAGACTTTCTGGCCCACTCAGCTCTAGTCATCTCCCAGCCATGGGTGTACTCTCCCAGCCCCCCAACCTCCAGGCCATGGGAGCCCAGAGCTTCCAGGCCCACTGGCTCCAAGGCTAGTCCCAGTTCTGCCAGTGGTAGGGCTATTCACTCTGCCCCTCCAGGTCCCATGATCTCCTGCTCTGTAGCCATCAGGCGACTGGGCCTGGGCTTCCCTGTCCCATGCAGGACTAAAGCCTGCTGTGTGGAGCACACTTCGATGCTCCCCCCAGCTCTACCCTCTCTTGCCTATCGCCTTGTGATGCTCGGAGTCCTGGCCGCCTGTCCCCGTGCTTCCCACCCTTTCCCCGCTCCTCTAGTGAGGCCTCCCAGCCCCTTGGCACTTTCAGTCAGCACCTGGCCATCTGGCCGGTGGGTCTAGCGGGGCACCGACCAATGGCTGACCTCATCCCAGAGTGTTCTAGCCTGCATGGGGGTCTTCATGTCTGTGCTGTGGGCTGTGGCTACAATGCTTAAGCTGGGGCAGGTCTCTTTAGTCAAATTCAAGGTTGCCCCAGCTTTTGTTTCTTGGGGCACTTGCCTGCTAAGTTTCACTGGAGGTGGGTTTTCTCCCTGCCCAGGTTGCCTTCAGTTCATGGAGAAACTATACCCAGCCACGTTGTTTTATCCAAGATGGTTCAGGGCTCCTAAGATCTTCCTTTGTCTCGCTTTCTACTTAGGGTTCTCCAAGCACAGGTTAAACCTTTAGATTGCTGTATTTGGTGAATTTCACTAATACTGAGGTTTTTAGCTGTTCAGTGGTTTAGCAGGGGCACGTTACTCTGCCATCTTGGCTCTGCCTCCTTCACTGGGATTTTTATTGAGCTTCTTGGATATGTAGATTAAAGCTTTTTAAAAATCAGATTTGGGAAATTTTCAGCTATAATTTCTTCAAATATTTTTTTCCTGCTCTTTCCTCTCCTCTCCTGGTGCAATGCTGTTTTAAATGGACTAAATGCTTTAAAATTTTTAAATGATCTAACTAGTGGGTGGCAATCCTACCAAGTCCTGGAATTGCTGCCCATGGAGTCCCAGTACTCTTGAGAAGGCAGCAAGGAAAGTGGAGTTGAAGTATTTGCTGCCAGTGGCCCAGGTGGAAGAATACAAGGGTTAAGGGGTAGGTTACCTACTAGTTGATTGTTTTCCAAACTTAGGAATAGACAGTATCCACAGCTCAACTCACCAGACTGACAGGGCCTCTCACAGGTGGTGGGGCCTGAGTAAGTGACAGTGGGCTCTACAGTAAGACAGGAAGCTCCCAAAACACAGGTGGAAGGTGCTAGACACCAATTCCCCATGTCACAGAAGGGTAGCCCCTCCCTGCAGAGTAAAGCTATGCCTGAGCCTCGTTCCATCTCCAGTCAGTGTCATCATTGGTCTGAGAAGTTTTGGGATCCAAGAGTCTCTACCACTCAGTTATTGAAAAACCTGCTCTTTCTGCTGGCCCCACACAGTATGCTAAGCATGTAGTCCAAAACCAAACCAAATCCACTGCCATTGAGTCAATTCTAACTCATAGTGACCCTATAGGATAGAGTAGAACTGCTCCATAGAGTTTTCAAGGAGTGCCTGGCAGATTGAAACTGCCAACCTTTTGGTTAGCAGTTGAAGCATTTAACCACAACACCAACTGGGTGTACATGTAGTTCAATAATAATGATAATAACAATAATAATGGCCTTTAAGCACTGAGTTTACCACTGAATGTAGTGTTATATGTATTAGTCCCTTTAATCCTGTTAACAACTCTATAAGGTAGGCACTGTCGTGATCACATTTCCAAGTGATAAAACTGAGGCCCAGAGAGGTTAAGTTATTTGCCTAAGGTCACACAGTTAGTGAACAGCAAAGCCAGAATTGGAACTCAGGTCTTCCTGATTCCAGAGCTCATGCTTTTTCAATGACATTCTTCCATCTGTCATTGCATCTAGTCTCTGATTTCTGCTACTGTTCCCAGAAAGTGCTGAGAATAAAGAGAGATAAGTACACTGTGAGTAAATGCTATATGAGCCTGATTCTGACCATATGGATGTACGAGTAGATCTCAGCACTATCTTACTGTGGGGTGTCTACATTCCCAGTACAGGCAGGAAGGCTGGGGGTGGATTGAGGTTGCCAGCACTGGTGGCTGCAGAAATCCCAGTTGGCTACAGAAGAAGCTGGTTGGTATCTGTTGGACCTGCCTGCAAGTGACATGGGCAGCTCAGTGTTGGCTTCTGTGCACTAATGGGACAGGACTATAAAGATTGAAGTGGGAGCACCTTGGTCTAAACCAGCTATACTTGCCCTCATTGGTATATGCATTCATGGTGAGGACTTGGCACAGTGCCACATGTATACGCAGGACATATAGTCTGTCCAGGATAGAGCCAGACCCAGGACCCTTCCTGAGCTACTATGTACCAGGCCTATACTAGAGGCTGGGATGCCAAGTTGAATAGGCAGAAAAGGCTCTGCCCCAGATGTCTGTGGGACAGCCAGAAGCATCATTGGCCATTCAAGGTGACCAGTGCTACGGTTGAAGTTTGCAAGTGACCAGCTGTGCCTAGAGCTTCACAGGAGGCCTCAAAAAAGAGGAGGCTACACCCTTCCAAGAAAGGGTATAAATGATAGGAGTCTGATCTCTGGGAACTGCAGGCCCTTGGCTGTGGCTGGCACTCTGGGGCGGTACAGAAGGTGTGGCTGGGAGCAGATGGCAAAGGCCTTGTGTGCCAGATGTTCAAACTTGGACTCTATCTGAAGGGCAGGAAGAAGCCATGAGGGGTTTCAGGTGACACACTCAGATTGGCATTTTGAAAGATCATGCTGGTAACAGGTTGGAGGCTTGGCTGGGGGGAGCAAGCCTGCAGAAGAAGCCAGCCAGGAGTGTGGATCGGAGCTGGTAAGACCCAGGGGAAAGACAGGAGTGAGCAGGGGCTGGAGGCAAGGGAATACTTCCAGAGACAAGGAGAAAGTGCAGTGCATAAAGTGCGATGACCAAGAGGTAGAGGGCTAGAAGGGAAAGGTATCAGGGAGGGCCACCAGATCTATGAAGTTGGTGCCTGGGCAAACGGGTGCCACTAACTGGGACTCATACATACCTGTCTTAAAAGATAGCACTCTTCTGGTTATCCACTCAGAAAATGTTGACCACCTACTATGTGCCATGGGGTCAGTGTTGGTTCAGTAGTAGGATTCTTGCCTTCCCTGTAGGAGAACTGGGTTCAGTTTCTGGCAAATACACCTTGTGCGCAGCCACTATCCATCTGTCTGTGGAGGCTTACAAGCTGCTCTGATGCAGCACAGGCTTCAGTGGAGCTTTTAGACTAAGACAAACTAGGCCTGGAAATCTAGTTCTGAAAAACATCAGCCAGTGTAAACACTGGAGTTCACAATGGTTCGATCCCCTTGAGTCAAGGTGATAGAAGCTAAAAACAGCAATTATGTGCTGAACATGTAGCTGGCGTTTGAGGATGTCACAGTGAAGAAAACAGGAGAGGCTCCTGCTGTCTTGGGACTTGTGTTCTAGTTCCTGGAGTTAGACAGTAAGTGAAATCAGTAAGACAATTAGGAAACATCAGATAGCATGGCATGCCGTGAAGAAAAGCAGAGCGCTGTGACTGAGATGCCAAGGTGACCTCTCTCTCAGTGAGGAGCAGGTGTATGAGGCTAAGGGCCCAGGAGACTGTTAGAGGCTCCAGGATTTTATTTTTTTAAATTTTTAATTGTTTTTTTACTGAAAGTGTACAATCCAAATTAAATTTGCATGCCTGCCTATCTACAGCTCCTTCTGCTCTCCTTGCCCTGTGACAGCACACTCCTCTTTTTTGTTTTATATATGTCATATCCTCTTAACAATCTGTTGTCCCTCTCCTCTTCCTTCTAGTAAGAGGCCAGTAAGACAGCATCATATAGATGCCTAGAACCATAAAGTACACACCATATAGTCGTGTTGTGTCCCCGAGTCCAGTCCACTCCTGTCTGAAGAGTTGACCTCAGTATGTTTCCTGGTCAGGGGCAGCAGCAGGTCTAGGGGCCATGCTCCCAAGGGAACCCCAGGCTGCTGGACCATCAGCTGTGGTCTTTTAGTGGAGTTCCTGAGGCGCACCCCTCTTTGTCTCATGTTGCCACTGAGACTCGACATTGTGTGCCCCATCATGGCTGTCTTTGGTGGTGGCTGGGCACTGTCTGGTTCTTCTGGTCACATATTGATACAGTCACCCATTCACATGGACCCTTCTGTCTTCTGGGTTCCTTTTTCCTCGTGTCTTTGTTGTTCTTGGTGATCGTCTGTTCTGGATGAGTTGGGACCATTTGGCGTGCCTCAGATGGCAGCTTGCTAGCTTTTAAGACCCCATGCCACTGACCAATATGGGGTGCAGAAGACACTCCTAGCAATAGGCAAGTTATGCCAATTGGACTCGAGGTCCCCTGTGAGCACAGTCCCCAGACCCCTGCCCTGCTACCCTATCCTTGCAATACTGGGTTAAGATTAGTAGAGTTTTCAGTTTATGTTAAAGTTCAGTTAAGTGGAGCTTCTGTGTGCTGTCACTGCTTTCACCCACCCATGTTTCTATCAACTATCTAATCTGTAACCAACCCTCTCCCTCCCTCCTCACACTTACAGCTGTCAAAGAGTTTTTCTTCTATACATGAGTCTATTTTTATGTTCTTGTATGTCCTTTTATGTTCTCATACAGTATTTGTCCTTTTGCCACTGGCTGATTTCACTCAGCATGTCTTCCAGCTGAAACCAGGTTATGAGATGCTTCCTAAAATCATCATTGTTTTTAATCATTGCATAATGTTCCATTGACTGTATGTGCCATAGTTTGTTTATACATTCATCTGTTGTGACGTATCTAGGTCGAGCCTATGTTTTTGCTATTGTAGACTATGCTGCAGTAAACATTGGTGTGCGTGTATCTGTTCATGTGACTGCCCTTGATTGTGCAGGATATATTCCTAGCAGTGGGATTACTGGATCAAATGGTATATCTATTTCCAGCTTTTTAAGGAAGTGCCAGATTGCTTTCTGTAAAGGTTGTACCATTTTGCAATCCCTCCAGCAGTGTAGGAGAGTTCCAATCTCCCCATAGCCTCTCCAGCATTTGTTATTTTGTGATTTTTGGATCACAGCCAATCTTGTTGGGGTGACATGGTATCTTGTTGTAGTTTTGATTTGGATTTCTCTAATAGCTAATGATTGTGAGCTTTTCCTCATGTGTCTTTTGACTGCCTGGATGTCCTCTTTAGTGAAGTGTCAGCTGCCCATCTCCTTTGCCATTGCTTGATTGGGTTATTTACCTTTTCCTTGTTGATATTTTGCAGTACCTTGTAGATTATGGAGATCAGACTTTGGTCTGACATGTAGTTGCCAAATATTCCCCCCCTCCCCAATATTTTTATTTTATTACAAAACCAGATGAAAATACGAGTATAGCCATATAAATGATATTAAACTTAGCCTGAATTATATTTCTCTTTATACCAATACAGTGATAAAGTATTATTTCTAACATTTTTTTTGTGTGTGTGGAAGAAAAAGCTGTGAAAGTTATGATGCAGCACTGGAGAATGTCTGGAGACTGCTTTAAATTGGGTGGCCACTATGGACCTGTCTGATGAAAGTACGTTAAAACTCCAGGTAGAACTTACTCTTTCAAGCTCAGATGGAGTGCCTAGGTGGTAGGGATGTTTAATGCACTCGGCTACTAGCTGAAAGGTGGAAGTTCATGTCCACCCTGAGGTGCACTGAACAGTCTACTTCTACTACTCCTGGAAAACCAGCCACTGGGAACCCAGTGGAGCACAATTCCTACTTTGACACATATGAAGTTACCAAGAGTTGGAGGTGACTCAACAGCATTAGATTTTTTCCTCTCCCTTTTTTTATTTTTGTTATTATCATGCTTTAGATGAAAGCTTACAGAGTAAATTAGTTCCTCATTCAATCACTTATATGCAAATTGTCCTGTGACATTGGTGGCAATCCTGTGACATGTTACCACTCTCTCATTCTCCATCCCTGGTTCCCTGCATCCATTCCTCCCGTCTTCCTGGCCCTTGCTGCCTTCTCATCTTTTCTTTTGGGCTGAGTTGTCCATTTGGTCACATTTACATGATTTTACTAAGAAACATGTTCTTTGTGTTATTGTTTGTTTTATAGACCTATGTAATCTTTGGCTGACCGGTAAACTTGGGGAGTGACTTCATCTCTGGGTTTGCAGGTTGGCTGGGAGCCGTAGTCTCCTGGCTCTACCAGTCTCTCTCAGATCAGTAAGGCTGGTCTTTTTGGTGTGAATTTGAATTTTGTTCTACATCTTTCTCTTGCTCCATCTGAGACGCCCTATTCTGATCCCTGTCAGAGCTGTTGGTGATGGTAGCCAGACACCACCTAGTTGCTCTGGGCTCAAACTGGTGGAGGTTCTATTAGGCTTATGGTCCTTTATTCCTTTGGACTAACATTTTTCATGTGTCTTCAATTTTCTTCATTCTCCTTTGTACTGGACAGGATCATGGAACAGTAGATGTATGAGGTCTCACAATTTAGTTCATGAACTCATCCTAGAAAAAGTGCTACATATCTCACTGCTGAATATTATTATGTTCATCTTCAAAGTACTCTCTTTGGGAAACTGTGCACTGATGCCAGAACCTAGTCCACCCTTCATAGCAATTTTAGAACTCTTTTTCTGGAACAGCCATCAGAGAAGATGGTTGTATTACCCTTGATGTCCTGAAGGTCATCAAAATGTCTTCCTTTCGCTATTTCTTTTATCTTCAGGTAAAGGAAAAAGTCACTGGGGGCCAGAGCAGGGGAGTAGGGAGGGTGTTCAAACACAGCTATTTGTTTGCCAGCTAAAAACTCCCTCACAGAAAGCTATGCAGTTAAGTTCATAGACTTGCCACCATACCACCACATGCAATGGCCATTTCAGAAAGAATTCCCAAAATTGCTTTGAAGGGCAAACTAGGTGCTGGCGACAGTGCATGGCTTCCTATGGGGAGTACTTCAAAGGTGACCATAGTGATATTTAGCAATTAGGTATGTAGCACTTAGAACGATTAAGTTTGCAGACTTAATTGTCAGACCTGTGTCTTAGATGGCCTCTTTGCAAGCTTTTGAGACTCAGATGCTATTCACCAACGTCCGATGTAGATAAAACATTTTCTTTATGAATTATGTTGTGCCAGTTGACGTAGGTGAACATGAGACCATGGTCCTTCAACCTCAGCCCAGCAGTTTGGTCCTTTGGAGTGTTTGGATTTGTCCGTGAAGCTTTCATGATTTTGCCTTGGTCAAGTTGTGCTGTCTTCCATATATTGTGTGTTGTCTCTCCCTTCATCAAAGTTAACTTGTCTATTTATTATCTAGTCAATCGTTTTTCCTCCTCACCCCTGTCCTCCCTCATAACCACAAAAGAATATTTCTTTCTGGGTATAAAACATTTCTTGAGTCTTTATAATAGTGCTCTCATACAGTATTTGTCAGTATTTGTGATTGACTTACTTTACTTAATACCTTCCAGATTCATCCATGTTTCATGAACTCATCATTGTTCTTTATTACATAGTATACCACTGTGTGTACATACCACAATTTGTTTATCCATTTATCTGTTGGTGGGCACTTAGGTTATTTACATATTTTATCCAATTGTGGATAATACTGCAGTGAATATGGGTGCTCATATGTCTATTCATGTGACAGATCTTATCTCTCTAGGACGTAGTCCTAGGAGTAGGATTGCTGGATCACAAATGCCAAAGCATTTTCCCTAGTAGTAGTACCGTTCTGCATTCCCCCTAGCAGTGTGTAAGACTTTCTCCTTACAACCTCTCCAATATTTGCTACCCTCTGTTTTTTGATTCATGCCATTATAAGTGGTATTGTTTTCTTGATTCCATTTTTGGGGTCTTTTTGTTGGTGTATGCAGATACAACTGATTGTTGTGTGTTAATTTTGTATCCTGCCACTTGGGTGAATCTTTCTGTAAGTCTCAGTAGTTTTCTTGTGGAATGTTTAGGGTTCTTTATGGATAGTATCATATCTTTTGCAGGTAAGGATAGTTTTCCTTGTTCTTTCCAATTTGGATCCCTTTATTTCTTTTACTTGCTTTATTGCTCTAGCTGGAACTCCCAGCACAATGTTAAATAGGAATGGTGATAAAGGGTATCTTTGTCTTGTTCTTATTGTCAGGGAAATGCTTTTAGCCTTTCTCTGTTAAGAATAATCTTGACTGTTATTTTGTATGGATGTTTTTTTTATGATGAGGAATTTTCCTTCTAATTTTATTAAAAATGGGTGTTAGACTTTATCAAATGCCTTTTTTCTGCATTGATTGAGGTGATCATGTGATTCTTTTCTTTTGTAGTGTTGCTGTGATAGATTACATGGATTAATTTTCTAATGTTGAAC
The DNA here is from genome assembly GCA_028571685.1 of Heterohyrax brucei. Lineage (NCBI taxonomy): Eukaryota > Metazoa > Chordata > Mammalia > Hyracoidea > Procaviidae > Heterohyrax > Heterohyrax brucei. The sequence continues at coordinate 82,760,577 of CM053154.1, read as the reverse complement.
AATCCTTACATATCTGGGATGAATCCCAGCTTGTTGTCGTGTGTTATTTTTTTGAGATGGTGCTGAATTCTATTGGCTAGAATTTTGTTGAGAATTTTTGCATCTGTATTCATGAGTTATACTGGTCTATAATTTTCTTTCTTTCTTTTTTGGTGTGGCGTCTTTGTATCAGGTTTATGCTGACTTCCTAGAATGAATTTAGGAATATTGTTTCCTCTTCTATGCTCTGAAATGGTTTGGGTAATACTGATGTGAGCACTTCTATGAATATTTGCTAGAATTCTCCAGTAAAGCCATCCAGGCCAGAGTTTTTGTTGTTGGGAGGTTGAGGTGTTTTTATTGTTTTTTTAATTACCTTTTCAATATCTTCTCTTGTTACGGATCTGTTCAGATGTTCTACCTCAGTTTGTGTTAGTTTAGGTAGGATGTGTATCTCTAGAAATTTGTCTATGTCCTTTAGATTTTCATATTTGTTGGAGTATAGCTTTTCATTTTGTTGTAATCCTTTCTATTCAGTTAGGTCTATTGTGATGCTCAACATTTCATTTCCTATTTGGGTTATTTGCTTCTTATCCTGTCTTTCATCACTTTGCCCAATGCTTTGTTGATTTTGCTGATCTTGTCGAAGAAGCAACTTTTGGTTTTGTTTATTTTATTGTTTTTCTGTTCTCCATTTCATTTATTTCTTCTCTGATCTTCATTATTTCCTGTATTTTGGTGACTGTGGACTCCTTTTGCTGTTTTCTTTCTATCTGTTAGAGTGGTGGGGCTAATGTTTTGATTCTGGTGCTTCTTTCTTGATGAACTGTTTATTTCTTTTAACTGGCCTCTGAGCACTGCCTTTGCTGCATTCCAAAGGCAGGTTTGGTATGGTATACCTTTAGTCTCATTTGAGCCTAGGAAATTTTTCTTTCTCCATCTTTAATTTATGCTATTACTTACTGGTTTTTAAGCAAGGTGTTATTCAGCTTCCAAGTTTTCCTTTTTTTCCTTGTTCTTTTGTTATTAATTCCTACTTTTATGGCATTGTGATCACAGAAAGCTCTTTGTATTATTTCCATGTTTTGGATTTTATTGAGGATGAATTTGGAGTGTAAAATGTGGTCTATTTTGGAGAATGTTCCATATACATTGAAAAATAATGCTGTAACACTATGCAATGATAAAGAACAATGATGATTTTAGGAAGCATCTCATAACCTAGTTTCAATTGGGAGACATGAGTGAAATCAGTCAGAAGCACAAGGGCAAATATTGTATGAGACCCCTACTGTAAGGACTTAAAAACAGACTCATATACAGAAGAAAACACTCTTTGATGGCTGCAAGGGAGATGAGGGAGGGAGAGGGCTGGTCATAGATTAGATAATGGATAGCAATTTGGTTTGATAAAAGCAGTGACAGTGCACAGTAGAAAGAAGATCAACTTAACTGGACTTCAACATAAACTGAAACCTTTTCTAATCTTAACCCAATAACACAAGGATAGAATAGCAGGGGCACAGGTCTAGGGACTATGCTTTCAGGGAACATCAAGGCCAATTGGCATAATTATCCTATTGCTAAGAGAGTCTTCTGCACCCTGTATTGGAGAGTGGCGTCTGGGGTCTTAAAAGCTAACAAGCTGCCATCTGAGGTACACCAAATGGTCCCAACTCAACTAGAACAGGTGATCACTAATGGCAACAACCACATGAGGGGAAAAGAGCCCAGAAGACAGAAGGGTCCATGTGAATGGATGACTATATCAGCATGTGACCAGAAGAACAAGATGGTGCCACACCACCAATAACGGGGCTCACAATGTTGAGTCCTTGTTGCAACATGAGAAAGAGAGGGGTGTACCCTAAGAACTCCAGTAAAACACCATAACCAGTAGTTCCCCTGGGAGCATGGCCCCCAGACCTGCTGGTGCCTTTGACCAGAAAACATTACTGAGGTCAACTCTTCAGGCAGGAATGGATTGGACTTGGGCACACAATGTGACCATATGGTGTGTGTACTTTGTGATTCTAGGCATCTATAGGATGCTGTCCTACTGGCCTCTTATGAGAAGGGAGAGGAGAAGGTGGAAAGGAGGGGACAGGAGATTGTTAAGAGGATATGACATATAGAATGAAAAGGAGGAATATGCTGTCAGTGGGCAAGGAGGGCAGAAGGAATTGTGGAAAGTAGGGCATGCAAATTTAATTTGGATTGTATACTTTCACTCAATCACCATAAAAAGGAAAAGAAAAAAGAAAAATAATGCACACTTTGCTGTTTTGGGGTGGAAAGTTCTCTATATGCCTATGTGGTCAAGTTGATTGTGGCCCTCAAATCTTCTGTGTCTTTTGTTTATTTGTTTGTTTTGCCTTTACACGAGAGTCTTATTGTTAAATATTTACCCTAACAGTTTCAGAAAGAAGAACAAAGTAGCTCACTCCAGCATGATTGGCCACTGGTAAAAATCTAGTGAAGCAAGTATTCTGATTACTAAGGATTTAATTTGGATGCTTTTAATAGTTTGCCATTTAACACTTCAAACATCATTTTGCTCCCTCTCACTTTAATACCCCACCTATCTCACTTCATTGTGGAAGTATCTTCATTAAATATGATTCCCACAGCAAAAAGTTCTGTAAAGTGCACAGCCATGGGGACAATACATAAAAAGAAAAACCCAAAATAAAACTGTATGATAATTTACTTAGCCTAAGAGCACAAAACTTCCAATATACTAGGAATTGAATGCAATTATAAGTATACGAATAGGTCTGTGTCAGGAGGGTCTGGTGTAATAACTAAAAATGACTTGCTGTTTACAAGGTACACAAACAAGAATTGCACACATAGCCCATCCAGCACTGGCCCTCCAAGGAGGAATACAAGAATTCGTCTTCATCTTTTTCCTTCTTGTAAAACTGTAGCATATTTAGACTGGAGTATGGGCTTGTCTTACTCACAAAGGGGAAGATTACCTTTTCAGAAGGAAGTGGATCCTTTTCCTCATGATCCACTTGAACTGAGTCACAGTAATGCGAGATGGAATCAGGTACTTCTATCTGTCACTGTCAACAGTCTGAGAGATGGAAGCTTTTTCCACCATCACCAGAATCCTGTCAAGATATTTCACTCAGGTTTTCTCAGTCTTTTCATCTGTATTCCAGTGAGTGGTTCTCCTTGAATATCCACTTTGTGATGGCAGTAAGGAGGGGACAGAGCTGGTTCTTGGAGCAGAGGAGTTCAGGGCACCAATCACAACAACCAGATCTTCTGTATCTTTGCTGAGTATTTTCCTAGAGGTTCCGTTCTTCACTGAGAGTGGTGTGTTGAAGTCTCCTACTATTATTGTCTGTCTGTTTCTGTTTTCAGTGCTGTTAGAGTTTGTTTTGTATAGTTTGGAGCCCTGAGGTCAACTCTTCAGACAAGAATGGATTGGACTTGGGGACACAATGTGACCATGTGGTGTATGTACTTTATGGTTCTAGGCATCTATAGGATGCTGTTCTACTGGCCTCTTACTAGAAGGGAGAGGAAAGGGTGGAGAGGAGGGGACAGGAGATTGCTAAGAGGATATGACATATAGAATGAAAAGGAGGAGTGTGCTGTCACTGGGCAAGGAGGGCAGAAGGAGTTGTGGATAGTAGGGCATGCACATTTAATTTGGATGGTGGGTAAATATTATTAATGTTACATCTTCTTGGTAGATTGTCCCTTTAATCCTTGAATAGTGTCCTTCCTTGTCTTTTATGGTAGATTTTGTCTTAAATTCTGTTCTGTCTGAAATTAGTATTGTCACTCTTCTTTTTTTGGTTGCTGTTTGCTTTATATAGTTTTTTCCATCCTTTGATTTTTTTTTTCATTATATTTATGTCCTTGTGTCTAAGATGTGTCTCTTACAGACAGCATGTTGTTGGGTCATATTTTTATCCATTCTGTCACTCTCTGTTTCTTTATGGGAATGTTTAAGCCATTTACTTTCATTGTTATTATTAATATAGTTGTGAGTTTCTTGCTGCTGTTTTGCTGTGCCTCCCTTTCTGTGGTGCTGACATTTTCTTTGTTCTTTTTACTTTCTTGTTCTAGGTTCCTTTTGTTTGTGTAATTTCATTTCTTTCATTATTATAAATTTTGTGTTTATTGAGTCTTTATGTTTTTCTTTATTATTTTAATGAGTGGGTGTGTTAACTATCTTTGTGACTATGTTGAAACTTACTCTAGTTTCCTAAGTTTAAACCAGTCATTTGTCGCTTGAGATCACCTTGATTTTCTCTCCATTTGTCCTCCCTTCTGTTGTTTTGACATTGTTGTCATTTGCAGATCAATGTTTCTAGTTCCCTGTTTTGAACTCTTAGGCTTCTTTTATTACTATTATGGTTTTATTTTTCTATTGAGAGTTTCTTTCATTTAAAGTTCCAAGGTTCCAGGATTGATGCCTGTGTGTTCTACTTAGTTTTTCAAGTCTTTCTTGCAGAGGAGTGGTGTGCTGTGCCCAATTAGTCTGCCATTTTGGCTCTACCTTAACAACTGGGTTTTTTAGAGCTCAGACAGACTTCAGGGTCTGTATGCCGAGAATAAGGACCCTGATGTTAGTGAGGGGTCATTTTGTTGAGGTCAAGGGAAACCCTCTTGGCATTTGTAATCCAAAGCCTGGAGTTCAAGTTGCAGTTCTCTCATTTATCAGCAGTATAACCTTTAACAAGCCATTTACCCTGTCTTGGATACCTTTCCTCATCTCCAAAATACATCCGGGATTTGAGGTTTGTGTAAGGGTTCCCTGTCTTTATGACCCACTCAGCACCTCCGTAGGAATGAAGGTTGGGGTGGAGATAGGTAGAGTATACTCAGGACCCATTGTCCTTTCTCTAAGTCCTCTCTCCACCCTTCATGATAGTCCATCCCAGCCACAACCAGGCTGGTGGCCACCAGTCAGACACTGAGCTGGGAGCAGAAATTGTCAAAGTCTGCACACTCTATCCACTTCTAAGACGTTCTTGAATGGCTGGTTATTCCTTCGAGGGACGTCTGAGGGTTGTTGCCATCTATGCCTGCCATACCTAGCTGAAAACTAGGCACCATAAGGGGCTGGGGAGGGCCTGAGCCCAGGGAGCTGCCATTCCTGAGTCAACACACACAGAGCTGTTGATAAAATCCAGATGTCAGACAGAAAACAATTGTCGCCCCCACCCATCTGGCAGCTTGAATTTCTTGGAGATTGCAAAAGAAGAAGAAAAATAGATCTGGAGAGAATCAAATCCTAGAACAGCTGAAACCTTAGAGCCAGGATGTAAATAGTTCCAAAGTCTTGCTGGGGGAGGGGCGCAGAAAATGAGGAAGCGGAGGCTGATTTAGCCCCCCTTCTCATGTCTTAGCAACCCCTGGGTCTCAGTCTTCACCCTTCCCCAGGCCAGAGTACGCTGACTCCTGGGAACTGTGGGGCTCAGAGGAGGTCACCAGACTATGTCTGACCCCCTACCTGGGTTGTCCGGCTCCCATTCCATCTCTAGCTTCACTACAGGGCTGCGTTTCCTCTGGGGCCAGGTTAGCTGAGGCCTGGGGAGTGGACAGGCAGAAATGGACTGAGAGTATGTGTGATTTCCCTGGCAGAACCTCAGGTCAGGGCCTAGAAACCCAGCCTTCTGACTCTCAGGCTCCTGGGAGCCTTGTAGCCACTTGGCAGGGGGAGCAGAGCATGGGGCATGCAGGTACCATTGCGGGACTGTCTTAGATGTTTATTGCTGCTATAATAGAAGTGTCACAAATGGATGCCTTTAACAAACAGAAATTTACTCTCTCACGATTTAGAAGGCTAGAAATCTGAATTCAGAGTACCAGCCCTAGTGAAGGCTTTCTCTGTCCCTCAGCTCTGGGTGGCAAGTGTTAAAAATTCAATCCATGACACTAGGAAAGTTCAGTAGAAGGAAGAAGGGAAGGGGAAAGGAAACAGGGAGAGACTGAGGGAGGAAGAAAAAGAGGATGAACAACATCGTTATAGGATTCCACTGAGGAAAGACTAGGCCCGAGGAGGTGGCAGATGTGTGTACATGACAGAGAAGCCATACTACAAGGTCGTTCAGGAGGAGGTTCTTCTGGAATCCGGGGCCTGCTAACTAGCAAGGGGCCTGGGCCGTGGTGTTCCAGCATCTGGCACAGAACCTGGAATGTCTTGAGCGCTCAGAGAATGCTAGCTAGGACGAGTGTTGGGGGGGATGGTGCTGTGCCTGCTCCTTGCCAGGCAGTAGCTTTGGTGTAAGTGCTGGCATGAGGTTATGCATCCCAGCACCAGTGTCTGGCCTCCTGTCTCTGCGTCCCCCCAACACCCTGCCTTCTCCTTGCAGAATAGTGGTCACAAGCTCAGGGCCTGCACCGCTGGCTTGGGCTCGCCTCCCAGCATGGCTGCTTCCTAGCTGTGTGCACCTGGGAAAATGTATTCAGTCTCTCCCTCAGTTTCCTCATCTGCAAAGTAAAGATAATAAAAAATGACTTCATGAGTTACTGTAAGAATAAACAGGATATTTTATTTCAAGTGCTTGAAAGAGTGTCTGGTCCCTCATAAGCACTGTACCAGTGTGTGTGCTGTTAGCAGCCATCGGGTCAGCCCCTGACTCATGGTGACCCCACACATGACAGGATGAAATGCTGCCCAGCCCTTCCTTCACCATCTCCGTGATCTGTAGCATACTACACCATTGGGATGCCAGTGGGGCACTCATTAGCTGACTTCCAGAAGTAGATCATTAGGCCTTTCTTCCTAGACTGTCTTAGTCTGGACACTGTGCTGAAGTCTTGAGTGCAAGTCTCCACTGAGAGGCATATGGTGGCTGCACATGAAGTACACAGGCTGGCTATCAAACCAGGGTCTCCTGTATGGAAGGCAAGAATCCTGTGACTGAACTACCACTGCCTCACTGTATTAATTATTGTCATTATTGTTAGGCTTCAGTTTAAGTGTTTCAAAGTGATGTGAGAAGTTCCAGAGTTCCAAGAAAATGCTTCAGGGCTGTTGTGGGGGGAGTGGTTCATTCTCACATCGAGGAGATTGTCCATGAGATAGACTTCAGGAAGCTGGTGCAACAAGGCTGTGCTATCCCGGGAGCCTTGGCTGGATGTAGGACAGAGGCAGGCTCTGATGACTGTGGGTCACCAGGTTCATCTGAGGAGCAAGAAGGCAAGGTCCAGTCCCAGGGGCTCCACTCTGCCCAGGGCGGGTGCTCTAGGAGGAGGGGAATGGGCATGGCTAGAAGGTGCCTCCCCTCCCATGGGTTGACAACTCCAGTTGGTCCCACATAGAGGGAACGCACACTCTGGCACAGGAAGGTGGGTACAGCTGTGGGAAGGGTGGGGCTGCAGGGCAGCAGCTCTTACATCCTTCCTGCTGCCCTCACTGCTGGCCAGGAAACAGCCCAGAAAGGCCAGTTTCACATCCCCGGCAGCCAGTTCTCCTTTTAAAAGGATTTGAGATGGTGATTTAGAGCCCCTCACGGCCCTATGCTTAATGGTGCCCCCAGGACTCATGCTGAGCTAGTTGGTCTTACCTTTTCAACTCCCTGTCTCTGGGCCCTGAGAAACAAAAGTGTCAGAGTAGGATTGCCCTTGGATCTGTGAATCACGTACAAGGCCTAGTGAATGGAGAGCTGAAGCAGGTAGCCTTCTCTGATTTCCCCTGTCCTATAAGTTCAAAGAAACCTTCTTCTGAATACCTGGGGAGCTCAGACCCAGTTTATTCCCTGATTTATTCACTCACTTGGCTCCTTTCAAGGCCTGTGCCTCTCCCATGCCTTGTTTTAGTCTTGGAGTAGCTCGGCCTCTAAAGATGTGATGGTACAGGGCAGCTGCAACTCACTGACCTCGGGCTCAGACCTCACTTCTGCCATTTCCCAGCAGGGTGAGCTTGGCTGTGTTACCCACCTTTTCCAGGCAACTTTGAAATGGGTTTGTCCACCGTGTGTGACATCTGTGGGAAATGAATGGGCAAAACTGCTGATACTGTGCTTGGCATTCCATGGCCTTGCAGGGTAGCTCTCGTTGTTATGGTCACTTTTTAGACTGCTGAGCCTCCCTGAGCCTTTCCTGCCCTCACTGTGAAGTGGGACTT